>JAUIMM010000269.1:2210000-3410000 GCA_031769625.1 Taudactylus pleione
GAGAGAGAGAAAAAGAAAGAAAAACAGGGAAAGAGAGCGAAAAAGAGAGAGAGGAAAATTAAAGAGAGAGAAAGATAAAGAGAAAGAAAGAGGGAGAGAGAGAAACAGAGAGAGAAAAAAAGAAAGAGAGAAAAACAGAGGGAGAGAAAGAGAGATAAAGAGAGAGAGAGAGAGAGAGAGAGAGAGAGATGCAGTACTGTAGAAAAAAATGTGGTGCAGTGTACTTACGAGGCCAGATGAGGCCACTGGGGCCAGGACTGTAGGCTTCCGTTGGTGATACTGTTGAAAAAAAATAATGTTACTATTACACTAGTACAGAAAAGAGAGACACTGAGAAAGAGAGAGAGGGATAAAGAGAGAGAGAAAGAGATACCGTAGGTAGAGAGAGACAGACAAGGGAAGAAAAGGAGAGATCTACAGTGCTGTAGAAAACAATGTGGTGTACTGTACTTACAGGGCAGGGGGCTTCCTGCAGCCTCCTCATCAATGACGAGTCTGTCTGTGTGTACAGTATAAGAAACAAAATATTATACAAAAAATCAAAAAGGCAGTAGCATGACAATATTGTGTCCATACTGTAACTGTTGTAATCATTACCACTGTCATTTCAGGAGGCTTCAGAAGGTGGAGGTGCTGGTGGTCGTGGAGGTAGGACTGTGGAAAAAGAACACTGTACTGTCAGTTTCCCTCAAAACCATTTTTAAACAAATAAACTGTACAAATTTTGTCCAGAGTCTCCATAACACCAAAAACAAACACACAAATGAGAGAGAGAGAGAGAGAGAAAGAGAACAGTGTAGAGTAGTGTGTACTGTACTTACTCCGAAAATTCACCCCACTGGGCCCGGCTGCTGCCGGTGGTGGTGGTGGTGGCGCTGCCGTGGCAGGGGGGGCTTCTCGCCCTGTGGGGAAAAATACATGTCGTCATTAAGGAGAATTTGAAAACAAGAGTTCAGACCTCTATTCCAAATTGGAGAGGGATTACGGTACAGTACTGTAGATGGCCTTAGGGAATTAGCTATTGATTAAAATACAAACCAATACAGTATACTGTAGTACAAAAACTACTGTAGTCTGTGAAGCTGGCATTGGGCCCAACATAAAACAGTATGGTACTGTATTGTCCTGTATATAAAAAAATATACAGTCCAGTAAAGTACTGTATGACCAAGTGGTGCAACGTCACACATACTGTAGGCTATGTGGGTGGCACTGTCGCCACCCCACGAGCTGTACAAGATGGCACATGCGCATGACACTGGAGCCCGAACCCAGCGGAGGACCCCGCTGAGGACTTTGTGAGACCTCGCCGTAGGGGTACGTACGGTATGAATAAATACAGTACCAGTGGAATTTTCGTTTGTATCACAGTGATACCAAACAAAATTTCCCCCTGGTATTTCCGTTCGTTTGTAAATGGGGCACAGAGTGAGAAGTGAAAAGATACCAGCCAATCAGCTCCCAAATTTCATTTTTCAAACACAGCCTGTGAGATGACAGTTGGGAGCTGATTGGAGACCCCTGAATCTGTGCATGACGTACAGTAATAATGTCAGACTTAAAGGGGGCAGGGCCAGCACAGAAAAATAGTGTGTACAGTACTGTAGGTTAACATAGATTTGGTCGACAGAGATTAGAATGGTGGATCAATCAACTTGCCATTTGTTACTGTAGGTTTATTAATCAAACAAGCCATGTCGACCAATAGTGTGTAACCCTTTAGTCCATGTACAGTACTGTAGATTTAATCAGCCTGTCAATCAAATGTCTGCCAGTCATGTCAGTATGTGTTAACAACTGTCAGTCATCGTCAGATACTGTACTATCCAACACCCTACAGTGCAGTGTACAGTAATGTAGAGTATGTCAGAGTCGTGCATTGTACTGTATTCGTTATTGTACAGTATACTGTAATTCATGTGATTATACAGCAATACTGTACTTACTTTGCCTTATACGCCTCCGGATGCGCTGTAGGCGAGGCCTATCCCTCCTCAGCAGGTCACTCCACCTGCGCTGCAGTGAGCGAACGTTGCGGCGCAGGCCGTATAGCCTGTGGATCTCACAGCTTGCACTTCTGTAGGCGGGCTCTTTGTCTTGGTTAGTGGCGTACGCTTGGTCCCGCCACTTAACCAACACAAAGAGCTCGCCGGACGAGTAGCGTCTTGCCCTCATAGAATCCATTTTGACCAGCCAGTGACGCACGTCGTACTTCGCACGATGCACGGCGTCCTCCTACTGGGCATGCGCCCGCCAGAGATGGAAATGCAACAGCATTACAGTAGAGTACAAATACTGTACCGACTGCAGTAATACAGCCAACTGCGCATGCTCAGTGATAGCAGTTATGAAATCACTATTCTGTGGTGCTAAATTGTATGGCACCGTCAGTTTTGAATATTCAGTACAGGCACATTCATAGCGGCACACTAGTTGTCCTAGCAGACGGGGGATGGTGTCTTTGGCAATGGTGACAATTCGTAGCATTTTTCAGGACACTAGGGCAGAGCTGACTGCTTACAGTAAATGGATTAACAAAGCTTCTTTTATTATGGTAATGTGAGGCTCTTGGCTTGCTTTGGGGGAAGGGACCTGATGCACTGTGTATGACTCTCGGCCCACTGGGCATGCACCAGAAATCCCATCGCAACCCTCCTACTGGGCATGCGCCCGCCAGAGATGGAAATGCAACAGAATACAATACTGTACCGACTGCAGTAATACAGCCAACTGCGCATGCTCAGTGATAGCATAGCGCTACATGGCGTATGGCTTGGCGCCACAGATCCCATTGTACCCCCCTCCATTTCTAATCCATCGCATGACAGCCACCATAGCGCCAACCGTGTAATACAGAGAGCTCTCTCTCATACAGATCCCACTACTACCGTACTTAGTGTGCAAGGTTGGAGCAGCATCACCAATGTCATCAGTTTGGGATGCAACGCTATTTTGCGCATCAAACGCACAGTCAGCTTTGAACACAGAGCGCTCTCTCACAGACGGAAACCACTCTCAGACACAGTCCAAGGGATGTAGCCATAGTGCACAAGGCTGAGACCACATATGCATTGTCGCATGTTTGCGTTTTGCGGTTTCTGGGTGCACAGTTTGTGATGCAGAGGCCTGTCTCACATTCTAGACAGTAGTTTCACTAACAGTTTCTGCAGTTATGAAATCACTATTCTGTGGTGCTAAATTGTACGGCACCGTCAGTTTGCAGATGCAGAGCCCTGTCAGCCACCATAGCCACAGTATGAAATCACTATTCAGTGAAATACAGTACAGTACAGAGCCCTCTCTGGGCACTATAGTGTCCAGAGCAGACAGTGACAAAAAAAAAATATACAGTACGGTATATTCTTTTCCAGGGATCGAACCCCGGACCATAATTCTACCAAAGTGATCACCTAACCACTAGCCCACACGACAGCTACAGTGAACCACAGAGAGTGGCCTCATCCTTGTGCACTCCTCCCGCTGCTATTTTTTAATTTAAAAAAAAAAAAAAATTGTCATACTGTAATGCATCCCATATCAGTGAAAGCTGTGCGTGCATCTAATTATTCTACAGTATCGGTTATACCATGACAACAACTCCGGCAACTTCTCTACTATTCAGTTACTGCACCGTACCGTATGTACAATACAGTATGTGCAGTGATTTGCATCCTGTTATAAGATGTTACGTACAGTACGGTACAGTACTACAGTATATACTGTATATTTATATTATGCAACATTAAAAATACAGTATGGGTTGTGCGTTCATGCAAATGCTGTAAATATGATAGACATTCAGTACAGTGGAGCACTCGCCACCCAGCGGTTAAGCACTATATTACATGCAATTACAAAAGTGGAGCACTCGCCACCCAGCGGTTAAGCACTGTATTACATGCTGTAGCATATCCTTCGTTGAAGAATACCACGGTATTCCACAAGTCCATGGCGCGACTCAGAGGCCTGCATGCCACGCCACAAGTCCATGGGGTGACTCACGCCACGCCATGAGCAACAAAATAGCTGGGCAGATCTGTATGTTCTACAGCCTTAGTGTTTTTTTCTACACTGATTTACCTATTTTACATTTTACATATTTTCTAGAATCTTAGTGAGAATGTGTTTCAGCAGCACTTGCAATTAAAGGCCAAGGCATGAGTCTTTTCTTGCCACTGCACGTGGTGTATGGTATGTTGCCAATTTTATGTTTTTCGGCAGTAAACTTTTCCTTTATTATTAGAGGTGATGTTATTTTCTTTCACATTGTGAAATATTGTTTTGATATCAGATGCCCTGTCTTAAACCATCTATGCCCTTGAGCACCGACTTTACAAAATGTTTACGGACTAGTATCACCATGACTGGCAGTAGCTGCAGCTCTAGTACTTGGGTGCGGCACTTCTATCAACTGATCGTGATCCATATCGACTTACAGTGATTATATTATTAATGTGGTGGCATGGCACCTACTGAGCATTATTGTTTAACACAGTACCATGCCTAGCTTGGCTGAACATACACAATTTTTTTTAAAAAGGGAGGGACTTGGATATGCAATCTAAAATACGTGAGATCTGATGCCAGAAAAATGAAATTTTGCTTAATTTTGGGACCCTAGCCCAATGGAGAGAACCAATTGGGATTTGGATAAGGTTGGAAAGCTGAAATTCAGGTGGGTTCAGTTTCGAGGAAACCCAACCCGCTCATCTCTATTTAGATGTGTTCCACTGACAAAATTTGTTCCCAGAGAGAAATTAACTTTGTTCCTAACAGCAAATAACAAAATATTAAGGAGGGATTATAAAGAAATATTGACTTTTCCATGCCCTGAGATTCCTAAATTCTCTAACCAACTGATAATTGTATATGTCCACTACTAAATGTAATAAGTGGCAGGTAATATAGTACAGTAATTGATGAAAAATGCTTGCGTTTGTTTCAAAGCTTTTTGCTTCAGTGCATGAGCACAAATCCCTAAAAACTCCTGTATTATAACAAAGGCGCTGTTGCAATTGAGGTATCCGAAATCTGTTGGAAAAGTGATGGGCGCTCCTGGTAAGTGACAGGCAGGTGGCTTGGCATAATGCATGGAGATGGTCTGTGTTATTGGAGTGTTGTTGGCGTGTCGGTACACAGACGCTCAACCACTTACATTATAGGTAGTCATACTCGGACGTAGGACCTGCACTCACTATAGAGCTGTTGCAAGTTTTGATGGTGCATCTAAAGACTTTCCCAATCAGTATTTCAGTGGGCGTCTAAGTCCTTGCACAGTTGGACGCATGGATGTTCACCAGGGATGAGCTTTGTTGCTCCATATGCATAAAGTCGCAGATGGATTACTGCCAGTAGACACATACGAAGGGGCAGCTGCATTCGACTTAGGCGCTAAATGTTTCTAGCATTTCTAGCAATTATGCTTGAATGGTCAAGCCTTTACAATTTATATTGACCTAACTTATTTTGAATGCAAGCTATAGTATAGTGAATACAATGGGTTCGAAAATTATGAGCATACGATGAACAAGGACCATATTCATCATGCTAAAATTCTTCTTAAGCTGGGTACACACTAAACGATGTGTGTACCCAGTGATGTGACACACAACCCGCCCCTGATGGACCGACATATCGGGCAGTCCGTACACACTGGACGATCCGGTGCCTGAACACACGATATGCCAGCCCCCCCGCATAGCTATACATGGTGTCATCAGGAGCATCGCCTGATTGGACTGCATGTATAAAAGATCAGATGATGCGACTGACGACCGCACAGGAGTGAGCACTGCAGGATGTACTTCATACACACTGCGCGATTTGTCTTTCTAATGCATCAGAATCAGCCAAACAAAATTGTGTAGTATGTAAGGGCCTTTATTGATACTTTAGTTTTGAATTTGCTGCTTTTTTCTACTTAGGATTAATTATTATAATGAATTAATATGTCATCATCAAGCACTTTTAAAATGATCACTTTCCGAAAAGCTGCTCTTTTTGTGGAGACTTGTTTTCTGAAGAGTGATAATTTCCTCCTGCAGCGCCGTGTAATGATTATCGCATGAATCTTCATTCTGCGCATGTGCAGCACCCTGACAGAAGTCAGTCAGCGCAATAGCCTGCAGTCATGAATTACGTAATTAAAAAAAACAGACACTTAAGCCAGGTACACACTAGAGCTATGTCGGCACGATGTGTCATTTCCGGCCGAATTGGAACAACATATCGGCTGCATCGCTCAGTGTGTACGGCCAATATGCGTGCTCCCACAGACGATTGTGACATCATCCGATCGGCCATGCTGCATGTCCAACCGGACGATATCATAAGCGGCCCTGCTGCCGGTAATGAAGAACAGAGAGGTATCGTTCCATCCTTGAGTACCTTGTTCTGATGTGTACCCATGATCTGATATGTGTGTACCCAGCTTAATTTATATTTAAAGGAATTTATTTCAAATATAGCAAGCGGGACTTACGTAGCAGCAGTAGGAGACAGTGACCTGGGGAGCAGACACCAGCGGGCATAGCAGAGAGACACAACGACCAGTCACAGAAGTGAACAGTGTAAGGAAACTGGGAAAAGGGGAACTGTTACCAGCAGCCACAAAGGGAGGAGACAGGGCCAAGGGGAGCAGTAACTGGCACATGTAAGTGCAGTGGGCTGACAGCACAGGGGATGAACTCCGCAAAAGACAGCAAAGCCAGCGTTAAGGGATCTGAATAGCTGCTACACACGCTGCTAGACAAGCTGCCGGCTGCTGGCAAACATATTTGACTGACTGTATGCCATCTCACAAAGGCGTACACTTTCACAGCCAAGTTCTGAAAATCAAGCATGAATTATACAATTTCTACATCCCTATACTTAAGTATGGGGATTGTAAAAATTAACGTGGAACGTTTGTAACAAGGAGACATTAGTGATATCTCCTTCATTACAATCAATAATGAACTGGCCTCACAATTAAAAATTTGAAGAGGGAATAAAAAAATTATAAAAATAGGACTTATATGGGGTCTATACTCTAAGGAGCTCATTCAGACCCGCTCGCTAAATGTGTATGCTCGCTCCCAGCGTATCCAAATTTGGCTAAGTGATGGCATGGCAGGCGATCACACGGCAAGGCATAAGCATGCCCACTATGTCTTGGCGTATGATAGCTTTGTGTATGTAGACGCCCACCAGCCTGTCTTAAGACGCCCACTAGCGAACGTCATCTCCAGGAAGTGTACATCGGGTACCATCGGCAGCGAACGCAGCGCTTGAGGTTGGCTATACCCTTCCGCAAGCACTGTGAGCACTTGAGTGTGATATACAACCAGGTGACATGTACTATGACGCTGCCTGTTAATTATGCACGCCTCTGAAACGGCGCTGAGACGATCAGGCACTCCTGTGTTCGCACCTCCACTCTCCCGTTTATAGTGGCCTGCCCCTGTCACCACGCACAAATGGATTCTCCTGTCACTCACTCTGCTGGGCAGTCTATGCGCAATGAGCAACCGCTTCCCGATCTCTCGCACTAGTTTTTGCGGAATTGGTATGATTTACCGTCGGACCCATGCCGGTGGTTGGAATCCCGACAGCGGCATCCCGGCAGAGGAGGAAATCCCAATAATCAAAGGTAAGTATATACTAACCTATTTCTACCGCCTAACCGTAACCATTAGGGGTGCCTAACCCTAACCTTCCCCCCCAGTGCCTAACCCTAATCCCCCCTCTAAGTGCCTAAACCTAACCCCCCCTTCCCCGCCGCCTAAACCTAAGTCCCCCCCGGAGGTGTCTAACGCTAACCCCCCCTTCCCCTAGCCTAAACCTAACCTCCCAGGGGGGGTGTCTAACCCTAAGTCCCCCCAATGAACCCTAAACCTAACCCTCCCCCCTCCACAGCTATTGGGCTCCCGGCGTATGTCTAATGACAGGCGTCGGCATATCGACGCCTGTCTTTAGACCCTTGCCGGGATATGACAGTCGGGAAGTCAGCTGTCGGGATTAGGTCTGCCGGCTTCCCGATTGCATACCGTTTGTGCACACGCATTGCGATGCGTACGCATGTGCAGAAAGCGACTATCGGCCAGCTACGAGCGTTCGCATCATAGTGAGCGGGTCTGAATCAGCTCCTAAGCCTTGGAGAGAGAGAAAGTGGACGGAGATAAAGTATGAACCAATAATCTCCTGTCATTTTTCAAACACAGTCTGTAAAGTGATAGGAGCTGATTGGTTGGTACTTTATGTCTCTCCACTTATCTCTCTCCAAGGCTTAGTAAATAGACTCCTTAGTGATGATGAATATGGCCCCAAATGTGAAGACCTTGGACTTACCAAACTTGATGAGATTTTGCATTCTGTACAACTAATTTGAGCATCTCTAATATTAATTTCCTTTGAAGTTGGAGAATATCAATGAATTTACTCAACCAAGATTTGGACTCTGATTCAACAAATTAGATTGAGTCGAATCCAAATCATCCTGTGAGTTTAGTGGACAGAGCACAGCATTGTCCTTCCCAAGTGCTAATATTACAAATGTGTTTTATCATTTAGGTCTTTCCCAGTCCCAAACTACTGTATGAATTCAGCAAATCCTTCAGGTCAATCCGTTTTTTAGTCACAAATCTGTGACACTTCATTTGCTACATACACAACCACAAAGGACAGAACGCTCAGGGTCAGTGGAGCAGAAAGCTTGCTGATTTGGCAAATAAACAATCTTCAAGGTTGGTTTTCAAACCTGACATATTAAGTCAGATTCTCGCTGAGCACCTGGTGAGATGATGGAAAGAATGATAACATGATTGACTCACTTGTGTGGACATGACAAATATGGTAATTGACCTGAAAATGTTGACCTGTGAGGATGGGTTTGCAACACTTCTTTGTCCCAAAAACACTAGATGACATATTACATAAATAACCCCTACGTTTTGGAAGAGTTAAGACAACATTAGCGTCTCTGATATATATGCCAGCATTAGGGGCTTAAGATGATATGTGTATGATGCATCTTTAACATCCATGTGCGACTGCACTGCCAGGGAGATGGAACAGACCTGGAAGAAGAGGTCTGGCTGCCAGGAACAAGGTAAATATGGGAGCAGGGACTGTGGGGAAAGGGAAGGGGACCTGTGGCAGGATGGAGCTACAGGAAGGGGAAGGGGTTTTGGTTAGGACATAGCAGCGAGAGTCAGACCAGTAGAGAGAGAACGGCATCTGAGAGAGTGGAGGGCAGGACAGTGCAGAGCAGGGATAAAGGCTAAAGTGACCCGGTTCGAGTTCAATAATCTAGTCATATATATATATAATTAAATGTAGGAAATAGGCACTCCAAAATTCATGGGAGAGAAGGGTGCCAGTATACAGTGATAATGCAGTCCAAGAGAAGAGGGGAGTTGACTGGGGTGGTACACCTGTCAAACCGTAACGCAGGTGTCCTAAGGTGAGCTCAGGGAGGACAGAAACCTCCCGTGCAGCAGGAGGTTTCTGTCCAATGTTAGAATTCAAATGCCCGAAGTGTTTATTTAATCACACAGCAAGTTGTTACAGCAATGTTTCCGGCAGCTATGAGCCCTATATCAAAATTGACAAAGGCACATACCTGTCCGAAATGTAGCTGTAACAACTTGCTGTATGCTTAAGTATACACTTTGGGTGTTTGAATTCTAAAATTGGAGTAATGTTTTCTTCTCTTTAACTAATATATGTCCACATACATCTAGACTCCTTGTGCGTTAAACAGACCATCTAGTCACGCCATGCGGTGGTGCGAATCGGTAGTGCCCGAATGTCTTTTTCCTTTAATATGCATCTTACTCACAAAGCGATGTGAATAGGATGTTCCAGCAGCTTCTGCTAAATAAAATATCATGCAGCATGCCGATATTCTGTGTGCGACTGCAGCTGTATCTGCATGAGAAATGTTATGTCACAGTGTTACAGCGCTGAGACTGTAACGTAGCATTTCGCATACAGATATAATCGCAATCCCACACAGAATATAGACATGCTGCATATCATTTTAATCAACATAAGTTACTGTGTGTGTCCTATTCACATCACTTTGCGAATATTATGCATTTTAAGGGAAAAAGTCGCACAAAAGATACGTAGAGCTACCGAACAGCACAGCGCTCACGTGTTTTGTGTAACGTGATTTGTAACGCACAGTGGATAGATGTATGTGGACACATGTATATATATATAAATTACAGGTTTAATCCACGGCACTCAACCATCTGGGGTGCCCTTGGTATGTGAACACTACATCTACATAAAAATATCATACAAACTCGGCACTCACTTACTTTTCAAACTGTAATTCCTTTGAATACAGGGAATGTTAGTTCCAAAATATTGCAATAATTTGTCAAGCTGACCAACCACTGGCAATAAGAATTACATACGTTTATAACTTCCAAACTTATACAACCTTGATTAGCTTACTTAACCTTAACTACAAATAAAGACACAGACACCATAGCTTGGCTAAAAAAGGTCACAGCTTTTATTTATAATTGAATCAATTAACCTAACCAGGGTGGCAAAGAGACGCTGCAGACTCAGTTCTAGCTTTTTAACTTACTCCAAAATACTCAGGGAACGCCTAAACCGTTCCCCCTTTCAGACGCACTTAAACCGTGAGGGTCTCACTTCCCTCCTGGGCCAATCCGAGGCGTTTCGTGCAAAAACGCCCGGGTCCCCCCGTGCGGAGCAGGACAAATCCGCCTTGTACATCGAGAGCAAGTGCTCCCACAGTTATCTTGCGTCCCATAAAACCACTGAGCTGCAGCGTACTCCCGCCAAAGCCAGGCCCTAATAGAGACTGGCCCGCCACCCAAAAGAACTAACCAAGAAACGAAAACAAATCCTGAACAAAAAGATTCATACCCAGTCCGTTCAAATGCACGCCATCATGACGGAAGAAACGTACAAGATCACCCTCAAAAAAGCCATGACGCACCACCAAGCCACCTATCAACATGACATGCTTAGACACTGCCACGTTCACCTTCCTCCGTGTTCTTTCCAATGCCCCAAACTTTCGCACTCCTCTCCACGTCAAGCGGGGTGTCATCTCTGACCACACCATCTGAATGGATGGCCATTTTGTACGAATCGAATCCACAATCTCACGCAGACTCACGATTAAACCCACGCCTGTCAGCTGACCAACATCATTGCCACCAACGTGAAGCACCAGCCATTCGGGCATTCCCCATTTTGCTACCGCAGAAACAATCAGTGCCAAAACACTGTCCACTCGCAAACCTCTCACTCCAATCCAACGCACTTTCCGACTACCAATTGGCAAGCCACTAGTCCGACCCGAGACATGTTTTTCCGCCCAAAAAATGTAGGAGTGGCCAACCAACCACACCTGCCCGTCTTCTTTTGTCAACACTGCAAAAGAAGAAACCCTAACATGAGAAACCACACCCAACCTGGATCAAAACGACACAACTTAGAACAAAACAGAGCAACTAACTAGCAGGGATGCCAAAAAAGGGGGAAACAGGAACCCGAGTGAAGAAGAAAAAACCAAAAACCTACCCGTGAACCAAATTGGGCCAGATCATGGCTAACGGGAGGAAAATTAAAAAATCCCCTCACACCCCCAATTGTTGAACGCTAACCGTTCAACGATTGGCAGGTAAACAACGTTTTCGGGTTATCGCAGGGTGCGCACCTACAACTTGTCGCAGCAAACATACTTCTTATAACACCCTGACTTCCAACGCCCCACCTTTTGAATATCCGAAGGAGATGCCCCTGCAAGCGCTGCACAAGTGGCTGCCCCTATTCGAAAGGAATGGGTGCCATAATCTGTATGATCTAAACCCAATGCTATTAAACTTCGCTTAAATAACGCAGTGAACTGAAACTTTGTGAGAGTCTTAGCATCCGCATGAACCAACCACTGAATCCCCCCAACTGGGCGCACTAACATGTATTGCGATGCTAAATGAACCGGGCAAATATTGCAATCCTGCTGCTGCGCAAGCGTGACCCATTTACCCCTACCTGACTGATCTGTTTTAGAGAGATGGAGCTTACAAAGCACCGCCGCATCTCTAAAAACAATGTCCTTATACAACAACCCGGAGGACTCAGATAAACTATTAACTGCCACTAATTCGCTAACCCTGAAAGCTCCAAAAAACGCAGCAGAAAAAGCTAAACGAAAAAGAGCAGCCTCAAACGAATCAGAAGCTACCTTCTCCATAACCTTAAGCAATGCTGCCAAAAGCTGGGTGTCCACCGGCCGACGGGAATCGGCGCGAGCAGGAGCTTGCCTAGCCCAACCTTTTAGAGCCTTAGCAAGAAGAAAAGACCTGGTTGGGTCAATCAAACCTTTTAGTTTGCAAAAAAAAGAGACTCCCGCAAGCGCCGACGCCACGTAGGCCCTGGACCTCCCCTGCTGATATCTCTCCCACACAAAGGATGAAAGCAACTCCTTCGGAGACTTACCCTCCGAATCTTGGCGCGCGCAGTGACTGCTCCAATCCCGCCATGCGGCCGAGTATTTGCGGAGAGTTGATGGAGCGAGCGATTGCATCGCCAAAGCCTCTAAGCCGGCCTGATTATCTGCCACACAAACGGGGGGCATGTCAAACCAACAGCAGAAGCAGACGGTGCAAGCGCCCGAAAACGTTCAAATTGAAAACGAGACAATGCGTCTGCAATCTCGTTAACAACACCCGGTACATGACGAGCTCTAAAACGTATGTGGGCCTCTAAACAGCGCAAAATTAAATGACGAAGCAAACGCAAAACTAACGGAGAGGACGATCGCTGATTGTTAATAGCATGCACCACCCCCAAATTGTCGCGCCAAAAAATTACATGCCGGTTACTCAGACGCGCTGACCAGAGTTCCACAGCAACGACAATTGGGAACAGTTCCAAGAGCAACAAATTACTAGTTAAGCCTTCGTCGCGCCAAACTAAAGGCCAAGCAGTAGCGCACCATTCCCCATTGAAAAAAGCCCCAAAACCAGATGATCCAGCCGCATCAGTATACAGTTGCAATGACCCATTTGCCACTGGAGGCGCTGGCCAAATACGTTCGCCATTGAACTGAACCAGAAACTTGGTCCAAACCCGAAGATCTTGCTTAATCTCTGACGACAAACGAATATGATGATGCGGCTGTCTCGACCCAGCAGTGGCCCTCTCCAATTTCCTACAGAAAACCCTGCCCATGGGAATTATGCGACAAGCAAAATTAAAGGAACCCAGCAGTGACTGAACTCCACGTAATCTTACCGTGTCCACTGCTAAACAACCCGCAATCTGTTCTAACAATCTAGCCACTTTGTCGCTTGGTAACCTACAACAACCCGCAACCGTGTCTATCTCAATTCCCAAGTACGACAGACAGGAAATGGGACCCTCCGTCTTATCTTGCGCAATGGGAACTCCTAAACTGCGAAACAGAGCTTGAGCGGAAAACAGGAGGTCTGCACAGACGTCGCTCTCCCCTGGACCTATGAAGAGAAAGTCATCTAAATAGTGTGCCACGCCCGCTTGTCCTGTGCCGGCATGAACACACCAGTGTAGAAAAGAGCTGAATTTCTCAAAATAGGCACAGGAAACCGCACAACCCATAGGCAAACATTTGTCAACAAAGTAACCTGACTCTAGTTTGAATCCCATAAACTGCATAGCGTCTGGGTGCAACGGCAATAAACGGAAGGCTGACTCAATGTCTAACTTAGCCAGCAGCGCGCCCTGCCCAAAACTGCGCACTAAACCTAAGACTTCATCAAAACTTTGATATTTCACTCTACAAAAACTATCAGGAATGGCGTCGTTCACCGAACGCCCATCAGGATATGATAGGTGTTGGATCAAACGAAACTTCCCAGGGGCCTTCTTGGGTACCACACCTACCGGAGAGATACAAAGATCCTGCAACGGAGGAACAGGGAAAGGACCCTCCATCCTCCCCAGCAGCACCTCAGCCCTAACTTTCGCTTGCACAACTTCTGGGTAGTCCCTGGCCGAGCGCAAGTTACGGGGAGACCGGACCCATAAAGGACCCACTATTGGCAGAGAAAAACCGAACGAAAAACCTTCTAACAAAAGAGAAGCGTCCTCCTTATGAGGATATAGACCCAACCAGCGAGCTAGTGCAGCTAAACAAATAGGCGAATGAGCCTTAACCAGCTCCTTTTGACCCTTCACGATCCTGGGTGGCACTAGCAGACCCTCTACGGCAATCTTTGGCTGGATGTTCCCCCCCGCAGAGACGACAGGAGTGACGAAAACGACAGGACGACCCCCGTGTACACCGGGAGTCGTTGAAAGCAAAACACTTGCCCTTCATAACTCCCGTCGCCCCCGTCCTACCACTAGCATAACCCTTGCGAGGATGCATCCCATCCAAAGGGGGCCTACGCTGCTGCGACACCTCTAACCACACCTCTACGTCTTTTGCTCCGAACGGAATAATCTTGCTGCCATCATGCTTTCTTCTAAATTGCACGTCGTATTCCCGCCATGCCAAGGCCCGCGAACGGACAAACATGTCTAGCACTAAAAAAATATATCTCACTATGTTTACATGTTCATCCGCTCGCGTCTCCAAATAGCACGCCGCAAATACCAGCATGCCCTTCAACCAACTGGTGAAACTACAGAAAGCCTCCTCGCCCATACCCCCCGCCTTCTTAGCCTGACCAAAAGCCTTTTTCATATCTTCGGTAAGCGTAAAGAAGTCGACAAATTTACCTTTACGAATTCTCCCCCTCACACTCTTTCGCAGGCCGCGAAGAACGGCGGTGTTCGCACAATGCACTGAATCAGCCCCTGCCGCCACTGTAGCTAGCTCCACACTAACGCCCTGTGCAGCTGTACTCACTGACTTCTTGGCTAAACGCCTGGCAACCATTTTGGCTATTTTACGCGGGCGCGCAGGGGAACCAGAAGAATGAGAAGAAGAGGAGGAGTCAGACATAGACGAACAAGAAGACTCATGCTCACCAGCACCAGATGGACCCGGAACAGCTCCCTCGACTTGCTCATTCGTCGTGGCCGAAGACTCGCCTGTCGTCCCTTTCTCCGCGCACACCGGATCAGCTGCTGCAACAGTGATTGGTTCGCTTGACGGAGCCTCGATCGCCCTCCGATTATCTGCAACCGGGGTAGACTGGTGAACAACAGGACTGGAAGTCACTACCATCTGCGCGGGGGGGGTGGGAATGCCGGGCGTAGGCGGAAGGGGTGCAGGCGCGGCTAACAGACGAGCCGGAGGCACCAGCGTGAAGTCGGGCGCCGCGGACAAACTGGTGGAGGTTTGACTGTACATGACAGGAGATGCGGAAGGTAGCATCGGCATGGGAGCCGATGATGCGCTTTGCTGCGAAATTGGCAAATAAGGGAAATAAAGCTGCGGATAAAAACCTGAGAAAGGGTAAGGTCCAAAAGTGGCCCCAGAGTAGTTGGGATAAAAAGGCGGAGAGGACACAACTGAGGTGGAGGGATAAATGGGGGGGGCCGCCCCGGAGCTCCATGAAGCCTGACCCCAGGATGAGCCGACTGACAAGGGGGGCGCATTATAAATGGGAGGTGGGGCACTGTTGGCGGGGAACCATGGATTATGATAGGTGGAAGGGACAGCTTGCCTAGGCCAAAATTGGGCAGGTTGACTAAGCATGGGGCTGATAGACCCAGGGGTGCTACTCAAAATGGCCGCCGGGGTTAAGATGGCCGCCGGGCCCGACGTGCAGACCAGGCCTGCGGGACCCCCCGCTCCCCGGGGACCAAAACCTAATGACCCCACGTGACCCGCGACGCTAACCGCCGGCGGGCCCAATGCAGAGTAACCAGTGGGAGGCGCGAGCACTTGCGCCCCCGCCGGTGCAGCGTAAGCGGCAGCCGACGTGTGGCTGATGGGCGCCGGCAAGGAGCGTCCATCGGACGCTCCCGTCGGCGGACCCGAAGCAGAGTAACCAGCGGGAGGCGCGAGCACTCGCGCCCCCGCTGGCGCAGCAGAAGTGCCAGCCGCTGCGCGACTGCTGTGGGACGGCGAGGAGCATCCATTGGACGCTCCAGCCGGAGCCGCGTGGGGAGTGAGTCGGCCCGGGGAGGTTGCCGAGTGCACAACCTCCGCCGGGGTAGCAGGACCCGCATGATGTGCTGGTGCAGCCGCACCAGCGTGCACGGGAGGAGGGGGAGCCGATGGGGAGGACGGCAGCATCAGAGGTGAGGTGGGGGGGGGAAGGAGGACGTGGGGACAGCACAGGTGGGGAAAGGGGGGGGCGCGGACGCGCAGGGGGCAAGCTGAGGGGGCTAGCATAATCAGCTAGCTGACGGGGTGGGGGAGCAGAGCGACGTGGGCGAGGCATGATCAAACTAAGCTGCTTGGGCTATGGCACAGGGGCACTGGTACTTAGCTTTCAAAATTTCTTTCAAAGAGGCTGATCCCAAGGACCACAGGCTCCTATATAGTCCCCTATAACCACTCCCCCAAACTATATGACTGGCCCTTGGAAGCAGCTGATCACACCCAAACTAATACTCAATTTACCCAGCAACAAGGCTGTCATTCAAAACACACTGTCAGTAAAAACTAATAATCTTAACACTCCTCAATCCTATTCATATTTCGTCATTCAGTCCCTACACTGACTCTCAGATATATGATATTTGCTCTGCCACATTTGGCTCAAGCCAGTACCCTAATTTTAAAAATGAGTATGGGTCCTGGCTTAAAGAGACAGGACCTCACCCAGGGATATCAGTTAATAAGCACCTGGGGATGAACTGAGAGTCAGTGTAGAGAATGGCCAGATGGGAAGACCGTGAAGTGGTTGGCCAGCTTCACAAATTATTGCAATATTTTGGAACTAATATTCCCTGTATTCAAAGGAATTACAGTTTGAAAAATAAGTGAGTGCCGAGTTTGTATGATATTTTTATGTAGATGGTGAGGTCACATACCAAGGACACCCCAGATGGTCGAGTGCAATGGATTAAGCCTGTCATTTATAAAAATGTTGTGGTCACACTGGCTAGGGCACCCTGCTTTTTAAATGAAAGATAAACTTTGTCAGTTCATCCCCATGTACTTATTAACTGATATCCCTGTGTTTGGTCCTGTCTCCTTAAGCCAGGACCCATACTCATCTTTAAAATTAGAGTACTGGCTTGAGCCAAATGTGGCAGAGCAAAGATCATATATCTGAGAGTCAGTGTCGTGACTGGCCAGTGGTTGGTCAGCTTGACAAATTTTTGTAATATTTTGGAAGTAACATTCCCTGTATTCAAAGGAAACAGTTTGAAAAGTAAGTGAGTGCAGAATCTGTATGATATATATATATATATGTAATGTATATGTATTAGGGGTGAGCGGGTTTGGATTTCTGAAATCCGAACCCCCCCCGAGCCCCCCCGATCCGAGTCCGATCCGAGTCAGGTTCGACTTTTCCCGCCTGACTCGGATCTGAAATCGAGGCAAAACGTCATCATCCCGCCTTCCGAGTCTCGCGGGATTTGGATCCTATATAAGGTACCCGCGTCGGCGCCATTTTCTCACTCAGCTGTGGACAGTGAAGAGGGAGGGTGGGAGTTAGGGCTGTGTAGTGTAGTGTAGTGTAGTGTAGTGCTGCTGTTGTCCACTACTTCAAAGTCCATAGGGGCTGGCTGTGTTGTGCTGTGCTGCTGTTGTTAATAGGGGCTGTGTCCACTACTTGAAAGTCCATAGGGGCTGGCTGGACTGTGTTGTGCAGTCAGTTCTCCATAGGGGCTGTGTCCACTCCAAAGTCCTGTGCAGTGTCCCAGTCCTAAAGGGGTGCTGTAGTGTTGTCCAGGGGGTGCTCTGTCCATCAGGGGTGATCCCACCAAGTGCTAAAAAAATAATATATTTTCTGTGTTTGTGAAATGTGTGCGCACTAGCCGCACGTGCATCAACAAACTAGTGCCAAGCGTGCGCCTGTGTCATAAGTAAAGGGCCGGCTGGCTTGACCGTTAAAGGGTGCTGTAACCCCCAAAGTACACTCCAGTCCAAACCAAAAAAAAAATTATTTTCTGTGTTTGTGAATTGTGTGCGCAGTAGCCGCACGTGCATCAACAAAGTAGTGCCAAGCGTGCACCTGTGTCATAAGTAAAGGGCCGGCTGGCTTGACCGTTAAAGGGTGCTGTAACCCCCGAAAGTATACTCCAGTCCAAACCAAAAAAAAAATTATTTTCTGTGTTTGTGAATTGTGTGCGCAGTAGCCGCACGTGCATCAACAAAGTAGTGCCAAGCGTGCGCCTGTGTCATAAGTAAAGGGCCGGCTGGCTTGACCGTTAAGGGTGCTGTAACCCCCGAAAGTACACTCCAGTCCAAACCAAAAAAAAAATTATTTTCTGTGTTTGTGAATTGTGTGCGCAGTAGCCGCACGTGCATCAACAAAGTAGTGCCAAGCGTGCGCCTGTGTCATAAGTAAAGGGCCGGCTGGCTTGACCGTTAAAGGGTGCTGTAACCCCCAAAGTACACTCCAGTCCAAACCAAAAAACAAATTATTTTCTGTGTTTGTGAATTGTGTGCGCAGTAGCCGCACGTGCATCAACAAAGTAGTGCCAAGCGTGCGCCTGTGTCATAAGTAAAGGGCCGGCTGGCTTGACCGTTAAGGGTGCTGTAACCCCCGAAAGTACACTCCAGTCCAAACAAAAAAAAAAATTATTTTCTGTGTTTGTGAATTGTGTGCGCAGTAGCCGCACGTGCATCAACAAAGTAGTGCCAAGCGTGCGCCTGTGTCATAAGTAAAGGGCCGGCTGGATTGACCGTTAAAGGGTGCTGTAACCCCAAAAGAACACTCCAGTCCAAACCAAAAAAAAAATATTTTCTGTGTTTGTGAATTGTGTGCGCAGTAGCCGCACGTGCATCAACAAAGTGTGCCAAGCGTGCACCTGTGTCATAAGTAAAGGGCCGGCTGGCTTGACCGTTAAGGGTGCTGTAACCCCCGAAAGTACACTCCAGTCCAAACCAAAAAAAAAATTATTTTCTGTGTTTGTGAATTGTGTGCGCAGTAGCCGCACGTGCATCAACAAAGTAGTGCCAAGCGTGCGCCTGTGTCATAAGTAAAGGGCCGGCTGGCTTGACCGTTAAGGGTGCTGTAACCCCCGAAAGTACACTCCAGTCCAAACAAAAAAAAAAATTATTTTCTGTGTTTGTGAATTGTGTGCGCAGTAGCCGCACGTGCATCAACAAAGTAGTGCCAAGCGTGCGCCTGTGTCATAAGTAAAGGGCCGGCTGGATTGACCGTTAAAGGGTGCTGTAACCCCAAAAGAACACTCCAGTCCAAACCAAAAAAAAAATATTTTCTGTGTTTGTGAATTGTGTGCGCAGTATCCGCACGTGCATCAACAAAGTAGTGCCAAGCGTGCGCCTGTGTCATAAATAAAGGGCCGGCTGGCTTGACCGTTAAAGGGTGCTGTAACCCCCAAAGTACACTCCAGTCCAAACCAAAAAAAAAATATTTTCTGTGTTTGTGAATTGTGTGAGCAGTAGACGCACGTGCATCAACAAAGTAGTGCCAAGCGTGCGCCTGTGTCATAAGTAAAGGGCCGGCTGGCTTGACCGTTAAAGGGTGCTGTAACCCCCAAAGTACACTCCAGTCCAAACCAAAAAAAAATATATTTTCTGTGTTTGTGAATTGTGTGCGCAGTAGTCGCACGTGCATCAACAAAGTAGTGCCAAGCGTGCGCCTGTGTCATAAGTAAAGGGCCGGCTGGCTTGACCGTTAAAGGGTGCTGTAACCCCCGAAAGTACACTCCAGTCCAAACCAAAAAAAAAATTATTTTCTGTGTTTGTGAATTGTGTGCGCAGTAGCCGCACGTGCATCAACAAAGTAGTGCCAAGCGTGCGCCTGTGTCATAAGTAAAGGGCTGGCTGGCTTGACCGTTAAAGGGTGCTGTAACCCCCAAAGTACACTCCAGTCCAAACCAAAAAAAAAATTATTTTCTGTGTTTGTGAATTGTGTGCGCAGTAGCCGCACGTGCATCAACAAAGTAGTGCCAAGTGTACGCCTGTGTCATAAGTAAAGGGCCGGCTGGCTTGACCGTTAAGGGTGCTGTAACCCCCGAAAGTACACTCCAGTCCAAACAAAAAAAAAAAATATTTTCTGTGTTTGTGAATTGTGTGCGCAGTAGCCGCACGTGCATCAACAAAGTAGTGCCAAGCGTGCGCCTGTGTCATAAGTAAAGGGCCGGCTGGATTGACCGTTAAAGGGTGCTGTAACCCCAAAAGAACACTCCAGTCCAAACCAAAAAAAAATTATTTTCTGTGTTTGTGAATTGTGTGCGCAGTAGCCGCACGTGCATCAACAAAGTGTGCCAAGCGTGCGCCTGTGTCATAAGTAAAGGGCCGGCTGGCTTGACCGTTAAGGGTGCTGTAACCCCCGAAAGTACACTCCAGTCCAAACCAAAAAAAAAATTATTTTCTGTGTTTGTGAATTGTGTGCGCAGTATCCGCACGTGCATCAACAAAGTAGTGCCAAGCGTGCGCCTGTGTCATAAATAAAGGGCCGGCTGGCTTGACCGTTAAAGGGTGCTGTAACCCCCAAAGTACACTCCAGTCCAAACCAAAAAAAAAATATTTTCTGTGTTTGTGAATTGTGTGAGCAGTAGCCGCACGTGCATCAACAAAGTAGTGCCAAGCGTGCGCCTGTGTCATAAGTAAAGGGCCGGCTGGCTTGACCGTTAAAGGGTGCTGTAACCCCCAAAGTACACTCCAGTCCAAACCAAAAAAATATATATTTTCTGTGTTTGTGAATTGTGTGCGCAGTAGTCGCACGTGCATCAACAAAGTAGTGCCAAGCGTGCGCCTGTGTCATAAGTAAAGGGCCGGCTGGCTTGACCGTTAAGGGTGCTGTAACCCCCGAAAGTACACTCCAGTCCAAACCAAAAAAAAAATTATTTTCTGTGGTTGTGAATTGTGTGCGCAGTAGCCGCACGTGCATCAATAAAGTAGTGCCAAGCGTGCGCCTGTGTCATAAGTAAAGGGCCGGCTGGCTTGACCGTTAAGGGTGCTGTAACCCCCGAAAGTACACTCCAGTCCAAACCAAAAAAAAAATAATTTTCTGTGTTTGTGAATTGTGTGCGCAGTAGCAGCACGTGCATCAACAAAGTAGTGCCAAGCGTGCGCCTGTGTCATAAGTAAAGGGCCGGCTGGCTTGACCGTTAAAGGGTGCTGTAACCCCCAAAGTACACTCCAGTCCAAACCAAAAAAAAATGTATTTTCTGTGTTTGTGAATTGTGTGCGCAGTAGCCGCACGTGCATCAACAAAGTAGTGCCAAGCGTGCGCCTGTGTCATAAGTAAAGGGCCGGCTGGCTTGACCGTTAAAGGGTGCTTTAACCCCCAAAGTACACTCCAGTCCAAACCAAAAAAAAATTTATTTTCTGTGTTTGTGAATTGTGTGCGCAGTAGCCGCATGTGCATCAACAAAGTAGTGCCAAGCGTGCGCCTGTGTCATAAGTAAAGGGCTGGCTGGCTTGACCGTTAAGGGTGCTGTAACCCCCGAAAGTACACTCCAGTCCAAACCCCAAAAAAAATTATTTTCTGTGTTTGTGAATTGTGTGCGCAGTATCCGCACGTGCATCAACAAAGTAGTGCCAAGCGTGCGCCTGTGTCATAAATAAAGGGCCGGCTGGCTTGACCGTTAAAGGGTGCTGTAACCCCCAAAGTACACTCCAGTCCAAACCAAAAAAAAAAATATTTTCTGTGTTTGTGAATTGTGTGAGCAGTAGCCGCACGTGCATCAACAAAGTAGTGCCAAGCGTGCGCCTGTGTCATAAGTAAAGGGCCGGCTGGCTTGACCGTTAAAGGGTGCTGTAACCCCCAAAGTACACTCCAGTCCAAACCAAAAAAAAATATATTTTCTGTGTTTGTGAATTGTGTGCGCAGTAGTCGCACGTGCATCAACAAAGTAGTGCCAAGCGTGCGCCTGTGTCATAAGTAAAGGGCCGGCTGGCTTGACCGTTAAGGGTGCTGTAACCCCCGAAAGTACACTCCAGTCCAAACCAAAAAAAAAATTATTTTCTGTGTTTGTGAATTGTGTGCGCAGTAGCCGCACGTGCATCAATAAAGTAGTGCCAAGCGTGCGCCTGTGTCATAAGTAAAGGGCCGGCTGGCTTGACCGTTAAGGGTGCTGTAACCCCCGAAAGTACACTCCAGTCCAAACCAAAAAAAAAATAATTTTCTGTGTTTGTGAATTGTGTGCGCAGTAGCAGCACGTGCATCAACAAAGTAGTGCCAAGCGTGCGCCTGTGTCATAAGTAAAGGGCCGGCTGGCTTGACCGTTAAAGGGTGCTGTAACCCCCAAAGTACACTCCAGTCCAAACCAAAAAAAAATGTATTTTCTGTGTTTGTGAATTGTGTGCGCAGTAGCCGCACATGCATCAACAAAGTAGTGCCAAGCGTGCGCCTGTGTCATAAGTAAAGGGCCGGCTGGCTTGACCGTTAAAGGGTGCTGTAACCCCCAAAGTACACTCCAGTCCAAACCAAAAAAAAATATATTTTCTGTGTTTGTGAATTGTGTGCGCAGTAGTCGCACGTGCATCAACAAAGTAGTGCCAAGCGTGCGCCTGTGTCATAAGTAAAGGGCCGGCTGGCTTGACCGTTAAGGGTGCTGTAACCCCCGAAAGTACACTCCAGTCCAAACCAAAAAAAAAATTATTTTCTGTGTTTGTGAATTGTGTGCGCAGTAGCCGCACGTGCATCAATAAAGTAGTGCCAAGCGTGCGCCTGTGTCATAAGTAAAGGGCCGGCTGGCTTGACCGTTAAGGGTGCTGTAACCCCCGAAAGTACACTCCAGTCCAAACCAAAAAAAAAATAATTTTCTGTGTTTGTGAATTGTGTGCGCAGTAGCAGCACGTGCATCAACAAAGTAGTGCCAAGCGTGCGCCTGTGTCATAAGTAAAGGGCCGGCTGGCTTGACCGTTAAAGGGTGCTGTAACCCCCAAAGTACACTCCAGTCCAAACCAAAAAAAAATGTATTTTCTGTGTTTGTGAATTGTGTGCGCAGTAGCCGCACATGCATCAACAAAGTAGTGCCAAGCGTGCGCCTGTGTCATAAGTAAAGGGCCGGCTGGCTTGACCGTTAAAGGGTGCTGTAACCCCCAAAGTACACTCCAGTCCAAACCAAAAAAAATTTTATTTTCTGTGTTTGTGAATTGTGTGCGCAGTAGCCGCACGTGCATCAACAAAGTAGTGCCAAGCGTGCGCCTGTGTCATAAGTAAAGGGCTGGCTGGCTTGACCGTTAAGGGTGCTGTAACCCCCGAAAGTACACTCCAGTCCAAACCAAAAAAAAATTAATTTTCTGTGTTTGTGAATTGTGTGCGCAGTAGCCGCACGTGCATCAACAAAGTAGTGCCAAGCGTGCGCCTGTGTCATAAGTAAAGGGCCGGCTGGCTTGACCGTTAAAGGGTGCTGTAACCCCCAAAGAACACTCCAGTCCAAACCAAAAAAAAATTATTTTCTGTGTTTGTGAATTGTGTGCGCAGTAGCAGCACATGCATCAACAAAGTAGTGCCAAGCGTGTGCCTGTGTCATAAGTAAAGGGCCGGCTGGCTTGACCGTTAAGGGTGCTGTAACCCCCGAAAGTACACTCCAGTCCAAACCAAAAAAAAAATTATTTTCTGTGTTTGTGAATTGTGTGCGCAGTAGCCGCACGTGCATCAACAAAGTAGTGCCAAGCGTGCGCCTGTGTCATAAGTAAAGGGCCGGCTGGCTTGACCGTTAAAGGGTGCTGTAACCCCCAAAGTACACTCCAGTCCAAACCAAAAAACAAATTATTTTCTGTGTTTGTGAATTGTGTGCGCAGTAGCCGCACGTGCATCAACAAAGTAGTGCCAAGCGTGCGCCTGTGTCATAAGTAAAGGGCCGGCTGGCTTGACCGTTAAGGGTGCTGTAACCCCCGAAAGTACACTCCAGTCCAAACAAAAAAAAAAATTATTTTCTGTGTTTGTGAATTGTGTGCGCAGTAGCCGCACGTGCATCAACAAAGTAGTGCCAAGCGTGCGCCTGTGTCATAAGTAAAGGGCCGGCTGGATTGACCGTTAAAGGGTGCTGTAACCCCAAAAGAACACTCCAGTCCAAACCAAAAAAAAAATATTTTCTGTGTTTGTGAATTGTGTGCGCAGTAGCCGCACGTGCATCAACAAAGTGTGCCAAGCGTGCACCTGTGTCATAAGTAAAGGGCCGGCTGGCTTGACCGTTAAGGGTGCTGTAACCCCCGAAAGTACACTCCAGTCCAAACCAAAAAAAAAATTATTTTCTGTGTTTGTGAATTGTGTGCGCAGTAGCCGCACGTGCATCAACAAAGTAGTGCCAAGCGTGCGCCTGTGTCATAAGTAAAGGGCCGGCTGGCTTGACCGTTAAGGGTGCTGTAACCCCCGAAAGTACACTCCAGTCCAAACAAAAAAAAAAATTATTTTCTGTGTTTGTGAATTGTGTGCGCAGTAGCCGCACGTGCATCAACAAAGTAGTGCCAAGCGTGCGCCTGTGTCATAAGTAAAGGGCCGGCTGGATTGACCGTTAAAGGGTGCTGTAACCCCAAAAGAACACTCCAGTCCAAACCAAAAAAAAAATATTTTCTGTGTTTGTGAATTGTGTGCGCAGTATCCGCACGTGCATCAACAAAGTAGTGCCAAGCGTGCGCCTGTGTCATAAATAAAGGGCCGGCTGGCTTGACCGTTAAAGGGTGCTGTAACCCCCAAAGTACACTCCAGTCCAAACCAAAAAAAAAATATTTTCTGTGTTTGTGAATTGTGTGAGCAGTAGACGCACGTGCATCAACAAAGTAGTGCCAAGCGTGCGCCTGTGTCATAAGTAAAGGGCCGGCTGGCTTGACCGTTAAAGGGTGCTGTAACCCCCAAAGTACACTCCAGTCCAAACCAAAAAAAAATATATTTTCTGTGTTTGTGAATTGTGTGCGCAGTAGTCGCACGTGCATCAACAAAGTAGTGCCAAGCGTGCGCCTGTGTCATAAGTAAAGGGCCGGCTGGCTTGACCGTTAAAGGGTGCTGTAACCCCCGAAAGTACACTCCAGTCCAAACCAAAAAAAAAATTATTTTCTGTGTTTGTGAATTGTGTGCGCAGTAGCCGCACGTGCATCAACAAAGTAGTGCCAAGCGTGCGCCTGTGTCATAAGTAAAGGGCCGGCTGGCTTGACCGTTAAAGGGTGCTGTAACCCCCAAAGTACACTCCAGTCCAAACCAAAAAAAAAATTATTTTCTGTGTTTGTGAATTGTGTGCGCAGTAGCCGCACGTGCATCAACAAAGTAGTGCCAAGTGTACGCCTGTGTCATAAGTAAAGGGCCGGCTGGCTTGACCGTTAAGGGTGCTGTAACCCCCGAAAGTACACTCCAGTCCAAACAAAAAAAAAAAATATTTTCTGTGTTTGTGAATTGTGTGCGCAGTAGCCGCACGTGCATCAACAAAGTAGTGCCAAGCGTGCGCCTGTGTCATAAGTAAAGGGCCGGCTGGATTGACCGTTAAAGGGTGCTGTAACCCCAAAAGAACACTCCAGTCCCAACCAAAAAAAAATTATTTTCTGTGTTTGTGAATTGTGTGCGCAGTAGCCGCACGTGCATCAACAAAGTGTGCCAAGCGTGCGCCTGTGTCATAAGTAAAGGGCCGGCTGGCTTGACCGTTAAGGGTGCTGTAACCCCCGAAAGTACACTCCAGTCCAAACCAAAAAAAAAATTATTTTCTGTGTTTGTGAATTGTGTGCGCAGTATCCGCACGTGCATCAACAAAGTAGTGCCAAGCGTGCGCCTGTGTCATAAATAAAGGGCCGGCTGGCTTGACCGTTAAAGGGTGCTGTAACCCCCAAAGTACACTCCAGTCCAAACCAAAAAAAAAATATTTTCTGTGTTTGTGAATTGTGTGAGCAGTAGCCGCACGTGCATCAACAAAGTAGTGCCAAGCGTGCGCCTGTGTCATAAGTAAAGGGCCGGCTGGCTTGACCGTTAAAGGGTGCTGTAACCCCCAAAGTACACTCCAGTCCAAACCAAAAAAATATATATTTTCTGTGTTTGTGAATTGTGTGCGCAGTAGTCGCACGTGCATCAACAAAGTAGTGCCAAGCGTGCGCCTGTGTCATAAGTAAAGGGCCGGCTGGCTTGACCGTTAAGGGTGCTGTAACCCCCGAAAGTACACTCCAGTCCAAACCAAAAAAAAAATTATTTTCTGTGGTTGTGAATTGTGTGCGCAGTAGCCGCACGTGCATCAATAAAGTAGTGCCAAGCGTGCGCCTGTGTCATAAGTAAAGGGCCGGCTGGCTTGACCGTTAAGGGTGCTGTAACCCCCGAAAGTACACTCCAGTCCAAACCAAAAAAAAAATAATTTTCTGTGTTTGTGAATTGTGTGCGCAGTAGCAGCACGTGCATCAACAAAGTAGTGCCAAGCGTGCGCCTGTGTCATAAGTAAAGGGCCGGCTGGCTTGACCGTTAAAGGGTGCTGTAACCCCCAAAGTACACTCCAGTCCAAACCAAAAAAAAATGTATTTTCTGTGTTTGTGAATTGTGTGCGCAGTAGCCGCACGTGCATCAACAAAGTAGTGCCAAGCGTGCGCCTGTGTCATAAGTAAAGGGCCGGCTGGCTTGACCGTTAAAGGGTGCTTTAACCCCCAAAGTACACTCCAGTCCAAACCAAAAAAAAATTTATTTTCTGTGTTTGTGAATTGTGTGCGCAGTAGCCGCATGTGCATCAACAAAGTAGTGCCAAGCGTGCGCCTGTGTCATAAGTAAAGGGCTGGCTGGCTTGACCGTTAAGGGTGCTGTAACCCCCAAAAGTACACTCCAGTCCAAACCCCAAAAAAAATTATTTTCTGTGTTTGTGAATTGTGTGCGCAGTATCCGCACGTGCATCAACAAAGTAGTGCCAAGCGTGCGCCTGTGTCATAAGTAAAGGGCCGGCTGGCTTGACCGTTAAAGGGTGCTTTAACCCCCAAAGTACACTCCAGTCCAAACCAAAAAAAAATTTATTTTCTGTGTTTGTGAATTGTGTGCGCAGTAGCCGCATGTGCATCAACAAAGTAGTGCCAAGCGTGCGCCTGTGTCATAAGTAAAGGGCTGGCTGGCTTGACCGTTAAGGGTGCTGTAACCCCCGAAAGTACACTCCAGTCCAAACCCCAAAAAAAATTATTTTCTGTGTTTGTGAATTGTGTGCGCAGTATCCGCACGTGCATCAACAAAGTAGTGCCAAGCGTGCGCCTGTGTCATAAATAAAGGGCCGGCTGGCTTGACCGTTAAAGGGTGCTGTAACCCCCAAAGTACACTCCAGTCCAAACCAAAAAAAAAAATATTTTCTGTGTTTGTGAATTGTGTGAGCAGTAGCCGCACGTGCATCAACAAAGTAGTGCCAAGCGTGCGCCTGTGTCATAAGTAAAGGGCCGGCTGGCTTGACCGTTAAAGGGTGCTGTAACCCCCAAAGTACACTCCAGTCCAAACCAAAAAAATATATATTTTCTGTGTTTGTGAATTGTGTGCGCAGTAGTCGCACGTGCATCAACAAAGTAGTGCCAAGCGTGCGCCTGTGTCATAAGTAAAGGGCCGGCTGGCTTGACCGTTAAGGGTGCTGTAACCCCCGAAAGTACACTCCAGTCCAAACCAAAAAAAAAATTATTTTCTGTGTTTGTGAATTGTGTGCGCAGTAGCCGCACGTGCATCAATAAAGTAGTGCCAAGCGTGCGCCTGTGTCATAAGTAAAGGGCCGGCTGGCTTGACCGTTAAGGGTGCTGTAACCCCCGAAAGTACACTCCAGTCCAAACCAAAAAAAAAATAATTTTCTGTGTTTGTGAATTGTGTGCGCAGTAGCAGCACGTGCATCAACAAAGTAGTGCCAAGCGTGCGCCTGTGTCATAAGTAAAGGGCCGGCTGGCTTGACCGTTAAAGGGTGCTGTAACCCCCAAAGTACACTCCAGTCCAAACCAAAAAAAAATGTATTTTCTGTGTTTGTGAATTGTGTGCGCAGTAGCCGCACATGCATCAACAAAGTAGTGCCAAGCGTGCGCCTGTGTCATAAGTAAAGGGCCGGCTGGCTTGACCGTTAAAGGGTGCTGTAACCCCCAAAGTACACTCCAGTCCAAACCAAAAAAATTTTTATTTTCTGTGTTTGTGAATTGTGTGCGCAGTAGCCGCACGTGCATCAACAAAGTAGTGCCAAGCGTGCGCCTGTGTCATAAGTAAAGGGCTGGCTGGCTTGACCGTTAAGGGTGCTGTAACCCCCGAAAGTACACTCCAGTCCAAACCAAAAAAAAATTAATTTTCTGTGTTTGTGAATTGTGTGCGCAGTAGCCGCACGTGCATCAACAAAGTAGTGCCAAGCGTGCGCCTGTGTCATAAGTAAAGGGCCGGCTGGCTTGACCGTTAAAGGGTGCTGTAACCCCCAAAGAACACTCCAGTCCAAACCAAAAAAAAATTATTTTCTGTGTTTGTGAATTGTGTGCGCAGTAGCAGCACATGCATCAACAAAGTAGTGCCAAGCGTGTGCCTGTGTCATAAGTAAAGGGCCGGCTGGCTTGACCGTTAAGGGTGCTGTAACCCCCGAAAGTACACTCCAGTCCAAACCAAAAAAAAAATTATTTTCTGTGTTTGTGAATTGTGTGCGCAGTAGCCGCACGTGCATCAACAAAGTAGTGCCAAGCGTGCGCCTGTGTCATAAGTAAAGGGCCGGCTGGCTTGACCGTTAAGGGTGCTGTAACCCCCGAAAGTACACTCCAGTCCAAACAAAAAAAAAAATTATTTTCTGTGTTTGTGAATTGTGTGCGCAGTAGCCGCACGTGCATCAACAAAGTAGTGCCAAGCGTGCGCCTGTGTCATAAGTAAAGGGCCGGCTGGATTGACCATTAAAGGGTGCTGTAACCCCAAAAGAACACTCCAGTCCAAACCAAAAAAAAAATATTTTCTGTGTTTGTGAATTGTGTGCGCAGTATCCGCACGTGCATCAACAAAGTAGTGCCAAGCGTGCGCCTGTGTCATAAATAAAGGGCCGGCTGGCTTGACCGTTAAAGGGTGCTGTAACCCCCAAAGTACACTCCAGTCCAAACCAAAAAAAAAATATTTTCTGTGTTTGTGAATTGTGTGAGCAGTAGCCGCACGTGCATCAACAAAGTAGTGCCAAGCGTGCGCCTGTGTCATAAGTAAAGGGCCGGCTGGCTTGACCGTTAAAGGGTGCTGTAACCCCCAAAGTACACTCCAGTCCAAACCAAAAAAATATATATTTTCTGTGTTTGTGAATTGTGTGCGCAGTAGTCGCACGTGCATCAACAAAGTAGTGCCAAGCGTGCGCCTGTGTCATAAGTAAAGGGCCGGCTGGCTTGACCGTTAAAGGGTGCTGTAACCCCCGAAAGTACACTCCAGTCCAAACCAAAAAAAAAATTATTTTCTGTGTTTGTGAATTGTGTGCGCAGTAGCCGCACGTGCATCAACAAAGTAGTGCCAAGCGTGCGCCTGTGTCATAAGTAAAGGGCCGGCTGGCTTGACCGTTAAAGGGTGCTGTAACCCCCAAAGTACACTCCAGTCCAAACCAAAAAAAAAATTATTTTCTGTGTTTGTGAATTGTGTGCGCAGTAGCCGCACGTGCATCAACAAAGTAGTGCCAAGTGTACGCCTGTGTCATAAGTAAAGGGCCGGCTGGCTTGACCGTTAAGGGTGCTGTAACCCCCGAAAGTACACTCCAGTCCAAACAAAAAAAAAAAATATTTTCTGTGTTTGTGAATTGTGTGCGCAGTAGCCGCACGTGCATCAACAAAGTAGTGCCAAGCGTGCGCCTGTGTCATAAGTAATGGGCCGGCTGGATTGACCGTTAAAGGGTGCTGTAACCCCAAAAGAACACTCCAGTCCAAACCAAAAAAAAATTATTTTCTGTGTTTGTGAATTGTGTGCGCAGTAGCCGCACGTGCATCAACAAAGTGTGCCAAGCGTGCGCCTGTGTCATAAGTAAAGGGCCGGCTGGCTTGACCGTTAAGGGTGCTGTAACCCCCGAAAGTACACTCCAGTCCAAACCAAAAAAAAAATTATTTTCTGTGTTTGTGAATTGTGTGCGCAGTATCCGCACGTGCATCAACAAAGTAGTGCCAAGCGTGCGCCTGTGTCATAAATAAAGGGCCGGCTGGCTTGACCGTTAAAGGGTGCTGTAACCCCCAAAGTACACTCCAGTCCAAACCAAAAAAAAAATATTTTCTGTGTTTGTGAATTGTGTGAGCAGTAGCCGCACGTGCATCAACAAAGTAGTGCCAAGCGTGCGCCTGTGTCATAAGTAAAGGGCCGGCTGGCTTGACCGTTAAAGGGTGCTGTAACCCCCAAAGTACACTCCAGTCCAAACCAAAAAAATATATATTTTCTGTGTTTGTGAATTGTGTGCGCAGTAGTCGCACGTGCATCAACAAAGTAGTGCCAAGCGTGCGCCTGTGTCATAAGTAAAGGGCCGGCTGGCTTGACCGTTAAGGGTGCTGTAACCCCCGAAAGTACACTCCAGTCCAAACCAAAAAAAAAATTATTTTCTGTGGTTGTGAATTGTGTGCGCAGTAGCCGCACGTGCATCAATAAAGTAGTGCCAAGCGTGCGCCTGTGTCATAAGTAAAGGGCCGGCTGGCTTGACCGTTAAGGGTGCTGTAACCCCCGAAAGTACACTCCAGTCCAAACCAAAAAAAAAATAATTTTCTGTGTTTGTGAATTGTGTGCGCAGTAGCAGCACGTGCATCAACAAAGTAGTGCCAAGCGTGCGCCTGTGTCATAAGTAAAGGGCCGGCTGGCTTGACCGTTAAAGGGTGCTGTAACCCCCAAAGTACACTCCAGTCCAAACCAAAAAAAAATGTATTTTCTGTGTTTGTGAATTGTGTGCGCAGTAGCCGCACGTGCATCAACAAAGTAGTGCCAAGCGTGCGCCTGTGTCATAAGTAAAGGGCCGGCTGGCTTGACCGTTAAAGGGTGCTGTAACCCCCAAAGTACACTCCAGTCCAAACCAAAAAAAAATTTATTTTCTGTGTTTGTGAATTGTGTGCGCAGTAGCCGCATGTGCATCAACAAAGTAGTGCCAAGCGTGCGCCTGTGTCATAAGTAAAGGGCTGGCTGGCTTGACCGTTAAGGGTGCTGTAACCCCCGAAAGTACACTCCAGTCCAAACCAAAAAAAAAATTATTTTCTGTGTTTGTGAATTGTGTGCGCAGTATCCGCACGTGCATCAACAAAGTAGTGCCAAGCGTGCGCCTGTGTCATAAATAAAGGGCCGGCTGGCTTGACCGTTAAAGGGTGCTGTAACCCCCAAAGTACACTCCAGTCCAAACCAAAAAAAAAAATATTTTCTGTGTTTGTGAATTGTGTGAGCAGTAGCCGCACGTGCATCAACAAAGTAGTGCCAAGCGTGAGCCTGTGTCATAAGTAAAGGGCCGGCTGGCTTGACCGTTAAAGGGTGCTGTAACCCCCAAAGTACACTCCAGTCCAAACCAAAAAAATATATATTTTCTGTGTTTGTGAATTGTGTGCGCAGTAGTCGCACGTGCATCAACAAAGTAGTGCCAAGCGTGCGCCTGTGTCATAAGTAAAGGGCCGGCTGGCTTGACCGTTAAGGGTGCTGTAACCCCCGAAAGTACACTCCAGTCCAAACCAAAAAAAAAATTATTTTCTGTGTTTGTGAATTGTGTGCGCAGTAGCCGCACGTGCATCAATAAAGTAGTGCCAAGCGTGCGCCTGTGTCATAAGTAAAGGGCCGGCTGGCTTGACCGTTAAGGGTGCTGTAACCCCCGAAAGTACACTCCAGTCCAAACCAAAAAAAAAATAATTTTCTGTGTTTGTGAATTGTGTGCGCAGTAGCAGCACGTGCATCAACAAAGTAGTGCCAAGCGTGCGCCTGTGTCATAAGTAAAGGGCCGGCTGGCTTGACCGTTAAAGGGTGCTGTAACCCCCAAAGTACACTCCAGTCCAAACCAAAAAAAAATGTATTTTCTGTGTTTGTGAATTGTGTGCGCAGTAGCCGCACATGCATCAACAAAGTAGTGCCAAGCGTGCGCCTGTGTCATAAGTAAAGGGCCGGCTGGCTTGACCGTTAAAGGGTGCTGTAACCCCCAAAGTACACTCCAGTCCAAACCAAAAAAAAATTTATTTTCTGTGTTTGTGAATTGTGTGCGCAGTAGCCGCACGTGCATCAACAAAGTAGTGCCAAGCGTGCGCCTGTGTCATAAGTAAAGGGCTGGCTGGCTTGACCGTTAAGGGTGCTGTAACCCCCGAAAGTACACTCCAGTCCAAACCAAAAAAAAATTAATTTTCTGTGTTTGTGAATTGTGTGCGCAGTAGCCGCACGTGCATCAACAAAGTAGTGCCAAGCGTGCGCCTGTGTCATAAGTAAAGGGCCGGCTGGCTTGACCGTTAAAGGGTGCTGTAACCCCCAAAGAACACTCCAGTCCAAACCAAAAAAAAATTATTTTCTGTGTTTGTGAATTGTGTGCGCAGTAGCAGCACATGCATCAACAAAGTAGTGCCAAGCGTGTGCCTGTGTCATAAGTAAAGGGCCGGCTGGCTTGACCGTTAAGGGTGCTGTAACCCCCGAAAGTACACTCCAGTCCAAACCAAAAAAAAAATTATTTTCTGTGTTTGTGAATTGTGTGCGCAGTAGCCGCACGTGCATCAACAAAGTAGTGCCAAGCGTGCGCCTGTGTAATAAGTAAAGGGCCAGCTGGCTTGACCGTTAAAGGGTGCTGTAACCCCCAAAGTACACTCCAGTCCAAACCAAAAAACAAATTATTTTCTGTGTTTGTGAATTGTGTGCGCAGTAGCCGCACGTGCATCAACAAAGTAGTGCCAAGCGTGCGCCTGTGTCATAAGTAAAGGGCCGGCTGGCTTGACCGTTAAAGGGTGCTGTAACCCCCAAAGTACTCCAGTCCAAACCAAAAAAAAAATTATTTTCTGTGTTTGTGAATTGTGTGCGCAGTAGCCGCACGTGCATCAACAAAGTAGTGCCAAGCGTGCGCCTGTGTCATAAGTAAAGGGCCGGCTGGCTTGACCGTTAAAGGGTGCTGTAACCCCCAAAGTACACTCCAGTCCAAACCAAAAAAAAATGTATTTTCTGTGTTTGTGAATTGTGTGCGCAGTAGCCGCACGTGCATCAACAAAGTAGTGCCAAGCGTGCGCCTGTGTCATAAGTAAAGGGCCGGCTGGCTTGACCGTTAAAGGGTGCTGTAACCCCCAAAGTACACTCCAGTCCAAACCAAAAAAAAATGTATTTTCTGTGTTTGTGAATTGTGTGCGCAGTAGCCGCATGTGCATCAACAAAGTAGTGCCAAGCGTGCGCCTGTGTCATAAGTAAAGGGCTGGCTGGCTGGCTTGACCGTTAAGGGTGCTGTAACCCCCGAAAGTACACTCCAGTCCAAACCAAAAAAAAAATAATTTTCTGTGTTTGTGAATTGTGTGCGCAGTAGCCGCACGTGCATCAACAAAGTAGTGCCAAGCGTGCGCCTGTGTCATAAGTAAAGGGCCGGCTGGCTTGACCGTTAAGGGTGCTGTAACCCCCGAAAGTACACTCCAGTCCAAACCAAGAAAAAAATTATTTTCTGTGTTTGTGAATTGTGTGCGCAGTAGCCGCACGTGCATCAACAAAGTAGTGCCAAGCGTGCGCCTGTGTCATAAGTAAAGGGCCGGCTGGCTTGACCGTTAAAGGGTGCTGTAACCCCCAAAGAACACTCCAGTCCAAACCAAAAAAAAATTATTTTCTGTGTTTGTGAATTGTGTGCGCAGTAGCAGCACATGCATCAACAAAGTAGTGCCAAGCGTGTGCCTGTGTCATAAGTAAAGGGCCGGCTGGCTTGACCGTTAAGGGTGCTGTAACCCCCGAAAGTACACTCCAGTCCAAACCAAAAAAAAAATTATTTTCTGTGTTTGTGAATTGTGTGCGCAGTAGCCGCACGTGCATCAACAAAGTAGTGCCAAGCGTGCGGCTGTGTAATAAGTAAAGGGCCAGCTGGCTTGACCGTTAAAGGGTGCTGTAACCCCCAAAGTACACTCCAGTCCAAACCAAAAAAAAAATTATTTTCTGTGTTTGTGAATTGTGTGCGCAGTAGCCGCACGTGCATCAACAAAGTAGTGCCAAGCGTGCGCCTGTGTCATAAGTAAAGGGCCGGCTGGATTGACCGTTAAAGGGTGCTGTAACCCCAAAAGAACACTCCAGTCCAAACCAAAAAAAAAATATTTTCTGTGTTTGTGAATTGTGTGCGCAGTATCCGCACGTGCATCAACAAAGTAGTGCCAAGCGTGCGCCTGTGTCATAAATAAAGGGCCGGCTGGCTTGACCATTAAAGGGTGCTGTAACCCCCAAAGTACACTCCAGTCCAAACCAAAAAAAAAATTATTTTCTGTGTTTGTGAATTGTGTGCGCAGTAGCCGCACGTGCATCAACAAAGTAGTGCCAAGCATGCGCCTGTGTCATAAGTAAAGGGCCGGCTGGCTTGACCGTTAAGGGTGCTGTAATCCCCGAAAGTACACTCCAGTCCAAACCCAAAAAAAATTTATTTTCTGTTTGTGAATTGTGTGCGCAGTAGCCGCATGTGCATCAACAAAGTAGTGCCAAGCGTGCTCCTGTGTCATAAGTAAAGGGCCGGCTGGCTTGACTGTTAAGGGTGCTGTAACCCTCGAAAGTACACTCCAGTCCAAACCATAAAAAAAATTATTTTCTGTGTTTGTGAATTGTGTGCGCAGTAGCCGCACGTGCATCAACAAAGTAGTGCCAAGCGTGCGCCTGTGTCATAAGTAAAGGGCCGGCTGGTTTGACCGTTAAAGGGTGCTGTAACCCCCAAAGTACACTCCAGTCCAAACCAAAAACAAAAATATTTTCTTTGTTTTTGAATTGTGTGCGCAGTAGCCGCACGTGCATCAACAAAGTAGTGCCAAGCGTGCGCCTGTGTCATAAGTAAAGGGCCGGCTGGCTTGACCGTTAAGGGTGCTGTAACCCCCGAAAGTACACTCCAGTCCAAACCAAAAAAAAAATAATTTTCTGTGTTTAGCCGCACGTATATATCAAATCGATATAACATAAATGGAGGACCAAACTTTCTCCGATAAAAATAAAATAGAGAAAGATCAAGAACCACTTCCTCCTAGTGCTGAAGCTGCTGCCACTAGTCATGACATAGACGATAACATGCCATCAACGTCGTCTGCCAAGGCCGATGCCCAATGTCATAGTAGAGGGCACATACAATCCCAAATGGCAAAGTTCAGGAAAATGACCTTGAAAAAGACATTTAAATCAGCTGAAGAGAAACGTAAACTTGCCAATATGCCATTTACAACACGGAGTGGCAAGGAACGGCTAAGGTCGATCCCTAGTATGTTCATGACTAGTGGTTCAGCTTCACATGACGATGGAAGCCCTCCTCCCACTAAAAAAATCAAAAGAGTTAAGTTGGCAAAAGCACAGCGAAGAACTGTGCTTTCTAAGAAGATATTACAAATCCCCAAGGAGAGTCCAAGTGTGGTGGTGGTTGCGATGCCTGACCTTCCCAGCACTGGACGGGAAGAGGTGGCTCTTTCCACCATTTGCACGCCCCCTGCAAGTGCTGAAAGGAGCACCCACAGTCCACTTGCTGATATGCAAATTGAAGATGTCACTGTTGAAGTACAACAGGATGAGGATACTGGTGTAGCTGGCGCTGAGGAGGAAGTTGGCGAGGAGGATTCTGATGGTGATGTGGTTTGTTTAAATCAGGCTCCGGGGGAGACAGTTGTTGTCCGTGGGATGAAAAAGCCCATCACGGTCATGCCTGGGCAGAAGACCAAACATTCCACCTCTTTGGTCTGGCAATATTTCTATCCAAATCCGGACAACAACTGTCTTGCCATATGTACCATATGTAAAGGTGAAATAAGTAGGGGTAGGGACGTCAACCACCTAGGAACATCCTCCCTTATACGGCACCTGCAGCGCGTTCATAAAAAGTTACTGTCAAGTTCAGAAACTTTGGCTAAGACCGTAAGCAGTCCAGGGACACCAAAATCCCGTTGTCCTGTTGTATCCAAGTGCCTGCAAACCACACCGTCAACTCCCTCCTCGTCAATTTCCTCCTTAGTCAGGATCGGAAGTAGTCCTGCAGGCCATGTCACTGGCATGACTGACTCTCCTATCCGGGATTCCTCCGGAGGATCCAGCATTGCTACGCCTACTGCTGCTGCTGCTGCTGTTGCTGCTGCTGGGAGTCGTTCATCATCCCAGAGAGGAAGTAGGAACACCACTACTTTTACTAAACAATTGACCCTCCAACAGTCCTTAGCGAGGAGGATGAAGTACGACAGCAGTCATCCTGAAGCAAAACGTATAACTGAGGCCTTGACTGCTATGTTGGTGTTAGACGTGCGTCCGGTATCCGCCATTAGTGCAGTGGGATTTAGACAATTGATGGAGGTAGTGTGTCCCCGGTTCCAAATCCCGTCTAGATTCCACTTCACTAGGCAGGCGATACCGAGACTGTACAGAAACGTCAGAAAAAGTGTCCTCAGTGTCCTGAAAAATGCCGTTGTACACAATGTCCACTTAACCACGGACATGTGGACAAGTGGAACAGGGCAGACTAAGGACTATATGACTGTGACAGCCCACTGGGTAGATGTTTCACCTTACGCAGCAACAGCAGCAGCGTCACCAGTAGCAGCATCTCAGAAACGCCAGCTCGTTACAAGGCAGGCTACGCTGTGTATCACCGGTTTCAGTAAGAGGCACACCGCCGACAACCTCTTAGAGAAACTGAGGGAAATCATTGCCCAGTGGCTTACCCCACTTAGACTCTCCTGGGGATTTGTGATAACTGACAACGCCACCAATATTGTGCGGGCATTACATCTGGGCAAATTCCAGCACGTCCCATGTTTTGCTCACACAATAAACTTGGTGGTGCAGAATTTTCTGAAAAGCGACAGGGGCGTGCAGGAGACGCTTTGGGTGGCCCGAAAAATTTCTGGCCACTTTCGCCATTCAGCGACTGCGTGCCGAAGACTGGAGCGCCAGCAAACACTCTTGAACCTGCCCCGCCATCACCTGAAGCAAGAGGTTGTGACGCGGTGGAACTCAACCCTCTATATGCTTCAGAGGATGGAGGAGCAGCAAAAGGCCATACAAGCCTATACATCCACCTATGACATAGGCAAAGGAGGGGGTATGCACCTGACTCAAGCGCAGTGGAGAATGATTTCCGTGTTGTGCAAGGTTCTCCAGCCCTTCGAACTTGCCACACGTGAAGTCAGTTCAGACACTGCCAGCTTGAGTCAGGTCATTCCCCTCATCAGGCTTTTGCAGAAGCTGCTGGAGAAAGTGAAGGAGGAGCTAAGATGGAGCGATTCCGCTCGGCATGTGGGACTTGTGGATGAAGCCCTTCATTTGCTTTGCCAGGATTCCAGGGTGGTCAATCTGTTGAAATCAGACCACTACATTTTGGCCACCGTGCTCGATCCTAGGTTTAAAGCCTATGTGGTTTCTCTCTTTCCGGCCGACACAAGCCTGCAGAGGTGCAAAGACCTGCTGGTGAACACACTGTCAGCTGAAGCGGAACGTGACACGTCAACGGCTCCTTCTTCATTTTCTCCCGCAACTGGGGCTGCCAGGAAAAAACTTAGGTATCCTAAGCAACTCGCTGGCGGTGATGCAGGGCAGGCAGGACCAAGTTTGGACATCTGGTCCGGACTGAAGGACCTGGCAACAATTTCTGACATGTCTACTGTCACTGCATATGATACTGTCACCATTGACAGAATGGTGGAGGATTACATCGGTGACAGCATCCAAGTAGGCATGTCAGACAGTCCATACCTGTACTGGCAGGAAAAAGAGGCAATTTGGAGGCCCCTGTACAAATTGGCTCTATTTTACCTGAGTTGCCCCCCCTCCAGTGTGTACTCCGAAAGAGTGTTTAGTGCAGCCGGGAACCTTGCCAGCGAAAGGCGTAGGAGGCTGCTTCCACAGAATGTGGAGAAGATTATGTTCATCAAAATGAATTATCAGCTCTTCCAGGGAGACCAGCCTCCAGAAGGTACAGAGGGACCAGTGGTGGTGGATTCAAGTGGGGACGAGTTAATACTTTGTGAGGATGAGGATGTACACACTGAAGAGGGTGAGGAATCGGTGGATGAGGAGGATGAGGATGACATCTTGCCTCCGTAGAGCCAGTTTGTGCAGGGACACATTAATTGCCAGCTTGTTTTGTGGGGGCCCAAACGAACCAATCATTTCAGCCACAGTTGTGTGGCAGACCCTGGCGCTGAAATGATTGGTTTGTTAAAGTGTGCATGTCCTGTTTATACAACATAAGGGTGGGTGGGAGGGCCCAAGGACAATTCCATCTTGCACCTCTTTTTTTTCTTTGCATTATGTACAGTTTGGGGCCTAGTTTTTCAAACTGTCATCCTGTCTGCCACTGCAGTATCACGCCTAGATGGGTCACGTGTTTGTGCCGCCCACTCGTGTCGCTTAGCATAGTCATCCAGCTACCTCGGTGCAACCTTTTGGACATAAAAACACTATTGTGAGGTGTGAGGTGTTCAGAATAGACTGGAAATGAGTGGAAATTAAGGTTATTGAGGTTAATAATAGCATAGGAGCAGAAAAACCTACAAATTCTGTGATTTTAGCTGTTTTTATGCTTTTTTTCAAAAAAATACAGATCCAAAACACAAAACCCAGAACCCAAAACACGGAAGGGTGGTTTTGGCAAAACCAATCCAGATCCAAAACACGAAGAAAGATCCAGATCCAAAACCAAAACACGAAAAGTGGCCGGTGCACACCCCTAATATGTATATATATATATATATATATATATATATATATATAAGTATATATATATATATATATAAAAAACACTAATCCACGGCACTTACTATTCCTAGATTTGGGGTGCAACATGGTATGTGACCACATTGTTTAAATAGAAATCACGGGGGCTCTGCACTCACCATAATAATAACTAACAATAATAAACATAATAAACAGTGGGGTTTTGGTTCATGAATTAATCAATGCATTTAAGCTTGCAGCCCCTGTCACAGGACCCCACTTTACTCCAAGTCCCTACTCTATTGCTCAGAATTATAACATAGAACTAGCCATCACATCAGTGTTAAACTCAGGGTATACTATCAAGGTTTAAAGCCCACAGCAACTTTGCTTTTAAATGTGAGACAGTCACCAAGCACACCTATTGCAAAGAACCTAGGAAAACAGTTGACACAAGTTAGATTAAACAGGTTCAAAGGGGTGATCACAAAATTAATAATTCTAAAAATGAATCAAAAAAACAAAAAGCACTAATCCACGGCACTCACCATTCCTAGATTTTAATTTAAAGAATGTGGTCACATCATACTTGCCTACTTTTGAAAAAGCATTTCAGGGAGATTGTGAAAACAGCACCTGTGGGCGTGTGTTACAGTGGGCGTGTACTGATAAATCTGAGAGGCGTGTCCTAAACCTGACTTACATCCAAATATAACCCCAGCCCAAAAGATCTGTTTGTTGATGAAAACACACTAATACTTTTCAGAAATTCATAGGGATCATTGTGCCTTATAATAACCAATGCAAGGAAATGATACTAATGATCCCATTTGAATGCATATATCTCTGTTTTTTAATATAACATCTTCATAATGGGGTAAGGATGAAATGAGGGAGATTGCTAGACTCTTCAGGGAGACAGGGAGATTGCTACTATTTCAGGGAGTCTCCTGCACAATGAGGGAGAGTTGGCAAGTATGGGTCACATACCATGTTGCACCCCAAATGTAGAAATGGTGAGTGCCGTGGATTAGTGCTTTTTAGTGTTAGGAGACAGAGTGAAAAGTGATAAGGTGCCAGCCAATCAGCTCCCAACTGTCATTTTTCATCACAACCTGTGAGATGACAGTTGGGAGCAGATTGGCTGGCACCTTATCACTTTTCACTCTGTCTCCTAACACTGCTTAGTAAATAGACCCCTTGGTTTCTTTATTTGAGATGTCTTACCAGGGCTTTGCAGCAGCTATTTTGAGATGCTGTGGCCGTTTGGTGGTGGTGGGGTCTGATTTATGTCTGTCTTCATCAGCTGAAATATGTACTTACTTGGATATAAATCAGGAAAAAACTTGATCTGTAAAAGGCCTATTGCTATTTCCCCCTAAAGGACATCTTAGCTGTGTTGTTTGTGAACGTTTAGTTATTATTTAGCTGCAGGATGAAGCCGTAGTCAATGGGTCATCACAGTTTTCTTTCTTTAATATGTGCAATATGATGTTTCTGTACACAGCTGAAGTCATTCTACTGCTACAGTCATTTGCTACATTATCAAAATATGTCAGTTAACCAGCTTCAGAGGCAGTCATGCATGTACAAACCATGACGATACCTGTTTTGGATTATCTGTAGTCCATTCCATCCCCCAACACTTTCACCTGCCATCAAGAGGAGAGGTTTATACTAGAGATGTGCGCCGACCCCCGTGTTTTGGTTTTGGATCTGTATCTCCTTCAATGTTTTGGATCTGGATTTGGTTTTGCAAACCACCCTTGCGTGTTTTGGTTTTGTTTTGGATCTGTATTTATTTCCAAAAAATTATATAAACAGCTGAAACCACATAATTTGGGCCTATTTTTGTTCCTACAGTATTATTGACTTTAATAACAACTATTTTCAGGCATTTTTAGGCGTTTTTAACCACCTCACAGCTCACAATATTGATTTCATTATTTTTCACCAATATAGGCCAAAGGCTGCAGCGAGCTGGCTGGTTAAAGTAAGCAACAGAGCAGCGGCACAAACGCACGGTAGTTTAAAAAAATATACAGTAGGGCATCTATGAAACATTGCCACACAGCAGTGGCAGACAGGATGGCAGTTTAATAAACTATAATAATGTCAGTCGGCAATGCCCCAAAATGTTCAAAATGTAAAGAAAAGAGGTGCTAGAAGGAATTGTCCCTCCCACCCATTCTTATGTGGGATATTAAAAAGGACATGCACAGTTTAACAAACCAAGCACTTTAGCGACAAGGCCTGTACAGAACGCCAAAAAATGGCAGCTGCAGCCATTTTCCAGCATTCTGCGCAGTAGACTCTGGGCACACTCTAGTGCCCGGAGTCTACTAATGTGCCGGTGGCTGGCCAACTGCATCAGTCGGCTGCCGGCCACTGGGGAGAGAGAAGGGGGCCCCGCACGGGGAGTGCACACAGTCCCCTTCCTCTCTTAAGACACCCCTGCTTCAATTATTAAGGAGGAGGTTGATGATGAGGGTGTTGGTGGTGGAGATTGCATGTGCTGGTCCAAACTGCTGGTAGCTGATACTGAACTGCTTGTTATTAATTTACAAATTATTATAATTTTGTTAAACAAATTGCATGAACTCCCTGCAAATTAAGTAACAGGGAGGAGGTGCCTAGATGATTAACATCCCTTCCTCTGCTTACTTTGACTTTACAAATGGAACAGATGCCTTCACAACTGTGGTCAGGATTTAGGGTAAAATAATTCCACACCCAAGACGTTGCTTTTCTGGCTTTCTTTTTATCATAAGCAAGAACTGCTGTCACTGGTGGCTGATTTACGCAAACAACATCATCAACATCCTCATTAGCATCAGATAGGACACAAATTTCCCCCTCATCCTCCTTTTGCACTTCCTCCACACTATCATCCTCATTTTCTATTATTTCACCATCTGATACTAGCACAGCCATCATAGCATCAGTCATCCGATGTGAAACTGGGTGACAGCTGTTATACTTACTTCCTCTATCAAAGGATTGTTTAATAATCAATTGTTTTTTTAAATTACTGCTAGTAGTAGTCTTCTTGGTCCCTTTCTGGGATGAAGATCCACTCCCAGCAGCAGCAACAGGTGTAGCACTCAAAGATCCTTCTAAGGAATCACGGATAGGAGAGGAGTCAGTCATTCTTATGAAATTGGATGCAGGACTACTTCCGATCAAGATTGAGGATGATGATGATGATGAAGGTGTTGGCAGTGGAGATTGTAGGCGCTTGGATTCAGACAGAAGGGAGCAGCTAGGTGATACTGGACTGATTGTTGTTATGTTTTTTTTTAGCCAAAGTTTCTAAATTTGAAAAACACTTATCAATTGATGAATGCGCTGCAAATGATGTAACAGGGAGGAGGTTCCTAGATGGTTAAGGTCATTACCTTTTACTCACTGTTACTTGGCAATGGTTACATTTGGCTTGACAAAGGTTGTCCGGATTTGGGTGGAAATAATTCCACACATGAGAAGTGGATTTTTTGGTCCTTTGCCCAGGCATGACAACAATTTTCCCACCATGGGCAACAACTGTTGCCTGATTTACATTTTTTACACAAACATTCTTGGCATCACCATCAACATCCTCATCATCATCAACATCCTCATCATCCTTGTTAGCGCCGACTACAGAAAATCCTCCCCATCCTCCTGGTGCAATTCCACAGAAGCATCCTCGATTTCTACGTCAGCATGTTAACTTGTGCTGCTCATCCCCACATTTGCAGAGGGTACACAAATTGTGGAAGGAGGATCCTCTTCAAGTACAGTATTAGAAAGGTCAGGCTCACACATGGCAACTGCGGACACACTTGGACACTCCTCGGGAATCGGTGACTTTTCGTAACGCACAGATGGTTCCAGTGTCTTACTCATCTTAACAATTTACATTTTTTTTATACCTTTCCTACAAGCAGAATTGCTTAAGTCATCACAACTAGAACCACCAGTCATAAATAAAGGCCAAGGCCTTATCCTTTCCTTGCCACTTTGTGCAGTGAATGGCATATTGCCAATATTTTGTTTCTCTAAAGCTGACTTAGCTTTAGATTTTTTTTTCTTTAACAAGGTAAAAATTGATTTTACTTGGCTTGACTAAAGCCATGGGGCATCGGCCTTCATAGATGATGTTGATGGCTTTGCATTGTCATCATGACTGCTGCCGGCAGCTACAAGACTGGTATGTGGCTCCTGCTCTCCTGTCATGTGACTGTCCTCCATACTCACTCCTGTCTTACAGCAGTGTCACCAAGCAATTATAGCGCAGCTAACGCACACAACTACACAAAAAAATATATATTTTTGAAACTGGGGGAGAGCACCCCTGAACAAGGCAGCAGCCTCTTGATAAATGACACAGGCAGCACCCTTGCACAGCTATGTTGCTGGTAATAATGTGGCTGACGCGCGCACACACACCAAAAGAAACAACACTTTTATTGATTGATTAGTTGATTAAGTTTCTTTTGGCACTTGGGGGAGAGAGCACCCCTGAACGAGGCAGCAGCCCCTTGGTAAATGACACAGGCAGCACTCCTGCGCAGCTACGTTGCTGGTGATAAGTGTGGCTAACATGCACACACACACAGAAAAAAAACACTTTTATTGATTGATTAGATTCATTTTTTTTGCCACTTTAGGGGGAGAGCACCCCTGAATGAAGCAGCAGCCCCTTGATAAACAACACAGGCAGCAATCCTGCACAGCTAAGTTGCTGGTGAAAAGTGTTGCTAACGCATATTTTTTTTTTACCCTGGGGGTCAAGATGAAGAGCACCCCTGATGGATAGAACAGTGAACACCCCCTAGACAACACAGCAGCACAGCTAGCCAACCCCTATGGACAACAGACAGCCAGCCCCTATGGACAACAGACAGTCAGCCCCTATGGACAACAGACAGCCCCTATGGACATTAAGCAGCCAGCCGCTGACACAAGTGACAACAGTAGCCAGCCCCTATCAGCACAGCAATCACAGCCACCTCCTTCCTCTTCACTGTACACAGCTGGAATGAAAATGGCGGCGATCGCGGGGAAGCTTTTATACAATCCAAAACCCATGAGAATCTGATAGCGTGATGACGTTTTACCTTGTTTTGAGAACCGAGTCAGGCGGGAATCCCGGGCCGACTCAGATCTCGGCTCGGAATTTAAAGTTCGGATGGGTTCGGTTCTCTGAGAACCGAACCCGCTCATCTCTAGTTTATACTTGTCTTATCTACCCATAACATTCGGTTAAAAAAATCTTCCTTACTTAAGTCATATAAAACAAATACAATGATTGCGCAACCAAAGCGACGCAGCCTCAGGAAAACACAAACAATTTCTCACATTATCCTTACAGAACCAGTACATCACACAATATATTCTCCCAATGGCGCAAACACTTATATCACTATATAGAAAAAGTCCTTACACAATGGCTGAATGCTGAGAAAGCTGACAGGCGAAACGTACATCCAGGACAGGAAGGAGGGAGTGTCAGCTGTGCACGGCTGATCTCCCACTGGCATCAGAAAGCTCTAACCACATCACACATCCCCTGCTGACATCTAGTCAGTGGTCAGGACCAAGCACTCACTCGCATGCACCCAGCTCACCTGGATGCAAGGAGGAGACAGACCAGCAGACATCCAGACTGGGTAAGAAGGTTTTCACTTACCTGCTACTGCAATATAGTGTCACAAGAGATCCTGATACTGCGTTTCCTTATCCTTGAGGTGGTGTTGGCTGCGGAGAAGATGGCGCCTACAGCATACAGCTTCCAGTATTATACAAGGCTCTCATCGCAGCATTTTTACTTCACAACATCCAGCTCACAGTTGTTGCCCACCTGTCACAGCCATATAGACTGAAAGCATTGACTTTAATTACAAAAGATTTTCTTTTCATCTACCTTTGGATTAGTTTTATACTGATTACCTATCAATATCCAGCCTCAAGTTGTTGCCCACCTGACGTCGGTTAATTTATTTCCACTAAAGACCACAAAATTATACACATTTAGTTATTCTATTCACATGAAACACTACAACCATTAGAAACTAATAATTACATACAAATCTTATACATATTCTTACATTTATATATTCTAATACCACGGATGGCTTTCCTCTTTTTTCCTGTATTCCTTACACAATGTGTTTAGCCTTCATGATGGGGTGAATTCCTACAATTCTTTGATCCTGGACTTTGGGCCCGATTCAGAAACAACTCGCTGTGATGCGTTCGCACGCAGCCAGACGATTTTTGCAATCTGCGCATGTGTGCGCATAGCAGTGCGCGTGCCTGAACCAGTGCGAGCGATCGGAAAGTGTGCACTCACTACGCATAGGCAGCCTGGCTGATTGAGTGACAGGAGAAGCCATTTGTGGGTGGTGACAGGGGCTGGCCGCTAGAAACGGGGGAGTGGAGGTGCGAACGCAGGCGTGCCTGAGCGTCTTAACGCCATTTCAGAGACGTGCATAATTAAGAGGCAGCATCATAGTACATGTCACATGATTGAAAATCACACTGAATCACTCGCAGTTCTTGCGGTGGGGTATGGTATGCCACAAGTGCTGCGATCGCTTCCGTTGGTACGTGATGTTACCGATGGTTGCATACACTTCCTGGAGATGACGTGCACAACTGGGCATCTTAAGACAGGCTGGTGGGCGTCTGCATACACAATGCAATTGCATGCTAAGACTTAGTGGGCGTGCTAATGCCTTACTGTGCGATCGCAGATTTTCATACTTTCACTGCGTGCAAACGCATCTAGCGAGCGGGTGTGAATCGAGCCCTTAATTCCTCCTTTATTGATATGGTCAATTTTCAAATATTCACTGACTCCACATTATTTTTCCCAAAATACAGCTTAGTATCGCAAAATAAAAGAAATATGGGGTATAGTGCAATATTGTCAAGTACACAAAAGCAGGTTTATTTTAAAGTTACACCATACTTGCCTACCCTCCCGATTTGGTCGGGAGCCTCCCGAAAATCGGGTGCCGCTCCCGACCTCCCGGGAAGGCAGGCAATCCTCCCGGCCCCCGGCGATGTGCCCGCACCCCCAGCGCCTTTAAATCACATACCCCGGCAGCAGGGGGGCCGGTGACGCGATTCGTGCTGAATCGCGTCATCGTGGCTCCGCCCCCGGCTGCACAATGCTATTAATCACGGCATTGTGAAGAGGGGGCGGAGCCACAATGATGCGATCGTGCTGTCACGCCCCCATGCTCTGCCCCCAATGCCGCGTCATGTGCCGGGCCCCGCCCCCTTTGGCCGCATCACGCCCCCAGCCCTGTAAGCCCGACAGCTCCCTCCCGGAAGGAGGGAGCTAAATGTCGGCAAGCATGAGTTACACTCACACTTAAAAAACACTTAAAAGGCAAATAGCAATATCATGTGCATTGGGGTTAATAATCGCCCTGGTTCCTTTCAGTTACCCTCCCAGATGGATAGTGGGTTGGAGATCCAGAGGTCCGTAATTCTCTAAAACCTCCTGGGTAGTCATGTCATGGCAGCGATATCTCCATGTAGTAACGATCACCAGCTGACTATCAATAACGGAGGAATTAAGCCCAGAATCAAAGAATTGTAGGAATTCACCCCTTAATGGAGGCTAAACACATCGTGTAAGGACTTTTTATATATATTAATATAAGTGTTTGCGCCAATTGGAGAATATATTGTGTGATGTACTCCTTACTTAATTCTAAACATTTGAAATTGTTGATCTTGCAATGTCCAGTTCCTTCCCTTACAATACATCAGGTTGAATTATTTTGCATTCAGATTAAATTATTTTCCTTTGTAGATTTCTGGACTTTAAAGATGGAACAAAACATCAAAGACTATATCCAACCATACATTTTCCCAGCTGTTTATGGGTGCACAAGCATTGCAACAAGAAACACGTGAGTAATAGGATACAGCTGCTGTCACAACGTATATAGGCGGGATGCAGTCAGGAAGCCGACGGTCGAAATGCCGACCGCCGGCTTACCAACTGTCTAATCCCGTCAGGAGTCTAATGACAGGTGCTGAAATCCCGACACCTGTCATTTTACCCCCCAGGGAGACTTAGTTTTATGCTGCAGGGATGGGGGGGTTAGGTTTAGGCACTTACAGGGGGGATTAGGGTTAGGTACTTGGGGGGGAGGTTAGGGTTAGGCACCCCTAAGGGAGGGTTAAGGTTAGGGGGTGCTAGGTTAGTGAATAGTTAAAATACTTACCTGTTGGGATCTTCACTGCTGGTCTTCCAGCGTCGGGATTTGAACTGTGCGTCCGGCGGTATTCCATACTGATCCCATATAGGCACCTATAATGATAACATAAACATAAAAACACATAACGTTATATTAATGTACATCTGAGTATAAATGTAATATATTGCTGATGTACGGTAGGTACTTTTTGAAGAAGAAGAAATATGCTTGAAGATTAGACTACCAAGAAGCCAGTAAGCAGACCACACAGAGGTTAACAAATGGAGGTTTAATATTGTTGTTTTATTATATAAAAATCTCAATGTTTCATACACTAATCCATTATGTGAAGCAGTGCTCACTGCCGCCCTGTGCCAGCCCCACCCCTAGATCAGTGACATCAAGTAAAGGGGGCAGGATCACAGGCAGGGTGGTCTGGAGTATTCTTTGGATGCTCCGGACAGTACTGCAGCAGTGCTACTGGCCACAGAGTGTCCTAGGCACCCTGCTAGCCAGATGCAGGGGGCCTGTCGCAGTGACGGTGCTGCCCCCAGGGCCCTGTGCCCTGGGTGACAGCAAGGCCCAGATGCAAAGTGTGAAACTGTGGGACTACGCTACAGGTGGTGTTTTCTGATTTCAAGCATCATTTTTTGTAAATGTGCATCTGTGCTTCACAAGCAATGTATAGATTCTCTCGTCAAGATAGTGGAATCAGTCTGGCTGCCTGAATTGGTAGCAATTTGCGCCCAGAAAAGAACAAACATGTGACTTTCACAATGTTTAGAGCCGCAGCGGCTCATATCCCGCCGCCTGTCCCTGCTGTTACTATAGATCCCCTTCTGTAGATGTACCTATAAGTGACGTGGAGTGATGACGGAAGTGTGTTTCCATGCCCATAAAGGCCACCAAAAGAACAAATTTGTACCCTCGCAGACTCGCTTCGCGTGCAGTGCTTTGGACTTGGTGACTCGCTTCGCTCACTACAGATTTATAATCCCCCTCTGTTTCCACATGGATAGTAACTGATGAAATTGGACAGTAACTGATGATGTCAGGGTACATCTACTGATGGGGATCTATTCTTTACCAAGCAACCAGGACACCGCATGATGTCAGCTGCAGGGGGTTCTGGTCCCGGCGATTTCCACGGCAGCCAGGATGCCTGTCACTAACGCTCTCGCCCAGCAGCTACAGCGTATCTCCATAACCAGGGGGGTTCTCCCAGCAGGCAGCCAGATTGGCCCTTGGGAAGGTAAATGGCAGGGAGCAATTGGCCTCCCTGCTGGTAATAGCGTCCTTGCCCTGCAAGTAAGCCAACCTTCCCTGCTGTGTTCATGTCCTATTCCTGTCTGCTGTGATTATGCTACCTCTGCTTCCAGACTACGCTGCACCTATCACTGTATACTGCTGGACCCTTGTCGATCTACCTAGATTTCCTGCCGTGCAAGTCTTACTGGTCTTACTGACTTGTCCTACTACTCAGATACTTGCCAGCATACCTCCTTTACCACTACAGCCAATCAGTACTCTTGCAGCACCTGGCCATACACTCAGTCTGCATGCTGCTCCTGGATTCTAATCCTGCCTCCTGCTTCCCAGCACCTACCACCCACCTCAGGTATCCTGCCTCCTGTTACCACTCCTGCCTCACTCTCCGTAGCCACCTAATTCTCCACGTAAGCACCTACTATCCTGAGTTTAAGTCCTGGCAACATCCTAGTACCTGTGAGAGCATACATCTGTAAGGGAACAGCGACTGTTATAGATCAAAACCTCTCCACTAGAGTCTAAAAGTTTATGCTGATTCTGGGTGAGCCCTAACACACATATATGCAGAGTGAAACACATCTCTGAGATACCCTATGTACTTTAGGATGTGGTCCATGCTCTTCTACAAATTATTTATTTCTGAACGGAGACCCGGAATGGAGCCCTGCGGCCGGTGTCATTGAAAATATGGGGGCAATGCCCCAGCCTTCATAATTGTAGAATAAACTAGTAACATACTAGTGGAATAGGATACGGTCAATATTCTGGCTAAGGGCTTAGAATACTTGCACCGGAAACCTGACAACTGTCAGAATCCCGGCACCGGCATCCTGACCACTGGCATCCTAAAGGTAAGTAGTGGGTTAGCGGGAGGGTTAGGGGTTAGGGTTTTTGCACTGGGGGGAGGGTTAGGTTTAGGGTGCAGGGAGGGGGAGGTTAGGTTTAGGCACTAGGGAGAGGTTAGGTTTAGGAGGGAGGTTAGGGGGGTAGGAGATTGTTAGGATGCCTACCGACAGCGGTCTGTATCCTAACCCTGTTGGTTAGGATGCCAGGGTTTGACCACCGGGATCCCAAGCACCAGCATCCCGTACCAAACCCAGTGGAACAGTTGTGATTATTGTACAATAAGACATCATTGCACAATTACACACTCCAGACAACATTAGGTGGTTGGTTGGTGGCAATGTTTTTTGTTGTCACTATTTTAGATGTGATTGTAGAATGCCAGTGGTGGCATTTTTAAAACATGGACTTATTCCTGCATTCAACTACAGTTTTTGGGGGAGGCGGGAGAGGAAGCAACTTTGAGAAAACATAAGATAATACAGTGCAGTCAATGCACACTCTTACATACTGTATGAAATCACACCCTCACTATGATTGGACATGGTCAACATGGACTCATCTGAGTCCTCTACTATTATCCATAAAGGAATAAAACAATAGGAATAAGATATAATACATATGAAGAGTAACATACACAATTATTTAACTTCTGCAAGAGACTCCTTTCCTCTAATTTACCACTCCTGTGAGGGGCCTTCCTCCTCTGATAGGCTTAGTTTTCTCACTGGCTCCTCTTCCTACTCCACTGACTCTTTCCTAATGGGCATATGGGCATAGTATCTCCTCCACCAACTCCTCCTCATCTAGTCCCACCTCCTCCTCTTGGGTCTATGCATTTAGGGTTTCAGTGAAATAAATAAACGTGTGATTGTAGGTTTTTATATTGTACAATACAAATCAGTACATCTGCTAGCCTAAATGATGTCCAAGGATCCAAATTTCAAGAAAATGCATCTAAGTCACCAGCAGACTGTGCTGATTAATTTAATATGTGGCATTTGTATATCTGTGGGCGTCTGAGTCTCTGAATCTGTATACGAAGTGCTACAATAAGCGGCTGCAGCTTCTCTCATTCCAAGTTCCTTTGGGCTTAATACTGTATACTGACTAAGGTGTGCACAGATATACAAGTATCACATATCAAGTTATTCAACACAGTCTGCTGGTGCATCCTAGTTGCATAATATTGCAACAGGTGCATTTTCACAAAAAAAGATGTAAAAAAAGACACCTTGCCCTAGCAGAGTCTCATGGACCTTGCACGCCGAGAGGCTTTTAGCGTGACTGCAGCAAAGATGTGTGTTATATCCTGATGTACCTTTCTTCATAGCAATGACTCAAGTATGCTGTTTATGTAACTTATTTCTTGTAAGTAATATTTGCATTATTACAGGTAGATAAAGACATCATCTCCTCATGGCTGTTCTCCTTTCTCTTACTTTCTCCTATATCCCTCCACTTCCTGATCACATGTCCTTCTATGTTGCAGGATCCTTAAAGGTACACTACCTCATTTTACTATTACATGACAATGCACATAAACTATCTATATCGATACTACATCTCCACCTTCCTTTCATATAATTTTTTTTTTAAATCTAAAATTTACATTCCAACAAGTAGTGCATTTATAAAATGAAACATATAACAATGTGTTAACGGTATCTGAGCATGAACATTAACCCAATATACATCAAACTGGAAAACCTTCTAGAATGGTTACAAGCCACAGTCATATCTGCTCAATAAGCCTAGCAAGGAGGTTTAATTACTCTGCCTCTTTTCGTCTGAATATGTGATCCTTCACTCAAAGAAACAGACTCCATGATCGGATCACTTGATGCTGAGGATGGTAAAGGTACTGTGATGACATCCTCTTGACTTGGTCCATCAGAAGATGAAGATGGAAATATCTTCTTGAAATGAGAAAAATTCCTCGTCACTGTTTGATTGTCATTTCCTGCAACAATCATTGTTCCTTTCCTTTTCATTATAGTCAGTGGACTTGGGTGAAAAGCAGTCATGTCCTTGCATACTACTTTTTGTTTCACCAGAACACGATCTCCTTCTTGTAAAGCAGAAACAATAGCTCTCCTTTTCTGGTCTGCATACTGTTTAGCTTTTTGTTTTTTAGCAGAGTCTGTCTTCCTAATCTGATGATCTTTAGAGGCAGGAGTTAAATGAATTTCCAGAAGTGTTGATCTGATAACTTTTCTTTGAAACATTAATATCTGAGGAGGGACATTTGTTGTGGAGTGGGGCACTGATCGATATTGTCTGAGAAATTGATTTAAGAACTGTTGATTTGGAATTCGGAATACTTTACAAATCTTTATTTGCTTTCCAAGATTACGCATAAAACGTCCAACAAGACCATTAGCTTGTGGCCACAGGGGAGTAATTTTTTGATGTCCAATTCCAAAATGTTTCATGAGTTTGCTGAAATCAACCCCTTGAAATGGCGGACCATTATCTGTCTTAATTGTTCCTGGAATTCCATAAGTAGTGAATATTTTATCCAACGCTGGTAAAACAGATGTGGCAGATGTTGAAGATATGATTTCAAGAACAGGATATCGTGAATATTCATACACAGCTACTAGTATGTATTTACCATTGTATAATGGGCCATAGAAGTCAACATCAACATTTTCCCCAGACATTGTCAGCTAGGTCAGTCATCCGTAATGGTTCACTGTTAGGTTTTGGTGCATGTCATGCAGTTTCAGATTTCTGATTCAACATGTTGCTCCATGGAGGGAAATCATACCTTTTCACATAAAAGTTGTTTGGTCTTTACAATTCCTAAATGGCTGCCATGGGCAATAGCAATTACTTGCTTTCTCAAAACAGCTGGAATGACAATTTTGTCACCTCTGAGAATGATTGAATCATCATGCACAATTAGTTCTTGACAATGTTTATGAAGTGCTCTAAAGTCTCGTTCTTCAACAGTTGTAAACAGAAACTGCCCCAACTGCCAATCATTGAAAATAATACAGTGTTTTACTGCTGACAATACTTAATCTGAGGAAGAAGCCCCTTTGATGCTGTCACTAGTAAGTGAGACAGGAATTGAATTGTTGATAATAAAGTTCACATACTCCTCCACTGAAGTAGATTGTGAGATTTCAGAAGGCAAAGGGTGTCTAGACATGTAATCTGAAAGATTATGAGCGCCAGCTCTATGAATGATGGAGAACTTGTATGCCTGTAAACGTAAGCTCCATCGCTGTATCCTAGCTGGTTGTTTGGATTTCGGATTTCCAAAAAGTGTCACCAGTGCTTGATGATCAGTCTGGATGGTAAAGTCAATGCCGTATAAATAGAGATGAAAGCGTTCACAACCCCATACTACTGCAAGGGCTTCCCTTTCTGGCTGGGAGTAGCGTTTTTTCACCTCTGTCAAACTGCGACTCACAAAGGCTACAATATGATGATCCCCATGGGTATTCACCTGAGTCAAGATAGCTCTTAACCCCACAGGACTAGCATCCACGATAAGTTCTGTTTTCCAAGCAGTGTTGTAATATGAGACTGTGACACTATCCTGCAGACATCGTTTTATGTCATCAAATGTTTGCAATTGAGAGGAAGTCCATAAGAATTTAGCATTTTTCTTTGTGAGTTCCCTAAGTGGGGCTGTCAAAGTGGCGTAAATTGGAATGAATTGGGAACAATCGTTAGTCATCCCAAGAAATGACTTTACTTCACCAGCATTGGTAGGTCTCGAGATTTTATTAATAGCCTGAACTTTTTGTGGATCAGGACTCACTCCATCTTCAGAGAAAATGTGACCAAAAAATTTAAACTTCTGTTGAAGAAAGACGCATTTGTCATTATTCAGTGTTAAATTCCTGTCTTGAAGACACTGAAACGCTTGACGCAGAGCCGCATCATGTTCCTGGCGCGTTGCTCCAAAAACCAGAATATCATCCCTGTAATTGATGGCATTTTGAACTGACTGTATGACTTGACGGATAGAATTTTGAAATACCTCTGCTACGGATATGATTCCAAATGATAGCCATTTGTATCTTCGTAGCCCAACATGAGTTGAGAATGTTGTTAATTGTCGCGACTCTTCATCAAGTTCCTGTTGATGATAACCTTTATTTAAATCCAATTTCGAAAAGAAACATGCACCTGTGAGTTGATGTATAATATCATCCATAATAGGAGTAATATGGCTCTCTCTTTTAATGGCAACATTATTATGACGCATATCAACATATATTCTCACTGCATTTGGTTGATCTGGTTTGGGCACAACTACAATACTCTAGGTGATACCCATGGTGTTGGGCCAGATACCTTTTCAATGATATCTAAGTCTTCAAGAGTCTGTATTTCCTCTTCCACTTGTTTCCTTATGTTGATAGGCGATGTTCTTGAGCAATTGGTATAACTGAGTGATCAATGTGAAGATGAATTTGATAGTCTTTAAGTTTTCCAATGCCATGAAAGAGATGATCATATTCCTGCACTAAAACATCCACATCAATTCGTAGTGGTTTTGGTTCATGTAGGACAGGAGTGTAATCAGTGGCGGAACTCCCGGAGACAATGGAGTCATTTTCCGCCGGGCTCCAGCCCTTAAGGGGGCACCTGGCTCCATTGTCCCCAGGGCCATTCCGGTCACTGCCTTGGAGATGGAGCGCCGCTGATCGGCGCTAAACCTCCAGCGGCATCAATACGGGGGGTGCAGTCGCACCCCCTATTTGCCGGGCGCCCGCTGAGTGTATTACCAGTGGGCGCCCGGCTCCTTCGTTCCCCCCTGCGGTAGCCGGAGGAACGGAGCTCAGTGTGAGCTCCGCTTCCGGGTCCCACAATGCACTATGGGAGTGACGTCACTCCCATAGTTCTGAGGAGCGGGCGCCGGGGACGGAAGGCAGCAGGACTGGAGCGGGGTTTCAGGTAAGTATTTTTTTATTTTTTTGTATGTGTGTGCGCTCGCGGGGGGCATTACTGGGGGCTCACTACAGGGGGCATTGTTGGGGGCTCACTACAGGGGGCATTACTGGAGGCTCACTACAAGGGGCATTACTGGGGGCTTACTATAAGGGGCATTAAGGGGGCGTATTACAGGGGGCATTACTGGGGGCTTGATACAGGTGGCATTACTGGGGGCTTACTACAAGGGGCATTACGGGGGCTTACTACAGGGGGCATTCCTGGGGGCTTACTACTGGGGGCACTACAGGGAGTTTACTACTGGGGGTTTACTACAGAGGGCTTACTACTGGGAGCACTACAGGGGCCTTAGTGCTGGGGCCCTGCAAAGGGGCACCACTACTGGAGGTACTGCATAGGGGGACCATTACTGGGGGGCACTACATAGGCGGCACTGCATAGGGGGACCTCTACAGAGGGCACTGCACAGGGGGACAACTACTGGGGGAACTGCATAGGGGGGCGGAAGCTGGGGCTGGCATAGGTGCTGGGGGGGTGGTTCATTTTAATTTGGGGGGGGCACCAACATTTATCTTGCCTCCGGGCACCTGGGATGAAGTTACGCCACTGAGTGTAATAGTGAGTGTGGGCAACAATTTGTATAAGACCGAATTGTGATGCAGTATCAAATCCCAAGAGATTGCCTCTTGCATATTTAGTGACAAAAAATAATGCTTTTGTCAGTTTGTCATTTTTGCTTGCAATAACGTCAAAAGAACCCTGTAAGGGAAGGGGTCGTTTATTACTATAAGTGAATATTCTTACAGGTGTTGGATTCAATACCACCTTGCCATGCAGCTTCTTGAAACTTATAGCATCAATTAGATTTACAGAAGCACCGAATCTATTAGAAATTCAACAGAAGTGTTGTCTACAGTGATGTCAGTTTTTGGACTGACCTTGTTTTTGCCGACTTGATGAATCATGTAGATAAAGCCTTCTGGCATATTATCACTGTCAGGTGATTCTGCAGTTGGAGACGATGTAGAATCCACACAATGCACTGTCTTTCTCCTGGATTTAAACTGCTGTGAAGATTGTTTAGGTGATTTGGTTTCCTTGGATTTGCAAACAGAGGAAAAGTGATTCAGTTTGCCACATGCAGTGCACATTTTACCAGTGGCAGGAGAGTCTCCTGAATGTGGATAGGAACGTCCACACCTGTAACATGATCTAGATTTACTTGACTCCATATAGCCACTTGTGTCAGTGTATGTAGTTTATTGCACACTTGCAGCTGGTTCATGTCCCTCTCCATGTCCTTAGCATGTGTTTCTGAAAGTTCAAGACTTCTAGCATATTGCTGCAGCTCTGTCAGCATCATTTGAGATTTAAGAGCACGTCTGCGCAACTTTCCACATGTGCCAAAAGCAATTAGCTGCTGCTTAATTTCATCTTCAACATCATGGAACTGACATGTTCTGGCAAGAATACTTAGTCTAGTAATATATGCATCAACAGATTCAGTTTGCAGTTGCAGAGCTGTCCTGAACATATATTTGAAATGTGATAGGATGCATTTTGGAGCAAAATAGGCAGTCAAAGAGTCCCTGCATTTGGTGTAGTCCAGGGGCGTATCTATAATGGGTGCAGGGTAGGGATGTGCAGGCTCGGATAGGTTCGAGTTTGCACGTGGAGTTCGGATTTTTCCCTCCAAAAAAACGGAACTCAGAACGAGGCAAAACGTCATCTTACATGGACGAACATCATCATTCCTGGTCTTTTGTCCAGGAATGATGATGTTCGTCCATGTAAGATGACGTTTTGCCTCGTTCTGAGTTCCGTTTTTTTGGAGGGAAAAATCCGAACTCCACGTGCAAACTCGAACCTATCCGAGCCTGCACATCCCTAGTGCAGGGGCCCCTGGGGCCAGGGGGGCCCCGCACCACACTCCCTGCACCCATAGCATACTTACCTCTCCGGAGTCCCATGTCGGAGCAGGGGTCCGGCGCTCTAAAAAGGACTGGAAAGTGGCCGCCGTTGCAATTTTTCCATCGTTTGCGCATGCGCAGTGCAGGGAAAATGGACGCCGCGGCCATTTTCCAGGTGACCTGTGCATACTCTATAGACTCTGGGCGCACTCTAGTGCCCAGAGTCTATAACTCCGGCGCTGGCCACTCACTGCTCAGTGCGCTGCCGGCCGCTGGACAGAGAAGAGTGCGCCCATGTCGGAGACTGCACACGGGCCCCCTCCTCTCTAGAAACGCCCCTGGTGTAGTCCCTGGTGTCTGCCTCTGGCATAGTATTATAAAGTTCATAAATCTTGGGGCAAGCACTGATAAGAAGCATGCTTTTCTTTTTGCTGTCAGTAGTTACCCCCATAGCTTCAATAAAATGATCAAACCGTGCAAGCCACTGTCTCCATCATTCTGCATCATTAAGAGCATCAATATGCAGAAACTGAGAAATGAATGCTAGCATGTCAGCCATGGTGACTGTGAGTAAGGTAGCTGAGTGTGAGTAATGAAAAGTTTATCCTCGTCGCCAGTTGTTATATCCTGATGTACCTTTCTTCATAGCAATGGCTCATCAAATATGCTGTTTATGTAACTTATTTATTGTAAGTAATATTTGCATTATTACAGGTAACTAAATACATCATCTCCTCATGGCTGTTCTCCTTTCTCTTACTTTCTCCTATATCTCTCCACTTCCTGATCACATGTCTTTCTATGTTGCAGGATCCTTCAAGGTACACTACCTCATTTCACTATTACATGACAATGCACATAAACTATATAGATACTACAATGTGTAAGATCACATATGCATATAAGGGATTTGGCAAACTAAGTTTTACATACTCCTCTGACTGTTTTAGACTTCTTTGACTTTTTTGGGGATTACCCATTTTAAATTGATATTTTGCCATAACTAATTCACCTCTGCTGTACATAACAAAGAGTATTCCATCTCCAGCTTGCAAGACTCTTCTAGTATTTTTCAGTAAGAGAGTCTAAAAGAATTAATAAAAACCAGGTTTCCTACTTACACTGGCGAATATTCCTGCTGAGCTTTGACAAGAACTTAGGTGGCCTCTGCCGAAGGTCTTTGCTCAACTTGGACAGTCGAGCCGACTAGTAGCACAATAACCATGAATCTTTTGAAAGTTGCTATAGTACGTCAATTTCATACTGAGCCTCTTATCCATTACTTCAGGTAGGAGGAGGAGCTCCTTACATTTGGACGTCATTTCTCTCATCCTTGCAACTGAATGAAACATGTCAACCCACAGAGTGCTGATAGGCTGCCTGAGGAGATGATGACCGTCTTTGACAACCTTTGCACAATACTGTGTTGCCATGGATCTTCTATCATCCTTAACTAAAATGACTACCAATGAACTTTCCTATAGAAATAGTAGAAAACAGAAAGCACTTATTCATACCCATAAATAAATAATAATAATAAAAAAAAAAATTAATTACTTAACAATTTGCAAATAAAATAATCTTTTTTTTGAGTTTACAGATATAATAATTAAAATTTCAATTAGTGTAAAAAAACACTATCTCAGGTCTCAGGGTGATAAATACTATCAAACATTTTGGCCTTTGATATCACTGATTACTGTATCTTGTTTATGCTAATAGGTGAGAGGATTTTAAGAGACTCCAAGTAAGTCACCACATTCATGCTAGGGCAAATGGTTGGCCCTGAATTTCTTTGGAGTTGTCACTGCCCACATTGACCAGTATTGATGACCATGAGATTGAGGGGAAGATTAGACAGTTACACAGGTCCCCCTGAATACCCTTGAGTGGAATCAGTTTATCAAAACTTTCTCAACTTGCGTTTTTGTGGCACAGGAGTGCACTGAGAAGTAAGCTGAGGGGCACAATAACTGTGAGTGGGAGTATATTGGTTCAAAGTGCCCCTTAGGCTCACTTCAGTACCTCTTTATTTAATGAGGCCAAGTGGAGAGTGCATTGTGTACCTTCAATTTGTGAGCTAGAGTCCCTCTGTGCTGCTGAAAGGTAGGGTAAACATAGCAATGACAGATAACTTAAAGGGGTATTGGTGATGGAAGCACGGTGCTAGAGGGCTATGTATAGCACAAGCCATACACAAGCTAAAGGGCAGGGGCCACAGCAGCAGGTGAGACTTGGCATCTGTCTCAAGTAAATAGTGATAATTTGCAGTAGCAGTCAAGGGGTATAAAGGCCATCAGGATGGGAATTGTTTCAATGGTGCTGAAAGTGGCGAATCAAGTGTACAAGGGTATTTTAAAAAGCAGGAGAATGTGGGAGCAGGGATTGGGGTGATGTGATGTGTTGGGGCACTTGGGCCCTGAAAGAAGACAAATTTGGATATTTTATGTTGCTTGAAGGAAACTGACTTTGGTGACAAGTATGATAGGAGTGATTTCACATAGATTAAATCTATATTGTAGCTGTTTTTGTTTTTTTATTAGCAGACAGTCTAGCCTATCTAGGTATCTGCTGATAGATCAATTCTTCGACATTGCAATTTCCAACTGCATAACAATTCCAATTACCTTTGCTTTAAGCATAGACCTGGTGTTTAGAGAGCACTGCCTTTTTTTAGCTATAAAAAATGTAATCCAAAATGTATGTCTTGGAATTGGTGCAACTGCACAGTCTATAGACAACAATAGCTTATTACTCTATTCCCAATCTCTTTTGTGATATCAAAGATCGTCGTGAACCCGACAGCAACCACACAACTCATCAATTGCCGGTATTGAGTGTGCACAGAAACATGAAGCGGAAATGAATTTTCAGAAGTGAGTAATCCAACTACTTGAACAGGCTCTAGTGGGTTACAAAGCCACCAAGGGATTCTCCTATTTCCCTACATTTCTCACATTTTATTTATATTCATCCTTTATTTAGCATGTACTGTTTATTTACAAGTAAACACATATTTATACCTTTTTTGTTGGTTTGTATTGTCATTTTTCTTTGCTAAAGAATATATTTCATATTGTTTCCACTTGATACATATTCCTGTTCAATTGCTACCAATACACAAACTGTGGGCCTGATTCAGACCCGCTCGCAAGCGCATAGCGCTTGCAAGCGGGTCGATGGTGGCCCAGTGCGCACTGCGCGTGCACGAGCCCTGGAGCGAGCGCAATAAGCACTCGCTCTGTGGCTCACTACAAAAGGGGTGGCTGTCGATGTTGATCGACAGCTCGCCCCGTTTTGTAGGAGTGGACGGGGGGTGGCTTCACAAACGGAGGCGTTCCCAAGCGAACGCCTGCCATTTGTGGGCGGCCCCACTGACATCACCAGTGATGTCAGTGACAGAGCTTCCGGCTCTATTAGAGCCAGAAGCTCTCTGGGGCTTGCGGCCATGAGACCCTACCACAAGAGTCTCGCCACAAGCTCGATGGTCGCGATGGTCAAGACCATCGCGACCATCATCCTGGCCGCTCGCAATAGCTGTGGGTGGTCACCCACAGCTGTGCGAGCAGCCAGGAGGCTGCAACTTAAAAAAAACAGCGCCCGCCCTGATTCAGAGCGAGCGCTCGCTTTTTGCGAGCGCCTCTGAATCAGGCCCGCTGCCCATAAATATGATTTGTCAAACAAGAGAATATTACATTTTACTTTATTATGTCAACAATTTCATATATAAGCATCTGTAACATTTGTGGGGTGAAGTTTTGAAACAGTTTTTTTTAGGACACAACAAATAAATGTGTTAATTGGTGTCAGTCCCTTCTTTACGCCCACAAATGAATCTGTGCCAGACCAATCTTACCCAGTATACAATATTCTTCTATCAACATAAGAGTCGCTCACTGAGATAACTCCGGCCCCCAATTAGCATAAGCTGCCCCTCCATGACCCCATGATTATTGGGTATATGTGCTTTATGATGACATCACCAAAATGTTGTTGCCAATTTGCATGATATTCACACTGTAAAGAATTAGAGTGTGATCTCACCCTGGAAATTATGAGTGACACGACAAGTGCTCGGTACTTGTCAGGGCTGAACTCATAACCTTTTGTATATGAGCAAAATGGGATCATTTAAGAAACATGATAAAGAGGAGGAATAAATGGTAGCAAAGAAGAATGTGATAAGTACATAGGAGCAGTTTAATGGAGGAGTGAAAAAGCAATACATATGCAAATTAAAGACTTTTGGTTGAAGACGTGGGTTGTGAGCTTAAATATGTTTATCAAAATATGAACTAATATCTTATACAGTATCCTCATTTTGCTAGTTATATGGAGATTTGCAAAACATGCTGACAGCAATGTTCTTTTTGATTTATAGCACTGAAACAACAGACCTTTTACCACTGTGTATGGTAATAAAAGTTTTATAGAACAAACTTCAGTACAGGTTAGCATGAAGTACGCAGATGAAAATGTTGGTAAGGAAACAAAAACTGTAAATGTAATGGGTAGCACTGCTTGTGATACCTCTAAAGAAGCGATTTGCCATTCTATCCTATGTACACTGTATTACCGGAGATCTACCCATGGTGGTGCTGTGGAGGGCAGGAGAGACATTCTATAATGTGTTGTTGGTGCTAACATGCGTAGTGGAGAGTATGGAATGCTGTTGAGTGGAGGCATGTGCAGGAAATCTGAGGATCTCCCCTGGTCTCTGCATCTGGCCGAAAAAGACCAGGAGAGAGACTGGGATAGCTGAGGGGGAGCCGCAAGTGAGGAGCCATCGGGTAACCACCGCTGAGTGAGTACCAGGTGGGCAGGATGAGTCCTGGTATTTGGGAAAGAGAGAAACATTGTCCAGTCCAGTGTGGCAAAGCTGTGACAGCCAAAAGTTTGTGGAAGCTGACAGGCTGATGAGACAGAAGGGAGACATTCCACAGTAAGTCTGTACCTCATATTGATACATATATATTCAAAAAGGACTGAGCCATATAAAAAATTAACGGCCTGATTTTTAGGTGCATGCTAAGTGCACACATTTGCTAATGCGCATGAGTGAAATATTTTGAAAACTCCTATCACGCATGCGTTACCCTGTGTATATGCACAAATGTGCTATTGTGCAATGGAACACTGGTATTAGAAGTGGCGAGGGAAACCCATGGGCATTCTTGGGTGGTGACTGGGAGGTGACCTGAAGTTAATGTAAAAAAAAAATCCATTGCAATTCAGTGAAAGCAGCTGCGTGCTCAGGCGCAGACCTGCAGCCATAGAGGCCATGCTCAGACGGAGACACTGCACCTGCCATAGGCTGGCCATCGGTGCACCAGTGGTGCTACACTGTGAAACAATGCTGAAAGTGGGCGTTTCACATTCAGGTGTATGCTAGTATCTGAGAGGATGGCAGAAAGTACCATTTGCATATAACATCGCTGCAGCTCTGCAAGAAGACGCAATCGCCGTGGCTACTGCATGCACCTGCGAAACAGGACCTAAGTGCTGGGATTCCATTTCTATGTGTGTGCAAGACAACAGCATTAGATGCTAGTCATTACGGATTACAAATAGGACAGTGCATGTGATAGGACAGTGAGCCTGCGAACAGAGTAAGATATAGCAAGTAACTGTGCATCTTGGTAAAACCATGTTGCACTGCAGGTGGACGAGCTGTAAGATGTGCAGATAGAGTTAGATGTGGGAGGGGTGTGACCAAACTGGCATCTAAATTGCAGTGTAAAAGCTGTGCAGTATTTGTGGCCTACATGCAACAGCAGCCAGTATTTTCCCTACATGCAAAAAAGGTATGTATTTGCACTCTTGCATTGCAACATGGTCTGTCCAGGTTTATAGTTACTTGCTATATCTTACTCCTCAAAGCTGAATCAGTCCCAGTGACCACCTAACAAGAGAGTACTCCAAAGCAAGGACTCTATGACCACCAGGTCCGGACTGCCCATCTGGCCCTGCCCATCTGGCACTTTTGGCAAATGCCAGAAGGGGCGATGGCCCGATGGGCCGGTCTGGCGTTAAATGCTGGCTGAGAAGCTCCACCTCCTGGCGCTCTGCTCAGCCAAGATACTGATAGACAGGGACGTGCTGTGAGGCCATGCCCCCGTGACTCGGGCACGCCCCCGAGAGACGTAACTACACCTCTTTTGAGGTGAAGCCATGCCCCTGCAGTTCACATGGGGATTGCCAGTGCTGCTCAGCAGTCCCAGTCCGTCCCTGGTGACCACTTATATTAAGTAAATAAATGATCACTCTAGACAGGGTTTACACAGATGCATACTAACGAAAAAGGATTCTATTTGCTATTATATACATAATTGTGAGATATATTGGTGTGTCCAGAATATCAGAAGATGTGTTATTAAGGTTTGGAAACTGCACTTTTTACTACATAATAATTACAGAGATGCTGGAGCAGCTGGGGTTAAGAAGTGTATTTTGATTGACAAGTGAGATGTAGTTTGCTAATTATTCATGGTAGAGAGTTATTGATAATAATACAGTGAATCTTAATATTACTGTAATTGTCTGGAATGACATAAAATTTGCATGGCAAAGATTATTCTCTGTTTATCTGTTTCCATAATCTTTATTGTGTGAAGCTACATATCATTTCTATTATTAATAATTATTTCTTGCCTATTACAGCATTGCTTCATCTTTCTACTCTGACATAACATTCTTAGTCGCTACAATACTAATAATAAATTTGCCAGATTATTCTGCCTATCAAGGTTGTCACGTTAAGTAATTTTACTGTGTACGGGGCGGGCCTAGTCTCTCTGCTACAGTCTGGGAAGGGAAAACCGGTAGAGTCGTTGGTAGAAGGAATATCTGCTGAAGCTGCCATCTCTACTAATGCCATCTACACCTAACATATCTATGGCCACATATCCACATGTTGAAATCTAATAAATTCTCACGGATGTGGTACATAATGTTGACATTGTGAATGTTGACAGTCAGCATAGCATTTTCAGCATATTTGAGCCCTAACTGCAGTCTAACCCTTACTGCAATCTAACACTAAAATGGACTGTCAACTTTGTGCCTGTTGACATTATGACAATGTTGACATTATGTCTATGTATCGACATTGTGAAGGTTGACACTTTCACTGTTGACATTTTGTCCATGTCGACATTCTGAACATCAACATTCATACTGTCAACATTCTGAACGTCAACATTCAGACTGTCGAACATTCTGAACGTCAACATTCAGACTGACGACATTTCAGTGTCGACAATCTAAATGTCGACATAATGAATGCATACCATTCTCATGTTATTCTGTAGCCGCATCTGATAGTTTGCATCACATGGCACATAACTAGTTTATTTGCATTTTACTAAACTGTTAACAATTGGTACAACAAGGGCTGTATTGGTACCATTGTATATTCTCTCCATGGCCATATAATTTTGAGGCATCACACAAAGGTGCTGATTCCGCACAGGACGGAATTTCAAAACCGCACACAAGCAGCTTTGCAATTCCATCCTTGCAAATATGCAAATGCAGCAAGAGGTGTCTGACACCCCCTGCTGAATTTGCGATCCCAGCACTGCGGCAGGGGTCGCAGGCAGGGATAACCATCGCGACCAGCTTACACAGGCTGACCGGCCTGCAAGATCGGGAAACTGCATACGTGGATGCAGTGGCGTACCTCCCCGCGGTGTCACCCAGGGCGCGGAGGGATGCTGTGTGCGAGGTGCTGCCATGCGCTATCAAAAGGGACGTGGCCTTGTGGGAAGGGGGCATAGCCATGCAAGAAAGGGGCATGACCTCGAGGCTGAACCCCCGTGGTCCCGTTATTACTGAGGGCAGGGGGTGCCGGAGGTGTGGACTGCCCTGTGTGCAGTGCCGGCCAGCTCCCTCACAGTGTAAGGAGCCGAGTGCTGCACTTAATTATGCAGTGCAGCACCCGGCTCTTGTCACTGACGAGTCTGCACCTCATGGGGGGTGACATCCGGGTGCGGCCAGCACCCCCCTTGTGACACAACTGCGTGGATGCAGATCCTGGCCTTGCAACACCTGGAAAATGGGGGCGACACTCCCCAGTTTCCGGGAATGCCCTGCACACCCCGAAAATGCCCCTGCCTGTCAATGTCAAGGTGAGTGGCAGTTGTTTGGTGGCATACGTGTGGGCCATCAGTCGCGGTTTGGGAGTCACGTATGCCAGCAAACGACTTCCACTCACCTTACCCACGAGAGTCATTAGGCTCAAATCAAGACACAGTGAGACCATCTGATATTTTACCATCATTATTACGCCACTCTACAGAGGTCTCTCTTTGTGAAGGTACTTACCTTTAGGAGAACTCTGACTATTTCCTGTATTGGAGGGCAGAATAAAACGCTCAGAGGCGTATCTTTCCCCCCTATTCATTATCCCAAAAAATAGGGACTGCACTGTTTGTTTTACATGTTTGTGCATGTCTAAATATTAGAATTTTTTAAATCCTGAATAAAAGACAAGCGGGTCGATGGTCCCCCACTGCGCATGCGCATGCGCACGCCGGAGCCGGCTCCGGCGTGCGCGAGAACCGGCCAGCGACGGGCGCTCCGTTGCTACGGGTCTCGCACCAAAACGGGACGGCTGTTGATTTTGATTGACAGCTCGCCCCGTTTTGGAGGCGGGCAGGGGTGGTGGCTGGTCAAACAGAGGCGTTCCCGAAGGAACGCCTGCCATTTGTGGGCGGCCTCAGTAGTGAGCTTCCGGCTCTATTAGAGGGCTCACTGGGGCTTGCGATGGACGAGAAACTAACCACAAGGGTCTCGTTGCAAGCCCGATGGTCCATCACCTGGCCGCTGGCAAAAGCTGTGGGTGGTCACCCACAGCTTAGCGAGCGGCCAGGAGGCCGACACAAAAAAAAAATAATGCCGCCCTGATTCAGAGCGAGCGTTCCGAAAGAAAGTCCGGCTCTAAATTGAGGCCAGAGTTCTTATATATAAATTGTTGTATTTATTATTTCTTAGCGTGTCAGCGAAGCAACAGAGGTATTTTCAATTTTTATTTAAGTTAACTAAGGAACCTTTAGTTTATTATGTCGGTCAGTCATGGCAAGAAAATACATACACATGGTGATGACATATCTGTGAGAATGTACTTTGTTTTCCGGTATTAGAGTATTTTTTTTTAAACCAATTTATCTTTACGGCACATTTCAGAATATTGTGCTTAGTGCGCACATTCACGTTGTACTTATTATATTTTACTATTTTCAAAAAAATCTCAAAAATGATTTGATTGTCTTTGTATCTGCTGGACTTATTCACCATAGCAATGGTTAAATAGTGCCGGAGAGTGGCAGCTCCATATTTCTCTGTCTGCAGCTACTTGGTGTCCTATGTTTACAGTTTGTGTATGAAGAGTGGATCGATACGTCAATACTCTGAAGAATTATTTCAAGAAAACACGCAGTAACAGTGCCAGGGAACAAAAGGAGCAGATGTTCCAGGCTGAGAGACCTGGCCCCGTAGGTGTGTGGGGGCAGCGGGCATGGGCACTAGAGTGAAACTGTGCTCATGCATAGAAGACCGACTGCATGAGCCCAAGAATGAGACCCAGCTCTGCGGACTAATCCCTCCTGTCAACAAAATCTCATTATGTGTACATGCGTCTTAAGGCAGCACAAAACATACACACACTAACCAGTGTTTATTATTTCCAGTGTAAGAGAAGACAAGGGTCAGGTGTAATGTGGAATTGTCTCTCTTTGCTCGAGTGAGACGCAGTGGCGTATCTATAAAGGGTGCAGTGTGTGCGGTGCACACGGGCCCCCGGGTCCAGGGGGGCCCCGCTCCGCACACACTGCACCCATATTATTTTAGACTTACCTGTCCGTTATCCCACGTCGGGTGTCAGCACTGCTCAGAACACTGGAAAATAGCCCCCGCTGCCATTTTTCCGGTGTTCTGCGCATGCACAGTAGACTCCGGGCACACTCTAGTGCCCGAAGTCTACTGAGGCTCCAGTGGCTGGCTAGCCACGTCAGTCGGCTGCCAGCCACCGGAGAGAGAGGAGGGGGCCCCGCACGGGGAGTGCACATGGGCCCCCTCCTCTCTTAAGACACCCCTGGTGAGACCACTTTGCTCATGCATACTCTAATGCACTATCACAAGCCCCTCATTAAAGCTCCAATGCTTTATTATTAATGTTTGCCCCTCAGACCCTCAGATCCCGGATAAACGGCCTAGGGAATTTATGTGTTACTTCAAGTACAAAAACAGTTAAACTACAGTATTAATAACTGCAAGCACATTGCAATGTGGGTAATAAGTGCATAATGAGTATTCTATCTGAAATTCAGGTTAATGATACTTTCTGACCGGACATAACATATTTTCCATTTCTGCCCTGCTCTGCTCTTTCACCTGTCACATGAATAGAGCCAAATAAACCCCCATTTTTGCTTGTCAAAATCTTATATTCACTCATTAGCCATCTTGGTTTTGCACTGTTCTGCATCTGTCAAATAAAATATCTGCCCTAATAAGACACTAGGGAAATAAATAACACTACTACTGCATGCAAATACAGCAGGTACTGTAGGTACCATTTGTACCTTACTGTATATTGCAACTCAATGCTTACTTCATTCCAATATTTCTCTGTCCCTAGATTTTAGGCAAGCAGGAACCGTAATATTCAGCCAGTTCTTGCTCCAACAATTGCAAATACCCGCCAACTCAGCCTACCTTCTGTAACCATTTGATGGGACTTTTAAACTCTTCCATTTTATGGTCCTCTGGTAGAGAGTGTGAGATGACAACCTTTTTCTCAGTCTTAATGAAGAGCGTTCTCTTTAAGGGCTGGTCCAAAGAAATGGTCTTTTCATTACTCGCCCTTGACCATTGCTAGAATTGTTGTCTACAAGTCTGGCAGTAGGTTCTTTAAGACAACGGGGAGCACTTACAGGGAGCAATACCGTATTAACCTTATTACCAGGGGACTGATGAGTTACCTATCCCAGTTTAATCTGTTAGGTGAAACCTCTATTCTACATCCTTCATTTACTGGAGGCTTCTAGTATAATTTATAGATCACAGCACTCCACATACAAAAGATTGGGTGAATATATTAACATTAAGATATATAATTTACAATGTACATGAATGTTAACACCACAGAGATCAGATCAATCTTTAGCAACAAGAAGTGGCCTTTATTTAATAAGCTTGGTATCCAACTCAGCCACACATGGGGAGGCAAGGAGAACAGGGGGGGGGGGGAGTAACTGGTTTTCATAACAGTCTGATTACCTTACCCATCACAATTAATCTTAGAAATAACATTTGCAAAAAACATCTGCACAAAAAAAGTGGAGAGAGGATATACTCCAGGAATGTGCAGTACTGGGAAACAGGCAAATACTTGACGTACCTCCATTTGGTAAATAGCCACCAAATTTGTCACTAGGCTACTGATTTATGCCGCTGATTTCCTATTTTTATGGATAAGATTAAGCCACTATGTTTGCAGCAGTTTTTGTATAGTTGCACATATTTTTATTAGGAGTTGTTCTAGGTATTTATGTAGCCAGTCTGAATTTATACTGTACATGTGCCAGTCTGAATTTAAACTGTACATGCGCAGATCTGGCACTTACACTGGTGGCAGATTTATTATAACATGGCATGCAGAGCATTTGCAAATACTACAACACACGAAACTTGGAACGGGATGTAGTTAGCAGACCGCCGGCCGGGATGCCGCCGGTTTAAATCCCGACGGGGGAAGCCCGACATGGGACATAAGATAGGCGTCTAAATACCAACTTCTATCTTAATCCCGACGCCGGATTCCAGAAGGACGCCATCCCGAACTAGCTAAGCTTGGGGCGTCTTAGCCGTTAGCTGCGGGGAGGGAGAGTGTTAGGTTTAGGCAGCGTAGCGGTGTTAGGGTTAGGTTTTGGGGATGGGAGGTTAGGGTTAGGCACCCCTAGGGGTGGGTTATGGTTAGGCACCACTGTGAGGGGTAAGGCACTAAGGGGGGAGGGTTAGGTTTAGGCACAAGGGGGGAGACTTAGGTTTAGGCACTAACGGGGAGGGATAGGGTGCGGGGTGGGGAGGGTTAGGCTACAAGAAGGGAGGGTTAGGTGGAGTAGGGGGGAGGGTTAGTATTCTTACCCGACCCCTGTCAGGATACCGACCATCGAGATGCCGCTGTCTGTATTTTGACAGGAGGCATCCCGACTGTCAGTATTACATACCGATTCCCTTGGAACAACAGAGGGAAAGGCCGCTACAGCAGTGGGAAACAGCTTAGACCTGAGCACGCTATTTGGTGGACATATATCAAACCTTCTAAAGAGGACAGGTGTAGGAGTTACCCAAAACAAACAATCAGCTTGTATTTATCATTTATCAAGCACATTCCATTATATATCATATAGTACACTGAAAGCTTATTGCAAGCACAACAATTTAAAACACTTGGGAAAAGTACAAAGTGGATGAGTGGCATTCATGAAAATGTTTATTACAGATTTTATTATTGTGGCGATTTTGTTTTCTCTCGCATATTTTAGCATAATCTGTGCTAGAGTTTTTCTAAATAAGTGTAAATAAAATAAGATGTTTGACAGAACTGACCACTGTATGAAATTTTTCATAAACATGTATTAAATATACAAATAACAGGTGCTGGTCAACACAGCCATCAGAAATAGGACTTGGCTCCTGACATGTGATTGGCTTTGCATCGCTAAACCCAGCTGCAGAAAACATGTGTTCACGATCAACCAAGTGGCTGACTGCGTAACGCAATGTCCAAATTGCAGTTATGGCAGATACTGGCCATTTTACTGTTAATACTTGTCTTTTATTAAGATACACTCTGCATTCTGTTTTGCACATTTATTGGCACTAAAAAAATCAATAGTATGCAATGTTAGCCAAGTGTTCCAATTGATTCAGTAGCATGTGTTGCTTGGCAGAACACGGCTAGGCTCTATGGTGAGAAACCTATTACAGATTGTAACGCCTGGGCACTTGTGTTTTATAGAAGTGGACAGGTGCATAAACTCATATATTTACAAGTTTTAACATGTTAAGTGTTTGGTTTTATTATCCATTTTGCTAACGATTTTCAGTTGTTAAAGCATGCAGTCATCCCTTGTGTTATTACACAAGTTCTAGAACATTTCATGCAGCTTAGATCTACAAATTATTACTAATATTGTGCCTATAGATCTATATTCCCTATATTAATCTGAAAATCATATATTACAGAATATACAGTAATTTAAAAATGAAAACATTATTTCAGGTTAAAGAAGTTATTTGGATTGTAAGGGGCCTGTTCATTATGTTAATTAACATTTAACATTCTGATTTGCCACTAGCACCGGAGAAATTCATCATTACTCCGGCACAGAGACAGCCGATCCGAAGAGCAGTTGTCCCCACAAATCTTTTCACCGCTAATTTAGTAGCAGTGAAAGTTTGCAGCACTGCTGGGTCTGACACGTCAACGCTTGTGGGTGGGTTCATGCAGACACATAAAGCCCCCGTGCCGGACAGGGCGGTGGGATCTAAATGTATCTCACTTCGCAACTCAGGACTTCTTCCAAAAGGGTAGGAGCAGGGTGTAGGAACAAACGCCATCTGGAGATGGCAAATGTTCCTGCAGTCAGGCTCCGAAAATACATTTTGTTGGAGTTTGATTAGTATGGTCCCCTTACTAGTGTATGGGGCCAGGGGGTCAGATAAGAGGTGACAGATAAGCAGGAGATATCAGCAATATCTCCTGCATTACCTTTATAATGAAAAGCCTTCGATCCTTAATTTCTACAAGTAGGTGAAAATATTTTTCACCTACTTTTTTATAAATTAAGTGATGATGACTAGACCCCTTAGTGTGTTTAATTTTGTTATTTGTTTTCTTTTTCTTCTTACATTTGTTTTTTATAAATCCACTTTCCACCAATTATATTCATCACAAACTTCTGTTTTGAAATATGATTGTGGTTTAATTATACAGAGGATAATGTATATTGCGTAGTACTAGAATTTTTAACCATATAACTACTTGGAACTGTGAAATCAGTTCTAATATTCTGATAGTCTAGTGTACAGTATGCATTATTCTTTATAACGCTATAAAACTGTAACAGATATACACCTATTCATGCCTCCCAACATTGCACCCACTATGCCAGAGATGGTTATTGCTATAGAAATAATCTTTTATACAACACTTCTCTCTCATGGCCGATTACTTTGCTATTCCTTTGCTACAAACGCCCGATTATACTAACAGTAAGATGTGCTATATGAAATGATAACTAATTACACTGACCAGATACAGCCTGGTAAAAAATAATATTATTAATGCTTATTAGGCCTGAGGAGTCAAGAGACAGAGCCAAGAAAGGAAAGTTAGGATGGCTGCAGAAGTATGGTGATATAGTGATAAGTAGCTCTGGCCGGGTTGGATATGAAATACTGGCAGTCGGGATGCCTTCTGTCACTGACAGCGGCATCCCAACAGGGGTCAGGTACGTATACTAACCCTACCCCCTTCTCCCCCTAATCCTAACTTCTTCATAGGCAAACACAGTGGGGGTTTCCGTCTACCTTGAAACCCCCCTCCCCTACCCACACCATGACTACAATAGAAATAGTAATGTAATAGAATTTTACTAGCGCTGCACGTTCTATTCTCAATATCACAATTTAAATAATTAGCACCACCCATAGATCTTTTAACATGTATCAGTCAGTAATAAATAATCTGTGCACCATGATCTGGAAAACATGCACTGTTAGGGATGTGCTGCTATAGAGCCCAATATGTACATACAGTCAGGTGCATAAATATTGGGACATTGACAGAATTTTCATATTTTGGCCTCTATTCACCACCACAATGGCTTTGAAAAGAAACAAACAAGATGTGCTTTAACTGCAGACTTTCAGATTTAATTTGAGGGTAATTACATCCAAATCAGGTGAACGGTGTACGAATTACAATGGTTTCTATATGTGCCTCCCACTTTTTAAGGGGACAAAAGTAATGGGACAAACTAAACAATCCTAAATCTAACTTTCACTTTTTAATAGTTTGTTGCAAATCCTTTGCAGGCAATTACAGCCTGAAGTCTGGAACGCATAGACATCACCAGACGCTGGATTTCATCCCTGGTGATACTCTACCAGGTCTCTACTGCAAATGTCTTCAGTTCCTGCTTGTTCTTGGGGCATTTTCCCTTCAGTTTTGTCTTCATCAAGTGAAATGCATGCTCAATCGGATTCAGGTCAGGGGATTGATTTGGTCATTGCATAACATTCCATTTTTTAGCCTTAAAAAACTCTTTGGTTGCTTTTGCAGTATGCTTCAGGTCATTGTCCATCTGCACTGTGAAGCACCGTCCAATGAGTTCTGAAGCATTTGACTGAATATGAGCATATAATATTGCCCGAAACACTTCAGAATTCATTCTGCTGCTTTTGTCAGCAGTCACATCATCAATAAATACAAGGGAACCAGTTCCATTGGCAGCCATACATGCCCACGCCATGACACTACCACCACCATGCTTCACTGATGAGGTGGTATGTTTTGGATCATGAGCAGTTCCTTTCCTTCTCCATACTCTTCTCTTCCCATCACTCTGGTACAAGTTGATCTTTGTCTCATCTGTCCATAGGATGTTGTTCCAGAACTGTAATGGCTTTTTTAGATGTTGTTTGGCAAACTCTAATCTGGTCTTCCTGTTTTTGAGGCTCACCAATGGTTTACATCTTGTGGTGAACCCTCTATATTCACTCTTGTTATGTCTTCTCTTGATTGTTGACTTTGACACATATACACCTACCTCCTGGAGAGTGTTCTTGATTTGGCCAACTGTTGTGAAGGGGTTTTTCTTCACCAGGGAAATAATTCTTCTGTCATCCACCACAGTTGTTTTCGATGGTTTTCGATGGTCTTCAGGGTCTTTTGGTGTTGCTAAGCTCTCCAGTGCGTTCTTTCTTTTTAAGAATGTTCCAAACAGTTGATTTGGCCACACCTAATGTTTTTGCTATCTCTCTGATGGGTTTGTTTTGATTTTTCAGCCTAATGATGGCTTGCTTCACTGATAGTGACAGCTCTTTGGATCTCATATTGAGAGTCGACAGCAACTGATTCCAAATGCAAATGTCACACCTAGAATCAACTCCAGACCTTTTACCTGATTGATAATGAAATAATGAAGGAATAGCCCACACCTGTCCATGAAATAGCTTTTGAGTTGATAGTCCGATTACTTTTGGCCCCTTAAAAAGTGGGAGGCACATATAGAAACCGTTGTAATTCCTACACCGTTCACCTGATTTGGATGTAACTACCCTCAAATTAAATCTGAAAGTCTGCAGTTAAAGCACATCTTGTTTGTTTCATTTCAAAGCCATTGTGGTAGTGAATAGAGGCTAAAATATGAAAATTCTGTCAATGTCCCAATATTTATGTACCTGACTGTATATGTCCATGGCAGTGTTCGGTTCTTCTGCTGCTCCCAAACTCCCGGACTTGCTCCCATGCTCTGGAATGGTGCCCACATCTAAAATAAAAACATTCAGCTTAGACAGGATGGCCTACTGCCGCATCTAATGGCTTACTGTAATCTCTGGTCCTGTATATGCTGGAATTATGATACACAATACACTTTGTATGTTGCATAATAAAACTGCTTAAGTGCTAATTCTACCCTCTTCATGAACTGGCCACACTCGCTCTAAAATCAAGCATTTGGAAACCCCCCTCTAGAAATCCTGCATTTGCCACTGTTCTTGGTGCCTAAACCTAACCTTCCCCACCCCACACCCTAACCCTCCCCTTTAGAGCCTAACCCGAACCCTCCCCCTTGGTGCCTAAACCTAACCATCCCCCATTAGTGCCTAACCCCCCCCCAATATGGTGCCTAACACTGACCCCCAGAGTGGTGTCTAACCCTAACCCCCCATAAAGCCTAATCCTAACACCCTGTGGTGCCTAAACCTAACACCCACCCGCGTCTAACAGCTAAGATGCCCCGGCTTACCTTCGATTGGGATGCCGTTGGGATTCTGGAGCCGGGAATTAAACGAGTGGCATCCCGGCCTTCGGTATAATAACTACATCCTACATCCCACACTGGCCATCTGTCTGTCACTCTACCATTATCATCTTAGTCCCTTTTTCTGTCTTTGGCAATCACTGAAGGATTAGCAGGCACAACAGGTTTATAGAGAATTTTAATATATGTAGGGTAATAGAGGTTGATAAATATTATGCATCTAATCTTCTACAGGCAATTACAGGTAAAGAAAATACAACTAGCAATTTCACCAATTTTGCATATGCATGCAGTGGCTTTTTTGTGACCGTATTTTTGGGGCATACAGTATATAACATAAAATGCGGTCTGCCCCTGAATACTAAGAACCCCTAACACTGCATATTGTGTCAATAAAGATTCTTAATTCGCTAGAATGTGTCAGTTTCAATAGCCGGGAGACAGGACCCAATAAAAGCTCCTCCCTTTGATCATAACGGAGTAGTGATCTCATAGCGGTTAATGGGCTAACGTTGTCTTGTTAAATATCATCTGCAGAAGCTGGAGGATGGAAAGCAGGAGATACATGTGTCCTCATACATTGTCATGGTTGAGCCAAACAGCCCTTCTCAGCGAGCCACGTCCCATGCCTCCTGGCTGCGCTGAGCGTCTTTTTTGCTCAAAAAGTGCATCTTATTCACACAAATGAAATAATTGGAAGTGACAAAACTGCTTAGCTTGACTACACTAATTAATCTGATGTGCGGCATTTGTACATTTGTGTGTGAATGAGTCTGAATCTGTAATCAAATGCTACGATGCCGCGGCCGCAGATTTTTCTCACGCCAAGTTCTATTCTGCCACACAGTATTGTTACTAATTTGCTTATTTTTCACATCACTAATGCAAGAAAAGTACAATGCACGGGTAACCTAGGCACTGTCACTGGCATTTCAAATACTGATCTGAGTGACCTGCACCATGCATTGCGCCATGCAGCGTAGTGCTTAATCTACAACTTTATACCAATTCCATTGAAATAAAATGTTGAATACTAAGAGCCTTGGAAACTATAACAGGTTTGAAGCTACAATGCGCAACAGATGCTAAAGAAATAAGTACTAAAGTCTGCGAATCAGTACCCATGGCGGAGTGTCTAAATGGCACTATATGGCACAGAAAAGATTGGTGAATAAAGACACATCTGTAAGAAGATGCAATGGGAATGTGTGTAATTCTGCATAGCCTGTAATTGCATTCATTTAGTCCCGGAGCATGCACAGCACAAAAACATGACATACAGTATATGCTCTGCAATGGATTATGAGGGTCATTCAGACCCGCTAGCGAGCGGCAGTACGCTCGCAAGCGGGTTGATGTTCCCCACTGCGCATGCGCACGACGGAGGGAGCTCCGTCGTGTGCATGCGCGAGACCCGGGGAGCGACGGGCTTTCCATCGCTCCGGGTCTCGCACCAAAGGGGGCGTGCTGTCGATGTTGATTGACAGCACGCCCCCTTTGGTGGGCGTGCCGGGGGCGTGCCTGCCAGACGGAGGCGTTCCCATGGGAACGCCTACCGTCTGAAGCCGGCCCCACTGACATCACTAGTGATGTCAGTGGGAGTGATTTTGGCTCTGATAGAGCCAAAATCACTCCAGGGCTTGTGGCAGGGAGACCCTACTGCAGGGTCTCCATCGCAAGTCCAATGGTCGTGATGGTCGAGACCATCGCGACCATCATCATGGACGCTCGCTATAGCTGTGGGTGGTCACCCACAGCTATACGAGCGTCCAGGAGGCCGCTCCATTTTCATGGAGGAGGGCCCTGATTCAGAGCGAGCGCTCTGGTCAGAGCGTTCAGCTCTGAATCAGGCCCTATGTTCTTTTTATGTTTTACAATTTTTGATTGTTTTTAGAAATCGCAACGACTTTGATGTTGTTAGAAATATATTATTTGTGGAGCACATTGGAGGCAAAGTAGCAAATTATCTGGATAGTTTGCTATTATTTCAGAGACCAAAACACTGAGGCCCTGATTCAGAGCCGGACGCTCTGACCAGAGCGCTCGCTCTGAATCAGGGCCCATCTCCATAAATATGGAGCGTCCTCCTGGACGCTCGTATAGCTGTGGGTCACCACCCACAGCATATACGAGCGTGCAGGATGATGGTCGCGATGGTCTTGACCATCGTGACAATCGCCACTGCGAGCAGAAGCCTGCGGTTGAGATTCTCAACCGCAAGGCCCGGAGTGATTTTGGCTCTATCAGAGCCAAGATCACTTCTACTGACATCACTAGTGATGTCAGTGGGGCCGGCTTCTGACGGTAGGCGTTCCCTTGGGAACGCCTCCGTCTGGGAGGCACGCCCCCGGCACGCCCACCAAAGGGGGCGTGCTGTCAATCAACATCGACAGCACGCCCCCTTTGATCAGACACTACGAGCGAAGGAAAGTCCTTCGCTCGTCGCGTCTCGCACATGCGCACGACGGAGCTCCCTCCGTTGTGCGCATGCGCAGTGCAGACCATCGACCCACTTGCAAGCGGACAGCCGCTCGCGAGTGGGTCTGAATCAGGCCCTGAATTCCTTCTTATTTCACTTTCTTTTACCCTTTTCATGACTCTTCTGCTCTCTCGCTAATTACTTCCTCTTCTTACACATTTTCTCTATCTACAGTACCTTCATGTTTTAACACACATAACCCACAGAACACTGACCTACTTAATAATCTTTCATCCTCACCTTATACCCACACAGGCAACTGACAAGACCAAAATAAAATAATTATTGACATGACAAACAACAGTGGCGTCACTATGGGGGTGCGGGCCGTACTGGGTGTCACTTTCCAAGGGGGTGACACCAAAATGCCTGCTCCTCCTCAGGAGCCGGGTACTGCAGTGTGACATTCTCCTACAGCACTCGGCTCCTATCACAGAGGAGGAGCCGACAGTGCAGCAGGTACTAGTCTACGGGGACATCCGGGGATGCTGTGCACACCCTCGGAGTGATGCGTTCGGGGATTCTGTGAGGCCACACCCCTTATTTTTGGCCATGTCTCCTTTTTTGGCGCGCTCAGCTTCAAACGGTGACGCCACTGATAAATAGTGACATGCACAAATTACAACTCACTCAATAATAATATTTTTCACTATTAGGGTAAATTTACTAAAGGTTTATTTTAATTGATTGTCATTGATTTAAAATCAATCAAAATCAATCATAATCAATGTTGTGTTTCTGGGGCTAAATCACACAACTACTAACAGACATTTTTTTTTCTTTTAAGTATTAGCAAATGTGTGATTTAGCCCCACAACATCGATGTTGATCGATTTTTATCAACTTTAAATGAATCAAAATCGATTAAAATCGACCTTCAGTAATATACCACTTACAATCAAATAGTCTCTACAACCGCTCCTTTCCTTTCTGCTTCTAAACTCACCCTGCTAAAAAGAACAGAAACTCTTTTAAAGATACTGTATTTTTGTTTTTCAAATAACTATTTTTATGGGTCTATTTACCAAGCCTTGGATGGAGATAAAGTCAACAGATATAAGGTACCAGCCAACCAGCTCCTAACTGTCATTTTTCTAACACAGCCTGTGACATGGCAGTTAGGATCTGATTGGATGGTGCTTTATCTCCGTTCACTTTATCTCTATCCAAGGCTTAGTAAATAGATCACTATATCACTAGAAGTAATCAGAAATTGTCAGGATGGGGAAGAAATACATTTCTCAATAGATTGGAGATTTGGGCCTAAGAAATCACTATTACTTGGAGATAATATGTATGTTCCTCCAATGTCTCCATTCAGCATTGTAGGATGTCCCATCATTCATATCATACATCTCTGTTCATAATTAGATAAAAACAGATTGAGCCATCATCCATATAATCTAAGAAGACACTACATAGTGTAACATATGTACATATGCCTAAAAACACTCACTGCAAGCAGCTCAACATGTAGATATTTCCAGGGTTAATTGGAAGTGTTAAAATGAATGATTTAACGTGTAAGAACAAAACTATGTTTCTCTAACTGGGAACAATATCTTTGAATATGAACATGATGTATCCAAGCAGCCCACAAATCTAACAAGTAGCAACATCTCGTTAAATTTAGAGGATGTATAAAGAGTGTATGTAAGTGTATATGAAAGAGGATTTATTGTACTAATGAAGATTCAATGATACACGTAGGAATATTCATCATTGAGGGTATGAGGAGGATGGAAGAAACCAGCCACAATCCTCAAACGCTTACCAGGGATAAATAGGACGGTGAATATTTTGCAATAACAGTGAGACATGAGATATTATTTACTAATGTCCACTCTGTGACACAAATGGTATAGTGTGTTATACTGAATAACAAACTAACATTTCTGGTACAGTAAGCAGTCGAGAAGCCAGCGGACGTAATCCTGACGGCCGGCTTCCCGACTGCTTTATCCCGGCGAGGGTTAAATGACAGGCGTCTAAATCCAGACGCCTGTCATTTTACCTACGCCGGGAGACCGGTGCCCGGCATCCCGATCGAAGTGATGCCGGGCGCCGAGAGCAGACGACAATTCATACCGATTCCTCTGGTACTCACAGGAAAAATTATTATGCAAGATAGTACATAGCAAACTACTTAACCAGTACTTCTTTCTTACATTATCACCCTTTCATTTTATTTCATTATCTATACTAATATAATAAGAACGTTGGGCAAAATTTACTAAGCAGCGAGCTCTTAACCCCAGCGGTTTGGCGGAGGTTTGGTGGTGATTTCTAAATGACACCAAAACCGCTGCTTAGTAATTCTAGCCCTGTTCTATACTATTCTAAAATGTGTTTTGATGGCGGTTTGGCCTTAGAAAATCTGCAGGTTGCAAAACCGCCGCCAAATAGTCACCAAACCGCCGGGATTTAGAACCTGCCACTTAGTAAATTTTGCCCGATGTGTCTGTCTATTTGTTCCACTTTGGCGCAAAAACTACTGAACTGATTTTCATGAAAACTGCATCATTTTGTGATGGAAATAACCTGCACTTTGTTTCATCTCGATCCATCAAGATAAAGCTGAACAATAACAAAAACAATATTTATTGACATCATCAATGCAAGAGGAAGGTGTGGCACCATGTACGCGTCCAGTAAGGGGCGCATTGGGCCCATGATCACTTGAATAGGATAGGCTACATAGCAGTCTGTGCACAGGGCACACAGTGACATTGGTGTAAGTGGTGGGCAGGGCCGGACTGGGACTAAAAATAGGCCCTGGCATTTAAAGAACACACAGGCCCACACTGGCGTCAGCATCGGGCCCCAAGCGTAGACTCCTCCCCTTACTATTTCAGACTCCTCCTACTTCTCAGTCTATACTTTTATAAATAAATATAATTAATAACATCATTAATAAGTAACAACAAAGAAGTATATATAATTCTCTGTATTAAAATACATACAACAGAGCTCATCCTGCAGGGGATTCATACATGTGCCATAGTCAGACATTTGGTATTTGTTTGGTTCTGTTAGGTAAATCTGGTACTTCATTGGTATACGTCACACACAAGGATAAGGAAAAGCATTTTCCCAACTGAACAAGCCCTAGTTTAGCAGTTGTAGAGATAGTGATCATTGTAGGATTTTTTAAGGCAGTGGAGCTGAACACGGAGGAAGACACATCTGTGCCACCAAAGTAGAGCCGAAAGTACATATTTTGCTGCTCTGTAACATAAAGAGCATTGGTGCCCACCTCCACATCCAAAGGAGGAAAAGAGCGCGCCGTAGGCGCGCTTCAAAAAATATGGGGTGTAGTCTCGCTGGGAAAGGGCGTGATCACACGACTGCACCCCCAATTCAAATTATGCCACACAGTAATGGCTCTCAGTCACATTACACCACACAGTAGTGTCCCTTACACATTATTATGCCACACACCGTAATGGCCCTTACACGTTATGCCATACACCATAATGGCCATTACACACATAGGGTGGTCCTAGCAGGGCTGCCAAGACACTCAGCAGGCCAAGGTATGGTGGGAGTGCATGATTACATAGGAGGGCAATTTCAACTCCCTCTTATTTACAGCATGATTATAGTGTGAGATGCTGTGAGGCAGAGGTGTGAGTTGCGTTGTGTGTGGTTGCTGTATATTGGCGACATTGGTTACACCTCTCCTGTACTCCCATGCCCCTAAATAGACTTGGGTACTTTTATCCATCCTCCTGGGTCCCAGTTCCAACCCATCATCAGAACTTTTGTTACTTAGACAGTTTGCCATCCTGTCTCATGACTATTATGTAGGTATGGCGACCGGGGGTAAAATATCGACTGGTCGGGCATGCCGGATCGTGCACCACCCAGCAAGAAATAGCCTACCACATGACAATTTGGAAGCCTGCAAGTGGGGACAGTATTTGGGGGCTGTATAAAAAGGACCAGATCCTACAGACTTTGCAGCTTTTTCATAATCAGATTGGGCCTCTAATAAGAAGAGGAGAATTAATATATAAAATGTTATTTCAAGTTTAAATCGGTCCCCACCCAAATTATTTTTTTTTCTGGGGAGAACACTATATATATATATATATATATATATATATATATAATATATATATATATATATATATCTATATATTATATATATATATATATATATATTATATATATATATATATATATATATATATATATATATCACACTGATCAGCCCCAGCACTCCAATCACCTGTCAAAATCAGACAAGAAACTTGCTCCGGTGCCCTCCTCGGGGTCTGTACCCCCAACATAGAATCCAATATCAAGAGGCGGCACTCATAGGCTGAGAAACAGTGAACCCAAATTTGGGTGTTTAATGCGTGGACGACCACACAGAACGTTAAAGATATCTATCATCGGCCGTACTTGCAGGTCAATCTGACGATATCTCCAGATTCTGCAAGTTCGGGGATGAAGTCGGTGACATCACTGAACGATATTGTTCAGTGTGTATGCTCAATGTCGGGAACGACATTGAGCCCGGCAAGTGAGGAGACAACACTGAACGATATCGCTCATGGAGCATATCGCTCCATGTGCACCCGGCTTAACAGTCTGTATATAAAATGCAAAAACATCAAGCACAGTGAAAACAACTTTTATTTTGACCTGGGCTATTATTTTATTATAAACCTTTAAACATATTTATATACACACATTATATATATATATATATATATATATATATATATATATATATATATATATAAATATATATATTCACACACACACATATATATACATATACACACACGCATACATACATATATACACATATACAGAGTATATATATATATATATATATATATACACACACACACATTACATACATATATATACATTACATACACATATCTATACATACACACATATATATACCACAGTTCGCCTCGTGCATCCACGCATTCATCCCGGCGCTGGATGATGACGTCACCCGCGTGCGACGTGGGCCAGAGCCGGGACCATGGCAGCCAATACAATATCAATTTACACCATAATACCCATGCGGAGGTGCTGTTGTGATCGGGGGGGGGAGAGTTGCCCGCGCGGAGGTGCTGTTGTGATCGGGGGGGGAGGGAGGGTTCCTCGAGCAGAGGTGCTGTTGTGATCGTGGGGGGTAGGGAGGGGGGTTAACCGCGCGGAGGTGCTGTTGTGATCATGGAGGGTAGTGCACCCACGGGGAAGACTGTTGTGATCGTGGGGGGGCATAGGTGTGATTGTGGGGGGTACAACCTGCGTAGGTGGGATGTTGTGATCGCTGGTGATCACGGAGGAGGGTTACCCGCGGGGGTGTTGGTGCTCCTGTGATCGCATAAAGGGGGGGGCACTGTGATGTGCAGCACCCAGGGAAGCAATAGCTCCGCCTCCAGCCAAACATGTGCTGTCTACCAGGCACTAGAGCCCACCTCTCCCTCTGCACATTACTTTGCGGCCATTTTGGGTGTGATTTTTGGCCGGGCATCTCAATAGCCCGACCGGCCCATCTTGGCATCGGCCCTTCTGGCATTTGCCAGAACTGCCAGATGGCCAGTCCAGCCCTGGTGGTGGGTGAATAGGATAGGCTACATAGCAGTCTGTGCACAGGGCACACAGTGACATTGGTGTGAGTGCTGGGTGAATAGGATAGGCTGCATAGCAGTCTGTGCACAGGGCACACAGTGACATTGGTGTGAGTGGTGGGTGAATAGGATAGGCTACATAGCATTCTGTGCACAGGGCACACAGTGACATTGGTGTGAGTGATGGGTGAATAGGATAGCCTACATAGCAGTCTGTGCACAGGGCACAGAGTGACATTGGTGTGAGTGGTGGGTGAATAGGATAGGCTACATAGCAGTCTGTGCACAGGGCACACAGTGACATTGGTGTGAGTGGTGGGTGAATAGGATAGGCTACATAGCAGTCTGTGCACAGGGCAAACAGTGACATAGGTGTGAGTGGTGGGTGAATAGGATAGGCTACATAGCAGTCTGTGCACAGGGCACACAGTGACATTGGTGTGAGTGGTGGGTGAATAGGAGAGGTTACATAGTAGTCTGTGCACAGGGCACACAGTGACATTGGTGTGAGTGGTGGGTGAATAGGATAGGCTACACAGCAGTCTGTGCACAGAGCACACAGTGACATTGGTGTGAGTGATGGGTGAATAGGATAGGCTATATAGCAGTCTGTGCACAGGGCACAGAGTGACATTGGTGTGAGTAGTGGGTGAAGGTGATGTTGCCACCAGTCTGTATAGCGCTGCAGGTCACATGGACAACTCCCACGACATGGCCCCTATGTAAAGCAATACAACTAGAACACCTCAAATAAAAACAAATGTTGGCAGAAGCTATTTCATTGTGGGTGAGGCTACTGGCAACAGCTAGTGTTAAATATTTATCCACTAATAAGGTGAATTATTAATTGATTTATGAAAAGCTAAGTTCTTTTGGAATACATTATTTGTGTTTGGTCATGAGTGTACTCTATGCCAACGGACTTACTTTTCCCTTTCCTAGTGTTTATTGTCGAAATTTCCATAGGTCAAAGAGTAGCACCCCTTAAGGGCTAACATAGAAATATACTTAGATCTAAATAAACACAGAGGATTGTCCTTAGTACAAAATGTAAATCTTCTAATGCGGCTTCTCCCAAAACAATTTCTATGAACATTGGTTAGAGATTACATTTTAAATGAGAAATGAATGTAATTACAGTAAATCAAAATCAAGCAAACTGATACCAAATGCAATGCAAAGGCTGGAATTTAGTTGTGATGAGGTTCCTAGATTTTGGGTCTTATCTTGGTGTGGAAGTTACACATTTTTGGAATTTATAGTAAAAATAACAAAAACTAAATCTACAGTATAAAAGAAAACTATTGATACTAATTTCTTAAATTGTAGTACTAAATTTAGTTTGCAGTCATGAAGGATAGTGGTCTGTTTGCAAAAAAAGAACAATATATAGGAAAGGGTCTTCTTAGGATGCATATAGAGTTATAAGGGAATATTTACTAAAGGTCAATTTTAATCGATTTCAAATCAATCAACATCGATGTTTTGTTTCTGGGGCTGGCTAAATCACACATTTACAAACACTTATAAAAAAAACAAATAAATAATTGTCTGTTAGTAAATGTGTGATTTAGCCCCAGAAATACAATGTAGATGTTGATTGATTTAGATCGATTTGAAATCGATTAAAATCGACCTTCAGTAAATTTACCCCATAGAGTTACAATAAATAGGTATATGGATATGTAAAAAAGTCTGTACAATTTGTTCAAGCCCCAAGGAAACAAAACTTTTGATGCAAACTTCTGGCCTTACAATATTTATTTAATATCTGGCTGAAGAAAATGATCCAGAGCCTGATGCGAGTTGATCACATGACACACGAGTCCAATCCTGGGAATTGTGTGTTGCAGCTCGGGAGTTCCAAGCTACTTAAATTAAAATTCCAAAAGTCAACTTCTCCGCTTGTCCACTTCTTCACTCTTTAGGAGGTTTGGCACATCTCCCTCATATACAGGGCCGGGGCAAGGTTTCTCGGCACCCTAGGCAAAACTTCTGCCTACTGACCCCTCCATGCACACATTTCAGCCCCTCAGATGAAAGTGTGGAGTTGGCGTGTCTTAAAAGTTCCAAAGCCACCACTGTCAAATAGATAAACACCCCCTCCAAAAAAGAAGATGTAAAAAACCATTATGTGTGATATTTGCCCCTTATACACATTATGCCACACATAGTAATGCCCTTTATAAATTATGTCACACAGTAATGCCCTTTACAATTGATGCCACACACACGGAAAGTGCTAGATTTGAAATGGTGGCTTGGTGCCACTGTCTCTTCATCCATGGATGTCTGCTGGTGCGCCGGTAATCAGCTGGTGGCCCACCCACAGATCTTTTGCATGAAGTACAAAATCTATGGGGTCTATTTACTAAGCAGTGTTAGGAGACAGAGTGAAAAGTGATAAGAAAGTGATAAGGTGCCAGCCAATCAGCTCCCAACTGTCATCTCACAGGCTGTGTTTGAAAAATGACAGTTGGGAGCTGATTGGCTGGCACCTTATCAATTTCTTATCACTTTTCACTCTGTCTCCTAACACTGCTTAGTAAATAGACCCCTTAATCCGGTAAGTACAGCCTCTATAAGAGCAGGGTACACCTACTAAAATACTGTAATACATACAACATTTTAAATGTGAGAGTATAGAGGTTGTATTACTATAAAGAGCAATTCTTTTTATAGTGACAGTGGTCAATTATGGTGATGGGAGAAGTCAGCTGGCAGTGTACAGCCCCCTGTGCCCAGTCTCCGCACACTCCTAGCCCCTCTGCATGAGAGCTTGGTCTGGCACAGCAGGTCAGTGTCTGTAGTGTAGTGTGTGACTGCAATAGGGATGGAAAGCAAGGGACTGACCTGCAGCCTGATCTAGAGGTCCAGTGTGTCTCCAGGATCACACACACAGTCCTGGGAGGAAAGACTGGGGAGTCAGTCCTGTCTGCAATCCTTGCCTTATTTTCATGTCTCCTGCAGTCTCTCCTCCTCCTGCTGACTGGCTTCTTCCTGTCAAGTGGAAATAATATTGATTTCACCATCAGCAGGCTTATCATGCAGGTTCTTGATATGCAAAGAGCCCATCTATAGGGAGCAGAGGCTGCACATCCCTGGGGACACCTCCTGGGACTTCCCCCACTACTGCCAGCACCACTAACAATCCCCCCTTCTCCACTACTCCCAGCATCACTAACAACCCCCTACTACTCCAAACACCACTAACAACCTTCCCTACTACTCCCAGCACCACTAACCCCCCTTCACTACTCCCTGCATCACTAACAACCTCCCCACTACTCCCAGCATCACTAACATCCTCCCCACTACTCCCAGCATCACTAGCAAACCCCCACTACTCCCAGCACCAATAACAACCTTCCCTCCTACTCCCAGCACCACTAACCCCCCTTCACTACTCCCTGCATCACTAACAACCCCTCTCCACTACTCCCTGCATCACTAACATCCCGCCTCCACTACTCCCTGCATCACTAACAAGTAACAACCCCCTCCACTACTCCATGCATCACTAACAACCCCCCTCCACTACTCCCTGTATCACTAACAACCCCCCTCCACTACTCCCTGCATCACTAACAAGTAACAACCCCACTCCACTACTCCCTGCATCACTAACAAGTAACAACCCCCCTTCACTACTCCCTGCATCACTAACAACCCCCTCCACTACTCCCTGCATCACTAACATCCCGCCTCCACTACTCCCTGCATCACTAACAAGTAACAACCCCCTCCACTACTCGATGCATCACTAACAACCCCCCTCCACTACTCCCTGCATCACTAACAAGTAACAACCCCACTCCACTACTCCCTGCATCACTAACAAGTAACAACCCCCCTCCACTACTCCCTGCATCACTAACATCCACCATCCACTACACCCTGCATCACTAACAACCCCCCTCCACTACTCCCTGCATCACTAACAACCCCCCTCCACTACTCCCTGCATCACTAACAACCCCCCCCACTGCCTACATCACTAACAACCCCACCCCCCTCTCCACCCACCCACTACTCCCAGCTTCAAAAACAACCAACCTCCGTCACTCTCTGGTTTTTTCAGGAGGAGGCAGGAGCGGTGAATCCAGCAAGGAAGGTACATAAGAAGTGCATCCGCTGGGCACGGCCCCAAAACCCTAGGCTCCTCTCTTCGCACCAGGTGGACGGGAACTTCTGAGCGTGATGCGATGTTATGACGTTACCTTCATGCTCCTCCTAGCAAGTCCCTGGAACAGTAGAAGCGGAGGTGCTGTCACGCCGCCATACGCCACCGAGCACCATGGTCTTATTCGGCGAGGCGCAGTCTGGCTGCTAGCAGTATTGGCCGCGGCAGCTACAAAGTGTGCGGGTGGAATGGTGCACCGGTGGCCAAATTCTTAACAGTATGTCAAATACAATAAAAGACACTGGGCCCCATTTACAAACGAAAGGAAATACCAGCGGGAATTTTCATTTAGTATCACTGTGATACAAACGAAAATTCCACTGGTATTTAGTGATACTTACCCCTCCGGCTAGGTCCCGCGAAGTCCAGCGGAATCCTCATCCTCGACGAGCTCCTCAGCTGGGCTCACGGAAGCCTAACGCTGCCAGCGACGGGGCTCCAGGGTCATGCGCATGCGCGACGGTCCGTCTGCGCATGTACATGACAAGGAGACCCGGCACTGCCTGGAAGGCTTCGTTGAAGCGCTAAAGGGGTTATATTTCGTTTGTAAATGGGGCCCACTGAGCGCAAACAACAATTGTAGTCAAAGTGGGAGAGGACACACTACAATGGTGGTCCTCTTCCCAAAATATCCCGTGGATAAATGTATCATTAGTCCAAGTTAAAGACAAAATATGTCCAATCTTAGGATGTCCTCTTGCAGTATTTATTCAAATCAAAACGTCTTATACTTCCACCAAATATCGATAGTAGCAGTGATGAATTCTTTAGGCTCCCATTAGTGATTGCATGAAAAAGAAAAAAAGAAGCTCCCATAGTGTATTATCACCATTTAATATGAACATAAAACAATATACTCGTACAAATGAAATTCTTAACTGTACACCATACCTGAGCGTACCGCACTGCACTGCTTGTTTAATTAAAAAAAATACAGTACAAAGCCATACCATAGCATACCAACACACTTCGAGCATTGGGGATAAGCAGCCTTCACCTGGTGACTTCCTCTCCAAGGCAGCCTCAGTGGGCCTCCCCACTCAGGTCCGGCGTTTTAGGCAGCTGCCTAAAGCTGCCTAATGGAAGTGCCGGCCCTGCTCGTATATGTTTCATAAATGTATCATATTGCGTTTATGTTCCAAGAATATATCTAATCGTGTGGTCGTACATCATTCAAGCAAGTATACTTCATATGTGGTACTGAAATACTGAATCTGTAGTTCCTCATCATAAAACAGACTAGGCTCCTGTATAGGGCCCAATGGGCGTGAAGGGCCTGGATTACTGTAATCATATTATGTTATTATTAAAGATGTGCGGGATCGGATTTCTGAAATCCGAACACACCTGAATTCAGGGGTTCCGAGTAGAACCGGTTCAAAGTTTGGATTCACTTTTGTGACCCTATTCGAACTGAGTCCGGGTTCAGATCTGTTGCCAGTTTGGAACTCGACCGAACTCGGAATTTGGATGTGGACATTTTGCTTGTTTTTATCGATTTTTATTGATTTTTTATCGATTTTTATAAATTTTTATCTGAATCCAAAACCAAAACACGAAGAAGAATCTAGATCCAAAACCAAAACACGGGGGTCTGTGCACATCTCTATGTAGTGTTCCCTGATGTGAACTGCAGTTTTACTACAGGTGCTGTATGTTTTGAAAATTAAGAATGGTTGCATGGTTTTCAGAAAGGCATTTCTCCTGAGGCTATTCTCGCTTTATCCAGCTACTGTACACAAAACATGGCATCTATCTCCTAGTCTTCAATTGTCTTTTTTACACAGAAATAACATCACCGATTATTGCTCTGAACTTTTTGAAATGTACTTTTAGATAAATTGTGAGCACCTGTAAAATCCACATTTGTTACCTTTTTTTAAAACCTGATCCTAAATGACACCATGCAGAAGTCTCAATTCCCTAAGTGCTCCTTTATTTGGATGTTAGAAACCAGCTCTTTACAAAGTGACATGAACAGATGTAGGAGAGCATCTTTTCCTATCGTCTCTCACATCAATGTGTTTCTAGGATTCATCTCAGATATAAAGCAAAAGGCATTTTTCTAACATTGATACAGCAATTGACTTCACGGTTTTACAGCGCCAAGTCCTAACATACCCCATAATGTAAACAAATAGTTTACTTACAGTCTGATTAAAATCAATTTGTAAATGTTTCCTTGATCCTGCGATCCGCATTCTCGTGGCAATGAATTCTGTTTGTATTAATTTGTTTGTTTTCCTATTACACTATCCATATTGTTAAGCTGTAACCATGTCAAAGCATTTGGTTGTAAATTTATATTTAGTGTTTCATTTATCTTGGCTTTTTTCTGTACACAAGTACAGCCAAATCGAAAGATGTTTTCCGTGCTGATTCATCATAGATGAAACAAACCAATTAAATTGCTGATGCTGCTTCTATTTTATTTGTCTAGTCTTTCAGACCGAATATAAAATTCCATAAAACAAAGGAATGTTAAAGTGCGTCATCTATAAAGAGTTATCAGTACTTGTCCTGTAGGAAGACATGTAGTGGAGTTAACCGAAATCTATCAGACTAAGGGGTCTATTTACTAAGCAGTGTTAGGAGACAGAGGGCCTGATTCAGAGCCGGACGCTATTTGCGCTCGCTCATTCAGAAAAAGGGGCCGGCTATTTAAATTGAGCGCTCTCTCTTTGCGGCCTGTTGACACCTCTATGTCTCAGCGAGCGAATGAAACATGCGCTCGCTATTTTGTAAAGACGCCCACTGGCCGTTCGCATCATACGTCATCTCCGCTATTTATTAGATTAATCGAGTACATCGAAAGGCGTCTGAACTGCTCGCAGTGCTTGTGGTTGGATTTTCCTACCACAATCATGCGAACAGTTTAGGCTAAGAGACAACCAAGTGACGTGGTCGATGACGCTGCTTTGTTAATTATGCACACCCTTAAAACACCCGTTTTGACCATTTGGCACGCCTGCGTTCGGATCACCACTCCCCGTTTTCAAGCACCTTCCCCTGTTACCACCCACAAACGCCTCATCCTGTCACTCAAATTAGCAGGCACTCGCTATTTTGCAAGCGCTCGATTTCCGACCGCAATGACTGGTTGGCGCATGCGCATTATGACCCATACGCATGCGCAGATGTGCGATCATCGCTCGGAGCGAACGAGCGGCTGCTTACGAGCGGCTCTGAATCAGGCCCAGAGTGAACAGTGATAAGAAAGTGATAAAGTGCCAGCCAATCAGCTCTCAACTGTCATTTTCAAACACAGCCTGTGAGATGACAGTTGGGAGCTTATTGGCTGGCACCTTATCACTTTCTTATCACTTTTCACTCTGTCTCCTAACACTGCTTAGTAAGTAGATCCCTAAGGCACCTTCAGGGCATAATTCTGAGATAAACGGATCCCTGCATAAGGGTGCAAACGGCAACATTTTGCATACAGTGCATGTGCAGATGCTAAATTACAAATTTTTCTGTGTGTCCCTTCTATTCTGATTTGGATGGAGCTTTGCTGAATCTGTCCATGAAATTGTATGTGTCAGGATGTCAACTGGGTGGCAACAATGTGAGTTCATGGAACCGCCCTGTCTTGGGAGAGCCATGGGGGTGTTGTGGGTATGTATGTAATGCTCCATGCATATGAGAAGGGAAACTTGTTCCCGATGAATGCACCTAGCATAGGGCGGGTGAAAGGGCAGAGACTGATGATGACAGTGGTGGCAGTTTGCGTAAAATCAATAGGCAGCGTGGCTTTCTGCATTAGACCAACTGATTTTCGCATTGTCATAAGACTGTAAATCAGGCTTCTGCAGGTGCCCACAACTACAGACACTTTGGGGTATATTTACTAAAGTGAGAGCCTTTAGATGTTGCCCATAGCAACCAATCAGATTCTATCTATTATCTTCTAGAAGGTGCTAGATAAATGTTAAGTAGAATCTGATTGGTTGCTATGGGCAACATCTCCACTTCTGAAAACACACACTTTAGTAAATATACCCCTTTGTGTGTCTGAGGAAGCGAGGGTGTAATGGGTGTAGTGCATATAATTTGGAAGTACTGCTTGTTTTCTATGATACTCTTTTGCTGTACCATACCCCAGCAGAGAGGTAAGGACAGTGTTCAGGACAGACACAAAGACATTTGATTTTGGTGGGATGTAAAATGACTGTGATATTTATTTGTTACTAGTACAGCTTGTCTTTAAAATCAGAGCAGCTGAATTATTCAAGGCTAAAGGTACTATATACATTCTCAAAGACAATAAACAGATGTATCATAAAATATTAAAATAAACCGCAATGTCTTTCAATTTTCAAAACACTATAAAAAGAGTTTATAATAATGTTTTTGGTAATGGTATATAATATCCCTTGCGAACGGTGAGGCTCACAGAACACCCCAACTCTGACAGGAAAGTCTTTATATAACACTAAAGTCCAATATGCAACAACAGTAAACAAGGTCCTTGCATGGTAACGGGGCTGTCCCATAGTTCTTTACAAACATACGTTGCACATTGAGGCCTTTGTACATTGGTTAGCATAGAAAATACAAGAAATACTTTCCTATCATTTGTGGCCCGTACCACCCTGCCCGGCGCAATAACTTTTGCTTATTTAAAGAAATACAGAGAAAGAAAAATCCCTACAAGTGGCAATGTGTCATAACATTTGGAGAGATTGAATGAGAGCTCTCAGTGTGATGGGGAGAGAGAGAAATGTGAAGTGTGCTGGGCTGTATGGAGAATATTGTGTAGGCAACAGGCCAGTGTGTGGGTCTAAGCATTGGGAACTCTGTAGTGTTTGGACGTTTGAGAGAATTAGACAACAGTAGTGTTAGTGCAGGCTTCGTGAAATACCTGTATGCATTGGGGCAGAGTTTTGTGCCCATCCCAACTATGGTATTAACTCTATTACTTGCTTCATATTTAGACAAACATATGCAGGCTAGAAAATATATTCACATGTAATTACACCTGTTCTCAGAGAGATCTTTTACAGCAGGAATCGCTACCAGATAGAAATGCAGATAAGTGCCAGTATTCACAATTGCCAGCAATTATGCGACCACATGGCCACCCTCTATTTGCTGGTGAAAGCAATCAACATCATCATTGGAACACAATTACGTCAAGACACCTACAAAACCCCACAAAACAGTTATGTGAAAATGCCCTTTTGCACCCAACATTAACATAAGGAAGTAAATGGGCTACAATGTCCGCACAGAAAAGCGGCCATAAATGCGTCCAACTCAAAATCAGGTCCACTGTATTGATAGATAGATAGATAGATAGATAGATAGATAGATAGATAGATAGATAGATAGATAGATAGATAGATAGATAGATAAACAGACAGACACTGATCAGCCATAACATTAAAAGCACTGACAGGTGAAGTGAATAACATTGGTTATCCCATAAACATGGCAACTGTTAAAATGTGGAATATATTATGCAGCAAATGAACAGTCAGTTCTTGTAGCTGAAGTGTTGGAAGCAGCAAAAACAGGCAAGTGTAAGGTCCTGAGTAACATTTCCAAGGGCCAAATTGTGATAGCTAGGCGGCTGTGTCAGAGCATCTCCAAAACAGCAGGTCTTGTAGGGTGTTTAGTACTTACAGTCCAAAAGTGGTCCAAAGAAGGACAATCGGTAAATTGATGACAGGGTCATGGGTACCCAAGGCTCATTGATGCGTATGTGGAATGAAGGCTAGCCCGGCTGGTTTTATCACACAGAAGGGTTACTGTATCACAAATTTCTGAAAAAGTTAATGCTGGCTTTGATAGAAAGGTGACAAAACACACAGGGCACAACAGCTTCATATACAGTACATAGGGCTGCGTAGCCACACTTTGACTCAAGCATTAGTGGCAGTGTTCTACTGCAGATCCCCTTCCACTGTTCTACTTCTTTCTGCCATCATATGTTTGGTTCCTGTTCTTCAATTTAATCTGATGAGCTGCCAGACTTCAGTGCATGGAAGGAAAGTAGGTTGACAACTAGGGGCATAACAGGAGGAAACAATTGGTCCCCTGCACAGAACAGATTGGGAAGAGAGGAAAGAGCTTGGTAAGTAAAAATATCTGTGACCACATAGGACTCTGCATGTTTGCACAAAGCCATGCATCCAACACTCACTGTTTAGGGAGGTTCCTATGACTTTTTAACAGGGCCTCTAAAAAAACTGGGCATCCTAACATCCCTGAGCCAAAGACTACCACTCTGACATATTTGCCTACCTTTTTATAATGCCCTCTGTGAGATATCGGAGTGCTGGAACCAATGGGAAGGAGGGGGCATGATGTGGTGATTTGTCCCCTGACCTCCACTGTTCAACACCATTACTCATCAACCCCCTGGACTGCCCACTTCGCTGGGGAAGTGGATAGATCGGGAAGGCTGACAACTATACACTCTCTAAACCCCTTACTTGTAACCCATCACACAAGAGGCAATAAAAACTAGTGCTAATATTCTCGGAGAGTAATTATTGTACCTTATCAGGGAAGATGCTATCATTGATTTCATTTAACACAAGGGAGGAAGCATTGGAATATTTCAAGTCTTTTAATAATAATAAAGGATACTTTGTTTTCATCTGACAGGCCAGCACCGTACACAGGCAATCATTGTGAGACAATATGTAGGGCATCCCTGTACTTATCGAGCACATCAGAGCTTGGTGCAAACTAGAAGAATTTATAATGAAACAATGACAGCTCATTTCAATATTTAATGATATTCAAGTTGTGTATGCTACAAAAGAATATGTAATTTCTATGGCTTCCTGCTTGACAAGGGGAAGGTGTACAAGAGGAGTCATCTAATTTACCTGCGTAATTTGGCCACCAGAATCACAACAAGAAGAGACAGCTCAGATTGGGTCATCACATTAACAATAAGTAATAAAACCGCTTATCTTTGGAGGAGCAGAATTCTGATTACATGTGTAAAGTGGTTCCAGATGAATAGCTAATCTGATGGGAGACTTTGCTTTTCCATAATATGTGTCCTAATTTTAGAACGGTTACATTAGTGACACAAACCATTATTCCGTAACATACTATTACTAATTGTTCAATTTCCTTTTTTAACCAGTATCCTCATGACTTTCTATTTTAAAGGGGAAGCAATAATTTGTTATAATTTACATATCTATAATCAACATTCTCCTGTAAAGTATGTTTTTACTGCAGAAAAAAAAACAGGTAATTACTTTTCTTTGTCTGCATTTATCCGCCTGCAGTGTGCAGTATTACTGATAGGGTTTGTTAGTAGTTCTGAATATTCGCTGCATCTCATATTTGCTGTTCTGGACTGTAAGCTTTGTATGCGCACATACAAAGCCTGTTCACTAAGAGATAAAGTTCCTGCGATATATAAGAAAGAATATACCAGCTACTGCAAACAAGGTCAAGTTCTCACTATAAAACTCTTAAGACAATGAATAAAGTCTATTTTTACTGTGATTATGAAAGAGCAATGATTGAAAGGGTAGGAAACATTCAAATACATTGTATTGTGATCTAGGCAGGGCCACCATGAGATCTTTAAGGCCCTGGTACTAGAGGACATGACCAAGGGCGTGTTGGAGTGGCTATGCCCCATTGTGAATACTAGGACCCTCTACGGAAACGTTATTCCCATTACCCGCCAATGAACGTGAAAGCAGGCTTGGGCCGAATAGTTGATAGCGGTTACCTTCCCCCTGTCTCTCCGCAAAGATGATTTCACAGGATTGAATTGATCATATATTGCTTAGGTTTCCTCACAACTATACATTTGGGGTTTCTAATCTGCTGTTTCCAGTTTGGCACAGCTTTCTGTGGATGCTTACAGTATTTTGTTTCTACAGAAAGTCTCCATTGCAAAAGCAAAATATATTTTTATTAATATAGACTATAGCTTAATATTCTAACTCTCCAACAAACCTGTTAAGTGGGCGATTGTAATTCCTTAACAACATTTAAAAAATAATTTTAATTACCATTATTTTAAGTTCTTTTTATGTTTTTTTTCCCCATAAGAATAACATTATTATGAAGGGAGTCAAAAGGATACAAAGTATATTCAATGCAATAGTATATCCTTCTGCTGCATAAGATCACTTATTGATAACATTTGCTGTTATACAGTTGTTGCTCTGTACAGTATATATATATATTTATTTATTTATAATGGATGGATGTGCCATTAAAACGCATAGCTTTTTGTGGTGTTTATTGTTACTCTCATTTAGGGGTATATTTACTAAAGGTCGATCAACATCAATGTTTGTTTCTGGGACTAAATCACACATTTGCTAATACTTAAAAAATGAATTCAAAAGTTGACTGTTAGTAAATGTGCGATTTAGACCCATAAACACAACATCGATTTTAATCGATTTTGAATCAATTAAAATCAACCTTTAATAAATATACTCCTTAATTTCTTTTTATTGCCTTTTCATTATAGTACATTACTTTTTATTTATTCCTTTTTTTTAATAAAGTTTTTTAAGCACTGTTTATGCAGTAATTGTACATCCTTGAGATTATCTTCTTGGGTCTATTTTTGCTATCAACAACCATTGCACATTGGGGATTTGGAAATAAATGAGGAAGTGGATGGATGTTCCATGAAACGTGTAGCTTTTTATTGTTACTCTCATTTGATCTCTTTTTACTGCCTTTTTATTATAGTGCATTACATTGTATTTATTACATTTTTAATAAAGTCTTTTTTAAGAACTATTTATGCAGTAATTGTACATCCTTGAAATCATCTTCTTGGTCTATTTTTGCTATTTACAACTGACGGACATTGGGGATTTGGAAATAAATGTCCAAAAAAACTTTATTAGGACACAAAAGCAATTTATGTCTTGCTATATGAGTTATATGACATTGAGAGAGGATCCCTGGAGGAAGGCCCTAAGCATCCTTGAATAACTGGATGAGATGCATCAGGACGGGTGTTTCCAGCACGGATCAATACTACAGTAGATGTTACTTACACAACCATCAATGGACATCAGTGTGAGAACTGGCCAATGCCTGTACATTATATCATCCCATAAGGGTGAGTGTTTATATATTTAAAAAACAAAACAAGACTATACCACAGTCTGTACTATATACTATTTTGTTTTTTATATACATTGGGTTATGCCACACTGAAACACATACGGTCATTCAAGAAGTGCCAGAACCACCTATTTCATTTGTTGATGTAAAATATGGTATGTGACTGTTGAGCCAGTAAGATTAAATAAATGGCTACATATATAGTTACACTTATAGCTAGTACAGTATGTACTGGTGATTGCAGAACATCCAACATGACCCCTACCACCAGGTACGCAATGCTCTTGGAATTCCCTCTTAACTTACCATATAATTTGAATTTATGATTGCAAGCACCTGTTTTTTTATCAGTTAGCTAGTTCAACACAGTTGACTAAAATCATACATTAAGAGGAAAATACAGATACAGATAATTTTCTTCCAGGTGGATGGAGTATTTTAGACAGTCTGTGAATGTAGTAATTGCAGCAATGAGAAAAACTCACTTTTCACGGAACCAGTATGAATGACCGTTGGCTATAAGGCCGACGGTTCAAATCCCGACACTGGCAGACCGGCAGCAGTGGAAATCCCGACAGGGGATTTAGGTAAGTATCACTAAACCTACCCCCCCTAATCCTAACCCTCCCTTAAGGGTGCCTAACCCTAATCCCCCCCTAAGTGCCTAACCCCCCTTCCCCTAGCCTAACCCCAACCCCAAATCCCCCCTGGGAGTCCCTAACCTTCCCACCCCCCGCTGTCCGTGGGTGCCGCCTGGCTTACCTTCGATCGTTATGCCGGGCGTCGGGCTCCTGGCCTAGGTATAATGGCAGTAGGGATGTGCAGGCTGGGATTAGTTCGGTTTTGCACGCCAAGTTCGGATTTTTTCCCTCCAAAAGACGGGACTCAGAAAGATGTAAAACGTCATCATTCATGGTCAAACATCATCATTCCTGAACTTGGCGTGCGAAACTGAACTAATCCGAGCCTGCACATCCCTAAATGACAGGCGTCGGAATTTCGACGAATGTCATTAGTACCCTGCCGGGATTTGACAGTCGGAAAGCCGGCGGTCAGCATTTCGACCGTCGGCTTCCTGACTGCATCCCCTTTTCTCTCTGTAGAAATATTAGTGGGATGGACACCCTGTAGACACAGAATAAATGTTTGGGGGCGATTCAATTCTTTTATCGAGCACCTATAGGTGCTTAACGGAGCGATTCAATTGTTACTCCCTTCAGGTGCACATAGTCGTGGGTAGACACATTTCTGCTCGCAGCCTCCTGTGGTGGCAAGCTGCAACGTGTGAGAAGTCGGGAGTTTGGCAGCCGAAAACAGTACTTTAGACATGGTGCTGCCGGACACACACATGCGTCACGGGCTTCCGAACAGAGCAACAATTGAATTTCTCAGTCGGACGCCCATTAGTTAAGGCTCCCGAAAAAAGAATTGAATCACCCACTTTGTGTCTTTATATTGCACAATTGTTTACTAAAGAAATGGTGGAAATATAAAATATAAAGCTTATACTTTGTGTAAAAGGCACTTTAAAGTATGTTGAATGATAGAATGTCACCCAGAAAGTCCTTTGTTCCTTTATTGTTCCTGCCAGTGTTTACACTCTATTATTCTGCCAATTTACGTTGACCTCATTGATCAGTGCTGCAGAATATATTGGCACTTTATAAATGAACATTTAGAATTATCAACAAGATAACCTGCTGCCAAGTCTGCTTTTTATCTCCAGTACAATGGAACCAATAAAGTTCCTCGCTCTCATCTCATGTAGAGTGACCAAAGCCCTAATGAGCTACTGTGTCTCCTATTGTTTCTAGTACAGAGAGATGGATGTTGTGTTACAGGAACATTAGTTATTTTAAAACAAGGTGCTCATCTTAGTTTGTCTTGCATATCCATACAATAAAATATTAGGGATGTGCGCCGACCCTCGTGTTTTGGTTTTGGATCTGGATCTCCCTTGGTTTTGGATCTGGATTGGTTTTGCCAAAACCTCACCTCTGTGTTTTGTTTTTCGGTTTTGGTTTTGGATCTGGATTTTTTCTTAAAATATCATAAAAACTGCTAAAATCACATAAAATGGGCCTGTTTTTGTTCCTACAGTATATTAACCTCAATAACATTTATTTCCAGTCATTTCCAATCAATTTTGACCACCTCACAATAATATTTTTTTCATCTAGTTAAGGCCAAAAGGTTGCATCCAGCTAGCTGGCTGACTAAGCTAAGCGACACAGTGGGCGGCACTAACATGTGGCAGTTCAGCTTCCAAGTTCCAACACGGATACAGTGTGAGTTGGATACACCAATAGTGCACTTACTTTGACAGCAGTGTTGGCAGTGCGGGGTGCTGGCGGTGTCCTCAATGCAAGAGTGCCAGTGGTGTCCTCAATGCGGAAATGCTGTCAGTGTTGGCAGTGTGACGGTGTTGGCAGAATGGGGGCCCTGGCAGTGTCCTGAGTGCATAGTGCCGGCAGCGTCGGCAGAGCGGGGGTGCCAGTGGTGTCCTCAGTGCAGGAGTGCTGACATTGTCGGCTGTGCAGGGATGCCCTCGTGTGGGAGTGGCAGCAGTGCGGAGTCACTGACAGAGTCCTCAATACGTGGGGCAGTAGTGCGTTGGTGCTGGCAATGTCCTTAGTGCAGGGTGCCGGTGGTGTCAGCAAAGCAAGGGTACAAGCGGTGTCCTCAGTGCATGTGTGCTGACAGTATTGGCAGTGCAGTGGTGTCCTCAGTGTAGGATTGCCAGCAGTGTCGGCAGTGTGAGGTCGCTGATGTGTCCTGAGTATGTGGGGCAGCAGTGCAGGGGTGCCGGCATTGTCCTCAGTGCAGGGTGTTGGTGGTGTCGGCAGAGCTGGGGTGCCAGCGGTGTCCTCAGTGCATGTGTGCTGACAGTGTCAGCAATGCAGGGGTGCCAGTGGTGTCCCCAGTGTGGGAGTGCCGGCAGTGTCGGCAGTGTGGGGTCGCTGATGGTGTCCTGAGTACGTGGTGCAACAGTGCAGGTATGCCGGCAGCGTCCTCAGTGCAGGGTTCCGGCAGAGCGGGGGTGCCAGCGGTGTCCTCAGCATGGGGGTCCTGATGGTGTCGGCAGTGCATGGCTGCTGGTGGTGTCCTCAATGCAGGGTGCCAGCAGTCGACAGTGGGGGTGTTGGCCACGGGTGGGATGGTGCCAGTGGGGGTCGGCAGCAGGGAGTGCCGGCGGTATCAGGCAGCGGTGGATGGGTGGGCAGCATCTTCTCCTTCCTGTGCCCATATTCAATGGGTTTAATAATGTTGATTGGCTGAGAGCCGTGACAGATGGCTCTCTCAGCCAATCAGAGTTAAGCCTGCTCAATACAAAACCTCGCGATCCGACAGCGGGATCGCAAGGTTTTTCCTTGGGAGAGGGATCCAGGGCAGGCAGTTAGATCCAAGCTTGGCTCGGATGCCCCGGATCCACGAAATTCGTGTGGGTTCGGTTCTCTTAGAACCGGACCCGCTCATCTCTAAAAAATATACATATACAGTTGTCCAAACACAAAGTTTCCTATAGTCTGGCCAAGGTTGGCATGCCAGCACTATGCCTCCCTCTGCCAGCAGGGCAATGACGGGTCCGGGTGATGGGGAAGTGTGACCATGCACAACTACAATGCACTGAGGAGGGGGCACTCTTCCAACAAGCATGGACCCTGGTATTTAGTACCCATGCCCCTTCATCTTTCTATCTTTGTAAATCACATCCGTACTGTTAAATTGTGCATCAACAATTAGAATTAAAAAAATGAAATAGAATAAAGAAATAGGTGCTTACCATAAATGCTTAAGAAAGTATATTAATGATGCCGCAGCCAGTGGTATTTCTCTTCTACTGATTGGATTGTTATACCATAAATAAACCTTCACACCTGCAGCTCTGTTGTCGCAATATTACTTTTCTTGTTTATTTTATTTTATTATCGGCTGCCAAACTCTCACTTTCTGCCATCTTTCCCTCACATTTTATGAGGCCTGCCCTTTTCAAAATTTGTTCAATACATATCACTTGGTATTTGCTACTCCGCTTATTAAAAGAATAAGGTAGAGCTAGGCACAGCCTTATCATGGAACATGATCAATTAATTTGGTGGCATTGGTGAAAAGGCTACACTGGTGTTTGGAAAGGAAAAGTGCATGAGCCTCCTGTTAAACACATGACAAGGGAGATTCACTATAATGGGTTTTTTTTTTGGGGGGGGGTAGTGTTGTTTTTCTGAGATTTGTAAACAATGTGCTAATGTATTTATTAAAAAGCCAATATTTATTTTAATAGGTAGAGAATATATTTTTTATTATTTTATTATAGGAGTTATTTCACTTTAAAATATTTTTGCTCCTGAAATAATTTAATTACTTAATGTAGTATCCCTAATAAATACCTTATTTTTATTTATTTTCTGACATATTTACATTATCCCTGATATTCCATGATATCTACAATAATAGTATTGGTGTTCTATCAATATTTGTAATATTGGTGTTTTTGGATGTCTTTATTGAATCATTCCAGTATACATATTTCATGCAATCTTGTACATGGTAACAAGACATAATACATTCCTGCCTCACAAAATACACATTCAAATACTTCTGTGTACTGTATGTTTCTGGCTATCTTTTAGTACAAAAAAAAAAAATTATCATCACAATAATTCATATTCTAATTTATTAGCGATGTACCGTTCGGTTCTCCAGAAATCCGAATCCACCCAAAATTCGTGAATCCGGGTAAATCCGAGTCGCGGTTCTAATCTCCAGAGGAGAAATAGGTAAATCCGTGTCGCGGTTTTGATCTTTTTGCGGTTCGGAATTCGGATTTCAAATTTCGGGTTTTGGATTGCATAAATTCCATGATTTTAGCTGTTTTTAAAACTTTTTATCTATTTTTTATTTAAAGAATCCAAATCCAAAACCAAAACCAAAACACTTGAGGGTGGTTTGCAAAACCAAATCCAGATCCAAAACCTTGAAGGAGATACAGGTCCAAAACCAAAACACGGGGGTCAATTCACATCCCTATAATTTATGGAGTGTTTTGCCAAGGCCCAGGGGAGCTGAGAGAAGCAGGTACAAAGTACTTGGTCCCGAGCTTGTAATGTGGCTCAGTTTGCCACACTCCCAAGATGACATTACCAGACCCCTCAGTGGACAGCACAGCATTTAAAGAGATCACCGGAAATTCACAACAGTTGTGACCACGCCCTATAGTACTGGGGGCCCATTGATCTCCAAAAGGCAGAAAACATTTAGTGTACTGTACTTGCCTCTGTCAGCCCATATGTACCTAATACACAGACAATACTCCCTGCATTTTTTTTTCAGTGTTACTGCTGTGAATGTACAATATACAGTAATCTAATAAAAAGTACACCTGAGTATGAGGACTGCTTACAGTATGGTAATTATAAAACATCTGAGGTACCATCATAAAAGTAGACATGTGCACAGACCCCCGTGTTTTGGTTTTGGCAAAACCACCCTCAGATGTAATGGTTTTGGTTTTGGCAAAACCACCCTCAAGTGTTTTGGTTCAGATACGGTTTTGGTTTTGGATTGCTTTAAAAAGTAAAAAAAAAAGCTAAAATCATATAATTTGGACATGTCTTCAGGATTCCAAAACCAAGATTTATTATTTATATCCGATTTCCGAACTTACAGCAGACCCGAGCCGGGACTTTGTTCTGCTCTGAACCCCAAAAGTGATCCAAGCCGAGACTCTATTCGACACGGAACCCCTAAGTTTGGGTGTGTTTGTTTTACAGGAAAACCGAACCGCACAGCTCTAAATAAAATATATCCTGAAATATAAAATGAAAACAATAAATAGGCAAATGTCCTACAGATCTTTTTAATGTATGATACATTTACCATTGTATCTGAAGCTTCATGCAAGCATCTAAACAGGTAGCACAGAATTATTAATAGATCTGAGCAGGTACAAAAAAAAAAAAACAACGAAAAAAATAAAAAAAAATATAGCAAACTAAATACCGAGCAGAGATTCTTCCATGAACAAAGAAATCATTTGATTAGAAACTGCAAGTGTAACAAACGCTCGGCTAATTGAATTAATAGCAAACGCTGCAGACTGCAGAGGAATCTAATTAACACAATGCAGATTTATCTCAGATTCTTTCTAAGAGAACAGTGAAAATGCTGGAGAGAGAGTGACTGAATGGCTCAGGAGAAATACACAGTTTTAGGGAGCTGTTTTACAGTGCAATAGGAAAATATATCAAATTAGGTGATAGGAAATGCTTGCAGGGAGCTATAAGTGACATCCTCGAGGGGTCGTATAGACCAGGAAAAAGAAATCTAGGGAGCATAGATGGGAGTAGTTACATGCAGCAGAAGGATGAATTATAAGGAATATGTAACACTGTAGGAGTTATAGGGAGCAATTACAAGAGGAAACTGTAGGGAACATTATAGTGAGCAATAAGAGCAGCTACACTAAGGTTTTATGACAGTACTGTATGTGCATAGTGCAGCACTATTTTTAAGGAATCTAATTCCCGTTAAAGGAGAACTCAAGGTAAAATAAATTTTTTTAAATATAACATGTTTTTCCTGTAAGAAGTGCAGCCTTACAATCAAAAGGCCAGTATATGAGAAGCCGCTCTCTGCTAATAGGAGCCTGGACTGGTGGTCCCAGGGGAGGTGTCTCCTCCCAGAGACTGCTTGTTGTTTATCTGACTGGCAGGTAGCGCTTCCAATGGGAAGCCACTGCCAGTCACAGTGTAGCCAGTGCAGTCACGGACTGCACTGACTACACTGAGGTGGCGGATATTACTGGAGGAGGGGCTTACTAAACACAGTAATCAATAGGGACTATGGGCCTGATTCAGCTTTGGGAATAGAGTAAGATATAGCAAGTAACAGTGAACCAGGACAAACCATTTTGCAATGCAAGGGGTGCAAATACATACATTTTATTTTGCATGTAGTGTAAATACTGGCTGTTTTTTGCATGTAGACCACAAATACTGCACAGCTTTATTTTTACACTGCAATTTAGATGTCAGTTTGGACACACCCCTCCCAAATCTAAATTTCTCTACACATTCAGTTACGTGCTGTTTCTCACTCTATTCCCAAAGCTGAATCAGGCTCTATGATCTGACCCCTATGTACTAAACACAGAGGGCCTGATTCAGAGCCGGACGCTATTTGCGCTCGCTCGTTCAGAAAAAGGGGCCGGATATTTAAATAGAGTGCTCGCTCTATGCGGTCTGTTGACGCCTCTATGTCTGAATAAGCGAACGAACCATGCGCTCGCTATTTTTAAAAAAACGCCTGCATTCGGATCTCCACTCCCTGTTTTCAAGCACTTTCCCCTGTTACCACTCACAAACGCCTCATTCTGTCACTCAAATTAGCAGGCATAGGCTATTTTGCGAGCACTCAATTTCCGACCGCAATGACTGGTTCGCGCATGCGTATTACAATCCATATGCATGCGCAGTTGTGCGAACATCGCTCGGAGCGAACGAGCGGCCGCTTACGAACGGCTCTGAATCAGGCCCAGAAATCAATAGGGACTACGATTTGACCTCTATGCACTAAACTCCCAAAAGCGAAGCTTTTCGGACTTTTTAGCCTTGGTGGTTTACACCATCTTAAGATGGTCTAAACTACTGTAAGCCTATGGGGTCTCCAGGAGCAGGAGAGAGATCTTTTGATCTCTCTCTGCGCATGCACAGGGTCAGCTTTCCCTGGAGAAGTCTTTCACATCTGTGAAAGACTTCTACAATTTGCTGGGTATATAACTCTCGGGGACAGGGGTTACCATAACCGATGTCCCTGTGAGTTCCCCTTTGTACAAGAATTAATGGAAATATCCCTGGCGATATGGATAGATAATAATCGCGGCTGGTTTATTAGTACATAAACCCCTTAGTGATAATTCAGGTTCTGGCTGCCTAATGGGTATGCAGGCACGCACCCCACACAACCTGTACACACGCTTATGATTGCGTCATGGACAAATGTCCCTGCCTGTTTAAATAGACAAACAGCTGTCTGCTGTAACATAGAGGCGTCTAATTATCTAAGGGGTGAAGAGCCCTACAGCAGTGGAAAATGTGGCGATAGGGTTAGTTTTGGCTTTGCCTAATAGAAACAAGGCAGTTACAGCTGGCAAGTTTCACCATTGAAGGCTTCTTCTCTGTTCTTTTCCTTGGGATAATCTATTTAACATGCAATGCGGTCGTACTTGTATAGCCACAATATCTGTTGTCAACGCCATTGCAGGATGACGATAACTGAATCAAAACATCACTAAATAATTTATTCTTCGAGTTGTGCTTTTACTTCCAGTAAGTCAGCATGTTATTTCCTACCACTTTAGGCCAGTAACTGGGCTCCAGGAATTAACAGATATAGGGCCAGATGTACTAAGCTCTGGAAAGTGATACATTGATAGTGATAAACTACATACCAATCAGCTCCTGTCATTTTTCAAACACAGCCTATAACATGACAGAAGCTGAGTGGTTGGTAGTTTATCACTTTTTAATGTATCACTTTCCAGTGCTTAGTACATCACCACCTCAATCATTTATGTTTAAGAGGAGCTTCTTTGATGATTCAATTGGCAATTATGTACTCCAAGAACTTAAGTAAAACAACTGACATGGCAAAACTTTAAAAGGATGCATAGCCAGATCCTTCCTTCCTTCCTTCCTTCCTTCCTTCCTTCCTTCCTTCCTTCCTTCCTTCCTTCCTTCCTTCCTTCCTTCCTTCCTTCCTTCCTTCCTTCCTTCCTTCCTTCCTTCCTTCCTTCCTTCCTTCCTTCCTTCCTTCCCTTTTCCCCATCTTTCCCTTTCTGCTTCTCATTTTCTATTTTCCTTTCAAACTGCGTCCTACCGCTCGCCTCCAACCATGTGGGCCAGCTCCTCCCTCCAATCCCTCATACGTGGATGGCTGGAAGGAGCTGTACATGTAGGGAGCGGGTAGCTGGTGCCAACTCCCCACATGTACAGAGAATCTGCATGAGACAGACAGGCAAAGGTCTTCCTCCCAGAGCATGCAAGGTTTAAGATCAAGTACATTTGGTGCTGCTAATGGAGTATTAATATAATGTGTCTGGGGAGGGTAATAATTTAATGTATTTTATGGGCAATAATGCAATGTGTGTGTATATACTAAATATAATGTGGTAAAGACTATTAATGCAATTTTGGAGTTACTAATGTACTATGGAAGTTGGCCTGACGATTAATGTTATTTGGGAGTATTATTATAATGTAGAGGGGGATATTGTAAGTGAGAGATATTAGGGTACCTAATACTGCAATTAATGCAATGTGACGAATATTAATGTATTGTTGGAGTTGGTGATCACTATTGTTTTATTGTTAGATATCTTCATATAATGTATCAGTAGGTGGGGGATATTAATTGAATTTGGGGTTACTGTTTACTACATAAATTTGGGAGCTATTAATATTTTGTAGAGGCTAATAATGCAATGTGGAGTATTTTATTTAATCATGGAGACTAATAATTAAATATCTGGGCTAGTTGGGCTTAATTATTAAATGTGGGTGATATTGACTTAATGAAGTGGCTGCTTGGGAGAAGGACAGACTGGAATGTACATTTTATTAAAACATCTAGTTTGCAAATATGTCAATAAACATTGATTGATAGACATAGGAGGAAAAATCAGTGGCGTAACTACAGTATTTGCAGTCCAGGACAAATGTAAAAATGGAGCCCCCTCATGGCAAAAAATGGGTGTGGTCAAAAGGGGCATGGCCACTTAAAAATTAAACATGTCAACATGACACACATAACCCTTTCTCGTCACTCTGAACATTCCTTTCCATTCCATATGCACCTTAACCCCAGTGGTGCCCCTTATACAGTGCCCCCTATGCAGTGCCCCCACTAGTGGTTCCTCTTATGCAGGCCCCCAGTAGTGCCCCTTATACAGTACCCCCAGTATACAATGTCCCCAGTAGTGGTCCCTCTTATGCAGGCCCCCAGTAGTGCCCCTTGTACAGTACCCCCAGTATGCAATGTCCCCAGTAGTTGTCCCTCTTATGCAGGCTCCCAGTAGTGCCCCTTGTACAGTATCCCCAGTAGTGGTCCCCCTTATGCAGACCCCCAGTAGTGTCCCTTATACAGTGCCCCCAGTAGTAATCCCCATTATGCAGTGCCCCATATAGTGGTCCGCCCTATGCAGTGCCCCCAGTAGAGCCCCTTATACAGTGCCCCCAGTAGTGGTCCCCATTATGCAGGCCTCCAGTAGTGGTCCCCCCTATCCAGTGCTCCCTGTAGTGGTCCTCCATATTCAGTGCCCCCAGTGCAGTGTCCCTTGTGCCTCCAGTAGTAAGCCCCTTATATAGTGTCCCCAGTAGTAGACCCCCCTATGCAGTGCCCCTTATATAGTGCTCCCAGTAGCAGTCCCCCCCTATGCAGTGCCCTCCAGTAATAGCCCCCCTATGCAGTGCCCCTGTAGTGGTCCCCTATGGAGTGTCCCCAGTAGTGGCCCCCCCCAGTGGTGCCCCCAGTAGTAGTCCCCCCCATTAGTTCCCCCACCCCAGTAGGGGTCCTTCCCATTAGTGCCCCCAGTAGAGGTCCCCTCCATTAGTGCCCCCAGTACAGGTCCCCTCCATTAGTGCCCCCAGTATAAGTGCCCCAGTATAGGTCCCCTCCATTAGTGCCACCCAGTATAAGTGCTCCCAGTATAAGTGCCCGCAGTATAGGTCCCCTCCATTAGTGCTCCCAGTATAAGTGCCCCCAGTATAGGTCCCCCCATTAGTGCCCCCAGTATAAGTGCCCCCAGTATAAGTCCCCTCCATTAGTGCCCCTATTAGTGTCCCCAGTATAAGTGCCCCCAGTATAAGTGCCCCATTAGTGCCCAAGTAAAAGTGCCCCCAGTATAATTGCCCCCAGCAAAAGTTCCCCATTAGTGCCCCCAGTATAAGTGCCCCCAGTATAAGTTCCCCATTAGTGCCCCCAGTATAAGTGCCCCCATTAGTGACCCCAGTATAAGTGCCCCCCCCCCGACAAATACACACTGAAAAGAAAACAATAAATAAAAGAAAAATACCTGAATCCACACTCCGGCTCCCGCAGCCGTCCGCACGTCAGTCCTCCCAGGCTGGTGTGCTCTGCATTATGGGAGAGATGTCATGACGTGTCTCCCATTACCCACTGCAGGAGCCGGAAGGGAGCCGGCTCTTGCAGTGGGCGCTGCAGCAGTCAATGAGAGTCTGTCTGACTCTCATTTGCTGCTGTTTAACAAACACATCACCGCCAGCGCTGGCGGCGATGTGTGTGTTAGAATGCACAGCATGAGCCCCCCTGCCACCATCCTTCTGGCACTATTGGGCAAGCACTCAGGGGGAGGGAAGGGGCACGGCTGTGCAGCACAGGACCGGTGATGGGAAGTCTAGCGCCGGTCCTGTATAAATGTGTAGTGCTGACCACACTCACTGTGGTCGGCACTACACTCACCGTGGTCGGCACTACATTGGCTAACTAGGACGGGCTGGTACTGTGGCCGGTGGCACCCCCGGCGCGCTGCCAGTCCCACGGCGCCCAGGGCACGTGCCCCGCTCGCCCTGCCCTAGTTACGCCACTGGGAAAAATGATATGTGTAGAGTCCAATTATTTAGCAGTTTATACTATTGTGATCAAATGGGTAAAACATAACAGCTAGATTAATTACAATATGAGGTTACTAATATCTGTAACATAATATTAGAGTGAGTGAATTTAAGGCAATAATAAGATAGGGTTAAAGGAAGGTAGCATATCATAAAGGGTGGGAATTTCTGATGTGATGATTTGAATGAACATTTGTAAAGGAGTTAAGTAGCATAGTTGTGGGTGCCCCTGCCTTCAATATGTATTACTGTAGTCCTGGCATCTAGGGATTTCTTGGAGAAATATGATTTAATGGAAAAAGTGAGTAGTGGTGGTGGTGGTGGGGTACAGGAACATTTTCTTCCTTTCTTGGCTTTATTTGAGTGAATAATACCAATTCCTTTCCCAAACTGATATTAACATTGCAGGGGCCAGCCAAGAAGCAACAGGGCTTTATATCATAGGAGCACTTTATCAAAGGTGGAATAACAGGTAGGCACAGTTTGCCTATTGTGCTCATGCTGGTGCAAACTTACCTGCACTTCCATTCCTGCACCACAATTCTCAGTAGTTACACTTGCAGCATACTGGGTCCAAGAGTCTCCCTCTTGGAACTCTTGGAACTCAGGGCTCGATTCAGACCCGCTCCCAAGATGCGTTCGCACACACCCAGTGTATGCAAATTTGGCAAAGGCATGCGATCGCACGGCAAGGGATTAGCACGCCCACTATCGCTCTGTGTATGCAGACGACCACCTGCCTGTCTTAAGACGCCCACTCTCCCATGTCATGTCCAGGAAGAGGATGCAACCATCGGTACCATCGGAAGCAATCGCAGCAGTTGTGGCAGACCATACCCTACTGCAAGCACTGTGAGTGATTCAGTGTAAAATGCAGCCAGGTGACGTGTACTATGATGCTGCGTCTTAATTGTGCACACCTCTGAAACGGTTTTGAGATGCTCAGGCATGCCTGCATTCGCACCACTCACTCCCCCCGTTTTCATGGACCATCCCCTGTCACCACCCACAAATGGCTCGTCCTGTCACTCTAACTAGCGAGCTGTCTATGCGCAGCGAGCAACCACTTCCCGTTCGCATGGACTAGTTCGCGCACGCGCACTGCGATGCATATGCATGTGAACATTGCAAAAATCGGCTGGCTGCGCGTGAACGCATCCTAGCAATCGGGTCTAAATCGGGCCCTCAAGCTCTGGAATACAGTAACAAAACATAACCCAGAAATATGCCATAGTACAAAAAAAGAGTAGTGGATTTCTTTTCAAGACCAATCATCAAAAGTTTAAAAATCCATACTGTACTGTACTTTATATTAAAAAATATAAACTTATCAGAATTTAGGCAGTCCTTATAGATGTAACAAGGTACTTCTGCTTCAATTAATCCTGGATCTGGGTGGTGTGCACTTTCGCAAGAAGGATTCAGCAATCCTCCAGAAATGTACTTTTTTTGGTGCCCTGGAAAAATGGATATTCCCATATAAGGAATGACTTGGACATAAAGACCAAGGGGTCTATTTACTAAGCATTGAATGGAGATAAAGTGAACGGAGATAGTCCCAACCAATCAGCTCCTAACTGCCATGTCACAGGCTGTGTTTGAAAAATTACAGTTAGGAGCTGATTGATTGGAACATTATCTCCTTTTATTTTATCTCCAACCAAGGCTTAGTAAATAGACCACCAAGACACATATTCAGGTTGGAACTCTTGTTTGGATTCTTTCCTACCAAGTGTCCAATTGACATTGCAGGGGTTAGGGTAAGAGACAGCCATGTGTCACAGGGGGATGTCAGTGTGACTATCATGAACAAGACTCTGGGACTCCATTGTAATGACAGATGTAAAGTATGTAGGTGTTTTGGAGAATATATTTGGGCATATATTGAAAATATTGAAAATAAAAGAATTTGGTCATGAGACCAGTTGGTATATTTTCTAAAGTGCGGTTTTGTAGAAGTGACGGTACTGCCCATAGAAACCAATCTGATTCTATTTATCATTTATCTAGCACCTATTTGGAAGATAATAGCCAGAACCTGATTGGTTGCTATGGACAATATCTCCATTTCTAAATACCCGCACTTTACTAAATATGCCCCCTAGTCTAAGGGAAGAATTATTTAGAAAATATCTAAACATGTATGTTTATTTTAATTACATTAACATTACATAGATTAGTTTGGGCTGTGGGCAGGGACAGATTAACCATCAAATGACCCAGGCATCAGCCTTGGGCCTGGCAGGTACTTGTGGTGGTGGTGGGGAACCTGTCTGCAGGCAAGTCAGGCAGTCAAATTCAGGGGACCTAAGAGAAACAGGGGACCAGTCAAGTGAGTACAGGCCAACTAAGAGCAGCACTGGACACTGCACAGTTCATCCGATGACAACAGTAAAACTACTTTCATGTTCGTACCATGCCCAGATACATAAACATTCCCAATCACCAGCAGTAGATCAGCTCACGGATGACTTCGTTGATTATAGTAAGTGAAGCATCACAGTAAATTACTGGATCACTGAATGTCTAAAAACAGTGTGTTCCCATATACATTTAGAAAACAACCTGGTCTCTAAATGAAGGGCCTGATTCAGAGATTTATGCTAAATGCAAATACAGCTTAATTCTCTCACGGATCGCAGTTGCTAAAATATGCTAATGTCTTCCAATGCATAGCCCAGCATAGGGATGCCCACTGCTGCCTTCTCATATCCGTCCAACGATGTACACCAGCATAAACATCGGTACTACCAGCACACATCCGGCAGTCACATGGCATGTAGGGCAAGTCTGACCAGCCGCAATCACTGCAGCTCTCCTGACACGCAGAGCGCTTTCATAATCCAAAGACGATCGCAATGGCTAATTTATGCACGCCCATGAAACAGCATCTAAATAGTCCCGACACGCCTGCATATTTCTAACCACTCCCTGTTACCACCCCCAAATGTTGACTACCTGTCACTCACTTTACTTGTGATTCCGATGTATGAGAGTAACTACAAGAGCTGCACGTACGCAGTGTGGCATTCGCGCATGTGCAATAGTAAACATATGCCCTCTGTGCCCTCCATGGTCTCTTCTACCATTCCTGAGAGCTGGCACTACAGCTGAATGCCTGATGTTTACATTCCTGTAAGTTCCCGAGGCAGGGTTGCCTACTCTCCCGATTTTAGCGGGAGTCTCCCGGTTTTTAATAAAGCCTCCCGCTCCCCCGCAAACATTACCTGAACTCCCGGATTCTTTAAATCTATTGATTGCGCATGCGAAAAACCAGACTGTCGGGGGGCAGAGTCTGCGGGGGGACGTCATGACGTCACAACGGGTGACGCCATGATACTTCAAGGCCGGTCACCGCGGAGTTGTGGGTAGCAGTGACTGGCTAGTGAGCAGTGAGTGCGCACACGGAGTGTGCTTGGGCGCGGTGACCAGCAGCGCTGCACTGATCAGGGACATCAGCGCAGGTATGGTGTCTGTTTTATCCTCAAATATAATTGTAAGCAGCCTCAGAAGCAGTGATGGTGGCTGGGGCTGGGTGCTGAGTCACAGGCATTATTAACTTCACTTTGAAAGGGTACTCACTGACACACAATAAATGGATGACTGTCAGTAAGTAGCCAATAAATGGATGACTGTCAGTGAGTAGCCAATAAGTGGATGACTGTCAGTAAGTAGCCAATAAATGGATGACTGTCAGTGAGTAGCCAATAAATGGATGACTGTCAGTGAGTAGCCAATAAATGGATGACTGTCAGTGAGTAGCCAATAAATGGATGACTGTCAGTGAGTAGCCAATAAATGGATGACTGTCAGTGAGTGCCCTTTCAGAGTGCAGTTAATGCTTGTGACTGGATATATCACAATAAGGAAGCTCTGACTAAAAATACAGCTGCCCCCTCTGAGCACATTTCATTTCTTCAAACCCAAATCATTGGCAACTATTGTCTGAGGACATTTTATGGTTAACAATAGTCAAGAATGTATTAATATTTGATTTACTGTATATCTTTTTATAAACAGGCAGCTGTACTTTCAGGAGCCTCCTGCTAAAATGCTGCTCTTAGTACTATAGTTTTCACCTGCCACTGCAGGACACGCCCCTAAATGAAAATAGACACACCCATAGGTGGAGCTAGACATGCCCCTGGGCGGGACATGACACGCCCCCCGCGCGGCACACTATACTGCCACCTACAATCTCCCTGAAACTAGTTTTCAAAAGTAGGCAAGTATGCCCCAAGGTGGCGGAGAATGGGCACGGCCATCTTTGATTTTTCCATATGACTACATCTGCCAACCGGATTCTAGACGCTGCAGCTCTGTTACAGTTTCTGCATTTGACTCAGCCCCTAGTGTTTTGTGTTTACAAAGTGCATCTGCAGCTGACTCAGCTTCCAGTGTCCTGTGCTTGCAAAGTGCGTGTGCACCTGACTCATCCTCCAGTGTCCGGCGCTTACAAAGTACATCTGCACCTGACTCATCCTCCATCGTCCTGCGTTTACATCTGACTTAACTTATAGTGTCCTGTGATTACAAAGTACATAATATGGCAGTGTCCTGTATTTACAAAATATGGTGTGCTACTCTGAATCGCCCACTTTTGTGTTGCACGTTGAGACATTTAATAGAGCTTCAGTAGATTGAAATTGTAACTTTTAACTGGTTACTAGCCTTTACCTGGTTTACCAATACTTTCAACATGTGTCTTTTTGCACCAACCTGCTGTATATAAATTATTTAAATTATATTTAAATTTAGATTTAAATAAAAAATATTGTGCCCTGTGTAATGAAGTTTAGTGTTCCCTTATCATAATCACTCATTTAAATAACTTATAGTTTTCAACCATATTTATTTGTAATCACGGTCATGGACAAATATGTGCAGTTTTTCCTATGTCAATGTGCTTTGTTTCTGCATATTCTGTGGTCAGTAAGTGTTTGTTAGGAGGCAGAGCCAGCTGTCAGTAACATGACAGACACCTCCCAGTGCTCTGAATTGTTAATAGTTTCAGACAGGAATCTGACTGTACAGCAATCAATGAGGAGCTGGCACTGGCAGAGCAGGTATCTGATAGTATAAGTTATAGAATTCCTTGGCAGAAACCCATAGTAACCATTCAGACATTAACTTTCATTGGTATAACTTGGACTTGCTCGATCAAAGCTTATTACTAATTGATTGCTATAGGTTACAGTACATTTAGTATTACTGTCACATAAAACATACACCTGGTGAAGACCCAAAACGCATCCCGTAGTAGATTTTCCTGGCAACCACAAACTCTTACAAGGACTTTTAATAGTAATTGAAGGAAAATGCAAATGAAAAAGAGAGAGAGACAAGAGGGTGAGAGAGAGCGACGGAGAGACAATGAAAATGAGAGAGAGAGGAGAGAGCTACTGTATGAATGACTTTATGACATCAACAAGGCTACAAGGTTCAGTGTAGCCTATCTATACACAGGGTATAAGAATGGGTCACCCTGAAGGACTGATGGCACAAGGATATGGTATGCAGTCGGGATGCCGACGGTCTAAATGCCGACCATCGGCATCCCCACTGCCTAATTGCAGCAAGGGTATTGAAATCCCGACGCCTGTCATTTTACCTTTGCCGGGAGCCCGATGCCCGGCATCACGATCGAAGGTGAGCCGGGCACCGGGCGAGGACGGCTTTGGGGGGGAGGGTTAGGTTAGGGCATCCCAGGGGGCACTTAGGGTTAGGCACCTCCCTGGGATGGTTAGCCACCTCCCCCCCGGGAGACTTAGGTTTAGGCTGCAGGGAAGAGGGGGTTAGGTTTAAGCACTTAGAGGAGGGTTAGGGTTAGGAACTTGGGGGGGGAGGTTAGGGTTAGGCACCCCTAACCTCCCCTTTGGGTTTTGAACCGCCGGATATGAATCCGGCGGTAAATCATACCGATTCCAGGGATACACATCCACAGGATGTAGATCCGAACTTCATGGCAGGATGTACGTATGCTCATATACTCTCCTGTGTCACCATAAAACTTAATATATCCAACATGGTATTGATTTATGAAGGCAGATTTGTCATACAGTATAATAATCCAACCCAATCAGTTTAGTGGTGTATCATATCTAATTAACAAGGAATTGCTTTCTTTCCAGAACGCCTACCTCTGTCATTCTAGGTTTTGAACAGGTTCTTAACACGACACAGGAATACCATCATACATTCCCTAGTGGATGCCTAAGGAAAAGTATACAACACTAGTATTCTAGGTTGTAAAGGGTCACAGGATAAGTAAAGAGTTGGTGTCAGAGGTTCCACGCCTCCATTAAATTGCAATCTGCACAAGTAAGACAATTTTAATATTGTAATTGCCAGCTTGGGAGAAAGTGCATTTTTGAACTTTATTTTAACCCTAGTCTAGAGATTTTGTTCATTTACTCGCTATTACTGATATCCTCTTGTAGGAACATGTTTCATTAAAATTTAAAAACAGAAAAAATAATTGCTCTGTGCGCTGTCACTATAAAGCAAGTTCTCACCAAATATTTGCCTCGTGCATTATAGAGAAGGCTTTCTGTGTATTAGGGGAAACATGTTTACTTACTACCTGTCATCATTTTGGCAAACAATATATCCAGTTCTCCAACAATTTTTCTAGTGCTTAACTGTTTCCCTACAGTTAGCTACAGCAAATCTGTGATAGCAAGTATTGCTTATTAAATATGTTGCATTCAATTATAGGATAAAAGAAACAAAAAAGGTTTAATACTACATATATAGCCTATGGATGAATATAAGAAACTCCCCACTATAACCTCTATAGCAGTGGAGGAGTAGAAGTCCTTTATACAGGCCAATCTATTAAAGCCAGGAGTGAAATCACGGTCAGAGTCAGTATAGGGTTGTACATTGACCATACTTCCCAACATGACCCTCTCCAGGAGGGACACAATGCTCTGGTCCTGGACTTCCCTGGTAATTTATGATTGGTGGTGGCTCCAGTGGTGGGGCTGCAGCACAGTCCAAAATTCAAATAGGGGAGTCACACCAACTGCCAGTGAGTGATGTTTGGCAGCATGTGAAATGACAGTTGGTGTGGCTCCCATATAAGAATTTTGAACTGCGCTGCAGCCCCACCTCTTACCAGGGAAGTCCAGGACCAGAGCATTGTGTCCCTCCTGGAGAGGGTCATGTTGGGAGGTATGCATTGACCACTGTTCAATGGTTTTTGTTTCAGCCAACCTAGCCAGCCACTCGGTTGCCGTGGCAACCTCTCCTCAGCTCCCTCCTTCTGGCCAGGCTTCAGAAGGGGGCGATCCACCTGTGGCAACAGTAAGAGAGACAGTCTCCCTTGCAGCCTGGGTCCAGGGGGCTCAGGGAATGAGCGGCTTCCCTTCTCTACCCTGGCAAAAGCCACTGTCAGGGGGTGGCTGTGTTGGGTGATCCTGGTAGGGTCACCCCCACCAGCCTGGGCTGTCTGCACTGCAGCAGCCTCACCTCCCCATGCTATCTCTATCTTCCAGCCAGCAGTGAGTCATGGGTGATCTTTAAGATTGCCCCCTGTTGCTGGTGGCTCATCTTGCAGGACTGTGAAGTCTAGCAAGAAGTGAAAGTATAATTATATTTTATATAGTTAAAAAAATAAAGTTTATGTGTGTGTTTATACACCGATCAGCCGTAAAATTTAAGCCACATGCCTAATATTGTGTAGGTCCCCCTCATGCCACCAAAACAGCTCTGACCCATCGAAGCACAGACTCCACTACCTCTGTACCTCTGAAGGTACCCTGTGGTATCTGGCACCAACATGTTAGCACCAGATCCTGTAAGTCCTGTAAATTGTGAGGTGGGATCTTCATGGCTCAGACTTGTTCTTTCACCAAATCCCACAGATGCTCGATTTGATTAAGATCTGGGAATATGGAGGCCAAGTCCACACATTGAACGCTTTGTCATATTCATCAAACCATTCCTGAACAATTTTTGCAGTGTGACAAGGTGCATTATTCTGCTGAACGAGGCCACTGCCATCACAGAATATCATTGCAATAAAGGAGTGTAGTTTCCCTGCAACAATGTTTAGGTATCCCAGCAATACATAGCCCAGAGCATCACACTGCTTCTGCTAGCTTGATTTCTTCCCATAGTGCATCCTGGTGCCATCTCTTCCCCAGGTAAATGTATGTGTATGTATATATATATATATATATATATATATATATATATACATATATATAAACGTAGATTTCCTGGAAGGAAGGATGCACTCGCCATTCAATATATAATCTCAAACTTTATTCATCACACGGCTTGATCAGAAGAATATGATTATGGTCGACGTCTCGGTACACATCTGGACCTTTCTCAAGACCTCAATACAATCAAATCACAGAAATGTTGTGTTCAGACAACAATGTTATACATCTGTGGAGAATAAGAAAATAACAAAATAACCTGTCTATCAGGCTCCTGTAAAACCCAAATGGTACCAATAGTATAGAGTATAGCTATTTATAAATGTAGCTATGTATAAATATCAGTGTGAATAAAACTGACACCGCACCAAAGTGTAAATATAATCTGTAAAGCTACCAATTAGCCTGTGCTCCCAGCATGCAGACTACCGAATGAAGTTACAATACCTCTGATAACTTCCAGCATCTGTATGGTTAAATGATCAAAAGCATAGACAACTCATATTGTGCAGGTAAATGTTAGGTCCAAATGCGGGCCATAAGACCTAAAAAGTGCAACATAATGATAATCATGTATACGGCTAACTAACATGCTTAATATGAGCATCAGACACTATGCACACAAAACTTACCCCTAAGATGCATGTCTGTACATATCGCGTGCTGTCACTGGCCATATTCCGCTGTGGGTACAAGCATGTAACCTCGTGGATGTGAAACTTCCTACTCGATCGCGGCTAAAAAGCCATCAGAACGGAAGTGGTCATCACCTATCTGACTTCCGCGTGTCAGGATGACACGCACGCGTCGTCTAAGCAGCTGGTACTAGCGAACATTTGACCTCTCAGTCACATGGTCGGAAGGAAAACAGAGCATACAGATAAAAGCTATACAGGAACCTGATATGACTGACAGTCTATCAGTGCAATAAATATAAAAGGCTGCATGCACAATAATGTTTGAAAAACATAAAAATATTAAAAATATTATTACAGACATTACATGAATGTGTTGAAAAATAACTTATGCATCATTGCTAATGAATCTGTTTACCAGTATACAGGTCAGAGAACTCAAATTAGGGTGAAACATACAATGTGATTAACCAAATGTAAAGGATAGAACTACAGGAACACACCTAAAGGATTATACTCACTGAGCCCTCGAGGCATCACTGTGTCAAGTTTATGTATCCAAAAATGTTCTCTTCTTTTTAGGCTCAAAAACCGATCATGCCCAACATCCGGGGGGATCCAATCAATTAATTTGCAACGTAAGGATGCAGCTGGATGTAATTTTTCAACAAAGTGCCTGGCAACAGGCTTATCACTTTTACCCATTTGTAGGGCAGCCCTAATAGATGCTCGATGGTTGGCCATCCTATCTCTGAATCTCCGGGCGGTCAAACCCACATAATATAGGCCGCAAGGACATATGAGGATATATATAAGATGGTCCAATGCACAATGTAATCTGTACTTAATGGGAATCTTTGTACCCAAATGAGGATGTGGAAAAGTGGGCCCTACTACCATAGATGCACATGTTATACAGCCCCCACAGGAATAACTTCCTGGTCTTAATAACAGTAAATCTTTTTGCCCGGATATATATTTGGCCTCATTAACATCTGTCTTAAATTCGGGCCTCGGCGATACACCATCATCGGTGGTGGCATATGTTGAAATGGAAGTAACTTATCACTTTGTAATATGGGCCAAAATTTTTTAATAGATTTCTGAGTCCGTCCAGCATTACCATCGAAGGTAGTGGTGTAAATCATCCGTGGCTCCTTAACTGCTTTAGGAGTCACTTTGTCAGAGACGTTATTAAAGATACAATTGGCTTTTCTCAGACATCTATGCAATGTTGATTGTTGATATCCTCTGTCAAGAAATCTAGTAGTCATTTTTTGCAACTGTAGTTCTCTCATTTCAGTTGAAGTGTTAATCCGCATCACTCTCAGGAATTGTGATACTGGCAAATTGTCCTTTAAAGCTGTGGGGTGATGGCTGGTGGGCAACAAAGCCAGGTTCCTATCTGTTGGTTTCCTAAATAATGATGTAACCAATTTTCCATCAATCACACTAATGTTGACATTCAAAAAATTGATGGATCTAGTATCAGCTTCAAAAGTGAAGCGTATAGGACTTACTAATGTATTTAGATTATTGACCATATGTGTGAAACCTTCAGATGAGCCTCGCCATATCAAAAAAATATCGTCAATGAACCAGCGATAAAATACAATATGCTCTCCATATCTCGAGATGATATGTTCCCTCTCATATTTAGTCATGAAGAGATTGGCGTATAACGGTGCTAAATTCGAGCCCATCGCCATCCCCGATAGTTGTAAATAAAATTTATCCTTATATTGGAAATGGTTTTCACCTAATACTAGATTTGCCAGTTCAATCAAAAATTCAGTAGGTGTACGCTAAGATGTGCGGACCATCAATGCTTCTCTCAGAGATTCTAGGCCTTCCTGATGTGGGATGACCGTATCAAATGACTTGACGTCCAAGGTTGCTAATATGACATCATTTAAGTCTCTTACATTGCCCAATAAATCCAACAAATGTCCAGTGTCTCTAAGGTAAGTATCACTTTGGCTCACTAGGGGTTGCAGTTCATTAGCAATAAATATAGCTAGAGGCTGTAGGACCGAACCCTGTGCAGCAATGATTGGTCTGCCGGGTGGTTTTACAACTGTCTTATGAATCTTAGGTAATGTGTATAATATGGGACAACGCGGTTTGTCTACCGTAAGGAAGTAAAATTCATCATCATCAATCCATCCTTGTAACAAAGCTTTTTGTAATATAATGTCAACTGATGCCTTAATCCTATCAACTGGTCTCATAACCACATTCTAATAAACTTTATCTTCAGCCAACTGCATCCTGATTTCGACATCGTAATCTACCCAATCCTGTACCACCACCGATCCACCCTTATCTGCAGGTCTAAAAACCAGATTCGGATTTTCAGCAAGAGAATGTAGTGCCTGCTCTTCCATAGTGGTTAGATTGTTATATATTCTAGGTACTTCGGGGGTTTTCATTTCATTAGTAACCATTCGAATAAACGTCTTAAGACTAGCATTGTTAGTTGGAGGATCAAATGTAGATGGTCTTTTACATTTTTTCATAATATTTGAAGTATTTCCTTTATTGCAAAAGAATTCTTTTAATCTTAACGTTCGCCCAAATTTATACATATCTACCGTTCTCTAAAACTCGCTATGTCTGTATGTCGGGACATATGAGAGGCCTTTAGCTAACACACTAAGTTGGTTCTCATCAAGAATCTGACTGGATAGATTAAACACAGAATTTAAATCCGTCGTCCCCTTCGCCTTCTCCTTGTGACTACCCCTCCAGGGGTGCGGTCGGCGATTCTTTCATCGTCTATATTGGGAGGAATGTACTCCTGATTCAGACCTGAATCTAAAAAATGGCCACTAGATTTCTGTGGTTCAAAGTTGGCATCAGTGTCCGAAGATGAAAGTGATGACCCAGATTCGAAGGGAATACGTGGAATCTGTATACGTTTTGTAGAATACTCGTGTTGTCTAGATCTGGGCAAATTGTTATCACCCAATAACCACCGGTAGACAGTATGTTTTTGGTAATCTAAAGAGACAACATCAAGTTTCTTACGTTTAAAAGAGGTTAAATCTCTTTTATAATTCTCAACTTGTGTCTGCAATCTCTCAAGCCAATTAGTACCTTTATCCTCACGTAATGTAGGTAACGTAACAATATTGGCTTGCTCTATTTCAATCAAAACCTACTTCAACTCACTGCCAACCTCCTCTATTACAAGGACCATCAAATCTAATGAGCATTTATTCAATACTGCACAGTAATATTACTTTCTATTATGTAGGTACCAATAGATGTTTTATATACAAAATACAGTGAGACATCTCCCGTGAAAATCGCATGTTTGAAAGCTTAAATAGCCGTATAAAATGGAGTACCAAGATGTCCGCCGTCTGAAATCAAATAAAGTGTAGCAACATGGCCGCTAACAACAAGACAACATCTACACATATGGGCGGAAGTGACGCGAGAGGCTAAACACAGCCGGGCAGAAATGACACAGCGGACACCAGATGATGATCCACCACCAAAAGGAAGTTTTTTTGTCCCAGTTAATAACACTTAAAATAATAATATGGCAATAAAAGTGACCTGGATTCATCAGAAAATAGTGATAGATTTAATAGAACATAAATAAATGTATAAAAAAATATATATATATATATATATATATATATATAAACATCTATATACATTTTTTTTTTTTAATTTAAAAAAAAAAAAATTTATATATAAAAATACCATCGGACGTTGTAGTATCACATATGGGGAATGGAAGTAAAAAGGGAAGACATACACAGGAACAAGTTTAAAAACCATTTAAAGAAAAGGAGCAATTTCATAATTGTCATTTAAGCCATGGGGTAGTAATGTGTTTAATTCGAAAATCCAGTACATCTCTCGCTGAGACAATTTCGTAGCAAGATCTCCTCCTCTTGTGCCTAATTTGACATGCTCAATGCCCCTAAAAGATAGATTCTCTGGGTTCGCATCATGTTGTATTTTGAATGTCTGGATATCGAATGGCTTTCAACTTTATTCTTTATATTTCTTACATGTTCTTGAATTCTTAGTTTAAGATTCCTCTTAGTTTTGCCCACGTACTTTAACCCACAAGGGCATTCTAATAGATAAATTACTGAGCAAGTATTACAATTGATGAAATGCTTCATGTTAAACTGTTTAGAGTTATTAAAATTAAAGAAGACCTTTCTATTAGGATGTAGATATCTGCACATATTGCAATGACCACATCTATAGGCCCCTAAGCACTTGAGAACTTGTTTAGTGGATGGGATTTGCTGAAGCATGCTCGGGGCTAAAATATCTTTGAGATTCTTAGCCTTCTTATAAATAATGGTGGGTTGATTAGGTAAAATGTCAGCTAAAATAGGGTCCATTTTGAGTATTCCCCAATGTTTGTTGAGGACACACCTAATTCTTTTTTCTTCTTTATTGAATTGCGTTATGAAAGGAACCTGATCTTCTTTTTTAGGTCGAATCTTATATTCCAAAAGTTCTTTTCTATTCAAGTTTTCTGTTTTAGAAATGGCTTCCGTAATCAATGTGTCTGGATAGCCCCTTTCCTTAAACCTGTCAGCGTAGATGTTAAGTTGTGTAAGGCAGACAGTTTCATCACTACAATTGCGTTTAATGCGATGAAACTGGGAGTATGGAATATTGTCCTTCCAACTTTTTACATGTCTGCTTTTATAATGTAGATAGCTGTTAGTTTCTACTGATTTGATATATGTTCTGGTAGTAATTTCATTGTTGGATCCCCTCAAAACAATATCTAAAAACTCAATCTCATCTTTTTGTAGATTGGAGGTTAAAATCAAGCTCAAGTTAAAATCATTAATATTGATGAATGCAATAAAATCACTAAAATCCGTAGCACTCCCTTTCCATATAATAATAATATCGTCAATATATCTCTTGTAAAAATGAATAAAATGACTAAAAGGATTATTGTTAAAAATATGTTCCGATTCCCAGTGCCCCATTAATAAATTGGCGTAACTAGGCGCAAAAACAGTACCCATCGCCGTGCCACATATTTGTAGGAAAAAATCATCTAAAACTTAAAATAATTATGTGTTAAAATAAATAAAATCACATCACAAATGAACTGTTGGTGGTTCGCATCAATAGATAAATCCTTCTCTAGGTATTTTTTACATGCCTCAATTCCTTTGTGGTGTTCAATACTAGTGTACAAAGATTGGACATCTATAGTGGCCCATATTTACACCTATACCATTACCCCTGAGGAAGTCCAAAGGATGAAACGCGTTGGCCACTGCCAGCCTCTCTCAGACAGACTTGACACCACCTCACAGATAAGCTATTTCCTTTTTAAATTTTGTGTTAACTTGTCCTATACATGGTCTATTACCCTATTTATGTAATAAAGTCCCCCTGTTTAAGTACACTAGTGCTGATGATGGTTATTTATCTCATTTGAAGACCATCACCACTTTATATGGGTACTTTTGGGGCTGAAAAGTAAGGAAGAAACCTGGATAAAGTTACCAAGGTTAACACTATATGCATCTACACAAGAATTTATCGGGTACGCATAACCATTTATTACGAGACTCACTATTCTGAAAATACTACACTATATTATTTTTCTTCTCCACCTGGCTCTGCCAAGAGCCTCTTCTTATCAAGGTCCTATTTGGCACCAGTAACCCGGGTCCAGCTTTGTTTATTCCATCGACCGACAATATTTACAGATAAGCCTTAAAGAATTATCTTTTGGTACACACATTATTATTTGAGCACGGGCACAATTATTTTTTAATTTATCACACTATTTGGCGCTTGTCCTTTCCACCCCACTTTCCAGATCACTATTTCGTCTGACTGCCATACAGACCTATGGAAGGGACTGCTGCCTCCTCTTATTTGAAGGATTCAAGTGGTCGATTAACTATTCATATGTATGACACCTGCACTTTAATGTCACAATCAGGCTAATACACTGTGCGCGATCCAAGAACTACTATTTCCATACCATTTTCGGCATCCCTTCTAGGATCAGCTGCTGGTGCATCCGTATTGTACTCACTGACTGATATTTGAGTTTTTTACTTGTGATTTCACATTATATTTGTTTTTCTTTGATTACCATTATGTTTCGTGCACATGGCTTATGTTCAAAAAGATCAGACCTCTGTGAAAAAATTTTTTTCAGGCTACACCTGAAATTGATGAAAATATTGATATTTTCTTTTGGGACTTAGAGAGACTACTCATTAAAGATACTAAAATTTGGTGGGATATCAAGGGCCTTGAGTACTCCATCAAAGCTAATAGAATCCCAAGAGGTCTCCGGCTCAATAAAGTCCCCAGTTTTGGTCAGGATAACCCAGCTTTCATGGAGAAATGGGACAGTATTCTCCATGAATGCTCTCTAAATTTAATGAAATTGATTACACTTGAGAAAAAAACACATTTAGAAACTGTAGAGCAAATGATCAAAGCTAAAGAAATACACATACTCCCACAACGAGAAAGGGAAGAGTTCAAAGTTAATGAGGTGGTACTTGCTAAGAAAATTGAGAAGGCTCAGGAAGAGGTAATCAAAATTAAAGAGAAAAAATTCTTAAGAGATAAAGTGAATTACGAAACAAATAAAATCAAAAATTGGAACTGCCCTAGAGATACTCAATTCCAGCTATCTAGGAATAAATGGAACAGAGTCCCGCCAAAGATATATGCACAAAGAGCTAGGGCTAGCCCTGTAATAAAACAGGAACTCCCTCTAAGGAATAGATTCAGTACATTAGATAGACTGGAATCCAATAGTGACAATGGTTTTTTATCCCCTACCCCCACACCATACCATTGGCGACCTCAAAAGAAAACCACGTTCAGGGAACAGTTCAGATTAGTGTCCCCTTTAAAAAGAAGACACATAGGGGAAGAAGAGCAGGATGTAGAAAGGGAGCCAAAAAGAAGAAACCCTTACAGACCATAAAAGATCCCTCTACTTTAGGCATCTTCAATATCTCAGATCATCCCCTATCCCAGGCAGAAACATCTCTTCTTAGCAAAGGTTTAACCTTTGCACCGACACAGAAAAATAACAGATTCCAGATGTTTATTGACTTAAACAAGTTTGTCAGAAAACTAACACTTAAATGACATTTTATGAAGAAAGACACAGCCATCATTCACAACTATGAGAATAGTTCAAAATCAGGCCTTAAACCTGTGTCCAAATTTTACCCCCTAGAATCCAAGAGTAGCAACATATCAATGTTCTATGAAATGACTAAAAAGGACCTAATAGATACCCCAGTTGAAATATCCCCAAAGAGTAATCTGACGCATCAAGAGAAACAAGCACTTAAAGCTCTACAAGAGAATAAAAATCTAGTCTTCAAACAGGCTGATAGGGGGGTGGTCTTGTTATTATGAACAGGCTAGATTATACTAAAGAGGCTGTACGGCTCTTAGATGATCCTAAGTCATATATACCACTAACCAAAGACCCCTCCGAAGAATTTGTTGAACTCTTTAGAGAATTACTTGTGCAAGGTTTACGGAAAAACTTTATTACAAAAGATGAATACCAATACGTAATGATGTCCAATCCAGTTATTCCCATTTTTTACCACCTGCCCAAAATCCATAAGAACTTAAGAAGCCCACCAGGTCGACCCATTATAGCGGGTATTGACTCACTGACGTCACATGCATCTGAATATGTAGACATTTTTCTTAATAAATATGTGAAATTACTTCCTTCATACCTCAAAGATACAACTAGTCTCTTAAATTAGATACAAGAAATTAGTTGGGATGATTGTTTCATGTGGGCCACTATAGATGTCCAATCTTTGTACACTAGTATTGAACACCACAAAGGAATTGAGACATGTAAAAAATACCTAGAGAAGGATTTATCTATTGATGTGAACCACCAACAGTTCATTTGTGATGTGATTTTATTTATTTTAACACATAATTATTTTAAGTTTTAGATGATTTTTTCCTACAAATATGTGGCACGGCGATGGATACTGTTTTTGCGCCTAGTTACGCCAATTTATTAATGGGGCACTGGGAATCGGAACATATTTTTAACAATAATCCTTTTAGTCATTTTATTCATTTTTACAAGAGATATATTGACGATATTATTATTATATGGAAAGGGAGTGCTACGGATTTTAGTGATTTTATTGCATTCATCAATATTAATGATTTTAACTAGAGATTCACCTCCTATCTACAAAAAGATGAGATTGAGTTTTTAGATATTGTTATGAGGGGATCCAACAATGAAATTACTACCAGAACATATATCAAATTAGTGGACACTAACAGCTATCTACATTATAAAAGCGGACATGTAAAAAGTTGGAAGGACAATATGCCATACTCCCAGTTTCATCGCATTAAACGCAATTGTAGTGATGAAACTGTCTGCCTTACACAACTTAACATCTACGCTGACAGGTTTAAGCAAAGGGGCTATCCAGACACATTGATTATGGAAGCCATTTCTAAAACAGAAAACTTGAATAGAAAAGAACTTTTGGAATATAAGATTCGACCTAAAAAAGAAGATCAGGTACCTTTCATAACGCAATTCAATAAAGAAGAAAGAAGAATTAGGCGTGTCCTCAACAAACATTGGGGAATACTCAAAATGGACCCTATTTTAGCTGACATTTTACCTAATCAACCCACCATTATTTATAAGAAGGCTAAGAATCTCAAAGATATTTTAGCCCCGAGCATGCTTCAGCAAATCCCATCCACTAAACAAGTTCTCAAGTGCTTAGGGGCCTATAGATGTGGTCATTGCAATATGTGCAGATATCTACATCCTAATAGAAAGGTCTTCTTTAATTTTAATAACTCTAAACAGTTTAACATGAAGCATTTCATCAATTGTAATACTTGCTCAGTAATTTATCTATTAGAATGCCCTTGTGGATTAAAGTACTTGGGCAAAACTAAGAGGAATCTTAAACTAAGAATTCAAGAACATGTAAGAAATATAAAGAATAAAGTTGAAAGCCATTCGATATCCAGACATTTCAAAATACAACATGATGCGAACCCAGAGAATCTATCTTTTAGGGGCATTGAGCATGTCAAATTAGGCACAAGAGGAGGAGATCTTGCTACAAAATTGTCTCAGTGAGAGATGTACTGGATTTTCGAATTAAACACATTACTACCCCATGGCTTAAATGACAATTATGAAATTGCTCCTTTTCTTTAAATGGTTTTTAAACTTGTTTCTGTGTATGTCTTCCTTTTTACTTCCATTCCCTATATGTGATACTACAACGTCCGATGGTATTTTTATATATACATTTTTTTTTTTTTAAATGAAAAAAAATAAATAAAAATTATATATGTTTTTATAAATATATATATTTTTTTATACATTTATTTATGTTCTGTTATATCTATCACTATTTTCTGATGAATCCAGGTCACTTTTATTGCCATATTATTCTTTTAAGTGTTATTAACTGGGACAATAAAAACTTACTTTTTATCCTATATTTCACATTTTATATTGCATATTTTATCTGGTTATCTGTTTGTAATATCCTAACTTATATGTCTATTTATTAATTTATTATGTCAACGTGACATTGACCATGATTATCAGACTTGTATATAATAAGTTTGGATTATGCATTTAGGCTGAGAATATACTCCTTAAAGTACTGTGTATCTGTTCAAACCAACAAAATGGCCACTGTTTAAATTATGTCACCAGTGAAGCCTGTTACTAACCAACAAAATGGCCGCCAGCTATCTAATTGTCTATGGATAACCAACAAAATGGCCGCCACCTACATGAGTCTCTAGGAGCACTGTGTCACATCCTAATGACTAAGTCCTTTTGTTTACTTGCCGCCGGGTGTTCCCACTTCACCCACGCGGCACACAAGTCGGAACTTGTCATTACAAGCCGCGATGTATTTGCCATGAGTCGCGCATGCGCGATGCATCACGCGCGGCATCTTGGGATACCCCTGACATCACGGATGATGTCACCAAGATGGCCGCGGTGCACTGCGCATGCGCTAAACGGCAATTAGCGCCAATTCAAAACTCATTGATTACCTCCACCATAGGGTATATAAGGTTGTACATTTACACCTATACCATTACCCCTGAGGAAGTCCAAAGGACGAAACGCATTGGGAACTGCCAGCCTCTTTCAGACAGACTTGACACCACCTCACAGATAAGCTATTTCCTTTTTTAATTTTGTGTTAACTTGTCCTATACTTTGTCTATTACCCTATTTATGTAATAAAGTCCCCCTGTTTAAGTACACCAGTGCTGATGATGGTTATTTATCTCATTTGAAGACCATCACCACTTTATGTGGGTACTTTTGGGGCTGAAAAATAAGGAAGAAACCTGAATAAAGTTACCAAGGTTAACACTATATGCATCTACACAAGAATTTATCGGGTACGCATAACCATTTATTACAAGACTCACTATTCTGAAAATACTACACTATATTATTTTTCTTCTCCACCTGGCTCTGCCAAGAGCCTCTTCTTATCAAGGTCCTATTTGGCACCAGTAACCCGGGTCCAGCTTTGTTTATTCCATTGACTGACAAGATTTACAGATAAGCCTTAAAGAATTATCTTTTGGTACGCACATTATTATTTGAGCATGGGCACAATTATTTTTTAATTTATCACACTATATGGCGCTTGTCCTTCCCACCCCATTTTCCAGATATATATATATGTATATATATTAGGGGTGAGCGGGTTCGGATTTCTGAAATCCGAACCCCCCCGAGCCCCCCCGATCCGAGGCCGATCCGAGTCAGGCTCGACTTTTCCCGCCTGACTCGGATCTGAAATCGAGGCAAAACGTTATCATCCCGCCTTCCGGGTCTCACGGGTTTTGGATCCTATATAAGGTACCCAGGCGCACCAAATAAAAAAATATTTTCTGTGTTTGTGAATTGTGTGCGCAGTAGCCGCACGTGCCTCAACAAAGTATTGCAAAGCGTGCGCCTGTGTCATAAGTAAAGGGCCAGCTGGCTTGACCGTTAAAGGGTGCTGTAACCCCCAAAGTACACTCCAAACAAAATAAAAAAATATTTTCTGTGTTTGTGAATTGTGTGCGCAGTAGCCGCACGTGCATCAACAAAGTAGTGCCAAGCGTGTGCCTGTGTCCCATAAATAAAGGGCCGGCTGGATTGACCGCTAAAGGGTGCTGTAACCCCCAAAGGGCACTCCAAACAAAATAAAAAAAATGTTTCTGTGTTTGTGAATTGTGTGCACTGTGGCTGCACGTGCATCAACAAAGGAACAGCGCCAAGCGTGCACCTGTGTCCCATAAGTAAAGGGCCGGCTGGCTCATTTCTTAAAGGGTGGTGTAACCCACAAAGTGCACTACTCTCCAGCAAAAATAAAAAAATATTTTCTGCGTTTGTGTGCGCCTTATCCGCACGTATATATCAATATAACATAAATGGAGGACCAAACTTTCTCCGATAAAAATAAAATAGGGAAAGATCAAGAACCACTTCCTCCTAGTGCTGTTGCTGCTGCTGGGAGTTGTTCATTATCCCAGAGAGGAAGTAGGAACACCACTACTTTTACTAAACAATTGACCCTCCAACAGTCCCTAGCGAGGAGGATGAAGTACGACAGCAGTCATCCTGAAGCAAAACGTATAACTGAGGCCTTGACTGCTATGTTCGTGTTAGACGTGCGTCCTGTATCCGCCTTTAGTGCAGTGGGATTTAGACAATTGATGGAGGTAGTGTGTCCCTGGTTCCAAATCCCGTCTAGATTCCACCTGCATCCTCAAAGCAGCAGCGACAAGCGTGTGTCTGTCTGTTAAAGGGTGGTGTAACCCTCAAAGTGCGCTCCACAAACAATAAAAAAATTCTTCTTTTTTTTTGTCTTTGTGAAATGTATGGGCTGTAGCCGCACCTGCATCCTTAAAGCAGCAGCGACAAGCATGCGTCTGTCTGTTAATGGGTGGTGTAACCCTCAAAGTGCGCTCCACAAACAATAAAAAAATTCTTCTTTTTTTTTCTGTCTTTGTGAAATGTGTGGGCTGTAGCTGCACCTGCATCCTTAAAGCAGCAGCGACAAGCGTGCGTCTGTCTGTTAAAGGGTGGTGTTACCCCCAAAGTGCGCTCCAACAAAATAAAATAATCTTCTTTTTTTCGGTGTTTGTGTGTGAAATGTATGCGCAGTAGCTGCACCTGCATCCTCAAAGCAGCAGCAACAAGTGTGCGTCTGTCTGTTAAAGGGTGGTGTAACCCTCAAAGTGCGCTCCACAAAAAATAAAAAATTATTTTTTTTCTGTCTTTGTGAATTGTGTGGGCTGTAGCCGCACCTGCATCCTCAAAGCAGCAGCGACAAGCATGCGTATGTCTGTTAAAGGATTACATCGGTGACAGCATCCAAGTAGGCATGTCAGACAGTCCGTACCTGTACTGGCAGGAAAAAGAGGCAATTTGGAGGTCCCTGTACAAACTGGCTCTATTTTACCTGAGTTGCCCCCCCTCCAGTGTGTACTCCGAAAGAGTGTTTAGTGCAGCCGGGAACCTTGTCAGCGAAAGGCGTAGGAGGTTGCTTCCACAAAATGTGTAGAAGATGATGTTCATAAAATGAATTATCAACTCTTCCAGGGAGACCAGCCTCCAGAACGTACAGAGGGACCTGTGGTTGTGGATTCCAGCAGGGAAGAATTAATACTCTGTGAGGATGAGGATGTACACAACACTGAAGAGGGTGAGGAATCGGTGGATGAGGAGGATGAGGATGACATCTTGCCTCCGTAGAGCCAGTTTGTGCAGGGACAGATTAATTGCCAGCTTGTTTTGTGGGGGCCCAAACGAACCAATCATTTCAGCCACAGTCGTGTGGCAGACCCTGGCGCTGAAATGTTTGGTTTGTTAAAGTGTGCATGTCCTGTTTATACAACATAAGGGTGGGTGGGAGGGCCTAAGGACAATTCCATCATGCACTTCTTTTTTTTCTTTGAATTATGTACTGTTTGGGGCTTAGTTTTTCAAACTGCCATCCTTTCTGCCACTGCAGTGTCACTCCTAGATGGACCACGTGTTTGTGCCGCCCACTCGTATCTCTTAGCATAGTCATCCAGCTACCTCGGTGCAACCTTTTGGACATAAAAACACTATTGTGAGGTGTGAAGTGTTCAGAATAGACTGGAAATGAGTGGAAATTAAGGTTATTGAGGTTGATAATAGCATAGGAGCAGAAAAACACACAAATTCTGTGATTTTAGCTGTTTTTATGCTTTTTTAATAAAAAATACAGATCCAAAACACAAAACCCAGAACCCAAAACACGGAAGGGTGGTTTTGGCAAAACCAATCCAGATCCAAAACACGAAGAAAGATCCAGATCCAAAACCAAAACACAAAACACGAGAAGTGGCCGGTGCACACCCCTAATAGTATTATTTTCATATATATATATATATATATAATATATAAATAAATAATATACAATTTTGAGGACGTCTCTTCTGTCTGTGCCCACTGTGTAGCCTCCTCAGTGGGAGGCTACACAGTGGGCACAGACTGATGAGACACTCCGTTCTACATCACGGATGCCAGATATCCAGCCTGATCCCACCCGCTTAGATCTGCCGTGCCGCTGAGTCCGAAGGTACCAGGAAGCCGGCTGTTAAACACCAGTGCAGGACGGAATACTGGACACGAGATCCCTGCACAGCTGAAACATCTTTAACGGCAGCCAGTGTACAAGTGCCAAGGAAGGCAGCAGGGTAAGATAGGGATAGTATTTTTAACCCTGCAGTCCTCTACGCACAGGATTTTAAATCATATCTTCTAAAAGGAGCTATAATCGGAGATTTGAAGAACCTTATCAGGTTCCATTATTTATGCCACACATTTTTTCATTTTCATTCTTTCTTTGATTGCTTCAATTTTGTGTTGTTTTATTTAATTTTATGTTTCATTTAATTTTATTTTATTGTATTTCATGCTGTGCTATTGTAGTATTATTTTCGCGCTCTTTCTTTTCTTATAGTTAGGGCTCTATTCATTAACATTATTTTTATGAAAATAAAGTGAAAAGGGGTGTTTTCACACCTTTTTCACATTATTTTACTATCACCTAAAGTTACTTACAGGGCAATTGGAGTAGAATTCGTAAAATTCTACCCCAAGCCCTAATTATCACTTATTTTAGTAAGCAGATCGCATTACCCATAATTGTAATGGGAAATGTGATCTGGTCAAAGTTACTAAAAAGAAATTGTGAAATAAAACCAGGAAAAGCCCTGTGATAATAACCTGGAGGTACCTGGAGGTAGCGTTATCTAGGGTCTCCCCCAGTTAATGGATTCCTGCTCTGCTCTAACGGGCAGAGCAGAGCCCGGAGCTGGCCCCAGTGATCAGCCTTGTGGTCTAAACAGACCACACGCTGATACACTAAAAAAAAAAAAAAATACTTACCTGAGTCCAGGGACCGGTGATCAGGGCACCGGTGATGTCCTCCCTCCAGTCAGCTGGTCTCCCATCTTGTACTGGGGCCCGGTCGTCACCTGACCGGGTCTCAGTGCAGGATGGGATGTCGGCTGACCGGAGCCATGGAGGACATCACAGGAGCACCGATCACCAGAGGTAAGTGTAATTAAGGGAGGGGGGTCGCGATCGAGGGGGCGGGGCTTAGCAACGGGGAGGGGCTTAGCGACAGCCGGTTGGCGCATGCGTTGGCACTTGTCATGGTATTTTTTGCGAAAATACCGTGATAAGTGTGTGGAGAGGATTCACAGAGACAGAGCTTTATCGCAAGCTCCATCCCTGCAAGGAATTTGTAGTAAATCCCTGTGATATTGGCTCGGTAATATCTCACAACAATCTGCATTCAAAATGCGGATTGTAGTAAATAGAGCCCTTAATGAGAGGTTCAGTTCCTGATTGTTCCTGCTGAAAAATAACGCTGCTTGTAGTAAATATAAAATGTGAACCGACCAGTGGTAAATCTCACTAGATTGACTTACATTTACAATGGTTTTATTTTTCACATCAAGGGCTCTATTTATTAACATTATTTTTACTAAAATAAAGTGAAAAAGGGTGTTTCCCCACCCTTTTCACATTATTTTAGTATCATCTATAGTTATTACAGGGCAATTGGAGTAGAATTCGTAAAATTCTACTCAAAGCCCTAATTATCACTTATTTTTAGTAATCAGATCGCATTTCCCATAATTGTAATGGGAAATGTGATCTGTCCAAAGTTACTAAAAATAAATGGAAAAAAATATCGGGGAAAGCCCTGTGATAATAACGTCACCTGGAGGTGGCGTTATCCAGGTTCTCCCCCGGTTACCGGCCTTTTACTCTGCACTAATGGGGAGAGCAGAGCCGGGAGTCGGTCCCAGTAATCAGCTGTGTGGTCTAAACAGAACGCAAGCTGATTACTGTAATAAAAAGAAAAAAAAATTGTAAAAATTTTTTTTACTTACCTGACTCCAGGGACCGGTGATCGGGCTTCCGGTGATATCTCCCCTCCGGTCAGCTGGTCTCCCATAGTGCACTACGACCCGGTCATCAGGTGCAGTATGGGAGATCACCTGATCGGGGGCATGGAGGACATCACTGGAGGCCCGAATCATGCAGGTAAGTGTAATTAAGGGAGAGGGGGGGTCACAGGGGATGGGAGGGGGGTCGCAGGGGGTCTGTAATCATGGGGGCGGGGCTTAGCACTGGGGGCGGAGCTTAGCGCCGGGGGTAGCAGCGGTGGCCGGTCGGCACATGCGCGGGCACTTTGTCACGGTATTTGTAGTAAATCCCTGTGATATTGCCTAAATTCGCAATGCAAATTCAGTCGATAATATCACACTACAATCTGCATTCAATATGCGGATTGTAGTAAATAGAGCCCTAAAAGAGATATATTTAGCCAAACTGGAAGAATGTAATTACAAACGCCAAAAACATATTCAAATATGCAGACATTTTTCTTAGTGTCCTGTATTCTAACCCACACAGTATATGGAAGCTCAAATTTTCTTTTCGTAGATTGGTTCTTTGAACCTTCTGGACCTGTTCCACAATACATGATGTAATCCACAGGCTTTAAATGCAGTTAATTTTAATATAATTCTAATATATTTTCCAGATTGTTGATTACTATACAATGTTTATTTTTATATGCTAATTGGCCTTTTTATAATTTATTGTATAGTAGTTTATTTATTCTTATTGTTATTGGTAACACTATACTTTTATAATGTATTTTTTTAGCAATTAATATGGTCATTATATATCAGTCTTTGTCTATCATTATGCTTATTAATTTAGTTGTATTTCCTAGGTGGTTTCGTTTTTGGAGACATCAATTGTACAGCAAATGCCTTTAGAATGAGATTCCTCTGAGACATGTAGCAGGAGGAGCACTGGAATTGTGTTACCCTGCTTCCTGTATTGAATGCTTTCAAATACAGTAACATTATTAACGAAAATACATTCCTAAATAACTGAATAAAAGTAATAAGACTTCTAGACACACTAATAGAAGTCTCTACCGAAAGCAGCCACCTTCCCCTTACAGCTCACTGGTACTCAGATGTCTCCAGGACTTCATCTCTAGGTAGAAGCAACTTATTATTAAGAGGTATTATTTAGGTTTATAGTTAGACAGGACACTAGCCAGGTCTTAAATGATGCTCTTAGATGTACCAGCTCCATGTTCACAGAGTCAGATAATATAACAAAAATGTCTAACCTTATTAAAATATAATTACCTCTATAGAGGAATAGATGACAAGGTGCTATACAATTATCAGTGCTCAATTACCACGGGATCACAGTAAAGTACTCAGGTACTTACTATGTACTAAGCCTTGGAGAGAGATCATTTGGATGGAGATGAAGCATCAACCAATCAGTTCCTAACTGTCACTTTACAGTCTGTATTTGAAAAATGACAGTTAGGAGCTGATTGGTTTGTATTTTATCTATCTTCACTTTATTTCTCTCTAAGGCTTAATGCATCTCTCCCTCTGAGAGTACTGGCCTGCTTATGCAATAATAGCAATGTACACAACTTTTGACTGGTGTGGTATAATTTGTTGACAGTTATCATGTCATCAGTTTGACATGAGAATGTCGACATGGTTGAACTGTTGACATGCAGCTATATATATAGTCAATATTCATCAAGTCTACATGGATGATACGTAAACATGATGAACTGTTGACACACCGTCCCTGGTAGCATAGTGGTGTCTTACCTTCTTCCAATGGCTGCAGCTGCTCCAGCATCTTCTTCCAAGTCTCTTTAGTCACCTGCGCTGCAGTTCTGGGTCAGAGCTTCAATGCTCGAGCATTCCGGTGAGTATTAAACCCCTTATCCCTAATCCCTGGAGGTGCCTAGCCCTAACCTCGGCATCCACAGAATGTTGACATTTCACATGGCGACAGTTCGAATGTCGACAGATTGACCATGTCGACATTCTAATGTCAACAACGAGTTGTCAACATTATGAATGTCGACATGGTTGCTGTCGACCATCTGACCGGATAACCTTTTATCTGAGTTTAGGCAGTAGCGCATGCATGTTCTAAGTACCCAGAAATCCCCCTAACAGATGAGATGAGTGAGCGCCATATTATTAAGCCCCGCCCCCTCACAGCAAAATGCCACGATTTGCGGGTCAATCGGGAGGAGGCAGAGCCAATATGATGCAATTCCAATAGAATCACGTTATTTGGCCCCGCTCCTTCCCGATTGACCCATGAATCATGGCATTTTGCCGCTAGAGGGAGGAGCCTAATGATAGTCCCCATCTCTACAACCCGCAGCTGCTGCTAGGTAAGTGTATGTGTAATGTATGTGTGTGTAACTTGTGTGACATATGTATGTGTGTGCATACCTATATGCATGTGTATACGCTTGTGTTTGTATACTGTATGTAGGTATATATATATATATATGTGTGTGTGTGTGTGTGTATGTGTATATATATATATATATATATATATATATATATACATATATAGAAAACCCCCCCTTAAAAATCCTGCATTTGCCCCTGCTAGGGAATGTGCAAGCACATAATAAATCAAACCTGAGAGTGCACGGCAATCCCAAGGGCTGGGGAAAGAATAACTAGTAAATATTCCAGGATCAGGGGCTGACAGAAGCATACACAAAAGGACAGTCAAGGTCAGTAACAAATAAATAATTTATGTAACCAGTATCGGTTACAACGAGGTAGCTCTCAGAGGCACAGGTCACTACAACGAAGCTGGAGCTATCACTGGTAAGGTACAACCCACCAGGCAAGCTATATAAACTTGCTGGATCAATAGAGTGAGCACTAAGGGGTATATTTACTAAAGTGAGAGTTTTTAGAAGTGGAGATGTTGCCCATAGCAACCAATCAGATTCTACTCATCATATATCTTGCACCTTCAAGAACATAATAGCTAGAATCTTATTGGTTGCTATGGGCAACAGCTCCACTTCAAAAAACCTGCACTTTAGTAAATATGCTCCTGATAGTCCACCCATAAGCGCTGCACCTGGAGAGAGAAGGGCGGCTCTTTTAAATGGAGGATGCTAATGGGGTTTCCTTGTCAACCAACCAGTGATATGTCTGGAACAGATATGTCAGCGTGTCAAAGTCCCAGTGCCTGGCACCAAATGCTGACTGCTATAGCAGCGAGATATGCTGTCATTTCTAACTTTCTGGGACCATTAATGCCTTAAATCAACTCAAGTTACCTATAGATTACCATGGCATGAACAAACCGGAATACATACATACAGTAGGTACTTCAGTGTAAAATTATTACCTAATCCAGCCATGTAAAGTTTTGGTGGTAGTTAATAGACACATCTAGCATACAGGATTCCTGATGCTCTTTCAGTCTCGGGAGAAGTTGCCCATAGCAACCCAGCCCCCCCCCCTCCCCCTCTCAGCACCCCTGATTATTCAAATAGCCCCGAAATGCTTCCTGATGCTGGCAATTATCATGGATATTTTTCTGCACCTGATGTGGCCCCCAAAAATCCACAAAAACTGCAGTTTTTCACCGCCGCAATGGCGAAATGACATACGTTCATGGACCTATCACGTATCCTATGTGTTTTCGACCAAAATATCCTATAAAATATTGGAATCTTACTGATGCCAGCAAGACACAGGCTATTACATTTCCCCCTAAGAATTTAGTCAAATACACCTTAAAAAAATACTGTCCCTTGATATCCTGGTACATTACTGTATGTACTGAGTGACACAACACAGAAATTATAAATTGCTGGAGTAAATACTGCGCACTGGGGTACAGGATATATGAGCTATGCTTTTGGTGCAACTGTATACAAATGCACATTCATTTTATTTTTACAAGAAATGACTTGAAAGACTATAAGCTGTGTGAAAAGTTGCATATACATAAAATATAAGGCCATAACACCTTGTAAAAGTATTACATTGCATACACACTGACATTCATTCAAGAGAGCAATCAGCCCATCCATAAGCTTCCCACAGCAGTTTAAAGAGGATGTTGAATATTTTCCTTGCATTTAATATCTAGTAACTTTGAAATATTTAGCACTCTCTTGCATCCCTTCAAGCCCTGACACTCGCTTTCTCTGCATAATTAACTTAGTACAGATGTTCTGCTTATCACTCAGGCCGTCTCCAAGGAACAAAATTGATGTCTAAAATACCTTTTGTACTTTGTGATGTCCTTCTAATTTAGTCTTACAAACTGAAGTGTGAGAAGGCTGAGAACACACAGGTATAGATCAAACACCAGCTTAAAGGCACATCTATAGTGACAGTGATGGCAGACACCCTTTCCCTCTCACTAATTCACCATGCATGGTAAGTGACAGATATTGTATCCCACAGTGCTGTGTAAGTGTCACTGTGCCTCTCTGCAATGGGACAAACTAATTACAAAATACCCTCCTATTCATTGATCAAAGGACAGCGCTCAATTCCTGTTATTGGGAATAGCCTCAAGATATCCAACATTAAAGGTACTAATACAGATAAATATCTGACCTTATCTGTTGGATGTGAAGTGCAGTGTGCGGGAGGGCAAATGGAAATTAAATTAACTTAATACGTAAACCATGGATGGATGTTGATTGGGGTTGAGTACGGGATCCCGGCTGTCAGAATAAATCCCGACACTCAGAATCCTGACAGGATTAAGTAAGTATCCTAACCCTAACCCACCTTTCCCACAGCCTAACCCTAACGCTACCCTCTCACAGCCTAATCCTAACCTTCCCCCCCTCTTAAGCCTAACCTTAACCCTTCCCTTCTCCTAGTGCCTAACCCTAATCCTTCCCTTCCCCTAGTGCATAACCATAACCCATAACCCTAAACCTAACCTTCCCCCCCCTCTCAGAGCAGCCTAACCCTTCCCATAGTGCCTAACTATAACCCTAAACCTAACCCTAACTCTAACCCTAATAATCACCATCGGGATCGCAACCGTCAGGATTGGAATTTTCAGACACTTCAATCAACATCTACCCCTGACTTGGGTACTGTATTGAGTTTCTGCACAATAAGGATCAAATATTTAAGTCTTCACACCTTTGTTATTTTGGGGGAGGGGAGGTTGTTGTTTTTTTCTCTCATTCTCTTCCCCCACATGCGTTTCCCCAACCACTCCCCCGTCACCACCCCCAAACAATGACATCCTGTCACTCACTCTGCGATGGGTTCCTCTGTGCATCCGTAATCACAGTGTGATCACTGCGCACATGCAGTGTGTCTTATACGCATACGCAATGGCAAGCAATGTGAGTCTGTAGTTGCACTTGCGATCGATACTGAAGCAGGCCCTAAGTTCAAAGTTAAGCTATATTTTATATAGAAGTAGTTCTACCATTTGGTATTTTGGCTACACACTATGGGGTATATCTACTAAAGTGCGGGTTTGCAAAAGTTGAGATGTTGCCCATAGCAACCAATCAGATTCTAGCTATCATTTTCTAGACGGTACTAGATAAATAAGTAGAATCTGATTGGTTGCTATGGGGAACATCTCCACTTTTGTAACCCGCACTTAAGTAAAGATACCCCTATGAGTGATGAGCAATCATTAATAAGTGTTCCAGCAAATGCTCCCCTGATTTGGCTGCAATACTGTGTACCTCTTGGCAGCAGAATTTTGTTATAATTAGGTATGTGCTCCGACCCCCGTGTTTTGGTTTTGGTTTTGATCTGTATCTCCTTCAAGGTTTTGGATCTGGATTTGGTTTTGCAAACCACCCTGAAGTGTTTTGGTTTTGGATCTGGATTTTTTAAATCAAATATAGTTAAAAAGTTTTAAAAACAGCTAAAATTATGTAATTTATGCAATCCAAAACCTGAAATTCGGATTTAAAATCCGAATTCCGAACCGCAAAAAGATCAGAACCGCGACACGGATTCACCCGGATCTCCTCAGGAGATTAGAACTACGACTCGGATTTACCCGGATTCTCAAAATTCGGGTATGTTTGGAGTTCTGGAGAACTGAACCGCTCATCTCTAGTTATAATGGCACTTCGCTCACCACACTGCGGGCACGGTGGCTTGCTTCGCTCGCTACATGAATATATTCCCTCTCTATGCCCATTTGGATGGTAGGGAATGACATTGGACACTGGGAGATGACGTCATCGTACATCTACAGAAGGGGATCTATCTCTACCCATAAAAGGTACTGTATGAAAATAAGAATGCACAGTGAAAAATATTTTCAGTACATATAAAAAGAGGAATTGTACTGCTCACTTGGGGACAAATAGGACAATTACCTGAGACATACCTTTAGAACCTGGGGCTAACATTGGAAATTAGTTTGTATTAAACTATCTATCTATTCTATAGTAACTTTTTTTTATATATAAGTAGTTAAAATGTGAGCTGCATTAACTCTCAGAGCCATAGACCCTCAGTCAGTTCCCTTAAGACAAATATGCAGACAGTGTGAGGTTATTTTGAAAGGGCACAAGCAGTTTACGAGTTTGACATTAACTACATTTTAAAATTTTTGATGTAAATGTAAAATGTAAAAGCAATGAGGGCAGTAAGCAGTGGTCAACGTGAGCTAGTATACAACAACTAAGTACACAGGATCATTTACCTTGTCTCTTTCTACCTCACACTTTGATGATCAATTGTCACAATAAAATATGTCTCCAATGCTGATGCCATAGGGCCTGAGTTATTTGTTTAGGTCTGAGTGGATTTTGGTCTCCACCAAAATGGCTACTTCCCACGTATATCTGTCTGTGTGTCCCATATATGTCTCTGTGGCTGGTATCCAATTAGCCGCAATCGGCGTAAAACAGGGATTTTTCACAGATAATCCTAAATTTTCGCCAATTTATTTTCCCCCATATCCTATTTTTTCAGACAAAAAAATAGGATATTTTGGCCGAAAACACATAGGATAAGTGATAAACTGAAGGAGCTATGTCATTTCGCCATTGTGGCGGTGAAGACACTGCAGTTTTTGTGGAATTTTTTGAGGACACATCAGGTGCAGAGAAAAATCCATGATAATTGCCGGCATATGGCAGCACTTCGGGGCTATTGGATAGCCTCGCAACAATCCATTAGCAGTGCTACTTTAGCAGTGTAAATAAGTTACCAGCCTTCGTCTGTGTGTCTGCTGTGTTTGTGACATGGGAGATGTTGGTGACACAGCCTCATAATTTATATGCTTTTTAACACCATTTAGTAAAATACACATACAAAGTAAGTGCTATAACTTTGTATTTGTAGTTTTGTATTTTATTATACGGTGTTAAAAAGGGGTAAAAATTAGGGCTAAAATTTTTTAAAAACCTATCCCTAAAGCTTCGGGGACTCAGTGGCCCTGGCTATTCAGGTACATTTGCCACATTGCCACTTCTAAAGTTCCACTTCAACTACTGGCAGAAAGGGAATTATTGTACCTTCATAACACCCAGTTAGTTCACTTAATCATACTTACAATCCGGGTGTGAGTTGTGGTAGTTGTGGAGGACGTAGTGCCATGTAACTGTCACGCCTGCCGCTGTTCAATGCTGCTAATGTGCCACTGAGCAGAGGGACATGGGGCCACGATGATGCGATTCACCATAGGTTACACCAGGGGTAGCCAACCCTGGTCCTTGAGAGCTACCAACAGTGCATGTTTTCCAGGTCTCCTCACAGAATCACAAGTTAAATAATTAGCACCACCTGTGGCTCTTTTCAAATGTATTAGTGAGTGATGAATACACCTGGGCACCAGCTAGGTGGTCTGGAAAACGTGAACTCGAGGACTGAGGTTGGCTACCCCTGGGTTATACCATCAAGTGCCTGCCTGGACCACTAATTTAAATGGGGAAGTGGGCATAGATCCACACCACAAGGCTGATCTACTCATTCGGGATCCCTGGAGAGCTACCCAAAATGTGTGTGTTTCCTGGGCATTCCGGTAGAAAAGGCAAGTATCCTTTTGAATGATCAATGTAATTGGTGGTACAAAATTCAATTATACAAAACAACCAACTAAGTCATGGCATTTAAGGATAATCTTTGGAACCACTTTTCCTTACTCTGGCATAGTATTCCCCTCAACAATGGGTACTCAGAATTAGAGATGAGCGGGTTCGGTTTTCAGAGATCAGAACCCACCCGAATTTTGTAGATCCGAGTCGGATACAAGCTGGCTCAGATGTTCCCACCTTACTCGGATCTCTCAAATTGAGGCAAAACCATAGAGACGAAATCTCGCGGCTCGTGAGCTTTTGTCTCTATATATAAGGGACGTGGCGGCCGCCATTTCACTCCGGCCATGGAGACTGAGCAGGGAGGGTGGGTAGTGTAGTGCTAGGGAGAGGTGATGTGCTGTTCTGTCTGCTGTGTCCTGTTCTGTCTGCTGTATCCTGGGCTGGTGCTGATCCATTATGGGCTGGTGTTGTTGTGCTGTCTGCTGTGTCCATTTGGGCTGTTGCTGATCCATCAGGGCTGGTGCTACTGCTGTCACTGTGCTGTCTGCTGCGTCCATCTGGGCCCAAGTTCTGGACCCCCCAAAAAAATAAAAATATTTTTTTTGAGTAATATATATTTGTCTGTGTGCATGTTAGGCTTAACCACACAAGATCTAGCAAGTCGGCAATGCAACTTAGTGCTGGCCGACTCCAGTCATCATCAATCTGTGCTCTGGGCCGAAGTTCTGGAGCTGGAAAAAAAATAAAAACATATTGTCTTTTTCTCAAATAATTGTCTGCGTGTCTGTGCATGTTAGGCTTAGCTGCACAAGATCTAGCAAGTTGGCAACGCAACCTAGAGCTGTCCGACTCCAGTTGTCATCAATCTGTGCTCTGGGCCCAAGTTCTGGAGCTAGAAAAAAATTAAAAACATATTGTCTTTTTGTTTCAAATAATTGTCTGTGTGTCTGTGCGTGTTAGGCTTAGCCACACAAGATCTAGCAAGTCGGAAACGCAACCTAGTGCTGCCTGACTCCATTCGTCATCGATCTGTGCTCTGGGCCCAAGTTGTGGACTGGCAAAAAACCCCAAAAACATAGTGTATTTTTTTGTCAATTTTTTTTCTGTGTGTGCACAACTGCACGTGTGTGAATTTGTAACCACACCTTGGCTACACTATTGGTGCTTGTGACACTGCTTCAAGACCGCTGAAAATATGGAGGGCTTGTCACATGACAGGAGAGCGAGGCCAAGACCACATGTTGTAGCTGCCGCCAGCAGTGCAAGGCCATCAACTTCCTCGTCCTCTATGAATGCCCATGCCCAGGGCTTAAGTTACGCCATCGATACGGTAAAGCTACTTTTACTGAAGTTAATAAAAAAAAATTGAAAGGAAATTTGTCTTTAGATAAACAAAAAATTGGCAATATGCCATTCACTACACAAAGTGGCAAGGAAAGGATAAGGCCTTGGCCCTTCTTTATGAAGACTGCTGGTTCTGATTCTGATAGTCCTTCTGAAAAAACAACTATGTGCCCTGAGAAATCGAAATCACAAATCCTCGAGGAGAGTGCAAGTGTGTCTGCGGTTGCCATGTGTGAGCCAGACCTAAATACTAGTGTACTGGAGGATCCTCCAAGTTACAACATTTATGTGCCCTCTGTAAATGTGGGGAAGGGCAGTCAACATCTTGCAGACGTAGTCAGTGAGGATGCTTCTGTGGAATTGCCCCTGGAGGAGGAGGATATTTTGGTAGTTGAAGGTGCTAAGGATGTTGATGATGAAGATGTTGGTGATGAGAATGTTGATGCCGAGGATGTCCTTTATGTAAGTAAGGCAACAGCTGTTGCCCATGAATTGAAAAAGCCAAAGCCCATTGTTGTCATGCTGGGGCAAAAGACAAAAAATCCACTACTCACGTGTGGTATTATTTCCACCCCAATCCGGACAACAGTTATCAAGCTATATGTAACCATTGCAAAGCAAGAGTGAGTAGAGGGAAGGACCTAAACCACTTAGGAACCTCCTCCTTGTTACGTCACTTGGAGCACATTCATCATATCAATGTTTATGTCACCAAGTTCCAAAACTCAAAACGTAACAAGTCCAGTGTCACCTACCTCTGTGGGATCCAAGCGCCTTCGATCTTCAACACCAACACCAGCATCATCATCAACATCCTCATTCGTGAACGGAGGTAATTTAAAAAAACAATTGACTATTAAACAGTCCTTTGATAGAGGTAGTAAGTATAACAGCTGTCACCCAGTTTCACAGCGGAGCACTGACACCATGATGGCTGTGCTAGTATTAGATTGTGAAATAATAAAAAATGAGGATGATAGTGTGGAGGAAGTTCAAAAGGAGGGTGAGGGGGAAATTTGTGTCCTATCTGACGGTAATCTGGATGTTGATGATAAGGATGTGGTTTGCGTAAATCCACCACCAGTGGCAGCAGTTCTTGCTCATGATAAAAAGAAAGCCAGAAAAGCAACGTCTTGGGTGTGGAATTATTTTAATCTAAATTCTGACAACAGTTGTGAAGGCATCTGTTCTATTTGTAAAATCAAAGTTAGCAGAGGAAGGGACGTTAACCATCTAGGCACCTCCTCCCTCTTACGTCATTTGCAGCGAGTTCATGCAATTTGTTTAACAAAATTATAATAATTTGTAAATTAATAACAAGCAGTCCAGTATCAGCTACCAGCAGTTTGGACCAGCACATGCAATCTCCACCACCAACACCCTCATCATCAACCTCCTCCTTAATAATTGAAGGTAGTCCTTCAAAAAAATGTTTTGTGGGGGCCTAAACAAACCAAGGAGTTCAGCCACGAAAGTGTCAGTCCTAGTGGCTAAAGTCCCACATAAGAGTGGGTGGGAGGGACAATTCCATCTTGCACCTCTTTCATTTACATTTGGCACAATTTGGGGCATTGCCGACTGACATTATTATAGTGTATTAAACTGCCATCCGGTCTGCCACTGCTGTGTGGCAATGTTTCATAGATGTCCTATATTTTTTTAAACTGCCGTGCGTTTGTGCTGTATTGGTGAAAAATAGTTAAATCAATATTGTGAGCTGTGAGGAGGTTAAAAATGCCTGAAAATTATTGTTATTAAGGTTAATAATACTGTAGGATCAAAAACAGGCCCAAATTATGTGGTTTTAGCTGTTTATATAATTTTTTGGAAAAAATACAGATCCGAAACCAAAACAAAACCTAAAAACAAAACACCAAGGAAAAAAATCCAAAACCAGATTCAGATCCAAAACCAGGGGAGATCCAGATCCAAAACCAAAACACGGGGGTCGGTGCACATCTCTACTCAGAATCCAAGTAGTGAAATGGAAGGCAATAAAACAAAGACATAAAAAGGATCGTAGTATAAAACCTTTCATTACAGATAAAAAGAGAATACACACAAAATATGCAAAATCCTAAACAATAGGAATAGGATTGGACGGACTCCTACCAGAAAACAGAAGAAATTATGCAATAAGCTATAAATAGGGCCAAAACATCACAAGTAGTTCTCTCTGTCTTCCTTAGTAAAATCTCCATCCAGTTGTAGGAGATCCCCCACCAACGCATTTTCATATCTAAGAGTTCTTTCTCAAGGTATGGTATACTAAACCGGGCAATCTGGTTTGATGCAATAAACAAAACCCAGTAATATGTATGCCTACTAATAAAATAGACATACAAATAATGATACTGAAATGTCCATAAAAAAATAGATAGTCTGGTCTTTCATGTTTGGTTCCAGTGCAGGCTGGTAGAGAGTCTGATAGGATGGGGGAGTGAGTTCTAGATGAGTGGAAAAGCACGGGAGAAGTCTTGGATGCATGGGTGAGGTGAGAGATGATGGAGGGGAAAGAGCAATTGAGTGCTTCGAAAGGGTAAGAAACCCACAATAGTGGAGGCTTTGAAGGAGGAGAGGGTGGTCACTGTATCACATGTAGCTGACAGGTGCAGAAGCTAAATGATTGACCAATGACCCTTAGATTTTGAGTTGAGGAGGTCATTAGTGATCCTTGTATGGGCAATTTTCAGGGAAAGGAGTTAGTGAAAATCAGATTGAAGTGGAGGGTGTGAGAGGAACGCAAGATGCACAGGCATTGGAAGAAATAAGATTGGCAGACTGGCAGCTCTACACTTTTCACAAATGTTTACTATGGAGCAAGTGGAAGTGGCCCCGGGGGACTAAAAAGTTAAATTTGGACCTTATTGTATGACACAGTAGTAAACATTGAATGTACAGTATATGATCTGTGTATGTTCGTGTGAGCTCCCAGGCAAGATACTGGTTTGGCATCCACCTTCCTAAATGATGCTTCCATAAACGCCTTTCCTGTGGCATTCCCTTGCACCCTCCCTCCATATCTCTATATTTACCTGCCCTTTAATATTGACATTCAAATTCCCACAGATAACTGCACTCCCATCACCAGCCACTGGCTCTAGCTGTTTTAGAACTACAAGCAACAGCACAGTAGGCATGCTGGATCTGTAGTTCCGCAATAACTAGAAGTCTCAGTCTCTCTCTCTCTCTCTCTCTCTCTCTCTCTCTCTCGCTCTTTTCCTGCACTGTTACAGCAGTTTGCTTGGTCTCTTTGGCCAACCTTCAACATCTCTGTACATTGTAATACCATCTTTAGGCACCACCATTGGCCCTATTCACATTTTCTCCAGCCCTATGGTAGGTACGGTTTTGCCATCTGACTGTGGCTTCTGTGGCTGCAGCTGTGCATTTGGGAATACAGTCACTGACACGCCTGCAACACTCCCATAACACACCCAGGAGACTGACTTTGTTTGCGTTCACTTCTAGCCACTTCCCATTCACCGCCCAGGAATGCCCATCACTTTGCCGCCCCGTTTCTGATACCGTCTGTCTAGCAACTTGGCATATACGCTCTGTGTAACACATGTGCCGTAGGGGTTTTCTGAAATTTGTATGTGTGCACAGTTGCAAATAATCACTCAACTACATGAACATTGGTATAGCGTGTGAATGCTGCACCTCTGAATCAGGCCACTGAGTGCGGAAACCAGCATAGTGTGTTTGATCGGAGACACACGTGTGCACCCTTCTTGACCCTCTTCAATCTGTTTTCCACCCCCTCCACTCCACTGAAATTGCTCTTACCAAGTTCACCCATGACCTCATCATGATCTTGTCACTGCCAAATACAAGGGTCATTTCTATCTACTCATCCTCCTTGACCAATTGCTGCCTTAGATACTATAGACCACCATCTCCTCGTTCAATTACTCCAGTCTTATGGTCTATATGCCCATGTCCTGATCTCCTACCTCTCTAACTGCTCCTTCCCAGTCATTACTCTGACTCTACCTCCCCATCTCTCCCTTTAACTTTACCTGTTGGAATTATTCATGAGTCTATTTTAAACTTATTTTCTTCTCCCTTTACATCATATCTTATAAATCTCATCAGGTGATGCAAGTGAACAATCGTGATTGGCGAAATGCGCATTCTGCTGTTTCTCCCCTGGCTGGGGAACACTATCCAGAACATTAGGAGATTACACCCTGCCCTCTGTCTCAGGTATTCTTTCTGTAAGGGCGGTCCTCCCGCGGTTCATCTGGCTTCTGCAATGTAACACTTGATATCAGAAGCCACCTAACTCCTGGCATGAGAGTGACTGCCCCTCTCCACTGTTTCCATTGGCATAGCAACTTGCTCCTCTCTCATTTGGTGTCCTCTCCTTGGATTATGCTGGAAAGCAGAGGGAGCTAGAGCATCTCTTGTGCTGTACTTGATCTACTAATGATTTCCACACAAACACTAAGGCCCTGATTCAGAGCCGGATGCTCTTTCAGAGAGCTCGCTCTGAATCAGGGCGGCTTTTTCTTTTATTTGGAGCCGGCCTCCTAGCCGGTCGCTAAGCTGTAGGTGACCACCCACAGCTTTTGCGAGTGGCCAGGTGATGGTCACGACTATCGCGACCATCGGGTTTGCGACGAGACCCTTGTGGTAGGGTCTCGTCTACCGCAAGCCCCAGTGAGTTTCTGGCTCTAACAGAGCCGGAAGCTCACTACTGACATCATTTGTGATGTCAGTAGGGCCGCCCCCAAATGGCAGGCGTTTCTTCGGGAACGCCTCCGTTTGGCCAGCCAACCCACCCCCGATCCGCCTACCAAATGAGGCGAGCTGTCGATCAAGATTGACAGCCGCCCCTTTTGGATGTTGGCGCTGGATCGATGAGATTTCTCACTTGCTCCGGGGCTCACGCACGCGCACTGCCCGGCCATTGACCCGCTTGAGAGCGCTAAACGCTAGCGAGTGGGTCTGAATCAGGCCCTAAGAATCCTCTATGTTGCTTTATTTGAAAACTGGTCAGCCAGTCCTGGTTTCTAAAATTACGGGGAAAAAAATGAGTAGGGTTCCACCATAATTTAGGAACCATCACCTGGTTGCAGGGCCAGTCCTGGTTTTAAATATAGGGGGAACAAAAAAGCGTAGGGGTCCCCCTATATTTAAAAACAGCACTAGACCAAAACCGGCCGGGGTGTAATGCCACAGCCATGAGACCCTATCACTGGGGCTCCATTGGCAAAGCATTAACACCCCAAGCTGAGGACCTCAGGGGTGGTGGGGACTTCCCAAAAACGGGGTCCCTCCTCTCCCGAAACCCCAGGCTTGGTCTGAATCTTGGAGCTCTTTCCCGCACCCCTGGGCTGTGGGTATGGGGGTAATAATGTGTTAAATAGTAGTAAACTATTGTATTTTGCATTTGTAGAACTACAAGTGCCAGCAGGTGACCAGCACCTGTACCTCCACTTGTATAACACAAGCGGCCTTCACATAAGACACTGATATGTGTAGACTTCTCACTCGGGATAGTTAGGCAGAGAGAAAAAATTGCAATCTTGTGTTAGTAATCTCCATCAAAACTTGCTACTCAGGGGAGATATCTTGTTCTGCTTCACCATTGGCCATCTCACTCTCAGCTAAACTCACTTCTTTGTAAATTTGTGAGTTTCAGGAGCCTCAAATCAACCGAGTTTCGTTGATGCTAATCGAGTTGAGAAAAAAAAAAAAACTCGACCAGACTCGATTCTTGATAAACATTCTAAATTCATTTTTTTTTTTTTTTTTAAAACTGTACAGTAAAAATAATTTTTTAAAACACAAGTGCTAAGACATAAAACAAAGTACAAACAGCATTTAGTAAAACATGGTGACTTATCAGGCTACCTGGGGGCATCTGTGTCATGGATGTGCAGTCGCCTTATGACCTCTGGTGGTATGAGGACCTTAAGCAGCATTTCATAGTCCAGGAAGTCAGCTTGGTAAGGTGATCCTTCACCCATTCAGCTTGCTTTGCCTTCGTGACCATCATCACCTTTACATGTCTTATACTCTCCGAGACCTTTTCTTGCAATTATCCTCGGATCTACGAATGGCCCCCGTAGTAATGGCGGCTCTGGCTAATCCTGCCAAAATTGCATTTTTGAAGTGCCTGCAGCCTTGCATCCAAAAAGTAAATGGTCCAGTCATCGCTTTGCCCCTCTGATTTGGCACATCCTCACTTCACCTGAGCTTAAGGACTCATCATAAGCCACCTCCTCTTCCTGAAGCACTCCCTCCCACAAATGCAGCAAAGAGGTGTCTGACACCCAGTGGTGTCCCTTCCTGCTGTGTCACCTGGTGCAGGGAGGGATGATGTATGCGCCGAGAAGGGGACGTGGCCACGCTGCCCGAACCCCCATGACTATTACTTGGGGGGGAAGAGGGGTGCAGGAGGTCCCTGTTTGCAGTTCCGGACGGCTCCCTCAGTGACAGGAGCCTAGTGCTACTCTTAATGCTACAGTGCAGCACCCAGCTCCTGTCAGTGAGGTGGGTGACACCCGGGTGTGGATCGCACCCCCCGCAACCCCCTTGTGACGCCACTGCTGACACTTGAATTTGCATGTGAAATGTACAGATTTGTACGGTCGCTTGTGTGCGGCTGTGTAAATCCGTCCTTGTCTGAATCAGGCCCTGAGACTGAACAGGTGAAGTGGCCCTCGGCCAGCATCACCAAACAGCTGACTTGGCATGATATTTTTGATAAATGCAAACAAAAGGTATCATGCTTATAAAAAAATATATACTTATTGCTGTGATAGATACAATTTTAATCTAAATTGCCCTTAGGCCTGTTTTGCCAGTAAGAGCTGCTTGTTATTTCATTTCAGACCTTGCATCAGCGAGCTAATCCACCCACCAGCCTGCCTTTGAAGACAATATAGTTCAGCAAGTTGCAACAATAAAATATTTATTTTTTTATTACTGAAAGTCTTCGGCTTCCCTAAATACATCTGAGGCAATATATGGGTGTTTGAAAATCAAAAAGCTCTGAAAAAATACCTGCACTCTCTATTCAAATTCAATGTCTCGCAACGGAACCAGTATGATGATGATTCAAATCCTGACAGCGGAAGCCCGGTAGGGGTGAAGATCCCGAAGCTACAAAAGGTAATTATTATCTAACCTTTTTTTACCCTCTAACCCTCCTTTAGGGGTGCCCAACCCTAACCTCACCCCCAAGTGCCTAACCCTAACCCCCTTCTAAGTACATAAACCTAACCTCCCCTTCGCAGCAGCCTAAACCTAAATAACCCAGGGTGCCTAACCCTAACCCTCCCCCCCTTCCCCTAGCCTAACGCTAACCTCCCTTGGGGTTGCCTAACCCTAAGTCCCCCCGGGAGCCCCTAACCTAACCCACCCCCCGCGGCTGTCCACGCCCAGGGCCTGGCTTACCTTCGATCGGTAAGCCAGGTGTCGGGATCCCAGAGTAGGTCTAATGACAGGCATCGGGATTTCGACGCCTGTCATTAGTACCCTGACGGAATTAGACAGACGGGAAGCCGACGGTCGGCATTGCGACCGTCGGCTTCCTGACTGCATCCCTTAGCAACGGTTAGTTTATAGAACAGTATATATTTTTCTGCCACCTATTGCACAACTGTACATGGTGATTAATATCGAAACAAACTCTGGTATAAAAAACAAACCTAAAATTACTGGGATAATGGCAAAGCATTATTCTGGCACACAGTTGGCCTGTTTTAGATGTGGATGCTACTGCATGCGCAACTGCAAGCCCTGAGATGCCCACTTTGAATGCCCATGGACAGTAGAAATCCGCAGGTGGCTCCAAACACCCCATCACCGGCGCACCATCACATTCACCATCGACTCTTGCACATACATGCCGACATTTCAGTTCCCTCCTTCCGGGAGGCAGCTGAATGTCTGTGCACAGCGGGGGGCGTGGCCGGATGATGACGCGGTTTTAGAGGCGGGACAGGGGCGGAGCCACGTGACTGCGTCATCGTAGCTCCGCCCCTCTTCACAATGCCGAAAATATTGGCATTGTGCAGCAGGGGGCGGAGCCACGATGACGCGATTCAGCGCGAATCGCGTCATCGGGCCCCCCGCTGCGGGGCTTCGTGTAGTAGTTGGGGGGGGGCCAGGCGGCAGCCTGGAGGCTTGCCTGCCTTTCCGTGTTGTCGGGAGCGGCACCCGATTTTCGGGAGGCTCCCGACCAAATCGGGAAGGTAGACAAGCCTGCTCTTGCACCTGCCAATGGCTGGCGCAGTGTCTTCTTCTGAAATTACTGTACACATGGCTTCTCTGGCTGCGGCTGTGCATTTGGGAACGCAGACTTATTCACTTACACGCCCGTAACAAGCCCCTGAGTCAGTTTTTTTTTATGCACACTTCAGGCCACCTCTCAGTCACCATCAAGGAACAACCATGGTTTTGCCTTGCCAGTTCTAATATCAGCGACTCCGTAGCAACAGAGGACTCTGCGTACACTCACTGGAATACATGCACCAAAGGGCTTTTCAGGACTATTCATGCATGCGACGTAGCAAATAGTCGCTCAACTGTGAAAGCATCGGCACTATGTCCACCTCTGAAACAAGCCCAGAACCACTGCAAACATAAAATGCCACAGTCAAACAGTCTCAGACTGCTCAGTTACTCCTACTTTCTAACATTGTAACCATCCTATTCTGAGTCAGACGCAACTTAGCCACTTTGGGCACTTTGGGGCAGGAAGTGGGCGGTAGCAAAGCAATCGCACGAAACCTGAGTTCACATATGTGCCATGGCTGCAGGGCACGTAGTCAGGCCTGCCAAGAGTTGTGGCGGGCCCGGGTAAAAGGGGGCATGATCTAATAACAGAAGGCGTGGCCACACCCCCTTCGGTACTAAAAAAGGAAAGTTTTGCAGCACTGCAAAGCGGTGCTGTGCACTGGGGAGGGGGGCACTCTGAGCCCCCTCAGCCCGGCGCATAACCAGTGGGGGGCGCGATCAGCTTGTTCGCTTCCCCCACTGGTGTAGGAGACTGCTGTGGCTGCTTCTTAGCAGTCGCGAGCAGTCTACCAGTGCAGCCCAGCACACAGCAGCGTGTGCTGGGCTGCTGTGATGTAAGAGGGTGGGGAAAGTGGTGCCGGATCCAGGCCCGGCCGGGCCCCTCCAGCAAGCCTGGGTAATTAGTGCCCACTCGCCCCCCTCTCGGCGGCCCTGCACGTGGTACTAAGCAACCACGGACTACTTTCCTTAGATTCCCATGAACAAACTCAGAAAACTTTTAGCTTTTGGAGTTTGCAGACTAATATGTGGATACACCAGGCTACTAATAATATGAATGGGCCTGTTATCCAAAATATACAAAAACTAGCGTTTCGACACCTGTAACGGGCCCATAATGCATAATGAATAGACCCATGAATGAGAATCTGTATCATCCTGCAATGAGGCTTAAGGTGATGCATTACTCCTGGGCTAAATCCTTTTGCTGGAATCATGCTGCTACTCATTTATAGACCCACACGCGGTGACCTGAATCCACCGGTGATGCAGCAGCACAGGAGCCTTATGGTTTATGACATTCATAAACTCATTTTTATACCTTTCCATAAACTTTACTGCCAGGCAATGAAATTCTAATCATTCTGCTCCCCCTTGATAGGATAATCTGATTATTTGGCGGATGAAATGAATATGCTGTTTACTGGATTCCTAATGTATTTTCTGGATTTATGTAACTGACACAAAATATCTCCAGGGTCTCGGAAACTCCCGCTGAAGGGAGAGGGACAGTACAGTAAGAGCCAGTCTGTTAAAAGGGCAAGTGTCTGTCTGCACAGACCCATTCACTTACTGAACGCATATCCTGAATGCATATCTCATCCATCTGCTGCTGTGCTGTATCTTCCCTGGTAGGCAGTAACTTTTTTACCGCAGTTTGTAGGGATATTATAATACACACAATGCAGTAAGAGCTGTGCAGATGGAGAACCACAACTCAGCTATCCAGTATGCCTTTATTTTGTAGAAGCTGAACATTGTAGGTATAACTACACTCACAACACTGCTACTCCATAAAGGGAACGCTGACCAGTGCTAGTATTCTTTACAGCAATATGTATTACTCTGCTTGGCTAGTGTGCCTTTACTTTTCAGCCTGCTACGGGTGCCATGTTGCTCTGTGACTCAAGCTCTGCCTCTTATATTCTTACATACCTTGAACTTTTGACTCTCTCTTCACACAAGTGTTTAGTGTTTGTTTGTGTAACATGCTGTTTATTGTGCACTAAACCCCAGCGCTGATCCAGTCATCTACAGAACCCACCTAGGGAGATCCGCATCCTGCAGACAAACACATTGATTTCTCTACTCAGCTGCTTTTTGCATCAGATGATGCGGATCCCTTCAATTACTCTGAAAGCGTCTTGAAGGGAAATTGGCATACGGAGCGGAGAACACATCCCGTCATCTCCACTGAAGCACGAATCCTCTGCCACTGGGGAGGCCTCAGGGTGTTCAAACACAAGGTTCCCAAATCACTGCAGGTGTGAATTGTCTGCCTGGGCGCAGAAGAGGGGGCAGCTCTCGGGAGTGAGGGGACCACTTCATGGTGAAGAAATGCAAGAGACAGAGCCTGGAATAAGAGTTCTGCTGATCTCAGAAACTGTGCTCAAAGATAAATCTAAAAAGCAAACTATGTGACCTTAGATGACTATGAATTAGAACTATCAATTCACTCAATTCACAAAACAGCACATAATTTTATATATATAGTAGATAGAGAGAGAGAGAGAGAGAGAGAGAGAGAGAGAGAGAGAGAGAGAGAGAGATAGATAGGGGTCTATTTACTAAGCAGTGTTAGGAGACAGAGTGAAAAGTGATAAGAAAGTGATAAGGTGCCAGCCAATCAGCCCCCAACTGTCATCTCACAGGCTGTGTTTGAAAAATGACAGCTGGGAGCTAATTGGCTGGCACCTTATCACTTTCATATCAATTTTCACTCTGTCTCCTAACACTGCATAGTAAATAGACCCCATAGATAGATAGATAGATAGATAGATAGATAGATAGATAGATCGACATATATTTAGGCTCTAGGGTCCTGCACTCGCATCTACCAGTAAAGTCGCCTGCTGAGGTGCACAATCAGGGCTAGTTCCAAAAACAAGGAGAGCCCAACTATACCAAAATTAATTCCTAACCGGAATGACGGCACTCACCAGACTCAGTATACATCACAATTAACAAAAGTTTAATGTCCAAAATATCACTATTCGATGTACCAAAGTTTCGGTCCCAACTGGGATCTTTGTCAAGGGAGTATCATCTGAATAGAGAGGTCAAGGCAAAGCAGGTTAATAGTAGAACCTATTTATTTAGAAATATCCTTGCAAGTAGGTTTAGCCCTCTCAAATAGCAATACATCAACCTGGGTGCCTTTGCAGTGATTTGTAAGGTTCCAAGACAGTAAATCCGCATTGTCCTGTCATCAGTGTGTAGTCATACTGTGCACAATACGATTACTCCATGACCACAGGGCTCTGTGTAGCTCAGAAACGTTGGTGTCATAAGGATTTATTACAGATTTTCACCCTCTTGTATACCCTGTGAGACGCGTGCCTGTTTATCCTGCTATGCGGATTTACTGTCTATATGTATACAGTATATATATATATATATATATATATTGTATATATATATATATACAGTATATATATATATATATATAGTATATCCACGAATGCGGCACACTCCTTCCCATGCAATTCAAAACGCCGCGGTGCCCGCTAGCATATGTATATACAGATCCAGAAAGTGGCACTCAACGGACTTTCACTAAGGACATTACATCAACTCCTTTTGCAATGTTTCGGGATCTTAGGAAGCGTATACAGGAGAGGTACCCTTGGATACGCTTCCTAAGATCCACAAGAGCCTTACCTATCCACCGGGACACCCAATAGTGTCAGCCAGAGACTCCCTATACAGTAATATCTCGCTATATTTGGATCACTTTCTGCAACCCTGTGTACATGCGGGTGATACCTACCTGAAGGATACTACTGATCTGCTTTTAAGTCTTATGGATATTGGTGAAGTACCGGATAATACATGGTTATGCACCCTAGATATCTCAAGCCTCTATACCAATATACCCCACATTGGAGGATTGGAGGCAGTTGAAGATTTGATTACCAACAATACCTTATATCAGGGTCCACGCATAGATTTTTTTCTGACCTTATTGGATATGACACTGAGGAGGAATTACTTTTACTTTGATGGCCATTATTATAGGCAAAAAAGTGGATGTGCCATGGGATCGCACGTGGCACCGACATATGCGAACGCATATATGGCAAAAGTAGAAAGGGATTTTTTCTTCAATCGGGATGTGCGGGAAAGAATTTTGTTTTATAAGCGCTACATTGACGATGTGATTCTTTTTTGTAGAGGCGATTGTAATGATCTTAAAGATGTAATTGAAACGATCAATGAGCTTGACCACCCGAATAAATTCACATATGACATGAGTTTAGATCAAATAAACTTTCTGGATGTCACTATTATGGTGAACAACAACCTAATATCCACTAAGATGTATTCAAAGCCAACGGATAGGAATACACTGCTGAGAGCAGATAGTTTCCATCCGGCTACAACTATTAATAGCCTACCATATTCCCAATTACTAAGGGTTAAAAGAGTGACAAGTGACCCTTCCATGCTGGAGGAGGAGATGGATTTAATGGTAGAGAAGTTTAGAGCAAGAGGATACTCTGAAAAATTATTGCGGGCAGCACGGAGTAAAGTGGATTGCGTATCAAGGGAAGATACGTTGAAACATAAGGACAAAGACCAGATGGACAATGTTCTAAATTGGGTATACACCTATAGTACATCACAAAGTGACATTAATAAGGCTAGTAAAGAATTATGGGCGATAATTCAGAATGATAGAGATCTAGTATCTCTTAAAAAAACAAGGATCAGACCATGTTACAAGAGGGGTAGGAATAGGAATCACAGTAAGTCCCCTCAGGTAGCATGCAGACCAACCAATGGATGTTACAAATGCCTGGGGTGCACGACGTGTGGATATATGTGGACGGGCAAATTCTTCCATCACCCTCATTCGGGACAAAGATTTGAAATAAGGCATCGCCTGTTCTGTTCAAGCATGTTTGTTGTGTATCTAATTAAATGCCCTTGTGGACTCTGCTATGTAGGGAAAACCGTGCGTTCCTTTAAGGAACGCATGGCCCTACACAGATCAGCGATCAGATCTGCCATTAATGGTAAGGGGATGGAACAACCGGTAGCTCGTCACTTTGTGGAGGCCAAGCACAATTTGTCTAGCTTAAAATATATGATAATAGATCATGTTCCGGAAGATGGAAGGAGGGGTGATAGAGATAATAAATTGCTGATGATGGAAGCCAAATGGATCCATTATTTGGACACTGTCAGACCCAAGGGTCTGAATGAACAGTTAAATTATAAAATTTTTTGTTAGAGTTACTTTGTCTATGTCTTCTGTTGCTCTTCAGGTGTAGTTGATTTCCATTTCTACAAGTGAAGGAATTATAAGTCTTTTGTATTATTGATAATACATCCATATATGATTATATGTTACACTTCAAAGTATGCCGCATGTGGATGGCTTAAGCACGTATTACCGTTTTTAAATTGTAAATTTGTGTCTGTTATTGTTTTTGTATGTTTTTTTCACGTGGTGCATGTTATGTAGTCTCTCTCGGCAGGCCCCGGGTTTCCATGGTGACAGCCGCGTCACTGATGTGCCGAGGTGTTTCCGGCTCTTACCAGAAGTACTGCATGCAGGACGACGGGTGGCTAGCGGGACCTGGAGCAGACTGAGGAGGGACAGCAGGTATTTAAGGTGATTTATCACGTAAAGTCTGTATTGATGTGTATACAGCCTGACGAAGGGCAATAAAGCCCGAAACATTGCAAAAGGAGATGTAATGTCCTTATTGAAAGTCCGTTGAGTGCCACTTTCTGGATCTGCATATATATATATATATATATATATATATATATATATATATATATATTAGGGGTGTGCACCGGCCACTTTTCGTGTTTTGTGTTTTGGTATTGGATCTGGATCTTTCTTCGTATTTTGGATCTGGATTGGTTTTGCCAAAACCACCCTTCCGTGTTTTGGGTTCTGGGTTATGTGTTTTGGATCTGTATTTTTTTTAAAAAAAGCATAAAAACAGCTAAAATCACAGAATTTGTTGGTTTTTCTGCTCCTGTGCTATTATTAACCTCAATAACTTTAATTTCCACTCATTTCCAGTCTATTCTAAACACCTCACACCTCACAATAGTGTTTTTATGTCCAAAAGGTTGCACCAAGGTAGCTGGATGACTATGCAAAGCAACACGAGTGGGCGGCGCAAACACGTGGCCCATCTAGAAGTGACACTGAAGTGGCAGACAGGATGGCAGTTTGAAAAACGAGGCCCCGAACAGTACATAATGCAAAGAAAAAAAAGAGGTGCAAGATGGAATTGTCTTTGGGCCCTCCCACCCCCCCTTATGTTGTATAAACAGGACATGCACACTTTAACAAACCAATCATTTCAGCGCCAGGGTCTGCCACACAACTGTGGCTGAAATGATTGGTTCGTTTGGGCCCCCACAAAACAAGCTGGCAATTATTCTGTCCCTGCACAAACTGGCTCTATGGAGGCAAGATGTCGTCCTCATCCTCCTCATTCACCGATTCCTCACCCTCTTCAGTGTTGTGTACATCCTCATCCTCACAGAGTATTAATTCGTCCCCGCTGGAATCCACCACCACAGGTCCCTCTGTACGTTCTGGAGGCTGGTCTCCCTGGAAGAGTTGATAATTCATTTTTATGAACATCCTCTTCTCCACATTTTGTGGAAGCAACCTCCTACGCCTTTCACTGACAAGGTTCCCGGCTGCACTAAACACTCTTTCGGAGTACACACTGGAGGGGGGGCAACTCAGGTAAAATAGAGCCAGTTTGTACAGGGACCTCCATATTGCCTCTTTTTCCTGCCAGTACAGGTACGGACTGTCTGACATGATCACTTGGATGCTGTCATCGATGTAATCCTCCACCATTCTGTCAATGGTGACAGTATCATATGCATTGACAGTAGACATGTCAGAAATTATTGGCAGATCCTTCAGTCCGGACCACATGTCCAAACTTGGTCCTGCCTGCCCTGCATCACTGCCAGCGGGTTGCTTAGGATATCTAAGTTGTTTCCTGGCAGCCCCAGTTGCGGGAGAAAATGAAGAAGGAGATGTTGACGTGTCATGTTCCGCTTCAGCTCACAGTGTTTTCACCAGCAGGTCTTTGCACCTCTGCAGGCTTGTGTCCGCTGGGAGAGACACCACGTAGGCTTTAAACCTAGGATCGAGCGGTGGCTAAAATGTAGTGGTCTCATTTCAACAGATTGACCATCCTCGAATCCTGGCAAAGCGAATGAAGGGCTTTATCCACAAGTCCCACATACCAAGCAGAATCGCTCCATCTCAGCTCTTCCTTCACTTTCTCCAGCTGCTTCTGCAAAAGCCTGATGAGGGGAATGACTTGACTCAAGCTGGCAGTGTCTGAACTGACTTCTCGTGTGGCAAGTTCGAAGGGCTGGAGAACCTTGCACAACACGGAAATCATTCTCCACTGCGCTTGAGTCAGGTGCATACCCCCTCCTTTGCCTATGTCATAGGTGGATGTATAGGCTTGAATGGCCTTTTGCTGCTCCTCCATCCTCTGAAGCATATAGAGGGTTGTGTTCCACCGCGTCACAACCTCTTGCTTCAGGTGATGGCAGGGCAGGTTCAAGAGTGTTTGCTGGTGCTCAAGTCTTCGGCACACAGTCGCTGAATGGCGAAAGTGGCCAGACATTTTTTGGGCCATCCAAAGCGTCTCCTGCATGCCCTTGTCATTTTCCGAAAATTATACACCACCAAATTTATTGTGTGAGCAAAACATGGGACGTGCTGGAATTTGCCCAGATGTAATGCCAGCACAATATTTTTGGCGTTGTCAGATATCACAAATCCCCAGGAGAGTCTAAGTGGGGTAAGCCATTGGGCGATGATTTCCCTCAGTTTCTCTAAGAGGTTGTCGGCGGTGTGCCACTTACTGAAACCGGTGATACACAATGTAGCCTGCCTTGGAACGAGCTGGCGTTTCTGAGATGCTGCTACTGGTGACGCTGCTGTTGTTGCTGCGTAAGGCGATACATCTACCCAGTGGGCTGTCACAGTCATATAGTCCTTAGTCTGCTCTGTTCCACTTGTCCACATGTCCGTGGTTAAGTGGACATTGGGTACAACCGCATTTTATAGTACAGCGAGGAGACTTTTTCAGACGTCTCTGTACAGTCTCGGTATCACCTGCCTAGTGAAGTGCAATCCAGACGGGATTTGGTACCGGGGACACACTACCTCCATCAATTGTCTAAATCTCACTGCACTAATGGCGGACCCCGAACGCACATGTAACACCAACATAGCTGTCAAGGCCTCAGTTATCTGCTTTGCAACAAGATGACTGCTGTCATACTTCATCCTTCTCGCTAAGGACTGTTGGGGGTCAATTGCTTAGTAAAAGAAGTAGTGGTAACTTCCTCTTTGGGATGATGAACGACTCCCAGTAGCAACAGCAGCAGCAGTAGGAGCAGCAATGCCGGACCCTCCGGAGGAATCCCGGATAGGAGAGGAGTCAGTCATGTCAGTGACATGGCCTGCAGTACTACTTCTGATCCTGACTGAGGAGGAAATTGACGAGGAGGGAGTTGACGGTGTGGTTTGCAGGCACTTGGATACAACAGGGATTTAGGTGTCCATGGACTGCTTACGGTCTTAGCCAGTTTCTGAACTTGGCAGTAACTTTTTATGAACGCGCTGCAGGTGACTTATAAGGGAGGATATTCCTAGGTGGTTAACATCCTTACCCCTACTTATTACACCTTTACATACGCAACAAATGGCAAGACAGTAGTTGTCCGGATTTGGACTGAAATATTTCCAGACCAAAGAGGTGGAATGTTTGGTCTTCTGCCCAGGCATGACCATGATGGGCTTTTTCATCCCACAGACAACAACTGTCTCCCCGGGTATCTGATTTAAACAAACCACCTCACCATCAGAATCCTTTTCGTCAACTTCCTCCTCAGCGCCAGCTACACCAATATCCTCATCCTGTTGTACTTCAGTGACATCTTCAATTTGAATATCAGCAAGTGGACTGTGGGTGCTTCTTACAGCACTTGCAGAGGGTGTGCAAATGGTGGAAGGAGCCACCTCTTCCCATCCAGTGTTGGGAAGGTCAGTCATCGCAACCGCCGCCACACTTTCACTCTCCTTGGGGATTTGTGATATCTGCTTAGAATTAGAATGCACAGTTCTTTGCTGTGCTTTTGCCAGCTTAACTCATTTAATTTTTCTAGCAGGAGGAGGGCTTCCATCGTCATGTGAAGCTGAACCACTAGTCATGAACATAGCGAAGGACCTTAGCCGTTCCTTACCACTCCGTGTCATAAATGGCATATTGGCAAGTTTACATTTCTCCTCAGACTATTTAAATGTATTTTTAAGGTCATTTTACTGAACTTTGGCTTTTTGGATTTTACATGACCTCTACTATGACATTGGGCAACAGCCTTGGCAAGCAACGTTGATGGCATTTCATCGTCTATGTAATGACTAGTGGCAGCAACTTCAGTACTAGGAGGAAGTGGTTCTTGATCTTTTCCTAATTTATTTGTAGCCTCCAATTTTTTGTTCTCCATTATTTTTATGGAGTGAATCACCCCTGTAAAAATATTTTTTTTTCGGGGCAGCAGCCCTCAATGACAGACAGTAGTGCAGCTACACCGATGACAGTGACAGCTACACCGATGACAGTGACAGCTACACCGATGACAGTGACAGCTACACCGATGACAGTGACAGCTACACCGATGACAGTGACAGGTGTTTTTTTTATGACAGTGACAGCGACAGCTACGCCGATGGCAGTGACAGGTGTGTGTTTTATTTTTTTGGGGGGGGCAGCAGCCATTGACAGACAGCAGCACAGCACTGGACAACAGTAGCCAGCCAGTCCCTATGGTCAGCATCAGCAGCAACCAACAAATCCCAGAATCAATTGGGCACGAGGTTTAGCGAGGTAAAAAACCTGCCGCCCCTCGCGCACAATTTTGGAATACCGCGGGTATGCATGCTGCCGATACCCGCAGTATCCAATTTTAAAAAAGTGGTCACTGGGTTTTCAGCTCTGAAATCCCCGTGCTGCATAAAAAAAAAAAATTGGCACTTACCTGCACAGGGGGCTCTCCAGTGGTCTCCACGGCTCCCGGTGGCCTCCCCTCTGTCTTCTCACGGTGAAGGGGCTGCTGGGAGTCCCGGGGGCTGCTGGGAGGGGCAAGGGCTGTTGGGAGATGTAGTTCTCCCAGCACCCATTCCAGGGGGGCCACACAGACACTGGGGGGCCACACAAACTGGAGGTCATACACACACACACTCAAACACACACACACAAACACAGTAATAAACACTCACACACACTGACAAACTCACCCTGCTGGGTGTACCGCCAGGGTGCCAGAGAAAGTACCGGTGATTATTCCTAAGATCATCGATTTTAGGAAGAATCACACTTGCTCAGGAGGTGCGTGAAAAAAAACCTCCCGGCGCTTAATATTTGCATTTCAAAAACCCGCACCAGCTGGAAAAACCTTGCAGATGCGGATTTTGTGCTATTCTCGCACCCAATTGAATATGCCCCTATATATATATATATATATATATTAGGGGTGTGCACCGGCCACTTTTCGTGTTTTGTGTTTTGGTTTTGGATCTGGATCTTTCTTCGTGTTTTGGATCTGGATTGGTTTTGCCAAAACCACCCTTCCGTGTTTTGGGTTCTGGGTTTTGTGTTTTGGATCTGTATTTTTTTGAAAAAAAGCATAAAAACAGCTAAAATCACAGAATTTGTAGGTTTTTCTGCTCCTATGCTATTATTAACCTCAATAACCTTAATTTCCACTCATTTCCAGTCTATTCTGAATACCTCACACCTCACAATAGTGTTTTTATGTCCAAAAGGTTGCACCGAGGTAGCTGGATGACTATGCTAAGCGACACGAGTGGGCGGCACAAACACGTGACCCATCTAGGCGTGAAACTGCAGTGGCAGACAGGATGGCATTGAAAAACTAGGCCCCAAACTGTACATAATGCAAAGAAAAAAAAGAGGTGCAAGATGGAATTGTCCTTGGGCCCTCCCACCCACCCTTATGTTGTATAAACAGGACATGCACACTTTAACAAACCAATCATTTCAGCGCCAGGGTCTGCCACACAACTGTGGCTGAAATGATTGGTTCGTTTGGGCCCCCACAAAACAAGCTGGCAATTAATCTGTCCCTGCACAAACTGGCTCTACGGAGGCAAGAAGTCGTCCTCATCCTCCTCATCCACAGATTCCTCACCCTATTCAGTGTTATGTACATCCTCATCCTCACAGAGTATTAATTCGTCCCCGCTGGAATCCACAACCACAGGTCCCTCTGTACGTTCTGGAGGCTGGTCTCCCTGGAAGAGTTGATCATTCATTTTATGAACATCATCTTCTCCACATTTTGTGGAAGCAACCTCCTACGCCTTTCGCTAACAAGGTTCCCGGCTGCACTAAACACTCTTTCGGAGTACACACTGGAGGGGGGGCAACTCAGATAAAATAGAGCCAGTTTGTACAGGGACCTCCAAATTGCTTCTTTTTCCTGCCAGTACAGGTACGGACTGTCTGACATGCCTACTTGGATGCTGTCACTGATGTAATCCTTTAACAGACAGACGCACGCTTGTCGCTGCTGCTTTGAGGATTCAAGTGCGGCTACAGCCCACACAATTCACAAAGACAGAAAAAAGAAGAAGAATATTTTTATTCTTTGTGTAGCACACTTTGAGGGTGTCACCACCCTTTAACAGACAGACGCACGCTTGTCGCTGCTGCTTTAAGGATGCAGGTGCGGCTACAGCCCACACATTTCACAAAGACCGAAAAAAAAAGAACAATATTTTTATTCTTTGTGTAGCACACTTTGAGGGTGTCACCACCCTTTAACAGACAGACGCACGCTTGTCGCTGCTGCTTTAAGGATGCAGGTGCGGCTACAGCCCACACATTTCACAAAGACCGAAAAAAAAAGAACAATATTTTAATTGTTTGTGTAGCACACTTTGAGGGTGTCACCACCCTTTAACAGACAGACGCACGCTTGTCGCAGCTGCTTTAAGGATGCAGGTGCGGCTACAGCCCACACAATTCACAAAGACAAAAAAAAGAACAATATTTTAATTGTTTGTGTAGCACACTTTGAGGGTGTCACCACCCTTTAACAGACAGACGCACGCTTGTCGCAGCTGCTTTAAGGATGCAGGTGCGGCTACAGCCCACACAATTCACAAAGACAGAAAAAAGAACAATATTTTAATTGTTTGTGTAGCACACTTTGAGGGTGTCACCACCCTTTAACAGACAGACGCACGCTTGTCGCTGCTGCTTTAAGGATGCAGGTGCGGCTACAGCCCACACAATTCACAAAGACAGAAAAAAGAAGAATATTTTTATTGTTTGTGTAGCACACTTTGAGGGTGTCACCACCCTTTAACAGACAGACGCACGCTTGTCGCTGCTGCTTTGAGGATGCAAGTGCGGCTACATCGCACACAAGTCACAAACACATTAAAAAAATAGTTTTTTATTTTTTGGAGCACTTCGTGAGTTACACCACCCTTTAACAGACAGACGCACGCTTGTTGCTGCTGCTTTAAGGATGCAGGTGCGGCTACAGCCCACACAATTCACAAAGACAGAAAAAAGAAGAAGAATATTTTTATTGTTTGTGTAGCACACTTTGAGGGTGTCACCACCCTTTAACAGACAGACGCACGCTTGTCGCTGCTGCTTTGAGGATGCAAGTGTGGCTACATCGCACACAAGTCACAAACACATTAAAAAAATTTTTTTGATTTTTTGGAGCACTTTGAGAGTTACAACACCCTTTAACAGACAGACGCACGCTTGTCGCTGCTGCTTTGAGGATGCAAGTGCGGCTACAGCCCACACAATTCACAAAGACAGAAAAAAAAATAACAATATTTTAATTGTTTGTGTAGCACACTTTGAGGGTGTCACCACCCTTTAACAGACAGGCGCATGCTTGTCGCTGCTGCTTTAAGGATGCAGGTGCGGCTACAGCCCACACATTTCACAAAGACAGAAAAAAAAGGAACAATATTTTAATTGTTTGTGTAGCACACTTTGAGGGTGTCACCACCCTTTAACAGACAGACGCACGCTTGTCGCTGCTGCTTTGAGGATGCAGGTGGAATCTAGACGGGATTTGGAACCGAGGACACACTACCTCCATCAATTGTCTAAATCCCACTGCACTAATGTCGGATACCGGACGCACGTCTAACACCAACATAGCAGTCAAGGCCTCAGTTATACTTTTTGCTTCAGGATGACTGCTGTCGTACTTCATCCTCATCGCTAGGGACTGTTGGAGGGTCAATTGTTTAGTAAAAGTAGTGATGTTCCTACTTCCTCTCTGGGATGATGAACAACTCCCAGCAGCAGCAACAGCACTAGTAGGAAGTGGTTCTTGATCTTTCCCTATTTTATTTTTATCAGAGAAAGTTTGGTCCTCCATTTATGTTATATTGATATATATACGTGTGGCTAAAGCGCACACAAACACAGAAAATATTTTTTTATTTTTGCTGGAGAGTAGTGCACTTTGTGGGTTACACCACCCTTTAAGAAATGAGCCAGCCGGCTCTTTACTTATGGGACACAGGCGCACGCTTGGCGCTGCTCCTTTGTTGATGCACGTGCAGCCACAGTGCACACAAGTCACAAACACAGAAAATATATATTTTTTTGGTTTGGAGTGTACTTTGGGGGTTACAGAACCCTTTAACGGTCAAGCCAGCCGGCCCTTTACTTATGACACAGGCGCACGCTTGGCACTACTTTGTTGATGCACGTGCGGCTACTGCGCACACAATTCACAAACACAGAAAATAATTTTTTTTTTGGTTTGGACTGGAGTGTACTTTCGGGGGTTACAGCACCCTTTAACGGTCAAGCCAGCCGGCCCTTTACTTATGACACAGGCGCACACTTGGCACTACTTTGTTGATGCACGTGCGGCTACTGCGCACACAATTCACAAACACAGAAAATAATTTTTTTTTTGGTTTGGACTGGAGTGTACTTTCGGGGGTTACAGCACCCTTTAACGGTCAAGCCAGCCGGCCCTTTACTTATGACACAGGCGCACACTTGGCACTACTTTGTTGATGCACGTGCGGCTACTGCGCACACAATTCACAAACACAGAAAATAATTTTTTTTCGGTTTGGACTGGAGTGTACTTTGGGGGTTACAGCACCCTTTAACGGTCAAGCCAGCCGGCCCTTTACTTATGACACAGGCGCACGCTTGGCACTACTTTGTTGATGCACGTGCGGCTACTGCGCACACAATTCACAAACACAGAAAATAATTTTTTTTTTGGTTTGGACTGGAGTGTACTTTCGGGGGTTACAGCACCCTTTAACGGTCAAGCCAGCCGGCCCTTTACTTATGACACAGGCGCACGCTTGGCACTACTTTGTTGATGCACGTGCGGCTACTGCGCACACAATTCACAAACACAGAAAATAAATTTTTTTTTGGTTTGGACTGGAGTGTACTTTGGGGGTTACAGCACCCTTTAACGGTCAAGCCAGCTGGCCCTTTACTTATGACACAGGCGCACGCTTGGCACTACTTTGTTGATGCACATGCGGCTACTGCGCACACAATTCACAAACACAGAAAATAATTTTTTTTTTGGTTTGGACTGGAGTGTACTTTGGGGGTTACAGCACCCTTTAACGGTCAAGCCAGCCGGCCCTTTACTTATGACACAGGCGCACGCTTGGCACTACTTTGTTGATGCACGTGCGGCTACTGCGCACACAATTCACAAACACAGAAAATAATTTTTTTTTTGGTTTGGACTGGAGTGTACTTTCGGGGGTTACAGCACCCTTAACGGTCAAGCCAGCCGGCCCTTTACTTATGACACAGGCGCACGCTTGGCACTACTTTGTTGATGCACGTGCGGCTACTGCGCACACAATTCACAAACACAGAAAATATATTATTTTTTTAGCACTTGGGGGGAGCACCCCTGATGGACAGAGCACCCCCTGGACAACACTACAGCACCTCTTTAGGACTGGGACACTGCACAGGACTTTGGAGTGGACACAGCCCCTATGGAGAACTGACTGCACAACACAGTCCAGCCAGCCCCTATGGACTTTGAAGTAGTGGACACAGCCCCTATTAACAACAGCAGCACAGCACAACACAGCCAGCCCCTATGGACTTTGAAGTAGTGGACAACAGCAGCACTACACTACACTACACTACACAGCCCTAACTCCCACCCTCCCTCTTCACTGTCCACAGCCGAGTGAGAAAATGGCGCCGACGTGGGTACCTTATATAGGATCCAAAACCCGCGAGACTCGGAAGGCGGGATGATGACGTTTTGCCTCGATTTCAGATCCGAGTCAGGCGGGAAAAGTCGAGCCTGATTCGGATCGGACTCGGATCGGGGGGGCTCGGGGGGGTTCGGATTTCAGAAATCCGAACCCGCTCACCCCTAATATATATATATATATAAAGTAGCAGGAAGAAATGGCGGCACTCCGAGTCTCAGGTGGGTGAATTAATGAATTTGTTTTAATCCATATTTAGAAAAACAGGCAGATGTTTCGGGGCTTCAGCATCCCTTTGTCAAGGTGAGTAACAAAAGAAATATGGGCAATCTTAGACTCAGTGACATTTGCTTGCTGAGTCCAGGGCTGTCAGGCTGTGCTTCGTCCAAAGGGGGCTGTGTTGTCCAATACAGGGGTGTGCTGTGCTGGTCTGTGTTGTCCAATGCAGGGGTGTGCTGTGCTGGTCTGTGTAGTCCAATGCAGGGGTGTGCTGTGCTGGGCAGTATTGTCCAATCCAGGCAGGGTGTGCTGTGCTCTGTCCAGGGGGCTGTGTTGCCAATCAAGGAGTTTGCTGTGCTGGACTGTGTCATCCAATCCAGGCAGGGTTTGCTGTGCTCTGTCCAGGGAGCTGTGTTATTATTGCTTTGCTAATGCAGGGGTGTGCTGTTCTGTCCATCAAGGGGTGTGCTGTCCAGACAGGGTTGTGCTGTCCATCCAGTGTACTGTCTGTCCACAGGCTGCAAAAAAAAGTAACTAAAAGTAAAAAAAAATAAGTTACAAAAAGTTACAAATATTTTTTTGTGTGCAGTACCCCACACTTTGAAGCTGTATGACCCCCACCCGTATCCAAAACACTGACGCTGCTGTCCATCTTGTGAGTGACACTCTAGGTTCATCATACTGCAGTGGCTTTGCTTTACTTGAGCTGCCCACCCTCCAGTGTGTACTCAGAAAGACTTTTGAGTACAGCCAGGAACTTTGTCAGCGATCGGCTGTGACATCTGTGAGTCAGACCTTTCTAACACAGTAATTGTAAAGGGGCCTCTTTCCAACATTTCTAAACTCTATGCAAATGTGAGGATGAGTAGTAGTAAAAGTAATGATGATGACATAGAAACTGAGGATGCTATTGTGGAAGTGCAACAGGATAAGGGTAATATTTGTGTACCTGCTGGAAAAACCTTGCAGATGCAGATTTTTTGCTATTCTCGCACCCAATTGAATATGCCCCTATAGATATATATATATATATATATATATATATATATATATTTATATATATATATAAAGTAGCAGGAAGAAATGGCGGCACTCCGAGTCTCAGGTGGATGAATTAATGAATTTGTTTTAATCCATATTTAGAAAAACAGGCAGATGTTTCGGGGCTTCAGCATCCCTTTGTCAAGGTGAGTAACAAATGAAATAAGGGCAATCTTAGACTCAGTGACATTTGCTTGCTGAGTCCAGGGCTGTCAGGCTGTGCTTCGTCCAAAGGGGGCTGTGTTGTCCAATACAGGGGTGTGCTGTGCTGGTCTGTGTTGTCCAATGCAGGGGTGTGCTGTGCTGGTCTGTGTAGTCCAATGCAGGGGTGTGCTGTGCTGGGCAGTATTGTCCAATCCAGGCACGGTGTGCTGTGCTCTGTCCAGGGGGCTGTGTTGCCAATCAAGGAGTTTGCTGTGCTGGACTGTGTCATCCAATCCAGGCAGGGTTTGCTGTGCTCTGTCCAGGGGGCTGTGTTATTTATCATTGCTTTGCTAATGCAGGGGTGTGCTGTTCTGTCCATCAAGGGGTGTGCTGTCCAGACAGGGTTGTGCTGTCCATCCAGTGTACTGTCTGTCCACAGGCTGCAAAAAAAAAGTAACTAAAAGTAAAAAAAAATAAGTTACAAAAAGTTAAAAATATTTTTTTTTGTGCAGTACCCCACACTTTGAAGCTGTATGACCCCACCCTGTATCCAAAACACTGACGCTGCTGTCCATCTTGTGAGTGACACTCTAGGTTCATCATACTGCAGTGGCTTTGCTTTACTTCAGCTGCCCACCCTCCAGTGTGTACTCAGAAAGACTTTTGAGTACAGCCAGGAACTTTGTCAGCGATCGGCTGTGACGTCTGTGAGTCAGACCTTTCTAACACAGTAATTGTAGAGAGGTCTCTTTCCAACATTTCTAAACTCTATGCAAATGTGAGGATGAGTAGTAGTAAAAGTAATGATGATGACATAGAAATTGAGGATGCTACTGTGGAAGTGCAACAGGATAAGGGTAATATTTGTGTATCTGATGCTAATGAGGATGATTAATGTGTTGGACAAGAAGAAGTTGATAAAATTCATTAGGATGATGTTATTTGTGTCAAAGTAAGTCAGCCATCAGTGACAGTAGTTATTGCCAGTGATAAGAAGAAGGCCATTGTCATGCCTGGGCATAAGACCTAAAAATTAGAGGTAAGGACGTTAAACATCTAGGCACCTCCTCCCTGGTTTATTTTGCAGCGAGTTCATGCTATTTATTAAAAACTTGAAATTTATGTCAAATCATAACAAGCAGTCCAGCATCAGCTACCAGCAGCATGGACAGATCCCAGCACATGCAATCTCCACCACCAACACCTTCATCATCAACCTCCTCATTAGCAATCAGAGGTAGTCCTGCATCCAATGTGCAAAGGCAAACTGACTCCTCCCCTAACCAGGAATCCCAAGAAGCATCCTTGTATGTGAGGGCTGCTACTGCTGGGAGTAAATCTTCATCGCAGATGGGGCCCAATGAGATTAGTAGTTTCAAACAACAATGACTGTGAAACAAGCATTTGCAAGAGGAACCAAGTATGACACCCACCATCCTGTTGCACAGCAGATCACTGAAGCCATTATGGCTATTTTATCATTAGATCTGCTTTCAATATCCACCATCAATGCACCTGGATTTAGCCGGCTAGTTAATATTGATATTGGAATGTGATGAACGCAAACATAGAAAAATAACTAGGGGTGATAAAACTCTCAGCAGCGAACGGGTTAAATTGTAAAAAGTATTTTCCTGTGCTGTGACTAAATGGGAAAGTAGAAAAGTTGTTCCGAAATATTTTCCTTTTATGTCTTATGTTTCCGGATTATACCTAATTCTAATTTTTAGTTGTATAAGTTACTGCTTGGTATAGAATATCTCTTTCAGCAGTTTTGCAGCCTCTGTGAATTAAAAATCAGCGTTCCTTTAAAAACTAGTTATTACAGATTAGAGGACTGAATCTTCTGAGATAACCAGAAGTCTCAGCATCCAGATGGGACCCTTCATGTGATGTAAAACACTCCCCTGTAACTTACAACTGTGACTGTGTTAAATGGTTTATTTCGATTTGAAGTGTGAAAACTGATTTTACACACACAGTGCAGATTGCTATATTGCCAGTGACATAGGCAGAAGAGAAATGTAAGTGACCTACAATGCTCGATTGCTGCCCATCTCTGGGCAGTGATCCTAAGCAGGCTCTGTTCATGAATACAAACTTGACCAGACTATTTCTGTACTGACTGAGAAGTTGGAACTGTTGAGACGTGTGTACTATTTTGTGGTGGACACAGTTTACAAATAGCAGACGCCAGTAGAAATAATATAGTGACAGACACAACAGGGGGGTAGAACTTAACTAGAAGCTTTGTTTTTTTTACCATACTCACTCTCACACATACAGCCAGCCAGGGCCGGTGCAAAGTTTCTTGGCACCCTAGGCATTTCTTCAACCTTGCGCCCTCCCCCCCACCCTCGGATAGCTACACAAGCCCTTATGCAGTGCCCCCAGTAGTGCCCCTTATACAGTGCCCCCAGTAGTGTCCCTTATACAGTGCCCACTGGTAGTGGTCCCCCTATGTAGTGCCCCTTATATAGTTCACCAGTTAGTGGTACCCCTATGCAGTGCCCCTTATATAGTGCCCCAGGTAGTGGTCTCCCTATGCAGGGTTCCTTATGTAATGCCCACAGTAGTAGTCCCCCTTATACTGTATAGTGCCCCCAGTACTAACCCCCCGGTGCAGTAGTGGTCCCCCCAATGCAGAGCTCCCAGTAGTAGTCCCTGCCAAGCAGTGCCCCCAGTAGTAGTCCCCCCCAGCAGTGCCCCCAGTAGTAGTCTTCCACCAACAATGCCCCCAGTAGTAGTCCCCCACCTATGCAGTGCCCCCAGCAGTAATCCCCACCTATGCAGTGACCCCAGTAGTAGTCCCCACCTATGCAGTGCCCTCAGTAGTGGCCCCAACAGTGCAGTGCCCCAGTAGTGGTCCCACCAGTGCAGTGCCTCCAGAATTAGTCCTCCCAGCAATGCCCCCAGTAGTAGTGCCACCAGCAGTGCCCCCAGTGGTAGTCCCCCCCCAGCATTGCCCCCAGTGGTAGTCCTCCCAGCAGTGCCCCCAGTAGTAGTCCCCCCCAGCAGTGCCCCCAGTACTAGTCCTCCCCCAGCAATGTCCCCAGTAGTAGTCCCCCACCTTTGCAGTGCCTCCAGCAGTAATCCCCACCTATGCAGTGCCCTCAGTAGTGGTCCCACCAGTGCAGTGCCCCTAGTAGTGGACCCCCCCTAGCAGTGCCCCCAGTAGTAGTCCCCTCCAGCAGTACCCACAGTAGCAGTCCCCTATCCCAGTAGTGCCCCCAGTAGTAGTCTGTCCCATCCCCCAGCAGTACCCCCAGCAGTGATCCCAGGGCCAGACAGACACATATGTAAAAAAAAAACCCAAAAAACTCCACTTACGTTAATCCCCGCTCCGGCGTCCGCTCCTCTGTCTACCCGGGCTGGCCCGCTCTGCATGATGGGAGAAACGTCATGACGTCTCCAATCACCCACTGCAGGAGCCGGAAAATGGAGCTCATGAGTGAGCTCCAGCCCGACTCTGGCAGTGGGCGCAGCAGCCGATGAGAGTCTATCTGACTCTCTTCGGCTGCTAAAACACACACACAGCTGCCAGCGCCGGCGGCTGTGTGTTTGTTACTAGTAGTGTAGTGCGGGCTGCACTTATGTGCAGTACGCACTACACATTATTCCAGAGGTGCCCTGCAGTAGCCGGCGCTCTAAGGCAGCTGCCTAAGTTTGCCTAGTGGTAGCGCCAGCCCTGCAGGCAGCGTAGATATGTAGGCAGGTATGTATAGCAGAGATTTAGCAGGTCCCCCATGGAGCGGAGTTGTACACAGTTGTGTATTACTGTGGTGCTTAAACACAGTGGATCCAAGATGGCGTCGCACATGTGCAAAGTGCCTACAGTAATGGTAATGGTGGCCGTATTGGTTAAGGCGATCTTCACTTATAGAGCATCATGGGGGTAGTGCTCACTCCATATACCAACAGGAACTTGCTGTTAGCCAAGCTTAGATTGCATGTTTATGTGTCTGCACCAAAAAGGATCATAGTAGGGACACACACGTCATACCTGAGAGTGATTTCCATATCCACACAATAAATCTTTGCCTCTCCTGCACTACCCTATAAACTTCAATTTCAGATGCTCCTCCTGTATGATCCCAAGCCGAGGGAGGTTCTAAAAAATGAAAATAAAGATACAATACAATAAAAGTGCTTACAGTGTAATAATTTGTTTTCCAAGTACATTGTACTAGTGCAAGTGTTCTGCATACATTAAATAAAATCTTACAATCTTATCTGAACCAATTAGTGAGACAAGGCTCTCATCTCCAGGTTACCATGGACTTGCAATCACGAGTTGCTATGATGTCCAATGGTCACGCAGTAGATCCGATGGCTGCGTCTTCGGACACAGCTTCGGATCACGAGAGCCAGCAGTGGGTGTCTTTTTACTAAAGACGCCACCTGGGGCTTTTGCACAATATCGCACAGCTGCTGTGTACACAGATGCAGTGACTGTGTTATAATGTCCATCTCTGAATCAGCCTCCAAGATGGCTGCACTTTATACGAGCTCTGTGCCCTATTTCCCATATAATCAAACTTAATACAGATAGAAATTTGTGAGGGCAGTGGAATATACCTGGAATTGCTGATGATTACACAAAGGGGAAGGTTATTTTGAAGATCTGCAGGAATACCATCTCAAAATCAATGCTTTGTTGTGAATGAATGAATAAAAATGGTATTAAATCGAAGAACATATAAAAAGGCTGCTAATAATGATAGTAAAAAATGGTATTCACTATGTGAGAAGGTTAAAAAACATTTTATTAAAGCTTTAAAAGAAAACATGTATTGGCCAGTTTGGTTAGGTATGCTGGCACTCGGGATCCCGGCGGGCAGAATCCCGACACCGGCATCCTGACAGGGTTAGGATACTGACACCTGTCGGTAAGTATCCTAACCCTACCACTGCCTAAACCTAACCCTTCCCCCCGCAGCCTAAACCTAACCTCACCCCCTAGTGCCTAACCCCAACCTCCCCTAGTGCCTAACCCTAACCCTCCCCCTAGTGTCTAACCTTAACCCTCCCCCTAGTGTCTAACCCTAACCTCCCCTAGTGCCTAACCATAACCTCCCCTAGTGCCTAACCCTAACCTCCCCTAGTGCCTAACCCTAACCCTCCCCCTAGTGTCTAACCCTAACCTCCCCTAGTGCCTAACCCTAACCTCCCCTAGTGTCTAACCTTAACCTCCCCTAGTGCCTAACCCTCCACCTAGTACCTAACCTTAACCCTCCCCCTAGTGTCTAACTGTAACCTCCCCTAGTGCCTAACCCTAACCTCCCCTAGTGCCTAATCCTAACTAGTGCCTAACCCTAACCTCCTCTAGTGCCTAACCCTAACCTCCCCTAGTGCCTAACCCTAACCCTCCCCCTAGTGTCTAACCCTAACCTCCCCCTAGTGTCTAACCCTAACCTCCCCTACTGCCTAACCCTAACCTCCCCTAGTGCCTAACCTTTGACCCTAACCCTCCCCCTAACTTCACTACTTACGGGCGGGTTACCTGCAGTTGGGATGCTAGCGCCGGAATTCTGACTGGTGTTGGGATTCTGGCTCTGGCATCCTGACAGCCAGGATTATAATTTCATCACGTATTGGACATAATTACTTATTAAAAAACAATAAAAACATGCAAGTGCTCAGAATATGTACGACCTCCTATGACTGTATAATTGTCCACAGAACGGATGCAAATCTCTATGTGTAGGTGTGTAAAGAAAAAACAACATTATCAGCTCTCACCTCTGGTAAACCTGTGTGGTGCAGCTGCAATTAGAGTTTCCAGTTATTCCAGTATGATGTAGAATATGTGGCAGAGGTATATCCAGTGCCAGTTTGAAGTTGTAATGACCTGCGTGGTGCAGCTTTGTGTAATTAAGTCCAGTTACTTCAAATGGGCTATATTTAGAAGAAGTGGATCTTATGAATCACCTTCCATAAGATGCAGTCAGTGGAGTTCTTTTGTATATCAGCGGGGAAAAGTATAGCAGAGCTCAAAGTAGGAACTGCCTTACGCATTTCATTGGTCCAGCTAACTTCCTCAGAGAGATACGCAGTGAGCACTCCCTGCCATCCAATCAAAAAATATATACAGTCATCTGTGATTCTTCTTCATGATGCAATGGGATACATTAGTAGTTACTATTTGTGACAAGCTCAGTGCACTGAAGTCTGTAGGTTAGGATCAGGCACTAACACAAATTCACTGAAATAGGAGAAATATTGAACAGCAAAGAGAATTAACTTCCTCCTCATAAAGCCGTAGCTAACATAGGTGGTTGATTCAGCTTCGGACGGATTTGCAAAGCGGCACGCAGGCAGCTATGCAATTCCGTCCTTGCAAATATGCAAATGCAGCAGGCGATGTATGTCACCCCCTGCTGCATTTGCGATCCCAGCACTGCGACCGAGGCTGGGATCACCATCGCGAACATCGGTGGTTGATGATCGTGATGGTGGACAATGCAGGAATGCCTGCCAGCTGAGCAAGCCTCAGCTTACTCAGGCTGGCCGGCTTGCAACTCAAGGAAACTGCATCTGTCAATACAGTTCCTGTCCTTGCTACTCCCAGAAAACAGGGCGGAAATGCTGACCCCACCCTTGCACCACCCCTTAAATGCCTCTGCCTGTCAATCAGGCAGAGGCATCGGGGCTGCGAGCGATTATGCAGGACCCATTCTGCACACTCTCAGAATGGGTCCTGCTCACATGCAGATTGCCAATTATAATAACCCTTGCATGCAATGCTGAATCAGCCCCATGGAGAGAATCAAACAATTTGACATAATCTCAGGCTTTAGTTTAAATAAAGAAAAAACGATTGCTCGTGCCTTGGGGAAAGTGATGCAGCCATCTTGGAGCCAAAGTCTCCAATGGACAAAATAGAGTATTACAGAGCATCGCATACCTAGGTCTTCAACTGTACAAATTTTACATAAAATCGAAAAGGGCGAACATTTGGGAAAAGCATGTTTAATTAAAATGAATACACTCCCTTAAATTTTATACCCACTCAAAATGCTCCCCATTATATTAGGCTACCTAAAATAGATGAGGAAAAATACATTAAAGTGTTTAGAGATTTTATTTGCAACAATAGAAAAAAACAAAACAAAATTTAGCACCAGAACAGAAGGTGGTATAAATTTTCTGGATATCACACTTTATAGTCAGGCACAATCTGTCGATACATAAAAGACTGGATCCATAAACAAGACACATATGCAAACACACAACTAGAACAACAATTATTATCCAATGTTAATTAACCTAGTGTTTTCACTTACACAAATATAACATCCATAAAGACATCTTAGATAGAAACATAGTATTTGACGGCAGATAAGAACCACTTGGCCCAACTAGTCTGCCAATTTTCATGTGTCCTTTAGGCAACTTCAACCCTATTTACTCCTTAAGTCTCTCTTAAGGATATTCTTATGCCTATTCCATAAGCATAGGCACTAGGGGAGGTTAGGGTTAGGCACTAGGGGAGGTTAAAATTGTTCCACCATTTTAGCTTCAACCACCTCTGATGGGAGGCTATTCCACTTATCCACTACCCTTTCTGTGAAGTCATTTTTCCTCAAATTTCCTCTGAGCCTCCCTCCCTCCAGTTTCAGTGCATGTCATCGTGTTCTTGTACATCTCTTCCTTTAAAGAATGCTTCCCTCCTGTCCCTTGTTAAAACCCTTCATGTATTTGAAAGTTTCTATCATGTCCCCCCTTTCCCTTCTCTGCTCCAAACTATACATATTAAGATATTTTAGTCTTTCTGGGTAAGTTCTGTGCCATGCACCATTTTAGTTGCCCTTCTTGGTACGATCTCTAATGTGTCTATAATGTGTCTGTGGTATTATCACTTCTTTTTTCCTGCTACTGATTCCTCTCCCTATGCAACCAAGCATATGACTTGCCTTCCTCATTGCTTTGGTGCATTGCTTGCCTGCCTTCAAGTCATCTGAAATGGTGACTCCTAAATCCATTTCATCCTCTGTATTTTCCATTATACCGTCCATGATACTATATTTAGCCTTTAGGTTATTGGGACCCAAGTGCATGATTTTGCATTTTTTTACATTAAACTGTAGTTGCCATGTTCTTGCCCATTCCTCTAGTCTACCCAGATCCTCAGGCATTTGTTTTACCCCTCCTGGTGTGTCTACCCTGTTGCATACTTTTGTGTCATCTGCAAAAAGGCATAATTTCCCTTTAATATTATTTGCAATATCACAAACAGAGATATTAAAAAGCATTGGCCCAAGTACTGATCCCTGGGGTATGCACTGGTTACCTTTCCCTCCTGTGAATACACTCCATTTACTACAACTCTCTGTTTACTATCCTGCAACCAAAATCTTATCCATTCAACAGTCATAGAATCCAATCCCAAGCTTTCCAGTTTGTTTATCATTCTGTGATGCGGGACCGTGTCAAAAGCCTTACTAAAGTCTAGATAAGCTACATCTACGGCCCCCCTTGATCTATTACTTTTGTCACCCAGTCAAAAAAGTCAATAAGATTTGTTTGGCATGATCTTCCCTGAGTAAATCCATGCTGTTTGGGATCCTGTAAATTGTTGGATTTGAGATATTCCACCACTCTTTCTTTTAATAGTGTTTCCATTATTTTTCCCAGCTACTGATGTAAGGCTCACTGGTCTGTAGTTACTTGCTTTGCTGCCACTTTGTACAGTGGTATAACATTTGCTCTTTTCCAGTCCTCTGGAATCACTCCAGATACTAGCGACTGGTTGAATAATTCTGTTAATGGTGTTACCAGGACCCCTTTAAGCTCTTTTAGTATCCTTGGATGTATCCCATCTGGCCCCATTGATTTATCCATGTTTAGTTTTGAGAGTTCTGTTAGGACCCTCTCCTCTGTAAATGAAATTTCATGTAAATCATTTTTATGAATGCCTCTGCAACTTAACTGTGGCCCCTTCCCCACTTTTTCTGTAGTGAATACTGAACAAAAATAATTATTTCGATGATCTGCTATTTCTTTGTCCTCCTCGATCATGTACTCACTCTCTGTCTTAAGTCTTATTATTCCTCCATTTGACCTCCTCCTTTCACTTATATACTTAAAAAAAAGTTTTGCTCCCTTTATCTACTGACTGGGCCATTTTCTCCTCATCTTCTGCCTTTGCACGCCTTATCACCTTCTTAGCCTCCTTCCTTCTGGCAAGATACGCCTCTTTGTCGTTATTATTTTGAGTCTGCTTATATTTCCTAAAAGCCATATTTTTTAATTTCACACTAGTTGATACCTGTTTTGTAAACCACACTGGTTTCCTTTTCCTGGTGCTTTTCCTAACCCTTTTAATACAAAGGTCTGTAGCCTTCAGTATTGCATTTTTAATTTTTTCCCACCTCTCCTGCACCCCTTCCAAGTTCCTCCAATCTGCCACTGACTCAATAACACATCTTTCCATCTCTGCAAAATCAGCCTTCCTAAAATCTAACACTTTTGTTGTGTATGGCATGAATTGGACCCTGTCTTTATACTAAACCATTCTGCTTGGTGATCACTGGATCCTAGTTTCTCGCCCACATTTACATCCGATATTCTGTCACAAATTGTGAGTATCAAGTCCAGAATAGCGTTTTTGCGAGTGGGCTCCCTCACTAATTGTTTGAGAGATGCTCCCTGAAGGGAATTTAGAAAGTGGCCACTTCTAGAGGAACTTGCAGCAGACACCTCCCAGTTTACATCAGGTAAATGAAAGTCTCCCATGATTATGACCTCTCCTTTTAAAGCCATTCTAGTAATGTCCTGCAATAGGTACTTATCCAGTTCCCATCCCTGTCCAGGTGGTCTATAGATTAAGGATACTGCCTTTGAACCTCTATATACCCCTGCCTATACCTTCTAATATCCTGCCTATAAACCTCTAAGGATGACGCTAATTTGCATATGCTGTCATCCAGTAAATAAAGACTCCAGACTTAGAACATGTGGTTCCAAAGCACAAAGTGTTATTCAAGTAAAGTACAGCAGTTACACGCTATGATCCTCATATAATCTTAGCACAAAGAGATTATACAGACCCAAGTACAATTATACATACGCAGCGCTCTCTGGTCCAGATGTTAGGCATCAGCAAGAAACCCCTCGTCAATCAGCATTCAGCACAAAGACTAGGAACCCAGGGTCAGCACAGATATTTATACACCCCAGAAATAAACAACCTAAAGGAGAGGGCATATGTTACAAAGCATTTAACAGGTTGATTCAAATAGACACAACCCAGCCTCTAACAACTGGGGGTCTCTGGTTTCCTGACTCATGCAATCATCCTAACAGTTGTTCATATTATGTACATTTTGTTGCTTGAAGTCTCTGCGGTCCATAAGTTGAGAATGCATGATGCGATCTCCACACCGATGGTACCGGAATACTGTTGAAAGAGTACACATCAGTACAATACCAATCACGGCTTACTTATCATGTATAAAACCTTAGTTGCCAAATAATCTTTATTTCACAGCATTTATGCTAAATGAACAAACTTAAATCTTATACTTTAAAGCTTATTAAACCTTTTATGTGAATATGTAATGTGTAAGTATGCGGGGTGTGATGTATAGACGCTAGTTAACTTGGAGCAGATGCGTGCACATGAAGCTAATAAACAGCGTTTTCATACAGGATCTTATGCATTCACTAATATGCAATTGTGCGTATTAATGTGTGTATGAGAAATGGTGCACTTAAATCTCACTTAAACTAAGTGAACACCTAGCAGTGTGGAATGCTGAGCATTATAGTTCCACACGCCCCCCCTCTCTCAGCAGCCCCCACCCTTCCCTGGCTCAAAATCACAGTCCTTTGTTCTCCCAGGTTCTTGTGTAAATGCAAATTAGCACAGCTACAAGACCCAAACCTCAGATAACACTCTTGGCTTTGAAGGTATTTTATTCCAGGAAGCCTGCTAATGTAAGGTGCTACAAATGACCCTCTTGCTGTATTCGAGCAGGGCCACCTGGAGTGAGAGCAGACGTTATGTCCAGGAAGCTTATCTACACAGGCTAGTTGTCACGTGGCCATTTGCTCTGTTTAGCTAATGCAATCCAATTTTGGAAATATATCCTTTAGGGGAAATATAATAATATACACTTTATCCAGAGCACCCAAACTATGTAAAGTCATGAAATGGACTTTTGGTGAATCGCCATAACATATGGCGATGGTCACAGATGCATTCGCATGATGCTAATAGTAATATCGCCACATGTACTAAAGTGTGAGTTTATCTAAAATGGCGCTTTGGCGGCCATTCGCAAAATGGCATCTTGCGATCTCATTTCCAAGATGGCGTCTTGCGGCCAGTCCCAAGATGGTGTCGCTGCGATTCAATTTTAAACTGATCATGTCTCAGCCTATAATCCAGCTTTGACAGTCCACCCTTTGATTGCGAACAACATGCTATCACAATCTGATTTTAAAATATAATTTAGGCTTACATTTATATACTATTTAGTGTTATTATGGGATGGCACAAGGTGGTTCTTAATCCATCAGTAATGTGTCTCTGAGTGGGGACATAAAACTATTATTATACACACACTGCGGATCTTGGAAGATCATGTGAAAGGTGTGGGGATACACCAGTCCTATAAAGGCAGTCTTGAAGGGGAATTGAATTGAGACTTTACATTATCTGAGGTGTTTTTAAAAATAACATTTCAATAATACATTCTATGCATGTCTAAATATAATACATTAAATGATGGTATTTCCTAGTTCAGGGTTGTAATGCAGTTCTGTATTTACCTTGGTATTCATACTGACCACCATCATAATTTCGTTCTTTCATTTTACTCTATTTTTACATTTTCCACACTTCAACACAATAGGAACACACCGGAAAACATATGCCAATTATTATGATGACAATCAGTATAAGGATTAAGAATTTGCCTATACTGGCGATCATTTCCTGGACCCATTCCCCTAGACCTGAGAACCATTTCACTGGGTTCAGCCATGAAACCCATCCTTCTATCTTCTCCCTTACTTCAGCTACAGAAGCGTTATGGTTCTTACGAAACTCCCATTTTAGCTGCAGAATTTCGTCCATCTTCCGGTCTATCACCTCCTTGGGGTTGCTGGTATCATTGGTGACATAGGTGCAACATTTTACTCCAAATTGGGTGGCCAACATTACGCAATACCCTCCAGTAACAGCAGTTAAATAATTTAACACTAGCCTGTGCTGCACCAGTTCTTTCTTGTACGCTTTCAATTCTCTCCCTGTATACCTGAGTGTGTCATCGTACATCTCGGTGATATTATCTATCAATTTAGCAAGTTCCTGAATATATCTAAAGATTAATGTAGCCCGAGCGATTAACTGAGTGGCTTTGTGCACGTCATCAGGTATCATATTTTGTTTGCCTCTATGTTCATATTGTGTGTGAAGATATGGTGATGGTGTGTTTTTATGTATACCAAGCATTTCAACATGTGTGAGGGTCATAACTTCTGGGACTACACTTCCCAGGTAACACAAACCTTCGGAACTCAGGATGTGCCACTTATTCACTTTTCTTCCACATATAAAATATACATTATCAGGGAGAACATAAGGAATGGTATGCATCATTATCATTAAGCACATTTCCCTTGCAAACAATCCTATTTCTGGGTCTTCCATCTGGTACATGCAGATTTCTGGCTGTATTATTTTAGCACAATAACCATCTGGCACCTTACCAATAATTTCTTTGGTGGAAATGTATACCGATACCTAAAATGTTTCCCACTAGATTTAATTGAGCGTAACAGATCATGGTTTATGGCCTCATTATCAGCTGTATGTGAGAAGGTCATTGTCTGATTATTCCCCATCACTTCTCAACTCCCGGGCTTATTGGAGTTGGTTATGTTTAAACACAACAGTGATCTATCTATTTGGAATTGATATAGTTTGAAATGAGGTGGTTTGGATGAGAGAAATTTTCCAGCCAATGTTTTCCCTTTTTGTAATTCTAAAATTTCCGTGATATTCAGCGGAAATGGCACCAACCCTACATTATGCTGTCCCTGTGGCACATGTGAACACACCCAGCAATCAGTTTGATTTAACACTTTGCCTACCATGCTATGATAATCTTCTAAAGGATACCCACCCCAGTACGGGTTATATTTAGGTTGGCACCGTTGGATACAGTTCTCATCAACTAGGGACCCACAAAGCTCACAAATACAGGAATCTTCAGACGATAAACCTCCACACCGTCCCTGAGTATCCGGAATGACAGCTCTCTTAACAATAACAGTACTAAGATTTGTCAGACACTCCCCTGATTGGCATTGCACTCCTCCTGACTCCACTCCATCAGTACTGCCATCAGCTCCCATTTCCTCAATCGGTCTCCCATCACATAAACTGGATATTCCCGAACCGACCAGGATGGTGAATACTCTAAAAGAGAATATGAAAATGAACACAGCAGGCCCGTCCATTGTCACAACAAGACCTGCAAATTTCTCTTAGTTCAGGTATCTCACTACATCCTTTTCAATCCTCCCAGAACAAGCTCGCGAGTGACAGGTCCACGCTATCAGCCTTGCCTCCGACTTGTTTCTCCACCGGTTGATTGACCTTTTTGCAGTGAGTGGAATGGACCCAGGTATCTCTCTCAGCCACCTTCAAAGATGTAGTACTTGTCAGCAGCACCTGGTACGGACCTTCCCACCGATCAGTCAAACAACCTGAACGCAAGAAATTTCTAATCATAAAATATTCTCCTGGTTCAACATCATGATAGTTAGTTTCAGGCATATCATGGGACAACAATTTCAGTTTCTGCTGCTGTTACTTTAACTGCTTACTCATTGATATAAGATATTTTACAGTTACCTCGTTGTTACCCTTCAAGTCTTCCTGTGGACTTATAATCAAATGAGGTTGTCTACCGAACAGTATTTCAAATGGGGACAGATTTAGAAGGGGTCTAGGAGTGGTCCTTATGCTATGTAGGACCAAAGGTAACGCTTCTGGCCATCCTAGTCCAGTCAATGCCATGATTTTACTTAACTTATTTTTAATAGTCCCGTTCATCCTCTCTACCTTGGCACTGGCTTGCGGTCGGTAGGGGGTGTGAAGTCGGCTATTAATACCCATCAGCTTACACATATTTTGAAAAACATCACCTGTGAAATGAGTACCTCTGTCACTCTCAATGATTTTAGGGATACCGTACCTGCATACAAATTCTTGAACTATTTTCTTGGCAGTAAACGCAGCAGTATTAGTGGCCGCTGGGTAGGCCTCAACCCAATTAGAAAATACATCAGTGCACACTAATACATACTTAAGATTCCTGCAGGGTGGTAATTGGCTGAAATCAATTTGTATCACCTGGAAAGATCCATCAGTCGGTGGAATGTGGGACGGTTCGGTAGGGATCGCTTTCCCTATGTTCTTCCTCAAGCAGGTCAGACAGGACATTGCTGTCTTTTCTGCTTGTGAAGAAAAACCTGGTGCGTACCAGTATGCTCTCACCAACTTGCACATACCTTGTTTTCCCAGATGAGTCAGACCATGTGCTGCCTCAGCCAGGCTGGGGTAATATGCCTTGGGGGCTACTGGTTTACCTTGTCCATCCCTCCAGAGCCTGGAGGACTCTTGCCCACATCCCTTGGACTTCCAAATGGACTTTTCCTGAATTGAACACAAATTTTGCATCTCAATTAATTTCAGCATATCAATTGTTTGGAAAAACATACATTTTTCAGTGGGAGAAAACATTTTTAACCCTGCTGCCCATTTTGCAGCTTCATCGGCTCTGTTGTTGCCCAGTGACACCGGATCATCCTCACATGTATGGGCTTTACATTTAATTACTGCCACCACTTTGGGCAGTTGGATTGCTTCTAAAAGATGTTTTATGTGTCTGGAATGTGCAACTGATGTGCCTGCTGCTGTCATAAAATTTCTCAGACGCCATAGAGCCCCAAAATCATGCACCACCCCGAACGCGTTCTTCGAGTCAGTGTAAATGTTAGCAGATTTGCCTGCTGCCAGTTCACACGCTCTAGTTAGTGCTACTAACTCTGCCACCTGGGCTGAGTGAGGAGGACCAAGAGGTTTAGCTTCTATGATGTCTGTGTCATTTACAACAGCATAACCTGTACATAATTCACCTGTGTCTGTTTGTGTATGACAACTCCCATCCGTATAAAAAGTCACATCCACATTCTCTAAAGGTGTGTCGTGTATGTCAGGTCTAGCAGTACAGGTCTGATTCAGATATTCCATACAATCGTGCATATCATTATGTCTGCTGAACTCACCTCCCGCCAGCAACTCGCCTCCTCCCACCCTTTGTACATCATGTTGTACATATGGTAAATACGTTGCTGGATTCAGTGTGCTGCAACATTTAACAGTGATGTTTGCGGGTGCGATTAGAGCTAGTTCCCATTTGGTAAACCTAGCCAAAGAGACGTGTCTGGTTTGAGTTCAACAGAGCAGATACAGTATGGGGAGTGTAGACAATCATTTCATGACCCACTACTACGTCCTCACTTTTACTCACCAATAAAGCGGTAGCTGCTACACTTCTCAAACAAGTGGTGAGTGATCTTGCCACAGTGTCCAATTGGGCACTGTAGTATGCTACGGGCCTACTGGCATCACCATATTTTTTGTGTAAGGACACCTGCAGCACAACCATCGGCTTCCGTACAATACACATCAAAAGGTTTTTAATAGTCAGGTATTCCCAATGCAGGAGCTTTTGTCAGACTATCCTTAAGATTAAGAAAAGCCTGCTCTGTTTCCTCTGTGTGTATGACACGATCGGGCTTTGAGGAAGAGACTAATTCCTGTAAAGGCAAGGCCAAAATAGAAAAACCTGGGATCCACATTCTACAGTATACACACATTCCCAAGAAGGAACGAATTTGCTGTTGATTGCAGTGTCATGTTCTGTATGGCCTGGATTCTATCATTTGTAAGATGTCATAACCCCTGGGTTAGGCAGTGTCCCAAATATTTTACTCTGGATTGGCATGGCTGTAGTTATTTATCATGTATAAAACCTTAGTTGCCAAATAATCTTTATTTCACAGCATTTATGCTAAATGAACAAACTTAAATCTTATACTTTAAAGCTTATTAAACCTTTTATGTGAATATGTAATGTGTAAGTATGCAGGGTGTGATGTAAAGACGCTAGTTAACTTGGGGCAGATGCATGCGCATGAAGCTAATAAACAGTGTTTTCATACAGGATCTTATGCATTCGCTAATATGCAATTGTGCGTATTAATGTGTGTAGGAGAAATGGTGCACTTAAATCTCACTTAAACTAAGTGAACACCTAGCAGTGGAATGCTGAGCATTATAGTTCCACACACCCCCCCCCTCTCTCAGCAGCCCCCACCCTTCCCAGGCTCAAAATCACAGTCCTTTGTTCTCCCAGGTTCTGCAAATTAGCACAGCTACAAGACCCAAACCTTAGATAACACTCTTAGCTTTGAAGATATTTTATTGCAGGAAGCCTGCTAATGTAAGGTGCTACAAATGACCCTCTTGCTGTATTCGAGCAGGGCCACCTGGAGTGAGAGCAGACGTTATGTCCAGGAAGCTTATCTACACAGGCTAGTTGTCACGTGGCCATTTGCTCTGTTTAGCTAATGCAATCCAATATTGAAAATATATCCTTTAGGGGAATTATAATAATATACACTTTATCCAGAGCAACCAAACCACGTAAAGTCATGAAATGGGCTTTTGGTGAATCGCCGTAACTTATGGCGATGGTCACAGATGCAATCACATGATGCTAATAGTAATATCGCCACATGTACTAAAGTGTGAGTTTATCTAAAATGGCGCTTAGGCGGCCATTTGCAAAATGGCATCTTGCAATCTCATTTCCAAGATGGCGTCTTGCAGCCAGTCGCAAGATGGTGTCGCTGCGATTCAATTTTAAACTGATCTTGTCTCAGCCTATAATCCAGCTTTGACAGTCCACCCTTTGATAGCGAACAACATGCTATCACAATCTGATTTTAAAATCCAGCTTCGACAGTATCACCCCAGTGTGAATTGTGTCCTTGTCCTCCTTTTCTATAGTCATCCAAAGAGCGTCAGTTGTTGCTTTAATATTTTGTATTATAGTAGCATTTATGCTGTTTTTCACATACATAGCTACTCCTCCAATCCTCCCCATTCTATCCTTTCTAAATAGAGTATAGCCTGATATAGCTATGTCCCAGTCATGATTTTCATTACATCATGACTCTGTAATAGCTACAATATCTAGTTCATCCCTTGTCATTATTGCAATTAGTTCAGAGATTTTATCAGCTATGCTCCTGACATTTGCACACATAGCTCTAAGAGTGTTGCTGGTGGTTCTTTTTTCCGAGACATGGTTAGACAGTATATTGCAAAATGACAATAGGAAAGATGTTTTTTGGAATTATCTGGTCTCAGATGTTGTTCAATGTTTTTCAACTGTTTTTTTAACTGTTATTTAAAATGTTTCTACACTTTTTAAATTTCTTCACTTCGAAAATTTCTGACCTCAGACAACTGCCCCCCAGACAACTGCCCCCACAACTGATGGTTCCCTTCTGATGTCCATGGGACGACATGACATAAAGTAAGAGACGAATGGATGATAGTGAGTTTCAAAACTGACCATCCATCTACCCCTTCATCAGGGATGTAGTAAAAATGTCAACAATGTCAACATTCATAATGTCGACAGTTATGATACCAGCATAATGTCATCAGGTGAAATGTCGACATTGTCAGAATGTCGAGATACGGGTTAGGCTGAGGGCTGGATGTTTAGGCTGTGCAGGGTGATTAGAGTTAGGTACTACAGGGAGGGTTAGCGGAGAAAAACTTATTGGAACACTGGAGGAATGAAGGTCTGACCCAGAAGAGGCTACTGGACTTGCTGCAGCCATGAGGAGCATATAAGTTACCGTTGGGCTTTGACTAGGATTCGGTACTCCCTTCACCCAATTTTATCGGTATCTGCAGCTTTGACATGCACTGGCAGTTCGCTTATTAGATGGTCCCCCTACTGTTCATTTGTCCTCACTCATGAACTTCTTTCTGCTATTGGCCCCCATTGTATTTTCTCCTATATATACACCTCTGTTCTGCAAGCTCATAATTGTGGGGACTAACTGGGCCTTAGGACTCAAAGGGACTAGGATGTGTGACTTTCAAGATGAGGTGTGGTGAGCGGCACTGGAGAGTTCGCGGCTCTCGACTACTTGCATACATTTCCAACAGATTCAACTATTTATTTGACCCCTGATTGCTTATGCCGGTTTGGTGGATGGTCCAGCTCCATATGTCCCAAATGTAATGCTCTTCTGTGCACTTTATGGCACCTGTTATGATAAAGTCCTATAGTTCTGGCCTTTTGGGAAAGGGTGTTGAGAGGGGTTTTATAATATGGAATTTCTCATGCTATATTTTCCCCTACTGTTTTAACTTTGGGAGTGGTGGCTGAGGATCTATTTGACAAATTTACTATACAGTATGTTATTAATACAAGGATATTTGCAAAAGTTTGTATTGTCTGTTCGTGGATGGCCTCTACAGGTGCCACACAGGCACACGACTCTCCTTGGTCAATACCACTAATATGTGTATCTCTAACCACAAGTGCTGATCTAAATTCGATTGTATTTGGTCTAGATGTCTCCACATTCACTAGGTGTCCCTCTTTGGAAGACTCTCCCTATGTCTCTCTGACACACCGACCTGGTTTATAGTAGTATGCAGTGTGCTGATTTACTGTCCTGTAGTATTATGTGTTTTGTTTTTGCTGTACATTGATATGTATGCTGCTACATGTTTCAGTTTGTACTGTATTTCATTCTGTACCTTGCTATTTTTTATCTGTTATACAATTCAATTCTAATTAATGTCCCTGGTTTTTATGTTAATTTTGTTATCAAGTGCCGATTTGCATGCACTCTGTATACTGTTTGTTTTTGTCTTATTTTTTTATTCCTTGTTCCTTTGCAAACTCAATAAAAATGATTTAATTTAAACCACACGGAGACTTGTGTTTGGTGAAATTGTCACAATTTATTTTGAGAAATAAATAGGAAAAAATAGGAGATAAAGAGAAAGAGAATGAGTACGAACAAAACATCCATCCGTCAGCTGCGCATCCACATGACATCAGACACATGTTGCAGCCTGAGATAGTGCCAGTACCATTACCGATTGCTAGGCCCTACCTATAGGATTGTGACACTTGCAGCCCCAGTCAGTAACACTCAATCACCTCCTGCATCACATGCATGATCCATTGGTGATGATGCTTTTCCGCATCAAAACCAACGACAACAAGAAAATAAAAAAACATATGAACATAACATCAGGGACAGATGGGTGGGAGAACTTCAACTGTACAGGAACAAATAGAATATAATCTCACCTCCCCAAATCTATATAACCTCTGCAGCCCCTCCCCTTACTATCCTATTGGACAATCATCAACCATGCCACAATGGCTCCTAGCTTTGAACCCTTACAGCTAAATACCTCCCTACTAAACACTGATAACCTGCCTCACAGAACTAAATATATTGCGATTATAGAACCCGAATAGCATCATTTATTTTCCTCATGCCACAGAACTAAATATATTATGAATAATACAGCCCAAATGATGTCATTTTTTCTCCTCAGGCCAATAAGACCGTTTGTGTTTTTATCATGTCTCTCAACATAAGGAATAGTAAGTGTAAGGGGTTACTGAATCTGCATACTAGAGTATGTGGACACATTTGTTGTTGCACATGTGCAGTATGGACATAACTATTTTATGAATAAAAAAGGACTTGCATACAACTTTACAGGATATGTTTGAACCTTTATGCATTTCACTTTTTGCTGAATGTTTAGGCAGGAGCATCTGTGCAATATTTCAGGAATAAGCCCCATGGGACTACTGCCCCTTGGAGTACACGGGGAACACAACAGTTGAGATCCATGGCGCGAGAGATAGGGGTACTGATTACCTGGACCCAGGATCAGGGGTGTATTTATAATGGGTGCAGGGAGTGCATTGCACATGGGCCCCTGGGTCAAGGGGGGGCTCACATGTGCACACCCTGCACCCATACTTTTGTTTTCTATACTTACCTGTCTGATGTCCCATGGAGTAACGCTCCAGAAAACACCTGAAAAATGGCCACCGTGGCCCTTTTCCCAGTGTTTTTTGCATATGCAGTAAGAAATCACCGGGAAAATGGTGCGGCAGCCATTTTCCCGGTGATTGCTCATGCGCAGTAGACTCCGGGCACTCTCTAGTGCCCAGAGTCTACCGCTGCTGTCAGTTCTCTGATGACAGCCAGGGGGTAGAGGTGAGTGGACACTGGCCCCCTCCTCTCTTAATATGCCACTACCCAGGATTGTAGGTGCTTGGCAGTGGCCCGGGACAACACTGGGGCAGAGGAATGCCTCAACACCTTGATGCACTTTTCATAAGGAATGTTTTTCTGAAGCAGCATGGCCTGGCCCCTGTGCTTGGCCACATCTGATGTCTTGTACCATGGACCATGAGAAGTCTTGGCGGCTTAGGTCAGCAAATAAGGAGGTTAAGCATTTCAGAATAACTAACTAGTCTAGTTTTAATAATGGGAGGAAAAATGTGCAGATTTTCCCACACAGAAGTTAAGCAAAACAAAATCCTTGGCTCTTACTGAACAAACAGTTCTATAATAGTAAGTGGGCATCGTGCCCGGGCTCGCACAACAGACAACTTTGCAAACAAATGCACCTGCTACAGTTGTTTTGTCAGGATTACTGTTTTAGGTCAGCATAACCTCTGTTCCCCAGGCTGAGAGGAAAGTATTTTCTGTCTGCTTCAACCTATACAGTGTCTGACAGCAGCAAGCAATTCATTTGGTGGTACGCTAACAATCTGGAGTGGGCAGAAGAGTAATTATCCTCCCAAGACATCACCATTAGGGGCAGAACAGTGACACAGTGGTTTTCAATGCTGCCTCATGTCACTTTGCTTCTAACCAGAACACTATCTGTATGGAGTCTGTCTATTCTCCTTGTGTTTGTACAGCTTTTCTTCAGGCACTTTGGTTCCCTCCAATAGTCTTAAAAACATACTGGTAGGTTAATTAGAAGAGAGAAAAGTAAGAACAGCGCTCAGAACTCTGTACCTACTAAAAACTAACCATAAGGTTCCCAATTTAACCATTTATAGTTAACTTATTATTAACTAATTATTGTGTATATGATAATATATGATATCTATATCTGTATCATGTATCATTATTTATATGTATATCATTAGAGACATTAGATCGGTATATGATAATATTGTGTACATGATACAACTAATTATTGTGTATGTGATAAGTATACAGTATCTATATCTGTATCATAATTTATATGTATATAGTATGAGACATTAGAACGGTAGAGAGAGTCATATTGCTTAATATATGTAGGTGATCAAATTATGAATTTCAACATGTGTAGTAAACTGGTGCTGAAGGATATCCAAGAGCTAGGAGGGGTAAGTTCTTTGGCGGTGAAATGAAACTGCACCAATCGCATGTCACCCACCCCCGACGAATGGCTATATATATAGCTGCTCCAGATGGACAAGGCAGTTCAATGCCAGCAATATGGTGGAGAGGATTCAGAACAAGTATGATGGAATAGACTCTTAGATCAGGACTGATGACTCAGCGAGCAACAAAAAGTTGCCGCATCCAAGGAGCAATGCAGACAACAAAGGATGCACAAGGCCCAACAGAGGCTTCTCCAATGACAGGAACTCTGGATGGAGGATCCAGGGCTTGCAACATGGGGTTATCACTGTGTCATGGTTGTTTCCTGTCCAGTAGCTGGAAATTGTAGGACTCCTGGCCTGTGTGTGACTTGCCCCAGGCATCAATACATTTGCCACAGCAAACTCCATCCCTGGCCCCAGGCTAAGCCTTAGCCGTAGACTAAATCTTGTGCCAAGCAAAGCCTCCAGAATGTTATCCAGGCTCTAAGACCCAGGCCTGCACATTCCAGTAGGCTGCAGACAATTGGGAACACTTTTAATTTCAATCTTAGGGCTCTATTTATTAACATTATTTTTACTAAAATAAAGTGAAAAAGGGTGTTTTCACACCCTTTTCACATTATTTTAGTTTCACCTGTATTTATTACAGGGCAATTGGAGTAGAATTAGTAAAATTCTACTCCAACCCCCAGTATCACTTATTTTTAGTAAAGCAGATCGCATTTCCCATAATTGTAATGGGAAATGTGATCTGTGTGCAAGTTACTAAAAATAAATTGTAAAAAAATACCGGGGGAAGCCCTGTGATAATAACGCCACCTGGAGGTGGCGTTATCCAGGGTCTCCCCCGGTTACCGGGCTCCCACTCTGCTCTAACGGGGAGAGCAGAGGCGGGAGCCGGTACCAGTAATCAGCTATGTGGTCTAAAGAGACCGCAAGCTGATTGCTGTAAAAAAAAGAAAAAAAAAATTAAACATTTTTTTTTTCACTTACCAGAATCCAGGGACCGGTGATCGGGCCTCCGGTGATGGCTCCTCTCCGGTCAGCTGGTCTCCCACAGTGCACTGGGGCCCGGTCATCAGGTGATCGGGCCCCAGTGCAGTATGGGAGATCACCTGATCGGGAAGCCGGGAGAAGACCACCGGAGGCAGGAGGATGCAGGTAAGTGTAATGAAGGGAGGAGGGGTCGCGGGGGTCCGCGATCGCAGGGGGCGGGGCTTAGCGCCGGGGCTTAGCGTCGGTGGGGGGGGTAGTAGCGGTGGTCGGTCGGCGCATGCGCGTGCTCTTAGTCGCGGTATTTTTTCCAAAAATACCGCGACTAGATTGCGGATGGGATCCGCAGGGACAGAGCTTTATCGCAAGCTCTGTCCCTGCAAGGGATTTATAGTAAATCCCTGTGATATTACCTGAATTCGCAATGCGAATTCACTCGGTAATATCACACTACAATCCGCGTTCAATATGCGGATTGTAGTAAACAGAGCCCTTAGTCTTAATCTACTATATGAAAGCAAAAATGTGTCCTTCTGTCAATCTGTCCTTCTGTCATTCTATACAAATCCACAGTTTACAAGCCAAGGTCATGAAATTTTACATACGAGCGTATTAAAACACGACGGAGGCAACTAAACATTTTTTAAATCTAAATTAATTACTGTTCACTTTTAATTAATTAAAAAACACAATTTTTGCACAGCATTTGCCCTCTATAGGTCAGGTATGGAATTAGAAATGTAAGAACTTTTGAATGTAAGTTCTTACGAGCAGGGCCTCTACCCTCTTGTGCTTCTCCTTACTTTACTTTCACCTACTTCTTACCCCCCACCAGGGCACCTAACACTTGGTTGCTTACGCTCTGTTGCATATGTAGGTGTTATGGTCACTTATCTATCAATGTATATTATCCATGTCCTTGTCCTATTTTGTACTGTAAGTCAGTTGTCAAATTATTTGTTTGTGTACTTTGTAAGGCGCTGCGGAGCACTTGTGGCGCCATATAAATAAAGGATAATAATAATAATAATAATAATAATAATCATAATAGAAAAGGATTTAGCTTATCTACTATTTTTTCTTTTCTATCTCTACTATCTACTATATAAAAGCGAAAATTTGTCCTTCTGTCTTTCTATACAAATCCACAGTTTACAAGCGAAGATCTCTCATGGTTCTACACCTAAAACACCAAAGAATAATAAAAGCATTGTCCTGTTTGGTTTATTGTTAGATGCAGATTTGGACACCATTCTTCTTGGGCCATCTGCAAGGTCAATAATAAAAATATTTAAATGTTATTTTTGATTAATTTCATAATTTGATTTTATAACATGCATTTTGCTACATACTAAGGAATTATGGAATTTTATTCTATAACATATAATCTAAGTCTCTGAACATCATTTACTATGGCTCTCGCATGTAGTTTACAGTACCTTTTAAATGCTGTATGAATTTATAACCACTATTGATATTAAGCCAGGCTTATTATGAGTCTGAATCAGTGGTCGAAGTGGGGCGGTATACAGCGGTATGACATACCGCCACTTCCCGGCCCCACTTCATTTTAGATGTAAAAGAGAATGCACCAGCGCTGGGATCCAGTATGGGATCCCAGTGCTGGAACAGCGGCGGCAAAGTGTTAAGATGTGTCCCGCAGGGGACACATCTCAATCGGGGCAGTGGAGGCGCTGACATGTAGCCAGGACAAAGTACCTGGTCCCGGCTGCACTGTAAGCACCATGTACTGGGCGGCTGCCAGCCAATCACGAGGCTCGCAGCCGCCAGCCAATTGCGGGACTCGCGGCCACCAGCCAGTCGCAGGGCTCGCAGCCGCCAGCCAATGAGAAGCTGCCAAATAGCAGCTTCTCATTGGCTCGCAGCAGCGCCAATGAGAAGCTGACAAATGGCAGCTTCTCATTGGCTCGCAGCGGAGCCAGATAAACTGCAGTGAAGACCTGAGGATCCCAGTGGCTCCAGTCCAGCAGCGCAGGTAAGAGAAAATTAGAGAGAGGGGAGGGTGTGAGAGAGGGAATAGAGAGAGGGGCAGACAGAGGCAGGCTAGCTATTGTAGGGGGTGAAAGAGAGGGGGAATCAGTAAGGGCATGGTGTGAGAGAGGGGAGCAGGCACGGAGAAGTGTGTGTGTGTGTGTGGGGGGGGGTAGAAGTACAATGGGGGGATATGGAAGCAGGGGCCCATAGGGGGGGGAAGATTCAATCTCCATACCCCCACCTCTAAATTACCACTTCGAGCACTGGTCTGAATATGGTAAAAATTTCTTAAGAAATACATTGGTTTATTACTTCTAACCCTTAACAACCTTGTATAGCTTACTTAACTTAAAATAATAAATAACGACACAGACAACAAGAGCTTGGCTAAAAAGGTCACAGCTTTTATTTATAATTAATTAACCTAACCAGGGTGGCAAAGAGACGCTGCAGACTCAGTTCTAGCTTTTACTTTGCTCAAATACTCGGGGAACGACTATCACGTCCCCCCTCTAGACGCACTAACGCCGTGAGGGTCCCACTTCCCTCCTGGGCCAATCCGAGACGCTTCCGTACAAAAAGTGCCCGGGTCCCCCCGTGCAGAGCAGGACAAATTTGCCAGGTTCATCGAGGGCAAGTGCCCCCACAATGTATCTTACGCCACATAAAGCCACTGAGCTGCAGCGTACTCCTGCCATGCTGCGCCTCCCCTGAATTGGGAAGAAAAAGTTAGTATGACACAACATAAACAGTAACGGGTGGGATGGTGGGTTTCAAAAATCCAGGAACCAAGAGGCTATCCATGCTCACACAAGCCAATATATACTGATCATCTGACCACTCCTTCAAGCAATATCATTGGCTCACCCAACCAGCTGACCAGACAGCCTTATAATCTGCCCAGCAACAAGGCTGTCATCAACAGCCATACAGCAAAAAACATAGTATTCTTAGTTATACTCACGCTTATCCCGGCTTCGTATACTATAAGAAATACATTGGTTTATTGCTTCTAACTCTTAACAACCTTGTATAGCTTACTTAACTTAAAATAATAAATAAAGACACAGACAACAAGAGCTTGGCTAAAAAGGTCACAGCTTTTATTTATAATTAATTAACCTAACCAGGGTGGCAAAGAGACGCTGCAGACTCAGTTCTAGCTTTTACTTTGCTCAAATACTCGGGGAACGACTGACATGTCCCCCCTCTAGACGCACTAACGCCGTGAGGGTCCCACTGCCCTCCTGGGCCAATCCGAGATGCTTCCGTACAAAAAGCGCCCGGGTCCCCCTGTGCGGAGCAGGACAAATTCGCCAGGTTCATCGAGGGCAAGTGCCCCCACAATGTATCTTACGCCACATAAAGCCACTGAACTGCAGCGTACTCCTGCCATGGAAGGAAACTGAATCCAAGTCATCAAGATGCCCTCCAACAGGATTGAAAAATACAGAGTTAAATCTCCAACTAAAAGCTGTGACTCACAACCAAGCCACCCAGTGACACCGCATGACAGTCTTCTGACACATTCACCTTCTTCCTCGTCCTGTCTAACGCACCATGCTTATACACCACTCTCCAAGTCAAAACTATGCACCATACAGATCATACATCCTCCCATTTGTCCTTAAGCCAAACAAAACCTCTCACCATGAACGATCACCCCGCACCTTTCTGCTGTTGCACATCATTACCCTGACAGGCAACACCCCCTAGTCAGGCACATCCTATTTAGTCACCGAGGACACAAGAAACCCAAGCACAAAAATCTACACCAAACCGCGCACATCATTCACAACCCAAATTGTCAAATGCTGCAATCCCAGTTAGCAACAAAGTTCCGTACCATGAGTATCGCACCAAACCCGAACCATCCCAACACAACTTAAGAAAACACATAGCAACTAAATAGCAGGGATGCATAAGAGGGGAAACAAATAACCCCAGTGAAGGGGAAAAACCTACACGTGAACCAAATTGGGCTGGATCAAGGCTCCCGGGAGGAAAAATTAAAAAATCCCTTCACCACCCCCCAATTGTTGAATGCTAGTCGTTCAACGATTGGTTGGTAAACAACGTTTCAGGTTGTCGCCAGGTGCGCAACTAGTTCTAGTCGCAACTGAATACATGTCTCATAGGTAGCCATTTGCACGCCCTAAACTCTGCAGGAAATGCCACCGCAACCGCTGCGCCAATTTGAAGAAAATGTGTACTAGAAACTGGAGCATAGAAACTGCCCCAATCAAAACTTAGACCAAAAACCGCAGAAAACTAAAATGTAGTACGTAGGATAAGATTGGCCTGTACACCACCCTCGTGCTCTAAGTGAACTGAAAAATGCAGGGTAAGATTGGCATGTAAACTCTCCTTGTAATCACTAGCAGGCCGCCACATCTGTAATGCACCGCAAGGTGTACCTGGCAAATGAACCTCTGGATGTTGAGAAAAAGAACACTATCCACCCCCTCCCTTTATGGTCTGAACTGCCCAATGAACTTGCAAAGCACCACTAATCTCCTGAAAAAACAATATCTTTAAACCAAATCCCTAACGAAACTAAACACTCCAAAATTGCAGCTGGAAAGTTCAAATGTAAAAGCGAGGCCTAACACCCTCCTTGTAAACTCTCCTTGTGTTCACTAGCAGGGCGCCACATCTGTAATGCACCGCAAGGCGTACCGGGCAAATAAACCTCTGGATGTTGAGAAAAGGAAACTCTCCACCCCCACCTTTATGGTCTGAACTGCCCAATGAAAACTTGCAAAGCACCTTCCAATGCAAAAGCGAAGCCTCACACCCATCAGAAGCCACCTGCCCGTAACCACAAGCAACGCATCAAAACTGTACATCAAAAAACCGCCGGGAGACGACGCGAACGGGGAAACCATTCACCCAACATGTAATAACTGACTGGGTATGTACATGAATACCTTCAAGCTAACAATAGATGAGATCCCCGCTGGCGCCGCCACCGCAGAGGCTTTGGAGCCGCTCCGCTATGAATGGCTCCAAACAAATAAGTAAAGGCAATATTGAAAAACTTCCCCTCCGTAGATTGAGTCGCCAAAATTGCCAGGCAGACGATTACCTCCTTGGTATCATTGGGACAAGAGACCGAAACGCAATTTGTATGTAGAAATATAATATTCTGAAACTAAATGTTCAAAACTAACTGACAAAGCAAACGCAAAAGGAATGAGTTTCGATTGAAGATGGCATGAACTGCACCAAATTGAGTAGATTAGAAAATAAGTAATCCTCAGTCGCACTAACCAGCCTTATTTGGCCATGAAAATTGGGAACGGCTCCAACAGCAACAATTACTCAAAAAACCTGTATCATAATAAACCATGCTGAAAAATTTCCCTCCAACTGAAAACCCAAAAACCCTGACCAGCCAGCCGCATTGGTAGACAAATTGCAGCAGCAATTGCCACTGAAGTACAAATTAGTTCACCGTTAAATTGAACAAGAAAACTTGCCCAACAACAAAATGCTTGCTCAAACTGTGTAAACCTATAAATCCGCCGCATTTAAGCAAACAACTTACAAAACTCAGTACATCATTATTATTACTTTTTTATTATTTTTTTTTTTTTATAAATGTTTCCACTGAGGCTCAAAACCTTAAATGTCTAGTGTGATATGTGGCCCATTTCCCACTATGCTACAAAAACCTACCAAAACAACCATAACCTGCTATCGTGACTATCTCCATCTCCAACCTACCAACCGGACACAAAGCCTACAATCATATCACGCGCAACTGGAACACCCAAAAACACGGAAAAAAGGTGACTGCGCCCCAAGAGGAGGTCCAAACAGACGTCACTCCTTCCCGCTCCCATGAAGAGAAATCAATACGGACGATGTGCTACACCGGCCTGGTCAGTGCCGGCCTGAACATGCGAAAGTAAGAAAAATGGATTTCTCGCTATAGGTGCCGGAAACCACACTGCCCGAAGGCAAACATTATTTACAAATTCACCTGAACACCACTAAAACCCCACGCATTGAAAAAGAATACATGGAGGAAACACAAACACAGGAAGATATCCGGCCAAGGTGGAAACCGAATCCACAATCTCTTCGCTGGGTGGGAGGAACACTAACCACTACACCACCTGCGCTGCACAGCGAAAGATAGCCAAACAAAATGGCAACTGAGTACGACTAGCTCCCTTGGAGCTAACCCCTGAGTCGGGAGGTAAACCCACCTATACACGTAGGCTATCCTTGGACAGGAGCCACCTCCGCAAGTGCGGCATGAGGGCAAACGAGAGCCCAACCTACAACACATCGGGGATCATAACTGGCGAAACATATGCCTTAATAAAACAGGATTACCCCGTTTCGAAGAGGTAATGCGGAGGAAGCCCCGTGACCAAGGAGGGTCGACGTTGCTGCGTGACCTATAAACAAATTGAAACACCCTTTGTACCCAAAAGGCATAACCACCCTACCGTCATGGTTCCGCCCGCATTGGGCATAAAATCGCCCCATGCCAAATTTCTGAACTAGACAAACATGCAACTACACAAAGATGTATAATAAATCCACCCGTGTTTCGCACTCTGTTCGCCAAATAGCCCATGGCACAAAGGAGAATGTAACTCCACCCCCAACCCAATTTATTATATTCACAAAATTTGCGACACTCTCCTAAGTCACCTGATTCCACACTATGACATCCCAAAATTGAATAAGAAAAATCAGCAAATTCACTTCTGCGGATCCTTATTCGCTGAAGCGCACAGCAAAAGCTGAATTCACACAATGTACGGTACCCTTGTTTCCTAACCCCCAGAACTGCGTCATAAGCTTCCCTATAATTACAGCCTAAACCCCCTGTCTAACCTCTGCGCAACCCTCCTGTCAATCTAACGCGAGCGCGCCAGGCAAACGTTAGATGAAAAACAAAAGCTGGAGTCATAACAAAATTTGAGACACAATCATTCTCGCCAGCACCAGGTGGACACAGAACCTTCTCTACAATGCTTCTGCGAGGCGCCATCTTTGATGTTTTAACGCAGTGGAGCCACCAGCTCGACCGCCATAACCAGCTCGACCGCCATGACCGTCTCAACACGCACAGGATCACTAGCCACCGCACTGGAACATTAGGCACACGAACTACTGCATCATCTTGAGGTGCCCACAGAGCCAGGCCGACCTGTAACTAAAGGAGAAAGGTGAGCAGGAGAAGTGGGTGCAGGCACGAGGGGGGGGGGACAGGTGTGTATACAGGGAGGGTACATGGGACCAACAGGGGTGAGGATGATGGATAAAGGGGAAGATGGGGTACAGGAAGCAGAGCCAAAGAAATGATGAAGGGAGCCATAAAAGAAACAAATTATAAGGAGGCATGGATGAAGGTGTACAGAAGGATAGCCAGGGAAGGAGGGGCAGCAGATAATAACACACATGAGGGGGGGGGGGTTCGGAAAGGGAAACAATGAATATGAGGCCGGGGAAGGGGGGGTTGAGAGAGCTGAAAAAAAAAAATGAAAGGGGAGTGGGGGGGAGAGGGCGGTGGGCTAGTGGAGGTAGCAGGGGATAATAAAAAGGAGTGCAACTAAAGCTGCCAGTGCAGCTCAGGAAAGGCTTAAGGCTGAATGTTGAGCTGAGGTCACCACTACCAAGGTGGGACTACAAAATGGCCACCACGGAAAATGGCCGCCAAGCCTGCCGCATGGGCAAAGAAGGTGGCTGGCTGCTGGAAGGAAAATTTAAGGGGGGGCCCACCAAGCGAGGAGGACCCGGTGCGTGGTGGGGGGCAGGTTGAACGATGCCGCTCTCGCGGTGGTGTGGCCGGGGACCGGCAGGAGGTGCGGGAGAGGTGGCCCCTGCCAGAGATGAAAGGGGGGGCTAAAGGGCAATAACAAAGGAGCGCCCGCAGGAGCCGCAGAAGCTCCAGATGGTGCAGGGAGGCACCTGTGGTGCCGGGTACTGGGCACTGGCGGGAGGCGCGGGAGCGTTCACCCCCACCGGCGGTGAAGGTGAACTGGGGCTGGAGGGCAGACGCAGGAGCGCCAGTGGATGGAGCGGAAGCGGGATCTCACGGTGGCGCAGAGAGGCACTTGTGCCGCCGGGGGCTGGACACTGGCAGGAGGCGCGGGAGCGCTCAACCCCGCTGGAGGAGAAGGAGGGGGGGCTAGAGGACAAACAATAGTGCACCAGCGGGAGGCGCGGGAGCTCCCGCTGGCGTGGAATGATCACGCTGACCCGGGATGAGCAGGGGACCTGCAGCCCATGAGGGAGACCAAATAAGTGGAGGTGGAGATGCAGGAGGTGCGAGGCTCTTGTGTGATTAATTAGCCCAGATGCAGGGGGGGGGCAGGATTGCATGGACGGGCTATATATGGACAGGATACAGAGAGGGGGGGGAGCAGGACGGCATATACATGGTATGCATGTAAAAGGATGCACCAGTGGAAACATATGAAAAGGGGGGAATGTAAGATAATAAACTGGAATGAACAGGTAGTAGGATTATACAGAAAAAGGGGAAAACTACTCAGCCTGATAGTGTTTCAAAAATCCAGGAACCAAGAGGCTATCCATGCTCACACAAGCCAATATATACTGATCATCTGACCACTTCAAGCAATATCATTGGCTCACTCAACCAGCTGACCAGACAGCCTTATAATCTGCCCAGCAACAAGGCTGTCATCAACAGCCATACAGTAAAAAACATAGTATTCTTAGTTATACTCACGCTTATCCCGCCTTCGTATACTAATCTGCATCCATGAGGAGAGATCCATCTGATTTAGAATCACTCCCATAAAGATGGCAACTATACTGGGATGCAAAAACACAGCTCTGCAGCACATATTTTTATTTATACTTGCTCATGCATGAGCTTACACAACTAGATGGTGTCAACAGTGGAACCAAACTTTTTTGTCTACCTCCTTGGTTGCTGGACCGCACTATGGAACACACAGAGGATACTTCCGGTTCATTCCTTTGTCAGCCCCTAAAGGGTAAAACTGATTGGATGAATCTTATACACCGTGGCGACCCTGAATGCTGGAAACAGCTGCACAAGGAACTGGAAGTAGTTGCTGTGCATTCATAGCTGCGATCCAGCAACCAGGAAGTACACAGTCATCCTGGTATAATAGCAACAGAAGCTCTTGGCCGTGTTTACACTGTACATCTGACAAATTTTGAATGCTTCTATCTCCAAAGTTTGCTTTACACTGTTACAGATCCTACTTCCTTCAAAGACCTTAGGACTGTATATGGGAAAGTTTGTCACACTTTTTGTGATGCCTACCTACGGAGAGGTTTGTTGGAGGATGATGTGTAAACAAGCATTCTTAAAATTCCAGGCAACGCTGGGTACTCCAGCTAGTTCCAATATACATCTTGCAATGTACTTCTGTTGCTGCGGTGGCATAAATTAATCCCAGATGCCCGGAGGCAAGTTATAATTTGGTGCCCCCTTCGTCACAGCCGCTGACACTGTAATGTATCAATTCTCATGCAGACAGGCTATAGATAAACGAAGGCAGAAGCTGATGGTCTGACATGGAGCACTCCACTAGTGTATGGTGGCTTCTCAGGTGCTGGGAAGGGGTGCCATGTATTTGGCGGCTGTGACGGTACACTCTGGGTACATAGTTACAGCCCTAAGTGGGGAGAATATGATGTGGACAATGGAGGAGGTGCCCCCTTCAGAGCTGGAGCCCGGCGGCAGGCGCCTCCATTGTCTCCCATAGTTCTGCCCCTGTGTTGCTGCTCTTTTATTCATCATATTTGTGTTGTCGCAGTGTCCTCAGTTTAAGTGGACTAAAGTAAGCCCTTAGCTGCAGATAGGCCCTGTGCACATTTCTCTGTACCCTGAAATTGTTTGTTAGGTTACTGGTGCTGTTCAGCTGAGCAGTGCTGTGTATTTAGAGGCTGATTCAGCAGAGGATGGAATTGCAAAGCCTCACATAAGTAGCTATGCAATTCCGTCCTTGCAAATATGCAAATGCATGAGGAGGTGTCTGATACCCCCTGCTGCATTTGCGATCCCAGCACTGTGTCCAACATCACAGGCTAAAATAACCATTGTGACCATGGATGGCCAGCTTGCGAGGCCAGGAATATGCGTCCGTGGATGCCGATCCTGGCTTCGCTACTCCCGGAAAACGGGGGCAATGGGCTGGCCGTCCCCGCCCCCACACCGCCATGTAAATGCCTCTGCCTGTCAATCAGGCAGAGGCAAAGCAGGGGCTGTGCGCGATCACACAGAACCCGTTCTGATCGGGAATCTGTGTGTTTGTGAGTGCAGATACCGTATAGGGGCAATGTGTGTATAATTGCGGCTATTGGGGCAGTGTGTGTGTATGTATGCAGCGATGGAGCAGTGTGTGTGTGTGTAGCTATGAGGGCAGTGTGTTTGTGCGACTTTGGGGGTCAGTGTTTGTGTGTGTGTGGCTATGGGAGCCATGTGTATATTTGTCCGGCTATGGGGCAGTGTGTGTGTGTGCGGCTATGGGACAGTGTGTGTGCGGCTATGGGGGGATGTGTGTAAAATTGCATGAAGTTGAGGGAGTGGGCCACCAAACTGATATCTTGCTTAGGGCCCCATGAGGTCTAAAACCGCCTCTGTATTAACCTATAAATCATAAATTTCCTCTAGATATTCCTTGGAGTTTATCAGTTCTACAGATGTGTCCTCATACACCATACCCCTGAGGGCGTGAGACGCCGACCGCGACTGAGCCACACCGAGAGGACTAACATACCATCTTTTTCTTTACATATTGCAACGTACAGTATATGCATCGCTGGTGCAGCGAAACACCACTCACAGTGTACCAGAGACGCCAGGCTGCGACTTTAACCCCTCAGGAATTAGTTTTAAACTAGGGATATGCATGCTCGGATAGGTTCGAGTTTGCACGCCGAGTTCGGATTTTTCCCTCCAAAAAACGGGACAGAAAGAGGCAAAACGTCATCTTGCATGGACAAACATCATCATTCCTGGACAAAAGATGTTTGTCCATGCTAGATGACGTTTTGCCTCTTTCTGAGTCCCGTTTTTTGGAGGGAAATATCCGAACTCGGCGTGCAAATTCGAACCAATCCGAGCCTGCACATCCCTATTTTAAACACATGCAAAGTCGCAGATGAAGCACAATGGAACTTGGCAGGAGACAAAGGGGGGGCTGCTTCATCCCAGCACTTTGTACACAGATTCAGATTCACACAGACATACAGTATAAATGTTGCACATCAAATTGATCAGTGCAATCTAGCAAGTTAGTTTTGTCGCTCCCAGTTGTTTTATTTATGCGAATAAGACCCACATTTTAAACGAAAAAGACACACTGCGTGGCCAAGTCACCTGGGTCCTGGCACGCTGAGAGAGACTATTCGGCGCGACTGAAGGCACAGTGTATGAGGACACCTATATAAGTATAAAATGGGGAAACTATGAAGGATTGATTTAGTAACTCGTTTATTAGGTCCCGAAAAATGTGAGATATTTCCAAAGCAGTGAGACCAAAAATATCTTTTATGCATGTACATATGGCACTTTTATCATTCATGTCAATGTCCAATTCATTTCAAAAGAGTAACTGCATGATGGACACACCATTGTAACAAATGGAAAAGTTACTATAAACTACTAACTAAATAAATAATGAAAAATTGAGTAGCAGGCAGATTTCCTCCAAAGAGCGATGGTAAATGGTCATTTTAGACAGAAAAACTTTTCAAATTTGATACATGGGATGAATTCCTGCTCTCAGATTCCCAAACTTTATTTTGTATCTGCATTCTCTGAGTTATTCATAACTTTTGAACATTTATCAAATTCTAAAACTTGGTAGCAGAGTGAGAGTGCCTCAGTCTACCACAGGAGTGGAATAAGGGGTCTGGCCACTACTAGGCACATTATTTGCCACCCACCTAATTTTATTACTATCATTTTAAATTTAAGTTGATTGTTTTTTCATGCATGGAAGATGAAATACATAATGTCTGTGTTAGGCTCAGTGCCACTGTGCTAGGTGCCCCCCACTGTGGGAGATGTTGACTGGACACAGGTCTGCTTGTCACACACAGAGCTAGTCATCTAGTGACAGCTCACGTAGGGTGGGACCCATGAATTGTGCATTCTCACTCTTCTATCTACTTGTCTCCAGAATACGTCCATATCTTAAACAAGACACTGCAAGAGCTTATCCATTAGGTGACCTGAAAGTCAGAACATCTAGCGTTTAGACCTTCAGGTCGCCGAGGTGCGGGCACCACACTGAACAGCATTCACTTAACGTCATTCAGTGAAGGAGCCCAACCTCCTATCCCTGAACATGCCAAACCTGACGAGCGTCTTCAGGTTGACGGGCATGTTCAGTAGACAGTCGGGGATGGCAAGGACCCAGCGCACATGCGCATTGCTGGTCCTTGCCGGCTATCCATTACCCGACTTTGTGAACAATGCGACCAAAACCTCCTGGTTTTGGTCGGATTGTTCACAAAGTTGGGTAATGGATAGGCCCCTTAACTCATGCACTCATTATCTTCCACATCGATTATTGCAACAGTCTCCTTGCTCCGTGATTTTTTCACCCAAATGAGGACTCCTAGAGTGAACAACAGCTGAGAGTGTCAGTCTCCTTAATGACAAACAAAAAAAAGGAATCACCCAGACTTCGGGCATCCTGGGGGGCAAACTGACTTCCTCCATTGCTCCAGGTTCTGCTTAATGTGCTCCAGAGCAGGAATAAGCAGGGCGTGCAGGTGTCATATATCATGGTCTGCACTCACCCAGGGCTCCCACTCTGGAATCCGGGCTCTAGGGATTGATATCCAGGGAAGAAACCATACCTGTGTACAATACATAAAAGGGGCAGTACAGAGGCTGGAGTACATGCCCCCTCCTTTGTTGGTTCTTCCCCCTCACATATGTAGGACCTGCTACCTCTGCTGTTGCTGTGGGAGAAGCAAGTAGCAAGAACCCAGATAAGCAACAGGTAAAATAGTGTTTATGTGCTGGAGTGTTGGTAATTAAGTGGGGGAGTGTGTGGTCTTGGTGCTACTAAAGTGTTAGTAGTGCATGCAGGGGGGTAAGGAGAGTGTGTCTGGGTGCTGCTCTAGTGTTGGTAATGAATGCAGGAGGGAGGGTGTGTTTGGTTGCTTTTAGGATGTCAGTAATAAATGCAGGGACGGTGTGTGTCAGAGTGCTGCTGGGGTGTTGGCAGTGAATTTAGAGGAAAGAGTGTGTGGATTCTGCTGGGGTGTTGGCTGTGAATGCAGGGGAGATAGTGTATGTCTGGGTCCTGCTAAAGTGTTAGTGAATGCAGGAGAGAGGGTGTGTGTATGGGTGCTGCTGAGGTGTTGGAAGTAAATGCAGGGAGAAGAGTGTCTGAGTCCTGCTGGGATGTTGACTATGATTGCAAGGAAAAGAGTGTGTGTGTTTGGGTGCTGCTACTGATAGCAGTGAATGGAGAGGGAAGGGGTGTGGCTGGTGCTCTGAAGTGTTGGCAGTGAATGCAGGGACAAGAGTGAGTGAGGTTTGCTGGGGTGTTGGCAGTGAATGTAAATGAGTGTGTGTGTGTCTGGTGCTGCTAGGATGTTAGACCTAAATGCAAGAGAGGAGGGTGTGTGTCTGGGTGCTTCTAGGGCAGTGTTGGCTAACCTTGACACTCCAGCTGTTATGGAACTACATAACCCAGCATGCACTGCTACAGTTTTGCTATTAAGGCATGCTCAAACTGTGGCAGGGCATGCTGGGATATATAGTTCCAAAACAGCTGGAGTGTCAAGGTTAGCCAACACTGTTCTAGGGTGTTAGTAGTGAATGCAGGGAAATAGAGAGTGCCTGGATGCTGCTGAGGTGTTGGCAGTGAATTCAGGGGAGGAGCGTGTGTGTCTCTGTGTTTCTAGTGTGTTAGTAGTGAATGCAGGGGGGAGGGTGTGTGTCTGGGTGCTGCTGGAGTGTTGGCAGTGAATGCATGGGGGGAGAGTGTTTATTTGGGTGCTGCTGGAGTGATGGAAGTGAATGAAGGCGGAGGATAGTGTGTAGTTGTGTGTTGCTGGGGGTGTTGGCAGAGAGTTTTTATCTGGATGTTGGAAGTGAAAGCAGGGGGGCGTTTTTATCTGTGTGCTGTTGGGGTGTTGGAAGTGAATGCAGGGGGAGAAGAGTGTGTGACTGGATGCTGCTGGGTTGTTGCTAGTGAATGTGGTATAGGAGGAGTGTGTGTGAGTGCTGCTGGGACTGGGGTGTTGGTAGTGAATGCAAGCAGAGAGTGAGCGTGGTATGGGGGCACCAACAACTTTCTCGCCACTGGGCATCTAGTATGAACTTACACCCCTAGGCATGTGTTTCACATGTATAATGGGATATTCACCACTGGTCTACTATCTCTGCAAGATCAGCACACAGATACAACACACTAAGAAATGTGTGCCCAAATATTCTTTATCTTTGGCAGCTTTGGATGGGCTAACATAGGCCCTCATTCAGAGCCGTTCGCTATTTGCGTTCGTTCAAAAACAAGGGGTGGCTATGCAAATGATCCATTCGCACATTGCAGTCTGTTCACACCTCTAAGTCTGAACGAGCGAGCGAAACATACGCTCGTTTATTTGATAAAGACGCCCCCTGGCCGCTCGCACCATACGTCATGTCCGCTATTTATTAGATTAATCGAGTACATCGAACAGGATATGAACTGCTCGCTATTCTTGTGGTTGGTTTTTTCAACCGCTATTTTGCGAGCAGTTCTGAGTTAAAAAAAACCAAGTGACGTGGTCATTGACGCTGCTGTATTAATTATGCACACTCATAAAACGCCCGTTTTGACCTTTTGGCACGCCTGCGTTCGTATCTCCACTCCCCGTTTTCAAGCACCTTCCCCTGTTACCACCCACATACGCCTCATTCTGTCACTCAAAATAGCAGGCACTCGCTATATTGCGTACAAATGATTTTCGGCCGCACTGACTGGTTCGCGCATGCGTACTAAAAAACGTACGCATGCTCAGACGTGCGAACATCGCTCGGAATGAGCGTACTGCCGCTAGCGAGTGGCTCTGAATGAGGGCCATAATTTCCATTAGCAGAATCTACTGCTTTGCTGCAGGCTCTGTCCTCTTTACATGGAATTGGGAATAAAAGACATTCCATAAATGTTTCAGCCCTAACCACTCTTTAATGGAATCTTCTGTTGTAGAATGTGTTAAGAACATGCAAGATTAAAAATCAAGTCCAGTTCTCGGCTTCTCGCACAATCACAGAAGCTGTGATTTAGTTAACCACTGGTGGTGATGTGAGCTAAAAGAAAACTGAATTTAAATGGATAAACCCAGCATAGCTTTGATCCTAATTAAATTAAGACCGATAATATATTTTCCTCTTCACCTTCTGTTATACTACTTTAATGTCATAAATTCCCACATTTCCTTTCTCCTTTATTTCCTTGTTGGCCCTTCTCCAACATCCTCCTGTTTATTATTCCTCGTTCTCCCATCTTTATTTTCTAACCTTATTGCTATATACATGCCAGATCTTTGCACCATGCTCATCACTGCAATATACTGATTTCTTAGTCACGCTCTGTAATAACATATCATATTAAGACTGATGAGTTATTTGCAATAATATAAAAGCAGATCAGTTTATAAATAGCCAGTTTTTCAACCCCCCCCCCCGAAAAAAAAAAACCTGCACAGACAAAGCATAATAACTGTAATCATGGGTTTCTCCAGTGCTAAATCTAAAAAAATGGGGAATCCATAAAGTATCAATTTAGTAAATTGCTGTACAAATTACTACAAGAATTTTCACTGATTATTTGAGATTGCTTTAAAACCATTGAGGTGAGAGTAAAGATTTAAACATTTAGAAATCTTTTCCCATCCATTTCAATCTGCCCTATGCCCTTCAATATTGTTTCTATATGTAATGACCTTGCTGGAAATCCCTTTTAAATTAATAAACCATTGAAATGAATGGGAAAATATCTTAGATCATTAGAACAATGCAGGGGAATGGGGATGATATTGCTGCCGAGGTCCCCTGCTTATCATCGACCCGTATCTTACATTATCTATTGTTCTGCCCCCTGATTCCACCTCTATCCTTTTCCCCTGGTCTCCTACTCCTTCTCCAATCTCCCCTTCTCTCTCTGCCTTAATCCCCCTCTTCTCCCAGTACTCCTTTTTCTTCCTCTTATACCCCCAGGATCCTACTACCCCACTTCTAATCTCTCCTCCTTCACTTCTCTCCATGTCACTTCACCCCACTTCCATCCACGTCGCCTTAATTTCCCTCCCTGTCCACCTCCTACAGGGTCACCTCCTAGCACAGGAGCACGCATGATCCCTACACTCTATTCACCTCGGTCTCCCAAAGTAATCTCATCTCCAAGCTTTAGCAACCCTGAAAATCTCATTCACATCTCTCCTATCAACTCTGTTACTCTATCCTGTGCCCTCTGGAATGCCAGATCGGTCTGTAATAAACTGGTTCCCACCCATAATCTTTTCATCTCCAACTCCCTGAATCTGCTTGCCATTACTGAAACCTAGATTTTACCCTCTGACACCACTTCTCCTGCAGCTCTCTCCTATGGGGGGCTCACCTTCTCCCACACCCTCAGGCCTAGGGGTCACCATGGGGGTGGTGTAGGGGTCCTTCTATCCTCTGGTTACTCATACCAACTCATACCCTCAGAACCATCCCTTACATTCTCCACATATGAAGTTCATGTTATACGCCTCTTCCAACCAGTACACCTCAGTGTAACTGTTATCTACCGTCTCCCCGGCCCACCCTCCAAGTTCCTTGACAATTTTGCTTCCTGGCTCCCTTACTTTCTTTCCTCAGACCTTTCCTCCATTATCCTAGGTGACTTCAATATTCCAATTGATATCCCCACAGAATCCACTGCCTCCAAACTACTCACCCTCACTTCCTCATTTGGCCTCTCCCAATGGACCTCCTCACCCTCCTGTGTGAATGGCCATTTGCTTGATCTGGTATTCACTCACCATTGTGATATTTCTGCCTACTCCAATTCCCCATTCCCCATCTCTGACCATCACCGTCTCTCTTTTAACCTATCCCTCTTTCTTTCTTTCCCCTCCTCTACCTCCAAAAGCCACCATCACTAAGCATAACATTGACGCAATCGACACTGCTTTCTTTTCTTCCCTCCTTGACTCACATCTCTCCCCTACCCTCTCTTTCTCCTGTGGTGAACAAGCTGCTTCCCTATACAATGCCTCCATTACTTCTGCTCTTGACCCTGTTGTTCCGGCAATCAATACTCACTTTCGCAAATCCACACCTAAACCCTGGCATTCCAAATGCACAAGATTTGTTGCAAAAATTCACGAACTGCCGAGCGACTGTGGAGAAGATCACGCTCTCAGGCAGATTTTCTACATTTCAAATTCCTCCTGTCACCCTGCAGTGCTGCCCTTTCCCTCTCTAAACAGTCATATTTCAAGATTCTCATCTCCTCCCAGTCCTCAAATCCCCAGCATCTCTTTTCCACCCTCAACTCCTTTCTCTGCCCACCCCCTCCTCATCTCCACTCCTTGCTCTCTGCCATTGACTTTGCTACCTATTTTACATCCAAAAATTGATTCCATAAGTCAGGACATCATATCCAACCAGTCTCCCAGCTCTCCACCTCCTCCTTTCCCAGATCACCCTGCCCCATCCATTTTACCGACTCTGACATCCTTCTCCCCTGTGACTGGAGAGGAAGTTAAGACCCTTATCCAGTCCTCCCACCCTATCCCCTCCTGCCACCTCCGCTACCTCTCTCCTTCTGCCTGCTCCCATCTTACCCACCTCCTTAATCTCTCCCTCTCTTCTGGCACTGTTCTTTCTGCATTCAAGCATGCCCTTGTCTCCCCCATTCTTTAAAAACCTAACCTTGATTTTAACATTCTCTCTAACTACCGACCAATCTCTCACCTCCCTTTTGCTTCCAAACTCCTTGAGCATATTGTTTACAAACGCCTCACCACATTTCTTTTCTCCCACTCCCTCCTTGATCCTTTTCAGTCTGGCTTCTGTTCTCTCCACTCCACTGAAACTGCCCTCACGAAAGTCAGCAATGATCTCCTTACTGCCAAATCCAAGTGCCACTACTCCCTGCTCATTCTCCTTGACCTCTCTGCTGCTTTTGACACTGTGGACCACCCTCTACTGCTGCAAATCCTTCACTCCCTTGGTCTACATGACACTGCCCTCTCCTGGCTGTCCTCCTACCTCTCTGACTGTTCCTTCTCTGTTTTCTCTCACAATTCCTCTTCCCCCCCCACAGCCTCTTACAGTAGGTGTTCCCCAAGATTCTGTTCTTGCACCTCTCCTATTCTCTCTCTATACGTCCTCTCTAGGTAAACTGATCCACTCTTTTGACCTCCATTATCATCTCTATGCTAATGATACTCAGATCTACCTTTCCTCCCCTGATCTTTCCCCCTCTCTACTGACTCATATCTCCATCTGTCTCTCCTGATGTCCCAGCGATTTCTCAAACTTAATAATTCTAAGACTGAGCTGATTGTCTTCCCATCCTCCCACATTACATCTTGTCCCACTATTTCTTTATCAATAGATGGCATAATTATCTCATCTAGTCCCAAAGTGAATTGTCTTGGAGTCATCCTGGACTCTTCCCTCTCCTTCAAACCACATATTCAGAACCTCTCGCAGTCCTGTCATTTCCAACTCAAGAATATTTCCAAGATCAGACCCTTTCTCACCCAGGATGCCACCAAAACCCTCATACATTCAATGATCATCTCCAGATTGGACTACTGTAACCTCCTCCTATCTGGCCTCCCCAAATCCAATCTCTCTCCTCTCCAGTCTGTGCTCATTGCTGCTGCTCGGCTCATCTTCCTCTCCAAACGCTCTACATCTGCCTCCCATATCCTACAAGCCCTCCACTGGCTCCCCTTCCCTTTCAGAACCCAATTCAAGGTTCTTACACTCACTTACAAAGCCCTCACCCATTCCTGTCCCTTTTACATCTCTGATCTCATCTCCCTTCACTCTTCTGTCCGCCATCTTCGTTCACTTAATACAAGCCGATCTTTCATGCCAATTGATTACTTCCTCCCACTCCCGCCTCAAAGATTTTGCCCACTCTGCTCCCCACCTTTGGAACTCCCTCCCTCTCCCCATCAGACTCTGCACCTCTCTACAATCATTCAAATGATCTCTTAAGACCCACTACTTCATTAAAGCCTTCCAGCTCTCATCCTAACTTGCTGCTACATATTCCTTCCTCCCTGCCTACCCCATCTATATCGCTCCTGTTTATCTGCCCCTCCCTTAAAGAATGTAAGCTCTTTCGAGCAGGGCCCTCTACCCTCTTGTGCTTCTCCCTACTGTAATTTAATTAATCTCTTACTCCCCACTTGGGCAATTAACACCTAGCTGCTTATGTGGGTGTAATGGTTCCTAATCTAGCAATGTTTATTATACATGCCCGTGCCCTGCTTTGTATTGCATTGTATGTCACTGGTTACTTATTTGTTTATGCACTATGTAAGGCGCTGCGGAACACTTGTGGCGCCATATAAATAAATTATAATAATAATAATAAATACTCTCGGCCCACCTATTGAATTAAGTATTAGTGCTAGTAAAGCAGGAGTGGCCAGCTGCAAACAAGAACGTGAATATGTAGTCTACGGGGGACCCCTAAATTATGGTGCCTCCTGTACCCCCTCCCTTCCCCTTTAATATGACTGAAATAGAACAATACATTAATCAGTATCTGGGAACTGCAATGTGATTGCGTATCTGTACCTCTTGGATTCTTATCAAGGTTTATTAAAGTAAAATAAGAGTATAAAGACAAACAGTCCTGCATTAATTTCTAGACATATTATAGGTGCTATGCAATTTAAATCTAGAGTGAGCTTGATTTAGTAAGCATTCACAAACAACATAGTGCAATACAGTACTTAATTGTAGATTATCACACGCCAAGGGGAAACATTCTGAGTTCCTGTATGCGCACTGCTGGAGATTGTGCAGGGCTGGAAGCATCCGATTGGATTGCTCTTCACAACCCGACTTCTAGTCCATAGCAAGAAGCAGGGCTCCTGGAACTAGCACTTTCAGTTTTCGGAGATTGATGAATGTGGGTCCCCATTCTAGGGTTTCGGGATGGCAGGCCACATCGGAACTGCAAGGCAAACAAGAGATATCTGTGGTATCACCTGCGTTACATTTATAATGAATGGGCCCATAATTTCAATCCTTGAAAAATAATCATTTCACCTACTTTAAGGAATGCTAAATAGACCCCTAATACTCTTATAGCTTTTAAGGTCCTATTCATCATAGGTACTGGATGGCCCTAATGATTAACTATCCAACTCAATTTCAGGTGCAGGTACAGGTGTTCCGAAAAACAGCTGTCCCCGCGATCAGTAACACTGCTACTTCAGTAGTAGTGATACTTAGCAGTGCCTAAGGTTACTCACGCGCACAGCTGCAGGTCACTCACTGCGGAGGAGGTGGATGGACCCCCTCGGATCACTCTTCGCAGCCACGGACTGCCCTCATTTTGCAGAATATTAGTTAGCCCCATTGGACTTCTAATAATGAATGGGTCCATTACTTAAAACTAGAGATCTGAGCCGGACCATTGTTGCTGGATTTGGCTCTGATTGACAAAAAAAAATAAACTCACATAATTTTTGTACCTAGAGTATTGTTAACCTCAATAACATGAATTTCTAGTCATTTGTAATCAATTTTGACCACCTCACAGCTGCGTGGAGTCAGACCGCTTTTACGCACATGCTCTGCGGTACTACAGCGTACTGGGGTGCAGTATACAGTGCAAACACTGTACAAAATGTTTTATTTTTTAAATTGGCAGCTTGGCTCACACTGCATGGAGTCAAACTGCTTTTACGCACATGCTATGTGGTACTACAGCGTACTGGGGTGCAGTGCGCAGAACAGTACAAATACAAGATTTTTTATATTCATTTTTTTTATTTTTTTGTACTTATTTTAAAGTATCGAGTAACACTGTGAACGCAGTGGGTGGGGCCTGTGGAGTCAGCTCAGCACCACTATGATGGAAATGAATTACACTAAGGGGACTGGACACAGCTTGCCACTTAGATGGCCGACAATCAGCTCCTTCCTTCCGGGAGGGAGCTGATTGTTGGCTAACAGCGGGGGGCGTGTCTGGACAGTTATGACACATTTGAGGCAGAGCTGGGTCATGGCCGTGCGAGTGTGTCATTGTGGCCCTGCCCCCTCTTCACAATGCCGTCAATTTCGGCATTGTGAAGCAGGGGGCGTGGCCACGATGATGCGATTCAGCATGAATTGTGTCACTCCCCCCCCCTGCTGCGGGTATTTCTAGTTTATTCTGGGGGGAGGTCGGGAGGGTTGGTGGATGCCGGGAGGCTTTTCTGCCTTTCCGGGTGACCAGGAGCGGCACCCGATATTCGGGAGGCTCACGGACAAATCGGGAGGAAAGGAGAGCCTGACATAGTGACAGCACAGCCCCTTAGAGATGGACACAGCCCCGTAGAGATGGACACAGCCCCAGCATCACAGTCCCTTAGTGATGAACACAGTCCAAGCAGCACAGCCCCTCAGAGATGGACACAGCCCCAGCAGCACAGGCCTATAGAGATGGACACATAGCAGCACAACCCCTTAGAGATGGACAGAGCCCCTTAGAGATGGACACAGCCCCACTTGGACACAGTAGAGCAGAGAGCAGCATGCAGAATCGTGACCGGACAGGAGTGAATGGCGCCGAGTCCCGGACGTGGCTCCTTATATGGAGTCCAAACACCACAAGATTCCGATGCTGGGAGGATGACATTTGGCCTCGATCTGACATCCGAGCCTGGCGGCAAACCTTGATCCAAGACTCGGATGCAGCTCAGATTAAGAAGTTCGGAGCGGTCCGGATTCAAGGTAATCCGGACTGCTCATCTCTACTTAAATTTGTGCAAATACTAGCGATTCCAGATAGCTATCAGTGATAACAAATAAACCTCTTACTACAAACAGTATGTGGTAAAATCATGCTACAATCAAAACACTTCACACAATCTCAGAGTTTGTCTTCTTTTGTACTGTATTCCTGCAGCTAACCTGTGAGTATTAGACATCAGAAATGGTTTATATGATTTACATAATTTTTTGGGAGTTCACCAGGAATGTTTGTAGCTTTTTTCCCCCAAATGTTCTGTGAATGCTGGAATTCTGGTGTATAAAATTAATGAATTCAAGCTTCCGAATCTTGAGAACATAATTTTATCTATGCTGTTAAAGTAAAGCAAGTTGTTACATGAAACCCCCCAAAAATCTTCACACTATCTGACATTGTTGCTGAATTTACAATTCAAGCATATTATAACATATTGCATAGTTTTAAAATGAAACTAATGCTAGGTACACACCTTTTGTGATCATTCTTTCTATGCGATGGTTCGAATGACTTCACTCCCGATCGGAAGTCCGACCACAGTGCCGATACATGCGTACTCACCTATAGAATCGTACTGCCGACCTTCAATCCCCAACTGCCAAAATTTTGCAAGAAAATTATTGTATCTCCCACAGAGACGGTGCTGCTGCTGGTGTTGAATCGCAAGAACGGTGGAAGATGCCTACACACTGCACTTTTGGTCCGATCGTGCCTGGTCAAATTGAACGAAAATTAAACTGGACATAAAATGTGATTCTTCGATTTGACCAGTTTTCTTTCAACAAAACATGATTGAAGATGCGTACACACTCTTCCGATATCAAATGAATGGGTTAAAATCGAAAGAAAACGGCCCGATGATTGTATTGATGTGTACCCAGCTTAAGGGCTAGATTTTTTTCACTGTGTTTTTTTACTATGCACTTGGTATTAGTGCCACTTATAATTTAAAGGTCAGTTCCGCAGCTTTCACAGAATTCAGGGAAGGATTGGGAACATAAAGTGGCTCTAGAAAAATTCCACAATGCCAAAGTGCAGGAAACAAAAACATTCACATAAAAAAACCAAAGAGAAAACACATTTATTCATAGGATATATATATAATTATTGTGTATTGTGTAATGATACAGATGCGTCCACATACACCAAGCCTCAATACGCCAGGCAGCGAGAGTGAGCCGTGGCCGAGCATTGTAGCGTAGTGACTCCTTTCTCTTTAAATTTGTGTCTCATTCGCACTGCAGACATATATGCCATACAGTATTTACATATAGTATTTATAGTATATAAATATGTACAGTATATATAGAGTAAGTTTGTTTTAGTAAAACACACATATACTGTATAGTATGTGTTTACTTTTGTTCCGAAACAGTAAATGGCATATGTATTACAGTTTGTCATTAATAAACAATGTTTTGGGTGGAATGGGATTGAAATACCGGCGGCTCAACCACCGCCGGTTCAAATCCCGACAGTGAGAGTTCAACAGATGGAGATCTGGACGGGCGTTGGCAAGTACCCTAACCCTCCCCTCTCCCCCCCTAACCCTCCTTTAGGGGTGCCTAACCCTAACCTCCCCTCCTAGTGTCTAACCCTTACCTCCCCCCAGGGCTGCCTAAACCAAACCCCCCTCCACGCACCCTAAACCTAACCCTTCCGGGGGGGTGCCTAACCCTAACCATACCCCCTAGTTCCTAACCCCCCCCTCCCCCTAGCCTACTCCTAACGTTCCCCAGGGGGTGCCTAACCCTAAGTCCCCCCAGGGGTCCTAAACCTAACCCTCCCATCCCTGGGCTAAGTGTTATACTTACCCATCAGCGGACAATTGGGATGGTGGGGGTCAGTCCTCCGGCATCGGGATTAAGATAGGCATCGGCATTTTGACGTCTGTTTTAAGTCCCTTGTTGGGCAGGTCTAGTCAGGAATTAGACTGGCGGCATTGCGTCCACCGGTCTATTAACTACATCCCGTTGTGGGCTACACTAACACTAGGTCTCAGCAACTTCAGTGTTAAGCCTAACCTCCTTTGTTTTAAATCCGATATTAATACATATGATGTTTTATACATTTATAAAAGATAGAGCTGATGTGTATTTTTTCCTTCAACTATGAACCACTATTGGAAGCCACCATGTTGAGGTATATGGAGTCTGGACCAATTAGTCTAAGCACACAACAGATGAAACTCAACAGTAGTAATTAGAAGATGACTTCTGCGCTACTATTAAAAAGGATTTATTACACTAAGGCACAGTGATATATTTTGGCTTACAGAAACTGGATTTTACACTCCCGATGCATAATAAATCCTTTTTGGGCAGATTGCCATGGTCCTCTTCTGCTTTTGACATTGAGATGCATTGAGATAATGGAAGGGATGCTAGGTGATCACTTAGAACGGGATTAGTTAGAGTGTATGTTAAACAATTCTGCCACTTGCTCCAATAGTTACATTTAATGAGCAGGCTTTTAAAATGCTGCATCAGGTCTGCTATGTTCAATCTGGGATAACAGACACATGTCCGGATAAAAGTACTGATTGCTTTCCAGGATGCTCAAAGTGAGGTGGCATCATTCATATCCGGTGGAATTGCCTGAAAGTTCATAGAATGGGAAGCAAATTAGCTATAATATTAACTGAAATTTACAACATTCTGTACCCTTAGACCCATGAACTGCAATGCTAAATTGGCTCAGCGTTAACCTTTTAAGAGTAGAGAATTTCTGGCACAGTGTATTTTCATGAGCTTCTATATATATATATCACCTCTCTGGTTTGCAACTGCCAAAAACGTAAGAAGAAAATATGTCTGATGCAAAGGTTGACTGGGATATATTAGGTAATAATGCATATGAAAAATATTGACAAGTACTGTACTTTGACTGCACGGGGGCTCGAAGCCTTCAGGGACTATTCATTTTAATAATGTAAGTGTAATGTATGGTTTAGAGATAGTTACTATAATTAAAACAACAGTAATCACCGGTCAGCGAAAGGCATTTTTTTTTATGTTAGGTCTTTAAATTAGAGATGTACGGCTAGGTTTTCCTGAAATATGAACACACTAGAACTTAGGTGTTCCGAGTCGAACTGAGTCTTAATCCGGAATCATTTTGGGATTCCGACTCCCGGTTCGGTTCTGCAGTCAGTTCAGATCTCTGATTTAAAAACCAAACTCTGGTTTTGGATTGCATGTAAGCAGGTCCAAATGACATGATTTATTGATTTTTTTAATTGATTTGTATCATTTTTTTTTATCAATTTCATAGATTTTTAAGAAATCTAAAACCGAATCCAAACCAAAACACTTGAGGGTGGTTTTACCAAAACCAAAACACGATGATGGATTAGAACCAAAACCAAAACACTGGGGTCCGTGCACATCTCTTCTTTACATACTTTATAAGATCTGAAGTAGTACATGTATTACATTTGAACAAATAAAATGGTGAAAAAAATAAATAAATCATGCATACAGCTAAACACAGAATAACCATTAACACAAAAATTGTCAATCAAAGGTCTGTGAATGATTTACTGCGTCATCATTGTTTACTTTCTATTTAAAAAAATGTGGGCCAGTTACAGTATACTAGTTTATCCAATCGTATATGGAGAGCCTGTGTGTGATCTGTATTGTACCATTAGGGCTGGATTCTGAGACTGATTTTATATTTGGAGTGATGAGAGGTCATGGCTGTTTTGGGGGGATAAACTGCTATGTGTTTTTCATCATGGAAGGATCACAGTAGATATCTCCGAAATCTGCCATGATTTCTGTATTTCCGACCACAAATGCAGCCCCCATAGGTTTCTGATGGGGGTTGCACTTGATATGCAATCGGATTTACCAGCTTGGCCCCGATAGCTAACGCCATCTGCAGATGGCTACTATATCGCACATATGCTGCTAATTTTAGCAATGACTGTGCATGTGAATTGGCTGCGGAGAACCAGGAAGCCTTCATTCCACATCCTGCTCTACGCCGCGACTGGCTCCTATAGAAGCCCATTTCCCAGCAAAAGCCTCATTGTAAATTTGCGTGATAATATTATCACTTTGCAAATTTACACAAAAAATATTATCATATCCACATTAAAAATATGGATTATTATAAATATGCCCCTTGAACAGCAGACACTACTTTAGAGACAATTTTCCTATACAGTGGTAGAAATGTGTGCTTTTGATTTTTTATGTTGTTCTTTATTCTCTTGGTTTCTCATCTAATCACTGTGATGGTTTTTACAATGAGTTTAATAATATATCACGGTATTGATGTTTTATTTTTTTATTACAGATAAGTTTATACAAATTGTTTCAGATGCATATGCTCATGTAGAGCTGGACGCATACACAAACACTCAGCCATTAACTGAGGCAAAACAAAGATATAACTAGGTGTGTAGTCTATATTGAGTTGTAAGCATGTCAGGATGCGTCCAGCTCTGCATTAGTAACATATTCACCAGGGTTATGCCAGGAGAAGACAGTGATATATGCGATTGGATTAAACCAGTAGATATGGCTTAACAGTACCAGTAGTAAATGATAAAGTTACATTACTCAGTTTGGGGATGTAGTCTGGAAGCCGAAGGTCTAAATGCTGACCGCCGGCTTCCAGACTCTCTAATCCCGGCGTGGTACTAATGACAGGCCTCAAAATGCCTCTAGACGCCTGTCATTAACCATACGCCGGAAGTCCAATGCCCAGCATACCGAATGAAGGTAAGCCGGGCGCAGACAGCCATGGGGGGGGAGGGTCAGGTTTAGGGCTCCCGGGGGGACCTAGGGCTAGGCACCCGCACCCGGGAGGGTTAGGTTTAGGCTAGGGGAAGGGGGGTTAGGCACCCCCGGGGGGAGGTTAGGGTTAGGCACCCCCCGGGGGACTTAGGTTTAGGCAGTGGAGAAGGGGGTAATACCCTACTACACCCCTCAGTTTGTACACAACACAGCTTGCAGGATTTAAGCATTCTCTCTATTTACCATTCTTGCCGGGATAATTTGGTCGCCGCATGGACCTCCCCATGCAAAGCTGTCCTCCTAGGCCATCGACATCTCAGGATGGCTAGCAGATGTGAGTAAAAGAAAAATATGCATCATATTATTAAAATAAAGCATTTTTTTCTGAAAGTTATATTAAAATATTTTTTTCCATTTTTTTAAAATTATTTATTTATTTTAGTTTACAAAACAAATTTGCACCTGAAAGCCAAAGGCAAAGCTGTGTCATGCATGAGCAGTAGGGATCAACATAGATGGGAAACTGAGAATCTCTCTAGTACCTAGGCTCCCAGCTGGCTCTCACTTTCTCTATTAGGGTAGGCTCTCAATTCCTGGACTGAAGTCTCCCTCCATCTCACATTGCAGGCTACCTCTGGGAAACAATCTTAATGCAAACATGCTGCTACCAGAAGAAAACCTGCTTCCACCTCATAGAGGTCTCTAATATAGCTCCTTGCTAATTTATAACACCCCAGAGTCATTGATGGCTTCACACGTCCATGTGCCATGAACCCTGCAACCCAGTGTCTTGTAAATCTTTCCCTGTGTCTCAGTCCCCAACACTGTGCTTCTCTAAGAGGAAAACTCATTCCTTTTCTAGGCTGAGGCTACCATGTAGTGAACTCTGCAACACCCTCTTCACAAAACCCATGCCTCTACTCTAGCCAGACCTCCGCTAGCCCCAGGCTTGGAATGCCCCTAGGCATTCCAAATGCCCGTAGGCATTTGCCTAGGTTGCCTATGCCTAGGGCCGGCTCTGCTCCTGCTTTTAATATTATGTGACCCTGACTCTACTTCCCTGGGCCTATTATGTATTTATTTTTCATTTCTATTCTCTTTGGTAAATTTTTTTGTTTCCTGAAACAGTTGTCAGATTGTAGAAACATCTGTCCAGTCCGCTGGTTGAATTCTTGGGTTCAGAGAAGGGATAAAAATTTCTGTTAGGCACACAACAAAAACACACTCCTTCTGCTGATTGCTTAGCAACGCTGGGGATTTAGTGACAAGGATTAAAATGTTTATCGTGTTCCAGATCTTTCAAAACTTGAAAACATGATACATTGAAATGAGCTCACGTTATATACAGATTTATCTTGCTCAGGGAAAGCAGCTGCACGTTACACTGACTGAGCTGGCCTGTGCATGATAATTAGGAGTCAGGAGGTCACCTGATATTAAACAGTAACAAGATCTTATTGCTGATACAACTACAGCTCATAGTAAAAGGGATCTGAAATATGTCTAAATGCACATTCACAATGTAAAATGAGGGAGCGCCCTGTGCTGTCTCTCCATTAGGGCACTAGGACCCCACGGACTGCCATGCCAGATGTGTGACCTCTGACCCTTGGGCTCTAGTGCATTGTGTCTGCGAGTCCTCAGATTATACTTACTGTACTGTTTCTGAATTTTGACATGGTAACATTTGGTGCCATGACATGTGTGTCTCCTACAGCAGAGTACAAGAACCTTGAAGACCCTCTGGTAAAAACCAAGGAACCATTAGACTAGACACCTAACAGGGCTTGTGTCAATCAGAGGCACTGTAGGTAAAACCATATTTGCTGACCTTTGTGTTGCTCTCCCCGATAGGGGGAAACCAGGTCGACACTGCAGGGGAGCATGGAGCTGCAGAAGTGGTCTGTGCTGGGTGCGTGGTGACTGTCATCTTGGCCCCACCCACGCTAGACAATACCATGATTACTGACGTTGTAAAGTGGTGGGCGGAGCCAAGATGGCGCATTTCAATCCAAATCGTGTCATCACCTCCTGTAACACCCACTTCACATGAGAGGTGGGCCGGGGTGGATATGACACTGGGAAACTTGGCCACTCTTTCGGGCAGCCGAGAGTGCCACCAGATTTTCAGGAGCCTACCGGCCTTTCCAGGAGAGTGCGCAAGTATGGGTAAAATTCTTTGCACGGATCTTTACAATTTGCCTTGCTAATGTATAGGTATGGATCCTATTAGATGAACTAATATATTTATTAATGATTGCACAAGAGTGTATCAGTTAGTACATTAAAGTAAACAGAAGATGGACAACACTTTGACTATATATATATATATATATATATATATATATAATATATATATATATATATATAATATATATATATATATATATATATATATATAAAAGGAACTGGCTTAATTGGAATAATGAGTAAGAATGTATGTGAAAAGAGTGTATCTTAGAAGAATGTCTATTTTCTATATTTAAAGTCCAAACACATCTCCATTCACAATATGTAGCAACAGCAAGATCAGGCTGAAGGAATTTCCTAATTTAGAAATGAACTCTTGTTACATCAATCAGTGTATTATCTTTAGGATATAAATGGGATAAAGAAGGATTTTCCAGCACAGAGTGGTCCGCAAAGTGGAACTAAAGGCTAATTTGATAATATATTCTGATCTTCAATAGTAGATGTCATATTGTAGGACCCAGGAATATAAAATAAAAATACATAGTGTATTCTAAATCAGTGCACTCACCTTCTTGCCACATTGTTGGCTAAAAATAAATTACAAAGTGGATAGAAATACAATAAAATACACATAAATAATGTATATAATATAGAATATTAAAATACCGTATAGAACTTCTCCACTCAACTAAAAACTTTTGTGGACATCAAAACAAGAAATCCGATGAATATATTTTTATACAGATGTCACTATATTCACCCGCCCTTTTTGTGCCATATGGCACAAGACACATGGCACAACTTATTTGCTCCACCACAGATAAGTCTCCAGCTTTCATACCAATACCTTAATTTAGCATCTACGCCGTATTGTTGCTGAGGCCAAAGTCACTTATATTGCACAGCGTGCCTAGGCTTCATATTTTTGTCACAGTGGAATTGGTATAAAGCTGCAGATTATGCACAGAGATGCTTGGCGGCATGCATGATGCGTCTCACTCGTATCAGTCCTTGCCTTTTTTATCTGGTTAGTGTCTGAATCTCATACTGCTGCTGCATGCATTGCCAGTGTCAGTGCCAAGGTTACTCGTGCATTGTGCTTTTGTCGCATTAGTGATGCAGCTAAGATGCATGTAAGATACGCCTGAGATGCACAATCTAAAATGTGGCTATAGTAGGATAGGTTAGTGTGGACCATACCTGCCGACTTTTTATATCTCCTCCCCTGGGAGAATCCCAGCCACAGCTGGTCACTTCGGGGAGTGGGTCCATGCCCTTACCCCATCACAGTAAACTGCTGGGAAATGTGGGACCACACAATTTAGCCCCTCTCCTCCATACAGAGCCCTGATTCCTGGCAATTATCTCTCCATCCTGGCTATTTCACTAGGAAGTCGGTGGGATGCGGGAGATCCGGACAGTCTACCAGGGGTGCGGGGGGCTACCTGAAAATTCGGGAGCCTCCCACAACTTCTAGGAGAGTAGGCAAGTATGGTGTGGATGCATCTGTATACATATCATTGAATGGATAATACTTTCTGTCAATGTTCAAATACAGAAAATGGTTAATATTATACCAACACTGTTGAGAAATTGGTCCATGGTAAATTACACTGAAAAGTGACTTGGTGCAAATCCCAGAAACGTCATATTTTGAATGCTGCATATCTAAGACACGTTACAAGTGCGTTGGCCTTGAAAAGTAATGGGATATTCAGTTACTGGACCAGGAGTTTATCAGCCGTGTTTTATCAAACAGGAAAAATACTGATATGCAGAACATTTACAGACAGATAATATACAATTACAGTACTTTTACAGATAATGCAGCACTTTCCAGCCAAAGCTGTTATTTTCTTATATTGTATTAAATGACTTCTGCCTACAGATTATTTATTACCTTCTTTTACCTCTAAGCATCACATGTTCTATTTCACTTACTGTTGAGCAATTTCTTGGTAAAGTCACAAACTTATGGGATACACTGTGGTTGTGGGCGGGAATGGTGTGGCAGGCTGTGAGGTGGAAGTGAATCTTCTGTTAGGAGATGTAAAGAGGTTAGGAAGGCAGATGAAACAAACAAGCAGCATCAGAGGAAAAGCTGACCTCAGCTATTAAACTCTGGAGAGATATTAGACACTGGTAAAGAAATCACTTCATGGCTCTCTGACAGATCATTAACTATTTCCTGGCGTTATGTTTCCTGATTCCGCTGAAGCCTGCGGCAAGGGCTGACAAGAGTTGCATTTTAGGAAGGCAGAAGTTCATTGGTTGAAAGGACCCCACAGTAAGGGGCAAATTTACTCAAGGTCGATTTAGATCGATTTTAAATCGATCAACATCAATGGGCTTTCTGAATGCAAAATCCGCATATTCATCATCTGTAGGGTTTCAACTTCAATTGAAGTTCAAACTTTACGGATTATAAATATGCTGATTTTGTGTTCAGAAAACCCATAGATGTTGATCGATTTAGATCGATTTTAAATTGAATCTAAATCAACCTTTAGTAAATTTACCCTTATGTGTCTATTGTTGTAGTGAAAAAAATTGCAAAATTACTGTAAACTGCTCACACATATATCGGGATTCATTAATTATTTAAATGATGTTATCTTCTGTACTCCATAGTACCAATCGGATTCTAGCTCTGATTTTACTGGATGTTAGAAAATTAAAGCAGACATCCAAATGGTTGCTGTGGCTTACTGCAGAATTTAAAACATTGCCACATTTGATCAAATATGCCTCACAGTATCACAGTTAACTAACTTCATATCATACTGAGGCTGAGTGTAATATGCTGGTTTAGCATAACTCCACCAGGTCCACAAGCATAGTCCTTGAATTATTAAATTCATGCAGTTAAATAAGGATTTGTAAACATTTTCTCTATGAAAAGGCATCCCAGTGTAAACATATCTTATTATATACGAAGGGCTGGTGCAGAGTTGAACGTACACCCGTCTCTGGTGAGTTCGCACTGTGCATGTACAGAATATGGATACACACAAGTACTGGCAATGCAAAGTCGTACGCATTTCGATTGCATCTACACTACATTTAAGGCCAAAGATATGTAACTGGCCTATAACCATAGGCAAAGTTCAGTGAGTGCATGTTCACACAACTGGAAGTAAGCAAAAATACACCGGCTTGAAGGAGTATCTTTTGCATCTATTATAGAGATGGTGCAAACATGCTGATGTTGACTAGTAGTAACTCAGACGCACATGCTACAGATCCGGCTGTATCTCCATGTGTCCTGCTCTGCATATGTGCAAATATGTACACTTTTTTCTGGGCACATATCTTTTGCACAATGTACACCCAGTTACCTCCAATATCTATTTATCAATTGTTATATATTGGGAGACATTTTTTATTTAACTGGATGTACAGGCAGCCATGCACACCCCTATAACCAATTAGAGTTTGCATTATTTTTCCCAAAATTTTGAGAAAACTACTGACTCTTTTAGACTGCAACATGTTTTGTTTGCACATGTACGTATAGCCATAAATGTCCACCCACTTCTCGCGATTTTCATTAAGTTATTTCTTCTTGCTGTAGTTTGTTTTATAGTTTATTATTATGTATTATATTGCATGTGGAATCTTGTTTTAAGCGGGTACTGCTAGAACCACCCCCAGCCAATCAAAGCATCAGAAATGTACAGCAACGTCTTGAAGTCTGTAAGTGCAGCAAGCAGAACTGAGAATCAGCTGAACCTCCCTTACCAATTACCCTCTCATGCCATCTTAAATAAATCAACATTTCCCCATGTGAAATGACTGTTAAATAAATAATTTCAGCGAGGTAGAAATGCCTGTATTGTGCTTAGGCAATTTCTATCTACATCTAATGAAGAGATTGTTAGCAGATACAATTATATAGAAACGGCTATAGAATGTGTTTACTATGTGTCACTACATAATATGAGTTGACATTTATACACTTCTAACTTGTTTGTTGTGGCTTTAATATAACATGACTGATGTACCCTTGTAAACAATACTTGTATTGGCAGAACATAAAACAGATTTATGATGGAAGTTGTTTCCGCAGGAAGTTCTGTTACACAGTTTTATTATACTGTAACTTATATTAACTATACAGAGGATAGCTTAAATTCAGATTTCTTAATGTGACTGGTAATACAAGTGTAAGGAAGTGCATTCTGTCTCTTCAAAGAACAAAATAGAACGCAGATAAAAAAAAATTATATTGGTTCCATAAGCATGTTTATAATGGGTGCAGGGTGTGCATGGGGACCCTTACTGCTCACCATGCATCCATCATTTTACTTACCTCCCGGCCACCGCATGTGCAGATCTCCGGCACTAGCTACGAAAATGTGACACTGGCACCATATTTCTGGAGCAATCAACAGAAATATGGCACCTGCACCATGTCTTTGAAGACTATGCCGGAGACATGGGCATGTGCACAAGACTCTCCCCTACCGTATTAATGCCACTGATTGGTATCTCTATCTTTTTGAGTCACCCATATACAAAACTGATGGAGGAAAAATGGAAGGGATAGGCTGCACATCCTAATCTTAAACATAATAAAAGGTGCTACCATGCTTGAGACCTGTAGTTCTACAGCAGAAACAAAGGGGGGAGATACAGGTGCACACTATACTCAAAATATTTATAATAAACTCCAAAAATTAACATTTTTTTTTAAGTAAGGTTTCTTAGCACATGTTTGGCCAAAGGTGTTTGCCCACCTACCATATCACAGTGAACCTCATAATGGGTTCCTAAAATCTCTAAAACTAACACATTAAATAAGTTTATCTAGGACTTATCTTTAATAGAGCCCTATAAGTGTGTACTGTAATGCAAAGTCAAAGTCGCCCAAGAGAAGGGGTCTCACCTTCAAATGTATCAAATAAATGTATATGGAGCGCTTATGATAAGTATATGCAATGCTGAAAACACATAAAGTTGCTTTAAAAATATAATAGAGCTTGTTTTATTAAACAAAAATGATATGATGTTTACAGCTCTTTTTAGAGCAAAGTGTTGGGACCCGGAGGCTGGAGACGTAGATGGAGTGTGACCGTGGAGGGTGAAGACTTCAGCTCGATGTTTGGAGATGCAGGTAAGTTACTCACTAACTTTCCCTAATCCATCTCCAGTCATCAAGCTGAAGTCTTTTTATAGCAACTTTATGTGTTTTCAGCATTGCATATACTTATCACAAGCGCTCCATATACATTTATTTGATACCTATAATTCTAATGGAGCAGCTATAATTTACTTAGCACGGAGCACATATCCTTTTACTGTGACCTTCAGATGTACCTTAACCACTTAACTGGCTAATATTTGTTCCAAAAATGACCCCAAAATTGTCATTGTTTTTATTATCAAATTATGTAAATAATAGCTCTTTAAGCCTGATTCAACATAATTTTGTTTAACAAAAATGCTAACTCTAGTTTAATAAATAGCTATTATTTACATAATATGAAAATGGAAAAAAACCCTACAATTTTAGGGCCATTTTAGATAAAAATAGATTTATAGTTTAAAAAAAATGAAATACTTTACTATATTAGTGGAGGGGAATGGGTGGGATGGAGCAAGGGGGGCGGGATGGATCCATCACATACAAACATATACACCTCACACACATATATACATACATACATAAATATACACAGGGTAGAGCACAGGTTCTCAAACTCGGTCCTCAGGACCCCAAACAGTGCATGTTTTCCAGGTCTCCTCACAGAATCACAAGTGAGATATTAGCTCCACCTGTGGATCTTTTAAAATGTGTCAGTGAGTAATTAATACACCTTTGCACCTGCTGGGTGACCTGGAAAATGTGACCTGTGTGGGGTCCTGAGGACCAAGTTTAAGAACCACTGGGGTAGAGGGACTGCTCGGTGTGATACTGGGCTGGCTGCCTGATCACTGGAACACTGTGGGCAGAGTGGAACCGCGGCTGCCGGGAGATGTTGGGCTGTGCTTGACAGTGATCCAGACCAGAGGTAGCCGGCTAGCCACAGCTGCAGTGCAGGTCTGGGTGGGGGACTTGGTCTGCTGTGGGGCTACCCGATTACTGTGGCCACAGTAACTGGGACACTGGGGGAAGAGTTAGCCATGGCTGCAATGCAGGGCTGGGTGTAGGACTTGATGTGCTGCGGAGCTACCCAATCACTGTGGCCACAGTGATTGGGACACTGGTAGCAGAGGTAGCCGCGGCTGCAGTGTAGGGCTGGGTGGGGAACTCTGTGTGCCGTGGAGCTACCCAATTACTGTGGCCACAGTGATCAGGACACTGGGGGAAGAGGTAGCTGTGGCTCCAGTGCAGGGCTGGGTGGGGGACTCTGTGTGCCATGGAGCTACCCAATCACTGTGGCCACAGTGATTGGCACACTGGGAGCAGAGGTAGCCATGGCTGCAGTGTAGGGCTGGGTGGGGAACTCTGTGTGCCGTGGAGCTACCCAATTACTGTGGCCACAGTGATCAGGACACTGGGGGAAGAGGTAGCCGTGGATACAGTGCAAGGCTGGGTGGGGGAACTGTGGGAGCTGCAGGGTCACCCGATCTCTGTGGTCAGCAGTGATCAGGAAAAATTGAAAAGTGGAGCGTGGGTGCAGAGAACCCTCAGATATAAGTGGCTGCTCAAAGTTTAACTTCCAGCAGCCACCCAGTGTGTATTTCTGACTGGTCACATCAGCTGCGACCATGTCAGGGAAAGCCCAGAATGGTGTGGCTGTATCTGATGTGACCATGCCAGGCAAGTGGTTAAATACACAAATACACAGAGAAAAAAAGGAGGGGCTGTGCTGCACATCCTAATCTTAAACATAATAAAAGGTGCTATCATGCTGAGACCTGTAGTTCTACAGAAGAAAAAAAGGGGGCAGCCGCAGGTGCACACTATAAGCACTAAGAATTCTAATGAACAAAATATTTATAATAAACTCCAACAATTAACATGGTTTTTTAAGTAAAGTTTCTTAGTACATGTTTGGTCAAATATGTTTGCCCACCTACCACATCACGGTGATGATCTCTGACACTATCTTCTGAAATATAACAATATATGCCTAACCCTAACCTTAGAAATATTGAAAAAAACAAAAAATCAAGTCAACCATTTTTATGTTGACCATTGGTGTGTCAACCATTTGAACCTATTGACTTTTTGTACCTATCGACCTTTCACACTGCCAAAGTTTTGTCAGTCGGCCTTTTGTACCTGTCGACCTATTGCCTGTTGACAATTTGGTGTTGACCTATACATTGTTGACCTTTTGTCTGTCAACCTTTTATACCACACTCATATCCTGAACCTGTCCCATAGGATACTGCATATTGCTTATTATGATTGGCTTTGGTGGAGACACTACATTGAGAAGATCACCATTGGATATCCTTTTTACAAGTAACCGGAATATAAATCCAGGTGAGCCCAGGTTACAAATCTTTAAGCACTTGACCCTGGAAAACTGCAACAACCTTGCCTACGCTGCAAATACTACATAAATCAGAAAGCCAACATCAATATATAAACCACACTGTGCATTGCTAGAGGTGGCTTGACAAAATAAACTTGTCATATATTACATATTATTACAGATATAAAGCAGGAATGATATGTACCTGCAATCTGTCTCCATGTACACAGCCATCTCCATCATATATAATATATATATATATATATATATGTATATATATATATATATTAATCCAATCAAATATTTTGGGGAGTAAAATGGAACAAGCTATTCTAAGGGAATGGGATTGGAATACTGGCGGCTCAAGAGAGTGACATGCCGACAGGTGAAGATCCCTACGCCCGGTGGTAACTATGCTAACCCTTCCCTCTCCCCCCTTAAACCTCCCTTAGGGGTGCCTAACCATTACCTCCCCCCCTAGTGCCTAACCCTAACCTCCCCCCATGGATGCCTAAACCAAACCCCCCCACCCTGCACCCTAACCCTCCCTTAGGGGTGCCTAACCCTAACCTCCCCCCTAGTACCTATCCCTAACCTCCATCCCATGGGTGCCTAAACCTAACCCCCCCTCCCCGCACCCTAAACCTAACCCTCCCGGGGGGGTACCTAACCCTAACCTTCCCCCTAGTGCCTAACCCTAACCCTCCTTCCCCTAGCCTAACCCTAACCATCCCCGGAGGGGTGCTTAACCGCAAGTTTACCCGGGGGTCCCTAAACCTAAACCCCCATCCCCAGGTTAAGTGTATACTTACCCGGCAGAGAGGACGATCGATCTGGCGTCCTCGGCATTCCGGCGTCAGAATTGACATAGGTGTCGGTATTTCGACGCCTATGTTAAATCCCTTGCCGGGATTACGCTGTCAGAATTGAGACCGTACATCCCATTCCAAGCATGCATTGCCCAGTAGCTCATTTTCAACAACTACTGTATGGGACATATTGGTATTGACATGGACCAACAACTCTATGCTGGTAGCTTGTTGAGTACATGCCTTCATGAATTCCAACTGTTCTCATGAGTCATTATTTAATCCATCTCTGCAAATTTGTTATAAATACTAAAGTTGAAACACAGATGTAAAATTAACTTTTGTATACCAGAGACAGGTACAAAACTAAACACGTATGGCTATATTTACTAAAGTGTGTGTTTTTAGAAGTGGAGATGTTGTCCATAGCAAACAATCAGATTATACTTAACATTTATATAGCACCTTCTAGAACAGGGATGGGAAACCTCCTGCCCTCGGTATCATTTGGTCTGGCACTCAGAGCTTTTTTCTGCTAGCCTCATTTGGCTAGCAGGGTGCCTAGAATGGCACACTGCAGCCAGAATCTATGCAGCAGTGCTACCTGGAGCGTCCTTAGGATGCTTCAAACGGTCACACTGCTGCCCTTACAGCTCCCCGGAACATCCTCAGGATGCTCCGGGCATTGCTGTAATCACCGCGATTGTGGCCCCGCCCCCATGTGACATCATGCGGAGGGGGCATGGCCTAGACCAGGCCCGCAAATAATGTTATATATATCAAAATGACCCTCGGCAGAAAAAAGGTTCCTCGCCCCTGTTCTAGAAGATAATACTTAGAATCTGATTGGTTGTTATGGTCAACATCTCCATTTCTAAAAACTCTCACCTTAGTTTATGTACCCTCTACTGTCGTAAAACCATACAAATAGCAGAATACGTGTACTAAAGTCTTTGTGATTAATACTTTTGGTAATAATTATTAAAAATTAAGATTCCCTTTCACAGCCTATCAAAGGCAATGAAGAGTCTTAGGGCCTGATTCAGGGATTTTCGCTATTGCAATCACAACTAAGATCTCTCATGGATCGTAATTGCTAAAATATGCTTATGCCCTTTCATAGCTTACCCGAGCATAGGGACGCCCACTGCTACCGTCTTATATCCGCTCGACGAAATGCAACAGCGTAAACATCGGTAACATTGGCGCACATCGGGCAGCCACACAGGCTCTAAGTCAAGTCTGACCTGCCTCAAACACTGCATCTCTCCTGACACGCAGAGAGGTCTCATGCTCCAAAGGGGATCACAATGGTTTATTGGTCTGACAAGCATGTGTTGTTGTAACACCCCCCCATACCTCGCCCACACACTGACGACCTGTCACTCAACTTGCGAGTGAGTCCACTAAGTGGGCATAATCGCAAATCAATCGACGCAAATGTGCAGTGCGGCTTTTGCACATGTGCAACAGCCACACTTGCATACCCTCCCGATTTGGCTGGGAGCTTTCCGAAAATCGGGTGCTGGTCCCGGCCACTCGGAAGGGCAGGCAAGCCTCTCGGCCCCAAGGCGTCCCGTCCACCCACTCCCCCCCCAAATACAGTAGAAATCCCGGTAGCGGGGTTGGGTGATGCATTTGCACTGAATCGCCTCATCGTGGCCCCGCCCTCTGCTTCTCAATGCCATTAATATTGGCATTGTGAAGAGGGCCCGGGGCCACGATGAGGCACCCCCATGCCCCACCCCCAATGATGCATCATCTGCCGGCCATGCCTCCTTTAACAGCGACACGCCGGCCCGCTGTGAAAGCGTGACACAGCTCCATTGCGTAAATCTCTGAATCAGAGCCTTTGTTCGGTGGAATGTATAAAAGTACAGTCATCAGGATACAGGCTCTTATAAGAGTTTGTCCCAGTGATCAGTAAGAAGTAGAGTGATTGTTTATGCAATCACTTTACTTTCTGGTTCAGAACCCGCACAGCTACTGTACAGGCGTGGATGGTGCAAGTGGACATTAAATCAGGGATAATTAAGTTTTGCAGGTATCCTCTGATAAACAATTGTTTTCCATGGATCTTCCACATAATAGTATAGATAAAAATCCCCCTTTATTATTATATGGTGTCTGTAAAATATTTTATGATGTCATCAGACAGATTGAATAACTCACATCAACGTGAAAAGAAACACTGAGAAAAAAGGGATAAACAGTATTTCTGAGCAGTAGTGAAGGTATACAGTATGGATCCTGGTGTCTCACATCACAATATGGATTTTAGAAGAATTATTAGGCAGGCTAATTTTTTGCATCGAAGAGTTAATGACTTGAGGATCGGACTTGACTGCCATTATTAATCCAATGCGTCACTGATAATTATATCAGTGGAGCAGCTAGTGTGGAAATGTGACTGGTTCTGAGTGCTGAGGGATCTCACAGGAGGAACTGACCGGGCAGAACACCTCGTTAGTCTAATTAAACCCACAGCCTGTCAAACTAATCAGGACTTTTGATACCGTGGGGGTTAATTAGCTCTGCACTTTGGTGTGCAAGATATAAATATGTGTTTGTGTTATGTATATATTATATATTAAACACATGTACAAAAAAAGGAATATATACAGTATATGAACATTAAATTCAAAAGCGCGTAAGTCTATGTATATATATATATATATATACATATACATATATATAAATATATATATGCACACACACACACATATATAATTTATATATATATATATATATATATGTATATATATATATATGTATATATATATATAAATATATATATATATATATATATATAAATATATATATATATATATATATACAGTATATATATATACACCGATCAACCATAACAAGTTTTATTGTTATGGTTGATCGGTGTATATATATATACTGTATATATATATATATATATATATATATATATATATATATTATATATACATATATATATATATATATATAAATTATATATGTGTGTGTGTGTGCATATATATATTTATATATATATGACAGGTGAAGTGAGAAGTGACAGGTGAAGTGAGAAGTGAATGACATTGATTATCTCATTACAATGGCACCTGTCATGGGTTGAGATACATTAGATCCCACAGAAAAGCTACAGTAGCACAAACTGCTGATAAAAGTGAATGCTGGCTATAATAGAAAGGTGTCAGAACACAAGGGCATCGCAGATTGCTGCGTATGAGGCTGCATAGCCACAGACCTGCCAGAGTGCCCATGCTGACCCCTGTCCAGTGCCTAAAGTGCCTACAATGGGCATGTGAGAATCAGAACTGTACCATGACACAATGAAAGAAGATGGCCTGGTCTGACAAATCAAACATTTTTTGACATCATGTGGACAGCCAGGTGCGTGAGCATCATTTTACTGGGAAAGTTATTGCACCAGTATGCACTATGGGAAGAAGGCAAGCAAGCAGAGGCAGCATGATGCTCTGGAAAATGTTCTGCTGGAAAACTTTGGGTCCTGACATTCATGTGGATGTTACTTTGATATGTGCCACCTACCAAGACATTGCTGTAGACCAAGCACACATCTAATGGCCTCTTTCAGTGAAATAATTTGCACTGCCACACTGCCTGACAAACAGCCTTGACTTGGCCTCCAAATTCCCCAGATCTCAATCTGATCAAGCATCTGTAGGATGTGCTGAAAAAACAAGTCTGAACCATGTAGGCCCCACATTGCAACTTACAGGACTTAAAGATGTGCGCAGAGCCCCGCGTTTCGGATTTTGTTGTAAATCATCATTGTGGTTAGGTTTTGACAAAACCACCCTCATACTGTATGTTTTGGTTTAGGATATCTTTAAAAATTTATAAAAACAGCTAAAATCATGTAATCTGGATCTGTTTTTCTCCTTGCGGTATTATTATCACCAATAACATTAATTTCCAGTCATTTTCAGGACATTTTGACCACCTCACCGGTCACAATATTGTTTTCACCAATATTGGCCACAGTCTGCTGTGTGCTGGCTGGCTAAGCTAAGTGACATAACAGCGGCACAAACACATGGCAGTTTAAAAGAATACAGGACACCTACAGTATTAAACAGTAGCACAGCAGTTGGCATTTTAGTAAAGTATGCAACCCTATGGAATGTTTTAATTAATCAAGAACTAATAGCATAAAAGTAAAAGCCTAGTACAATACAAAATATAATATATTATGAAATCACAGACCTCAAGTCAAAAGTAATTGATAATTGTAGAAAATAGAAAGTCATAATCAATAGGTTAATAACAAACTTCTTCAGCCAGCAAATCACAGGCATCAGGCCAATAAAAATTGATAATTTAGAAAGTATTAATTGATAAAAAAATAAGTTAACAAAATTAGCTAACCAGCAAATAACAGTGCATATCAAATCACGCAGTTACAAAATACAGAACATTTACTCCTGTGATAAGTGGCTGTCCAGAACAAGATGTATGGTGCTGCCATGACCTCTAGAAGAGAGTTGAGAAGCTGGAGCTGATACTGTACTTCAATATATACTCAAGGCGAAAAAGCTAAAATGAGCAACTCGGACGATCTGTCCTCGTCATAGTCAATGAATGGGTGAATAAAAGAGATCATCATTACCAGAGAATGCCTATTAGTATTTCCATGAATTCGGTTTGGCTGCGATAATCTGCTGTCTTTATTTTTTTGTAATAGTTTACACTTATTGACACTGTCACTATCACTATTCACAGTCATTGTATTTTACTTTGTATTAATAATTTTGATTTGCATCCATTATATGCTGCCTGTCACACACACACAATATTAGCAAAGCCCATAATGAAAAGAGGTGCATGATGGCATTGTCCTTGGACTCTCCCACCCACCCTTATGCTGTATATTAAAAATGACATGCACAGTTTAACAAAGCAGACACTTCAATCACAGGGACTGACAGTTTTGTGACTTAAGTGCTTGGTATGTTTGGTTCCCCGCAAAAGAAAACATTTTGGTAATTGGTTAAATCAAGCAACCAATGGGCTTAAGGCTAACAGTGTTAATCATCCCCACAGTTGGACAATGTCATCATCCTTATCATAACCCTCATCACTATTGTTTTTATGATCATCACACAATATTAGATCATCCCCAATTGAATCCACCATTACAGTCTCTGTTTGTTGTAACTGGCAGTATAGATCTTCCTAATATAATTTGTAGTTCATTGTGATGAACATCAGTTTTTCCACATGTATGGAAAATAGACTCCTACACCGATCAATCACAAAGTTGCAGGGTGTGCTAAACACTCTTTTCAAATACACATTTGAGGTAGGGCAGCTTGAGTACACTATAGCTAGTTTGTACAAAGGGCTCCAAATTGCTTTTTTGTTCCTCCCAGTATTCAAAGAAACAGAATGAGATGCTAATTTGTACATTATCATTAAAGTAATCCCCCACCATTCTACTGATGCTAGGTGTATCAGAGTGAGTCATGGTAGAGGTGTCATATTATGTGGACCAATCTTTTAAGCCTGACCAGATGCCACAATATTTCACCCTGGAGTACTTAGTTGACTTATCATCATCATCATCACCAGTGGGTCTTGGAAAAGATATTTCTTTTTCCTGGCAGCAGCATTTGTAAAAGAAACTGAAGCAGAAGATGTGTCATGTGCCACATGAGCGGATAACTTGGACACAGGGATCTTTTGCATTTCTTAAGATCTGTTTTAGTTGGAAAGAAAGACACTATACAGGATTTAAACACAAAGGGATAAACTTACTAAGATGGTAGTTCTATTTAAGTAGTGATGTTGCCTATAGCAACCAATTAGATTCTACTTCTTATTTATCTAGCATCTTCTAGAAGATAATACCTGGAATCTGATTGGTTGCTATGGGCAACATCACTTCTTAATAGAACTCCTTTCTTATTAAATTTACCCCCAAGTATGGTTGCCAAATTGTAGTGATTCATTTGCAAAATGTTGCAAACCCTTGGGCCCTGGCCAAGCAAATACATTTTTTGATTTACACATCCAACAAGATTAGCAGAATCACTTCACTTCATCACCTCCTCCAGATTCTCTAGCTGCTTTCCAGTAGTTCAATAAAGGGTATGACCTTACTCAGGCTGGTAGAGTCTTACCTAACTTTATTGGTTACAAATTCAAATAGTTTCAGTAGCTTTCATAAAATGATAAGTATGCTCCAGTGTGATGCAGTAAGGTAACATGATCCCTCTGTCTCTATGTTATGGCCGTTTGGATGGCTTGTTGCTGCTCCTCCCATCACTGAAGCATATAAAGGGTGGAACTCTACCTGGTTACTACCTTTTGCTTTAGTTAGTGGCATGGCAGGTTATAGTGTTCTTGCAGCTGCTGCAATCTATTACAAGCAGTTGCTGAATGCCAAAAAATGCACAGACATTCTACAGGCCACATCCATCATCTCCTGTACAGTCCTGTAATTTTTTTTAAAGAAATTCTAGGCAACCAAGTTTATTGTGTGTGCAAAACAAGGTACATGTTGAAATCCATCCAGTTGTAATGTTTGGCACTGGTATGCTTCTTAATGAAGCCAGGATACAGAGAGTAGCCTGCCTCTGAATGAGCTGGAGTTGTGCTGCTGATTTTAATACAACCAACCAGTGGGCTGTCACAATCATGTGATCTTTAGTGTGACCAGTACCATTTGTCCACATGTCTGTAGATAAGTGGATAGTTGGTACAATGACAATGACATATTCTAGGCAAAGAATAACTTTCTTTAATGTCCCGGTACAGGTGAGGAATTGCTGTTCTGGTAAATAGAATGGAGATGGAATTTGATAGCATGGACACATGATCTCAACTAATGTCTAAAATCAGATGCATTGATGACTTCAGTGATCTGCTATGCAACAGGATGGTGGCTGTCATACATGCTTCCTCTTGCAAATGATTGTTTCACAGTAAATTGTTGTGTGACACTGTCAGCATTCTTGGTCCCCTTCTAAGAGTCATATTCTATATGGGAGCGAAAAGTCCATGCTGGACTTTTTGCTCCACATCAAAGCTTTTCCTGGGATAAAGAATCGGGCGTGTGCCCACTTTATCCCCGTATTCAATTGAAAACCAGCAAAAACGGGACCCGGCAAATTGGGATTGGCAAAAAGCAACGGGAATTTTCGGGAAATAATTGTAGGACTCCCCTAAAGATGTCCTGATCTCGGGGATCACTATGGGTACCCCCGTTTTTGCCTGCAGAAAATAGTCAGCTTTTTAAATAGATGTGGCAGGTGTTTTTTTCCCTGACATTGAAGAAGTGATGCAGAAGAGCACTTAGGTTTTTTTTTTAATTTTTAAAAGTGGTCCCATCAAATTTGGAGTACATGAAAATGGGGGTTAGCATATTTTTAAGTCCCTAAAGGTAATTTTAAAAAATCTGCAATAATATAGCTGCAGCTACTCTGCACAATGAAAAAAACACATGCCACATACTTGGGGACCCCAACAGAAATAATTTAATTAGTTTGGCATTTTGTTTCCCTATTTTTTTTTTCACCCCAAAATTTTGAAAACATTTTTTGGGGTGCCCCGATTTTCTTTTGACATTTTTTTTGCACATTTAGTTTTAGGGGGGCATTTCCAAGAGTACAGGCTATTTTTTTAAGCCTGCACCCCTAAACCCCAAATCTGCACTTTTTTTCACCTGTTTTAGGTAATTGAAAAATTATCCCTTTGTTTTATAAATGACCCTTCACCCCATCTACGAAAAAAACAGGAATTTTCAGGAAATATGTCTGGGACCCCCCTAAAGATGTCCAGACAAGGGGGATCACTATGGGTACCCCTCGTTTTTGCCTGCAAAAGAAAGTCGTGTTTTTAAATAGCCGCGCAAGGTGTTTTTTCCCAACATTGTGATGTGATGCAGAAGAGCACTTAGGTTATTTTTTTCATTTTTTAAAGTGGTCCCATCAAATTTGGGGTACATGAAAATGGGGGTAAGCATTTTTTTAAGTCCCTAAAATGATTTTTTTAAATTCTGCAAAAATGCACCTGCCGCTAGTACCTGCATTCTAGAAAACACCTGCCGCATACATACATGATGCTATTCCACTAATTTAATAATTTTTTCAAACACTTTTTTTTTTAAACCCCAAAATGAAAGTACATTTTTCGGGATATTCCGATTTTTTTTTTCATTTTTTTGACACAGTTCATTTTAAAATGACATTAGCAGGGGTGCAGGCTAATTTTTTAAGCCTGCACCCCTAAACCCCAATTCTGCACTTTTTTTCACCATGTAAAACATGGTGAAAACTTATCCCCGTTTTTTTTCAAATACTTTTCGAACCTGAGAAAAGTCTTTGAAATTGAATACGGGGATAATTGAAGCATGCAAAAAAGACATCATAGGCAATAATTTATCACCGATTCCGACTTTTCGCTTCCAAATTGAATACCCCTCTATGATAAAAATTCACTCTCAGCAGCAGCAGTCCTAGCGTGTAACAATTCCTCTTGGGAAGCCTGGATAGGGTAGGAATCAGTTTGCCTTTGCAAATTGCATGCAGGACTACCTCTGATCATTAATTAGGAGGCTGATGATGAAGGTGGTGACACTGAAAATTGCATGTGTTGGGATCTTTCCATGCTGTTGATAGGTGATGCTGGACTGCGTGTTATTATTTTAAATAAAATTTCAGATTTTGCTAAATAATTTGCATCACCTAGCTGCAAATGATATAACAGGAAGGGGATGTCTAAATGGTTAACCTCTAATTAATTTGGCTTCAGAAATGGTATAGATGCCTTGACAAATTTTATCAGGATTTGGGTAAATATTCCACACGGAAGAGGTGGCTTTTTTGGTCTTTTACTCAGGCATGACAAAGGCCTTCTACATATCACTGGCAAGAACTGCTGCCACTGATGCCAACTTACTTTGACACAACTTGTTCTTGTCAAACACATTTATCATCAACATCCCCATTAGTGTCAGATACACAGTTATCCCCTCAGCCTGTTGCACTTCCACAGTAGCATCCTCAATTTCTATGTCTAAACCAACATCATCATTACTTTTACTGCTATTCACATTTGCAGAGGATTCAGAAATGGTGGAAGGTGGCTTCTCTAGGATTACAGTGTCAGAATCAGAAATGTCAGACTCACACATAGCACTTGTGGACACCATTAAACTCTCTTTAGGAATCTGTGAAGTTTGTGAAAACACAATTTGTTCTTTAGCCTTAGTGTTCTTTTTGTGTACTGATTTGCCTGTTTTAGAGGTAACACATCCAGACTCAGAGCCAGAAGGTGGTGCATGTGAGTGTATAGAAGATACCTGACTGTGTTTGACCCTGGCTTTTGAAATTTGCATTCTAGCGCATGAGCGCAGTAGCAGGACCACAACTTGCAAAGAAAGGCCATGGTCTGAGCCTTTCCTTGCCACTGAATGTGGTGTATGGCATGTTGGCAATCTTATGTTTTATTTAGAAGTAACTTTTCACTTCATATTTAGAGGTGATGTTTTCTTAAAGATTATCATATATTGTTTAGATTTGGAGTGTCTTCTTTACGTCTTCTTCTTACCCCTTGACCTTCTTTAAAAGAAGATGTTAAAGAAGTACTCTGACTTCCAGCACTAGTCCTGGATTGCTCCTGTTCTTCTATGGACTGATTTATGATTGATTTACACCAGGACAGGAGTAATGCTGCTGTACCTGTAACTGCCACCACACTAAGTGAACGTACAATGAGATAGGGAAATGAGGGACTGTTACCTTTACCATGCAGTTCTATTAATAGACATTAAAAAAAATGAAACCAGAAAAAACATTTTTTTTTCAGTTTTTATTATTTTGGGGACACACACCCAGTAAGTACAAGTACTTCGCAGATGTTCATAACAAAGATCCAAAAGGACTAAGATTCGTAGGAATACAGAAAATAAAAAGAGACTGACGAGGTGGATGCCAAGTCACAGCCCTGAAAATAAATGAAACAAGGTGGATTTATCAATTCAAGACACTACAACCACATGGCCTCAATATCGATATAGAACTCGGGGTGTTCTTATAAATATATGTGCCTGACTTTTTATAGATTTTATATAAATTTTATATATTTATACCCTTATTTCCAATACTATATACAGTAATTTGATCTCATTTTCTATTCCCAGATTTTATATATTTATTTCCCTATTCATAAACTTATATTTTAGTTATCTTATTATCATTCTCCAATTTTCATCTTTTCATTTAAATTCTTTTAGTATCTTAATTTTCATAACATCTCCTTTATCATCATTAGTTTATTTTACTACTATCATTTTGTTACTTTTATATTTTGACTTCTATTTTTATTCTTTATTTTATTTTATTTCAAATACAGCACTAAAAACATTCTATGAATAAGAGGATACATGTGATTCCCACCAAATCAAGGACATTTCCTGTTTTTAACTTCCGTTTTCTGATAGATTTTCACTATAAAGAAGTCACAACGCTAATCATCCATGACAAAGTAGCCAAGTGCTATGAAATGTGTTGGATGTGACCGGGCAAGCCAAGACACAGCCGACTTATAGTGTGAACAGACAAGCGGGATGCGGCGTCTGATGTCATCACTAGTAGCCGCAGCCATGATACACGCGGCACCAAGCTCCAAGCCAGCCCAGGGAGGACTGCAGCATCAGTCTGAAGAACCCGGACCAAGTAGGGTAGGAGATAGGGAAAGCTACCACTAGCGGCTATGGCAATAGCCCACAATTGCGCAAAAGAATATAAACACTACTGTGCTGGATTAATTTGTTTTGTTTAATTATTTGAATACTTTTCATTTCTTTTAACTTTTGCAATCTTTTTTACTTATTTTTTGATTTCTTTTCTACTCTTCTACCATGTTTTACTCACCCTTTCTAAACATAAACTAGGCAACTCATTGTCACCACATCAAGCACTCAATCTATCTCCCATTTTACTCAGTAAGTACAGCAATAATTGCTGCCTCTAAAAAACACATTACTTTCCCTTTAAATTTCTAAATTGAATTATAAAATGCCATAAAAAGATTTCTTCTCTGCTGTGCAGCTCATTCAGACACAGCACAGTATTTGGGGGTCTACTTACTAAGCAGTGTTAGTAGACAGAGTGAAAAGTGATAAGGTGCCAGACAATCAGATCCAAACTGCCATCTTGCAGGCTGTGTTTGAAAAATGACAGTTGGGAGCTGATTGGCTGGCAACTTTCCACTCTGCCTCCTAACACTGCTCAGTAAATAGACCCCTTGGGCAGCTAAGCTTGCAATCACAGTACTGCTACTGTTCCTAATGGACAATATATATATATATATATATATATATAATTAACAAGTGGGGTCTTGAAGGGCGCACAGATGGTGTTTATGGCAAATGAGGTGTTTGTTTCTTAAGATATATAGGAAATAGCAAACTATTTAAATTTGAACTTATTTAATATGTAAATATTGTATATATATATATATAAAAATGATAGCATGAATGAACAAATAATCTTTAGACGTACATGGGTATAGAATGAAATTGGCAGCAATTTAACAGATGTGAATGTGTCACAATAAAGAAAAAGAAAACATTGTTAAAACACTGATAAATTGGTTTGCAAAAATAAAATAAAGTGAAATAAAATAAAATAAAATAAAATTCAATAGGTGCACACAGGTTAATGTAAAATCCTTAAAGTAAGGAAAGTTCCTTTAGATTGAACTCTGCATACCAGGAAAAAAGCATGTAAATAAATCCGTAAAAAAATTGTCCTGGGGTGCGCGCACCTCCTACCTTACTCTATGCTGCTATACCAGTTGGTGAGGGTAGTTAATTCTGATTGTGGTACCGTTGCTGCAGTAAATTATATTACTCAGTCCTTGTCGGTTCCTGTGTTCAGTGGCTGTAAACCTTGCGGATGAATAAGAACAGCGGGGTGATGGTTACGGCGGCTATTGCCGTCAGAGTGGTCCCGTTCGGCAGAGCTCTTGCCTCGCGGTCGGCCTTTCTGCTCCCGTGCTTCCTGTGTAGTCTCAGCTTCAATAATGAATTGTGAACTGATCCTGATTAGATGTGGAGTAGGTGTGACCAACGCGTTTCTCCCGGTCTGGGTTCGTCAGGGACAATTTTTTTACGGATTTATTTACATGCTTTAACAACATGTTTTAACAATGTTTTCTTTTTCTTTATTGTGACACATTCACATCTGTTAAATTGCTGCCAATTTCATTCTATACCCATGTACGTCTAAAGATTATTTGTTCATTCATGCTATCATTTTTATATATATATATACAATATTTACATATTAAATAAGTTCAAATTTAAATAGTTTGCTATTTCCTATATATCTTAAGAAACAAACACCTCATTTGCCATAAACACCATCTGTGCGCCCGTCAAGACCCCACTTGTTAATTATGTTTATAGCCTAGTGATTCAGGAAGGGATCACTAAGGTCTGTGGCAGCCAAAGAGTTACACCAAACCTAATATTGTTTCCATCTACTTTGCCACTTTCTAACCCCCCACTTTTTTTCTTTCCCCCCTCCCCGTTTCCCATTACAACTAAGGAGATAGCGCAGGTACACCTGCATTTTTCATATATATATATATATATATATATATATATATATATAAAATTTTGCAAGTCCCGCACACTCAAACGATATCATTGTAATGCTGGGTGCTTGGTCATATATTATGTATAGCCAAGAAAAACCAGAACAAACTGGTACACCAGCACACCAATATTAATGCAAGAAAGGTTTTATAATTCCATATCAGAAAAAATTGTCATATGTAAACATAATATCAGTTCACTAAAGTACAAAAGTGCTAAAAAGTGCATATCAGCAAAGGTAGTACTTATCGGTAACTGTGCATCATGAACTGATATACAAGCATAGTGGAATGAGGCCTAAAGGGGTGCTGTAGTGTTGTCCTGGGGTGATCTGTCCATCAGTGTGCTCCCCCCAAGTTAAAAAAAAACAATTATTTTTTTCTGTGTTTGTGAATTGTGGCTCTGATTCAGACCTGCTCGGAGGCAGGTCTGAATGGGCGCTTTTTTTTTTTTCCAGTCCAACCTCCTGGCCACTCGCTAAGCTGTGGGTGACCACCCACATCTTTAGTGAGCAGACAGGTGATGGTCGCGATGGTCGTGACCATCGGGGCTTGCGACGAGATCCTTGTGGTAGGGTCTCCCCTGCCGCAAGCCCCAATAGAGCCGGAAGCTCACCACTGAAATCACTTGTGATGTCAGTGGGGCCGCCCCCAAATGGCTGGCATTTCTTCGGGAATGCCTCCGTTTGGCCAGCCACCCCCCCCCGACTCGCCTACCAAACGGGCCGAGCTCCCCTTTTGGATGCGAGTGCCAGAGCGAGTGATTTATCGATCGCTCTGGGGCTCGCACACACACAGTGTGCACACTGTGTGTGCGCACTGCCCGGCCATCGACCCGCTTGCGAGTGCATAGCGCTCGCAAGCGGGTCTGAATCAGGCCCTGTGTGCGCTGTAGCTGCACATGCATCAACAAAGTAGTGCCAAGCGTGCGCCTGTGTCATAAATCAAGGGCCGGCTGGCTCATCTGTTAAAGGGTGGTGTAACCCCCAAAGTGCACTCCAAAAAAAATTAAAAAATAAAAATTTCTATGTTTGTGAATTGTGTGTGCAGTATCTGCACGTGCATCAACAAAGTAGCAGCGCCAAGCGTGCACCTGTGTCATAAATCAAGGGCCGGCTGGGTCATCTGTTAAAGGGTGGTGTAACCCCCAAAGTGCACTCCAAAAAAATGAAAAATTATTTTTTTCTGTGTTTGTGAATTGTGTGCGCTGTATCTGCACGTGCATCAACAGAGTAGCAGCGCCAAGCATACGGCTGTGTCATAAATCAAGGCCCAGCTGGCTCGTCTGATGAAGCATGGTGTAACACCCAAAGTCCCGGAAAAAAAAAATATATATATATTTCTGTGTTTGTGTGCGCCTTAGCCGCACATGCATCAATATCACATAAATGGAGGACAAAAGTTTGTCCGCTAAAAATAAAATAAGGAAAGATCAAGAACCACTCCCTCCTGGTGCTGAAGCTGTTGCCACTAGTTATGACATAGATGATGAAATGCCATCAACGTTGTCTGCCAAGGCCAATGCCCAATGTCATAGTAGAGGGCATATAAAATACCAAATGGCAAAGTTCAGGAAAATAACCTTAAAAAACAAATTTAAATCATCTGAGGAGAAACGTAAACTTGCCAATATGCCATTTACGACATGGAGTGGCAAGGAACGGCTAAGGTCCTCCCCTATGTTCTTGACTAGTGGTTCAGCTTCACATAATGATGGAAGCCCTCCTCACGTTACAAAAATCAAAAGAGTTAAGCTGGCAAAAGCACAGTAAAGAACTGTGCTTTCTAATTCTAAGAAGATATCACAAATCCCCATGGAGAGTCCAAGTGTGGCGACGGTTGCGATGCCTCCCCTGCCCAACACTGGACGGGAAGAGGTGGCTCCATCCATCATTTGCACGCCCTCTGCAAGTGCTGGAAGGAGCACCCACAGTCCACTTTCTGATATTCAAATTGAAGCTGTCACTGTTGAAGTACAACAGGATGAGGATATTGTTGTAACTGGCGCTGAGGAGGAAGTTGATGAGGAGGATTCTGATGGTGAGGAGGTTTGTTTAAATCAGGCACTGGGGGAGACAGTTGGTGTCCATGGGATGAAAAATCCCTTGACGGTCATGCCTAGGCAGAAGACCAAACATTCCACCTCTTTGGTCTGGCAATAATTCTATCCATATCCGGACAACAACTGTCTTGCCATATGTACCATATGTAAAGGTGGAATAAGTAGGGGTAGGGACGTTAACCACCTAGGAACATCCTCCCTTATACGACATCTGCAGCGCATTCATAAAAAGTTACTGTCAAGTTCAGAAACTGTGGCTAAGACCGTAAGCAGTCCAGGGACACCTAAATCCCTTTTTCCTGTTGTATCCAAGCACCTGCAAACCACACCGTCAATTTCATCCTCAGTCAGGATCGGAAGTAGTCCTGCAGGCCATGTCACAGGCATGACTGACTCTCCTATCCGGGATTCCTCGGGAGGATCCTGCATTGCTACGCCAACTGTTTCCACTGCTGCTGTTGCTGCTGGGTGTCGTTCATCATCCCAGAGAGGAAGTTGGAACACCACTACTTCTTTTACTAAGCAATTGACCCTCCAACAGTCCTTAGCGAGGAGGATGAAGTACGACAGCAGTCATCCTGAAGCAAAGCGGATAACTGAGGCCTTGACAGCTATGTTGGTGTCAGACATGCGTCCGGTATCCACCATTGGTGCAGTGGGATTTAGACAATTGATGGAGGTAGTGTGTCCCTGGTTCCAAATCCCATCTAGATTCCACTTCACTAAGCAGGCAATACCGAGAATGTACAGAGACATCAGAAAAAGTGTCCTCAGAGTCCTAAAAAATGCAGTTGTATCCAATGTCCACTTAACCACAGACATGTGGACAAGTGGAACAGAGCAGACTAAGGACTATATGATTGTGACAGCCCACTGGGTAGATGTATGGCCTTAAGCAGCAACAACAGAAGCGTCACCAGTAGCAGCATCTCAGAAATGCCAGCTCATTCAAAGGCAGGCTATGCTGTGTATCACCGGTTTCAGTAAGATGCACACCGCCGACAACCTCTTAGAGAAACTGAGGGTGGTGCAGAATTTTCTGAAAAATGACAGGGACGTGCAGGAGATGCATTGGATGGCCCTAAAAATTTCTGCCCACTTTCGCCATTAAGCGACTGCGTGCCGAAGACTGGAGCACCAGCAAACACTCTTGAACCTGCCCTGCCATCACCTGAAGCAAGATGTTGTGACGTGGTGGAACTCAACCCTCTATATATGCTTCAGAGGATGGAGGAGCAGCAAAAGGCCATTCAAGCCTATACATCCACTTATGACATAGGCAAAGGAAGGGGTATGCACCTGACTCAAGCGCAGTGGAGAATGAAGGTTCTCCAGCCCTTTGAACTTGCCAGACGTGAAGTCAGTTAAGACACTGCCAGGTTAAATCAGGTCATTCCCCTCATCAGGCTTTTGCAGAAGCAGCTGGAGAAAGTGAAGGAGGAGCTAAGAGGGAGCGATTCCACTCTGCATGTGGGACTTGTGGATGAAGCCCTTCATTCGCTTTGCCAGGATTCGAGGGTGGTAAATCTGTTGAAATCAGACAACTACATTTTGGCCACTGTGCTCAATCCTAGGTTTAAAGCCTACGTGGTGTCTCTCTTTCCGGCCAACACAAGCCTGCAGAGGTGCAAAGACCTGCTGGGTAAAACACTGTCAGCTGAAGCAGAACGTGACATGTCAACAACTCCTTCTTCATTTTCTCCAGCAACTGGGGCTGCCAGGAAACAACCTAGGTATCCTAAGCAACCCGCTGACGGTGATGCAGGGCAGACAGGATCAAGTTTGGACATCTGGTCTGGACTGAAGGACCGGGCAACAATTTCTGACATATCTACTGTCACTGCATATGATACCTTCACCATTTACAGAATGGTGGAGGATTACATCGGAGACAGCATCCAAGTAGGCATGTCAGACAGTCCGTACCTTTACTGGCAGGAAAAATAGGCAATTTGGAGGCCCCTGTACAAACTGGTTCTATTTTACCCAAATTGCCCCCCATCCAGTGTGTACTCCGAAAGAGTGTTTAGTGCAGACGGGAACCTTGTCAGTGAAAGGCGTAGGAGGTTGCTTCCACAAAATGTGGAGAAGATAATGTTCATCAAAATGAATTATCAATTCTTCCAGGAAGACCAGCCTCCAGAAAGTACAGAGGGACCTGTGGTGGTGGATTCCAACAGGAACTAATTAATACTCTGTGAGGATGAGGATGTACACAACACTGAAGAGGGTGAGGAATCGGTGGCAGAGGAGGATGAGGACGACATCTTGCCTCCGTAGAGCCAGTTTGTGCAGGGACAGATTAATTGCCAACTTGTTTTGCGGGGGCCCAAACGAATCAATCATTTCAGCCACAGTCGTGTGGCAGACCCTGGCGCTGAAATTATTGGTTTGTTAAAGTGTGCATGTCCTGTTTATACAACATAAGGGTGGGTGGGAGAGCCCAAGGACAATTCCATCTTGCACCTCTTTTTGTTCTTTGCATTATGTACTGTTTGGGGAATAGTTTTTCAAACTGCCATCCTGTCTGCCACTGCAGTGTCATACCTAGATGGGCCACGTGTTTGTGCTGCCCACTTGTGTCGCTTAGCATAGTCATCCAGCTACCTCGGTGCAACCTTTAGGACATATAAACAATATTGTGAGGTGTTCAGAATAGACTGCAAATGAGTGGAAATTAATGTTATTGAGGCTAATAATAGCATTGGAACAGAAAAGCCCACAAATTCTGTGGTTTTAGCTGTTTTTATGCTTTTTAAAAAAAAAATACAGATCCAAAACCCAGAACCCAAAACACGGAAGGGTGCTTTTGGCAAAACCAATCCAGATCCAAAACACGAAGAAAGATCCAGATCCAAAACCAAAACACAAAACACGAAAAGTGACCGGTGCACAACCCTAATATATATACAGGTTGAGTCTCCCATATCCTAATATTCCAAAATACGGAATATTCTGAAATACGGAATTATTTTGGCATGGCTAAGATAATGAAACCTTGATTTTTGATGGCTCAATGTACACAAACTTTGGCACAAATTATTAAATATATTGTATAAAATTACCTTCAGGCTATGTGTATAAGGAGTATATGAAACATAAATGAATTTCATTTCTGTACACAAACTTTGCTTGAGACACAAAATTATTGAAAATATTGTATAAAGTTACCTGCAGGCTGTGTGTATAAGGTGTATATAACACATAAATGCATTCTGTGTGTGTATATTTGGGTCCATTCCCAAGATATTTCATTATAATATGCAAGTATTCCAAAATACGGAATACTCCGTTATCCAAAATACCCCTGGTCCCAAGCATTTTGGATATGGGAGACTCAACCTCTATAAATATTAGAGATGAGCGGTTCGGATTCTGTGGAATCCGAACCGCTCCGAACATTGGGGATCCGAGTCCACCCGAACCCTGTTCGGGTGTTCACCGCCTGACTCGGATCCCCGTTCGGGGCCGAACGGCGGCCGCCTGATGTCGGATTCTCACTAGAGAATCCGACATCAGGTCTCCTCGCGTGTAGGGCAGAGCGCAGTGATAGCGCTCTGCCCTACACAGACACAGACACACAGCCGCCAGCGGCAGCTGTGTGTTTGTTACAGCAGCCAATGAGAGTCACACAGACTCTCATTGGCTGCTGCACGGAGGGAGCCGGCTGGAGCTCACACATGAGCTCCGTCTTCCGGCTCCCTCCTCAGCGTGTGACAGAGCGGACGGCGCGGGAGCGGGGATACAGGTAAGTTTTATTTTTTTTATTTTTTTACTTGTCAAAGGTCCGGGGGCGCTACTGGGGGGGGGTCTGCACTACTGGGGGGGTCTGCTACTGGGGGGGGGCTATACTACTGGGGGGGCCATACTACAGAGGGGCCTGCTACTGGGGGGGCTATACTACTGGGGGGGGTCTGCACTACTGGGGGGGGTCTGCTACTGGGGGAGGCAATACTACTGGGGGGGCCATACTACAGAGGGGCCTGCTACTGGGGGGGCTATACTACTGGGGGGGGGGTCTGCTACTGGGGGGGCCATACTACTGGGGGGGATCTGCACTATTGGGGGGCCATACTACAGAGGGGCCTGCTACTGGGGGGGGGGCTATACTACTGGGGGGGTCTGCACTACTGGGGGGGTCTGCTACTGGGCAGGGCTATACTACTGGGGGGGCCATACTACAGAGGGGCCTGCTACTGGGGGGGGCTATACTACTGGGTGGGTCTGCTACTGGGGGGGCCATACTACTGAGGGGCCTGCTACTGGGGGGGGCCATACTACTGGGGGGGCCTACTACAGGGGGGCCATACTACAGGGGGGGGCCCATACTACAGGGGGGGCTACTACTGGAGCAGCCTACTACTGGGGGGGCCTGCTACTGGGGCAGCCTACTACTGGGGGAGCCATACTACTGGGGGGGCATACTACTGGGTGGCATGCTAATGGGGGGCATACTACTGGGGGGGCCTGCTAATGGGGGACATACTACTGGGGGGGCCTGCTAATGGGGGGCATACTACTGGGGAGCATTCAACTGGGGGCACTGCATAGTACTAAAGGGGGACTGCATAGGGGGCACCACTGCTGGGGGACATTGTGTAAGGGACACCGCTACTGTGGGCATTGTGTAAAAGGGTCACTACTGTGGGCATTGTGTAAAAGGGGCACTACTGTGTGTCGTAACATAAATAAGAGACACTACTTTATGGTGTAATGTGAATCAGGCCCTATGTGCGGTGTAATGCTAATAAGATTGTGCACTGTGACTCCTAGGGCCGTAGCCCACTTTGTAAACAAGTACTGTGACTCTGCTGGCCGTACCCCACTGGGTGGGTGCACTACTTTTCATTTCTGCCACTGCTGTGTGGCAATGTGTCATAGATGTGCTTTATACTGTGGTGTCTGTGTCGTTGTGCCGCTGCTTTGTCGCTTAGTAACCAGTCAGCTCACTGCAACCTTTGGCCAATAATGTTGAAAACAATATTATAAGCTGTGATATGGTCTAAATTGACTGGAAATTAATGTTATTGAGGTTAATTATACTCTAGGAAGAAAAAAAAGACCAATTTATGTGATTTTAGCTTTTTTTGTCAATTTTTGTAAAAAAATCCAAATCCAAATCCAAAGCCAGTCACCGCAGTTTGGCAAATCCAAATCCAAATCCAAAGCCGGACGACGAATTAGAACCAAATCCAAATCCGGCAAAAATGGTCCGGCGCACATCCCTAATAAATATATATATATAAAAGACAGTACTGAAATAAATAGTACTGAAACGTTAATATGTTGCTGGTGTAAGCTATTATTTATATTTATCCCGAGTGCCGCACTACATATGGATGGATTTGTATAATGTGAGTAACACTCGTGAGGGCAAAGGGTCCAGGTAATATAATTGTAAGGTGGTTGTGCTGGATTTGGTTAATGATGATATATATTACCCTTCAAATGTGTACACAGTAAGTGCAGCTCAGGTACAAGCAGGAGCCTGTGCAGATTGCTATCCATAGTGTCTGTCTCTTTATCTACCTTTGACATGTACAATTTAAAAGACTGTGCTTTTCAGGCCACCAAGAGACAACACTCGGTAAATTAGATCTTTGGTCAGCTAAGCATGAAATCTTGTCACAGTACTGTCTCTGCCCTCATACACAATATGATGTATACTGCATTCTGCAGTGTAGAGAGGGATACCCATGTTCAAAACACTTTTTTGTATGGTCAGCTCACTCTGCAAACATACACAGGAGGTGGCCGTATTGCAGATTTCTTGTTATAGTGTCTGACTCACAGAGGAGCACAGATTAAAGCTGCCTTCTTTTACACCCTTTTTTCACCCACTCCAACTACTCTCTATTTGCGACTATTACAGCACAGCTACAGCCCACAACCGTTTCCATGTACTCTCCTGTGTATAATGGCTCCTGACATTACAAGGGAAGGACATATATACAATCCATAACAAGCAAGATCTAAGATTTCTGGGAAAATTAAGTTTTGCCTCGTTTTGAGAGCCAAATTTGGGATCTGGGTCGGGACTTGATTCTACTCAGAAACACCATATCCGGTTCTGTCGGATTTCTCAGAATCCGAACTGCTTGTGTTTTATTATATCTGCCAACTTTCTTGAGTGTGACATGTTGAATGTTATATATTGCTCTTTATATAATGCAATGCTTATTAGGGGTGGAGCTGCCTGTACCTAACCGAGGTACACACCGCATTGCCAGTGTGTTTTAAGGGCCTAGTTATCTAGACTCTCTGCAGTTTCCATATATTGCGACATAACAAATGCTCATTTCCAGGTCTGGACATAGAGCCTGATTGAGAGATGGAGCCTGAGGGAGCCACACACAAGAGACTGTGCAAATCCGTCCATCTCAGATGCAATTGCAGAAGGTGTCAGAACCTCCTTGCTGCATTTGCGATCCCAGCACTGCGACCAATGCCTGGGATCACCATTGCGACCATCGCCAACTCCCTCCCTGGCGTCCAGGCACGCTCCCGCTTTGCTCCCCAAATGCCGCAGCATGTCAATCATGCTGCGACTTGGGGGGGTCTGCAAGCGCGATTGCAGGGCCCGTTCTGATCGGGTCCTGCGCAGACACGGACCCCTAAAAATCGGAGATATACATTCCTCCCGGGATGAACGTACATCACTGAATCAGGCCCATAATAGCCTGGGTGTGTGCATTAGAGTTCCTATATATGGTAGCAAACACTTGTCTCCATTGCCAACTCAGCTAAATTTGTTTTTCCTGATCTTAGATCATTTGAAGATTTATTTATAGTGCTATCTGGCTGCAATGATTGTGATGAAAAAAAAACAACAACAACAACTAACAGATATTGCTTTAATACATCTGCAAGAAGATGTGTATATGTACATAATGTGAAGTGTTTTCACAGATCCCTGCCAATGGGGGATAAATGTGTCTGGTGACCCTCAGTGACCTACAGCCCAGAGCTGCACCGCACACAAACATCTGCAATGTTCCCAGTCCCTGACCGTATTATTTATCACAAACAGAAACAGAGGTAACAAACATGAGCCAGAGGGGTGTTAGTGCAGAATCAGAAGGCCGAGTAATCATCGCCAATTTGGGAACAATGCTGCAGATAATTATAGACGAGAGACATGCCGGCACCTTGCTGGGTTTATGGAAATGTGATGGGCTGCTAACCAACATGTGCTTGAAAGGGCTCAGTAATGTATGAAAAGTAATACAGCAGAACGGCACATGTTCAGTACCAGCCTGCCTATAAATACCTCTCCTTTTAGCAACAGTACCTGTGATTGGGAGCTTTGATTGCGTCCTACGTGACAATGGCAGGCATAACCTTGTTGGCTGTAACTCTTTATTGTGCTTAGAATAATCCACAATTTCAGGTTCTACAGTTTTTATAGACACCCAAGTAACAGCCCAAGAATTCTGAAATAAAATACAAATGCTGCTGGCTGTGTTACATTGCTATGATTAAGACAGAATGTACGATTGTGAGGAACAAATGACACCTGTAGCACGCAGTAACATAATTTTAAACACTGTATGCCACAGAGATTCTATTCCGTAGGCAATCATTTGGCTGAGTTGAATTGGTAAATGAAGGAGTCATTTGAGGAAAATGTTTAAACAAGAACACTAATAATAATAATTAGAACCACTGTGATGAGAGACGAACAAATGGTTGACTGGAAGAACAAAGACATGTTGAGTCAAATAATGCAGCAACAAATTATCAAACTACATGACCAGGGTAAAGAACACTAGAACCATCTTATCGCCATACTTTCTCCTTTGCTTCCTCCCCTAACAACCTCTAACTAAACCGTACCATAAATACACACAATGTGAACTGTGGGATATTATTAATGTGACTAACTGACAACTGTAAGCAACATATAAGGAATAACACAACCGTTACTGTATAATAACATAAACAGTCACTAAGAAGTTCAATGACAGCATCAAGGTATTAGCCCACAATACTTTTATACAGAATTTAGAAATGACAGGTGACTTCTAATATCCTTATAATTGAATTAGTTAAATATATGTATTACATTATTTCTAATACTAATTTGTATTTTAAAAAAATTAAAAAACACGTAATTTTTTATTTATTTTTAAACTAATGTCACTGGAAAAAACAGGACTGTTGGATGAGTAGGAAGAAAGAGTGTTTATGTGTTCACTGAGTTTAGGTGTGTTTTGCCAAAGGCAAGACTCATCTTTAGCATGTTTCTCCTGGGGCCAGATTATTGGATGGGGTGGTTTGTGAAGAAAACAAAAAAACAGAAATAGAAAAAACTTTTTTATTATTATTTTTATTAGCAACCCAGGAGTGCTTGTGTGTTGGTTTTACTGCTAATGTACTTTTATTTCTTCTCTAGTCCAGCTGAAAATTATAGCGGTGGCCCAGGAGCGATAGTAGGGAGCAACTCTGAAGCTGTATAGTAAAGTGGTAAGTTTGTAGCATTAGAAACTTTAAACTAATAACATCAAGCTATTTTGCACAGGAATACATAGGCTTAAAATTGTCCAATACATATTAAATACATCCAAGTTACCACATTACAGTAGGGGTGAGCGGGTTCGGATTTCTGAAATCCGAACCCCCCGAGCCCCCCCGATCCGAGTCCGATCCGAGTGAGGCTCGACTTTTCCCGCCTGACTCGGATCTGAAATCGAGGCAAAACGTCATCATCCCGCCTTCCGAGTCTCGCGGGTTTTGGATCCTATATAAGGTACCCGCGTCAGCTCCATTTTCTCACTCGGCTGTGGACAGTGAAGAGGGAGGGTGGGAGTTAGGGCTGGCTGGGCTGTGTAGTGTAGTGTAGTGTAGTGCTGCTGTTGTCCACTACTTCAAAGTCCATAGGGGCTGGCTGTGTTGTGCTGTGCTGCTGTTGTTAATAGGGGCTGTGTCCACTACATCAAAGTTCATAGGGGCTGGCTGGACTGTGTTGTGCAGTCAGTTCTCCATAGGGGCTGTGTCCACTCCAAAGTCCTGTGCAGTGTCCCAGTCCTAAAGGGGTGCTGTAGTGTTGTATAGGGGGTGCTCTGTCCATCAGGGGTGCTCCCCCCAAGTGCTAAAAAAATAATATATTTTCTGTGTTTGTGAATTGTGTGCGCAGTAGCCGCACGTGCATCAACAAAGTAGTGCCAAGCGTGCGCCTGTGTCATAAGTAAAGGGCCGGCTGGCTTGACCATTAAAGGGTGCTGTAACCCCCAAAGTACACTCCAGTCCAAACCAAAAAAAAAATAATTTTCTGTGTTTGTGAATTGTGTGCGCAGTAGCCGCACGTGCATCAACAAAGTAGTGCCAAGCGTGCGCCTGTGTCATAAGTAAAGGGCCGGCTGGCTTGACCGTTAAAGGGTGCTGTAACCCCCAAAGTACACTCCAAACAAAAAAAAAATATTTTATGTGTTTGTGAATTGTGTGCGCAGTAGCCGCACGTGCATCAACAAAGTAGTGCCAAGCGTGCGCCTGTGTCATAAGTAAAGGGCCGGCTGGCTTGACCGGTAAAGGGTGCTGTAACCCCCAAAGTACACTCCAGTCCAAACCAAAAAAAAATATATTTTCTGTGTTTGTGAATTGTGTGCGCAGTAGCCGCAAGTGCATCAACAAAGTAGTGCCAAGCGTGCGCCTGTGTCATAAGTAAAGGGCCAGCTGGCTTGACCGTTAAAGGGTGCTGTAACCCCCAAAGTACACTCCAGTCCAAACCAAAAAAAAAATTATTTTCTGTGTTTGTGAATTGTGTGCACTGTGGCTGCACGTGCATCAACAAAGGAGCAGCGCCAAGCGTGCGCCTGTTTCCCATAAGTAAAGAGCCGGCTGGCTCATTTCTTAAAGGGTGGTGTAACCCACAAAGTGCACTACTCTCCAGCAAAAATAAAAAAATATTTTCTGTGTTTGTGTGCGCTTTAGCCGCACGTATATATCAATATAACATAAATGGAGGACCAAACTTTCTCCGATAAAAATAAATTAAGGAAAGATCAAGAACCACTTCCTCCTAGTGCTGTTGTTGCTGCTGGGAGTTGTTCATCATCCCAGAGAGGAAGTAGGAACATCACTACTTTTAATAAACAATTGACCCTCCAACAGTCCCTAGCGATGAGGATGAAGTACGACAGCAGTCATCCTGAAGCAAAACGTATAACTGAGGCCTTGACTGCTATGTTGGTGTTAGACGTGCGTCCGGTATCCGCCATAAGTGCAGTGGGATTTAGACAATTGATGGAGGTAGTGTGTCCCCGGTTCCAAATCCCGTCTAGATTCCACCTGCATCCTCAAAGCAGCAGCGACAAGCGTGCGTCTGTCTGTTAAAGGGTGGTGACACCCTCAAAGTGTGCTACACAAACAATAAAAATATTCTTCTTTTTTTTTCTGTCTTTGTGAATTGTGTGGGCTGTAGCTTCACTTGCATCCTCAAAGCAGCAGCGAAAAGCATGCGCCTGTCTGTTAAAGGGTGGTGACACCCTCAAAGTGTGCTACACAAACAATAAAAATATTGTTCTTTTTTTTCTGTCTTTGTGAATTGTGTGGGCTGTAGCCGCACTTGCATCCTCAAAGCAGCAGCGACAAGGATGCGTCTGTCTGTTAAAGGGTGGTGACACCCTCAAAGTGTGCTACACAAACAATAAAAATATTGGTCTTTTTTTTCTGTCTTTGTGAAATGTGTGGGCTGTAGCCACACCTGCATCCTTAAAGCAGCAGCGACAAGCGTGCATCTGTCTGTTAAAGGGTGGTGACACCCTCAAAGTGTGCTACACAAACAATAAAAATATGGTTCTTTTTTTTTCTGTCTTTGTGAATTGTGTGAGCTGTAGCCGCACTTGCATCCTCAAAGCAGCAGCGACAAGCTTGCGTCTGTCTGTTAAAGGGTGGTGACACCCTCAAAGTGTGCTACACAAACAATAAAAATATTGTTCTTTTTTTTCTGTTTTTGTGAATTGTGTGGGCTGTAGCCGCACTTGCATCCTCAAAGCAGCAGCGACAAGCGTGCGTCTGTCTGTTAAAGGGTGGTGTAACTCTCAAAGTGCTCCAAAAAATAAAAAACTATTTTTTTAATGTGTTTGTGACTTGTGTGCGATGTAGCCGCACTTGCATCCTCAAAGCAGCAGCGACAAGCGTGCGTCTGTCTGTTAAAGGGTGGTGACACCCTCAAAGTGTGCTACACAAACAATAAAAATATTCTTCTTTTTTTTCTGTCTTTTTGAATTGTGTGGGCTGTAGCTGCACTTGCATCCTCAAAGCAGCAGCGACAAGCGTGCGTCTGTCTGTTAAAGGGTGGTGACACCCTCAAAGTGTGCTACACAAACAATAAAAATATTCTTCTTTTTTTTTCTGTCTTTGTGAATTGTGTGGGCTGTAGCCGCACTTGCATCCTCAAAGCAGCACCGACAAGCGTGCGTCTGTCTGTTAAAGGATTACATCAGTGACAGCTTCCAAATAGGCATGTCAGACAGTCCGTACCTGTACTGGCAGGAAAAAGAAGCAATTTGGAGGTCCCTGTACAAACTGGCTCTATTTTACCCGAGTTGCCCCCCCTCCAGTGTGTACTCCGAAAGAGTGTTTAGTGCAGCCGGGAACCTTGTCAGCGAAAGGCGTAGGAGGTTGCTTCCACAAAATGTGGAGAAGATGATGTTCATCAAAATGAATTATCAGCTCTTCCAGGGAGACCAGCCTCCAGAACGTACAGAGGGACCTGTGGTTGTGGATTCCAGCGGGGACGAATTAATACTCTGTGAGGATGGGGATGTACACAACACTGAAGAGGGTGAGGAATCGGTGGATGAGGAGGATGAGGACGACATCTTGCCTCCGTAGAGCCAGTTTGTGCAGGGACAGATTAATTGCCAGCTTGTTTTGTGGGGGCCCAAACGAACCAATCATTTCAGCCACAGTCATGTGGCAGACCCTGGCGCTGAAATATTTGGTTTGTTAAAGTGTGCATGTCCTGTTTATACAACATAAGGGTGGGTGGGAGGGCCCAAGGACAATTCCATCTTGCACCTCTTTTTTTTCTTTCCATTATGTATAGTTTGGGGCCTAGTTTTTCAAACTGCCATCCTGTCTGCCACAGCAGTGCCATTCCTAGATGGACCACGTGTTTGTGCCGCCCACTCGTATCTCTTAGCATAGTCATCCAGCTACCTCGATGCAACCTTTTGGACATAAAAACACTATTGTGAGGTGTGAGGTGTTCAGAATAGACTGGAAATGAGTGGAAATTAAGGTTATTGAGGTTAATAATAGCATAGGAGCAGAAAAACCCACAAATTCTGTGATTTTAGCTGTTTTTATGCTTTTTTTCAAAAAAATACATATCCAAAACACAAAACCCAGAACCCAAAACACGGAAGGGTGGTTTTGGCAAAACCAATCCAGATCCAAAACACGAAGAAAGATCCAGATCCAAAACCAAAACACAAAACACGAAAAGTGGCCGGTGCACACCCCTACATTACAGTAGAACAGAATTCCTCTTGATAGAATAAAAAACAGTCTTTGCCTTTCTTCAGGATTTATTTCTTGAGAAAAAATGCTCAGATTGGTCTCAAATCTATTCTCATTCTTCTAGGTATATTTACACAATTTTGAAAATTTCCTGTGTTTCTAAAATTTTTGATGGGTTAAAAAAACAGCCAAGTTTAAACTAGGGGTGTGCACCGGCCACTTTTCGTGTTTTGTGTTTTGGTTTTGGATCTGGATCTTTCTTCGTGTTTTGGATCTGGATTGGTTTTGCCAAAACTACCCTTACGTGTTTTGGGTTCTGGGTTTTGTGTTTTGGATCTGTATTTTTTTTAAAAAAAGCATAAAAACAGCTAAAATCACAGAATTTGTGGGTTTTTATGCTCCTTTTCAATTATTAACCTCAATAACCTTCATTTCCACTCATTTCAAGTCTATTCTGAATACCTCACACCTCACAATATTGTTTTTATGGCCAAAAGGTTGCACCGAGGTAGCTGGATGACTATGCTAAGCGACACGAGTGGGCGGCACAAACACGTGGCCCATCTAGGCGTGACACTGCAGTGGCAGACAGGATGGCAGTTTGAAAAACTAGGCCCCAAACAGTACATACTGCAAAGAAAAAAAAGAGGTGCAAGATGGAATTGTCCTTGGGTCCTCCCACCCACCCTTATGGTTGTATAAACAGGACATGCACACTTTAACAAACCAATCATTTCAGCGCCAGGGTCTGCCACATGACTGTGGCTGAAATGATTGGTTCGTTTGGGCCCCCACAAAACAAGCTGGCAATTAATGTGTCCCTGCACAAACTGGCTCTACGGAGGCAAGATGTCGTCCTCATCCTCCTCATTCACCGATTCCTTGGATAAAACAGGAAAAAGGGATTTAGGTGTCTCTGGACTGCTTACGGTCTTAGCCAAAGTTTCTGAACTTGACAGTAACTTTTTATGAACGCGCTGCAGGTGCCGTATAAGGGAGGATGTTCCTAGGTGGTTAACGTCCCTACCCCTACTTATTTCACCTTTACATATGGTACATATGTCAAGACAGTTGTTGTCCGGATTTGGATAGAAATATTGCCAGACCAAAGAGGTGGAATGTTTGGTCTTCTGCCCAGGCATGACCGTGATGGGCCTTTTCATCCCACGGACAACAACTGTCTCCCCCGGAGCGTGATTTAAACAAACCACATCACCATCAGAATCCTCCTCGCCAACTTCCTCCTCAGCGCCAGCTACACCAGTATCCTCATCCTGTTGTACTTCAACAGTGACATCTTCAATTTGCATATCAGCAAGTGGACTGTGGGTGCTCCTTTCAGCACTTGCAGGGGGCGTACAAATGGTGGAAAGAGCCACCTCTTCCCGTCCAGTGCTGGGAAGGTCAGGCATCGCAACCACCACCACACTTGGACTCTCCTTGGGGATTTGTGATATCTTCTTAGAACGCACAGTTCTTTGCTGTGCTTTTGCCAGCTTAACTCGTTTGATTTTTTTAGCGGGAGGAGGGCTTCCATAGTCATGTGAAGCTGAACCACTAGTCATGAACATAGGGAAAGACCTTAGCCATTCCTTGCCACTCCGTGTCATAAATGGCATATTGGCAAGTTTACGTTTCTCTTCAGATGATTTAAATGTTTTTTTTAAGGTCATTTTCCTGAACTTTGTCATTTGGGATTGTATGTGCCCTCTACTATGACATTGGGCATCGGCCTTGGCAGACGACGTTGATGGCATGTTATCGTCTATGTCATGACTAGTGGCAGCAGCTTCAGCACTAGGAGGAAGTGGTTCTTGATCTTTCCCTATTTTATTTTTATTGGAAAAAGTTTGGTCCTCCATTTATGTTATATTGATTTGATATATACGTGTGGCTAAGGCGCACACAAACACAGAAAATATTTTTTTATTTTTGCTGGAGAGTAGTGCACTTTGTGGGTTACAACACCCTTTAAGAAATGAGCCAGCCGGCCCTTTACTTATGGGACACAGGCGCACGCTTGGTGCTGCTCCTTTGTTGATGCACGTGCAGCCGCAGTGCACAAAATTCACAAACACAGAATTTTTTTTTTTATTTTGTTTGGAGTGCCCTTTGGGGGTTACAGCACCCTTTAGCGGTCAATCCAGCCGGCCCTTTAATTATGGGACACAGGCGCACGCTTGGCACTACTTTGTTGATGCACGTGCGGCTACTGCGCACACAATTCACAAACACAAAAAAATATATATTTTTTATTTTGTTTGGAGTGCCCTTTGGGGGTTACAGCACCCTTTAACGGACAAGCCAGCAGGCCTTTTACTTATGGGACACAGGCGCACGCTTGGCGCTGCTCCTTTGTTGATGCACGTGCAGCCACAGTGCACACAATTCACAAACACAGAAATTTTTTTTTTATTTTGTTTGGAGTGCCCTTTGGGGGTTACAGCACCCTTTAGCAGTCAATCCAGCTGGCCCTTTATTTATGGGACACAGGCGCACGCTTGGCACTACTTTGTTGATGCACGTGCGGCTACTGCGCACACAATTCACAAACACAAAAAAATATATTTTTTTATTTTGTTTGGAGTGCCCTTTGGGGGTTACAGCACCCTTTAATGGACAAGCCAGCCGGCCTTTTACTTATTGGACACAGGCGCACGCTTGGCGCTGCTCCTTTGTTGGTGCACGTGCAGCCACAGTGCACACAATTCACAAACACAGAAAAAATATATATTTTTTTGCACTTGGGGGGAGCACCCCTGATGGACAGAGCACCCCCTGGACAACACTACAGCACCCCTTTGGGACTGGGACACTGCACAGGACTTTGGAGTGGACACAGCCCCTATGGACAACTGACTGCACAACACAGTCCAGCCAGCCCCTATGGACTTTGAAGTAGTGGACACAGCCCCTATGGACAACAGCAGCACAGCGCAGCACAGCACAGCACAACACTACACTGCACTACACTACACTACACTACACAGCCCAGCCAGCCCTAACTCCCACACTCCCTCTTCACTGTCCGCAGCCGAGTGAGAAAATGGCGCCGACGCGGGTACCTTATATAGGATCCAAAACCCGTGAGACCCAGAAGACGGGATGATGACGTTTTGCCTCGATTTCAGATCCGAGTCAGGCAGGAAAAGTCGAGCCTGACTCGGTTCGGCCTCGGATCGGGGGGGCTTGGGGGGGTTCGGATTTCAGAAATCCGAACCTTTTAGAATGTAAGCTCTTACGAGCAGGGCCCTCTACCCTCTTGTGCTTCTCCCTACTTTAGTTTCATCTACTTATTACTCACCACTAGGGCACCTAACACTTGGATGCTTATGCTCTGTTACTTATCTGGGTGTTATGGTCGCTAATGTAGCAATATATATTATCCATGTCCTGGTCCTGTATTGTATTTTTCTGTAAGTCGCTTGTCTACAACTTGTTTATGTACTTTTGTAAGGCGCTGCGGAACATTTGTGGTGCCATATAAATAAATGATAATAATAATAATAATAATAATAAATAATATATATATATATATATATATATATATTTATATTTGGAATCCTTACAAAACATTTGCCTAGCTTTTCTTAAGAAATTTATTTTAATTAGAGATGAGCGGGTTCGGATTTCAGAGATCCGAACCTACCCGAATTTAGCAGATCTGAGTCGGATCCAAGCAGGCTCGATTTTTCCCGCCTGACTCAGATCTCCAACCGAGGCAAAACTATAGAGTCTGAAATCTCGTGGTTCGCGACCTTTCGTCTCTATGATCAATGTACTATATAAGGGACCATGCGACGGATGCCATTTCACTCCGGCTGTGGAGACTGAACAGGAAGGGTGGGTAGTGTAGGGCTGGGAGAGGTGCTGGTGCTGTCTGTCTGCTGTGTACTGGGCTAGTGCTGATCCATTCTGGGCCGGTGCTGTCACTGTGCTGTTTGCTGTGTCCATCTGGGCTGTTGCTGATCCATCTGGGTTGTCTGTGCTGTCTGCTGTGTCCTGGGCTTGTGGTGCTGATCCATTCTGGGCTGGTGCTTTGCTGTCTGCTGTGTCCATCTGGGCTGGTGCAAAACTGCAGATACATCTGGGCTGGTGCTATGTCCATCTGGGCCCAAGTTCTGGACTCAAGAAAAAAAAAATATGTAGTCAAAAAAAATTCAAAGTGTCCTTTATATTTTTCTATGTGTGTGGGCGTGCGTGTTAGGCTTAACTGCAGTACCGCACAAGATCCAGCCAGCAACGCAAGTTGCAACCTAGTGCTGCCCGACTCCAGTCGTGCTAAACAAAAAGTAAATCAATCAAAGTGTCTTTTATATTTTTCTGTGTGTGTGTGTGCGTGCATGTTTAGCTTAACCGCAGTACTGCAAAAGATCCAGCCAGCAACGCAAGTTGCAACCTAGTGCTGCCCGACTCCAGTCATGATCAATCAGTGCTCTGGGCCCAAGTTCTTCTGGAGCTGAAAAAAAATAAAAATCAATTGTCTTTTTTTTAATCTTTTACTGTCTGTGTGTGTGCATGCGTGTTAGGCTTAACCACACAAGATCCAGCCAGCAACGCAAGTTGCAACCTAGTGCTGCCCGACTCCAGTAATGATCAATCGGTGCTCTGTGGCCAAGTTCTGGAGCTTAAAAAAATAAAAATCAATTGTCTTTTTTTTGATCTTTTACTGTCTGTGTGTGTGCGTGCATGTTAGGCTTAACCGCACAAGATCCAGCCAGCAACGCAAGTTGCAACCTAGTGCTGCCCGACTCCAGTCGTGATCAATCAGTGCTCTAGGCTCAAGTTCTGGAGCTGAAAAAAAATGAAATTCAATTGTCTCTTTTTTGTCTAATATTTTTGTGTGTGTGCATGACTGCAAGTGTGTGAATTTTGTAACCGCACCTTGGCTACACTATTAGTGCTTGTGACACTGCTTCAAGACCACAGAAAATATGGAGGGCTGTCACATGACAGGAGAGCAAGGCCAAGAACCACATGATGTAGCTGCCGCCAGCAGTGCAAGGCCATCAACTTCCTCATCCTCTATGAAGGCCCATTCCCCAGGGCTTAAGTCATGCCATCGATATGGTAAAGCTACTTGTACTGAAGTTAAGAAAAAAAATTGAAAGGAAATTTGTCTTTAGATAAACAAATAATTGGCAATATGCCCTTCACTACACGAAGTGGCAAGGAAAGGATAAGGCCTTGGCCTTTCTTTAGGAAGACAGCTGATTCTGATAGCCCTTCGGAAAAAATAACTGTGTGGCCTGAGAAATCAAAATCACAAATCCCTGAGGAGAGTGCAAGTGTGTCCGCGGTTGCCATGTGTGAGGCCGACCTAAATACTGATGTACTGGAGGATCCTCCAAGTTCGAACATTTGTGTGCCCTCTGTAAATGTGGGGAAGGGCAGTCAACATCTTGCACACGTAGTCATTGAGGATGCTTATGTGGAATTGCACATGGAGGAGGAGGATATTTTGGTGGATGAAGCTGCTAAGGATGATGAGGATGTTGATGATGATGTTGGTGTTGGTGATGAGGATGTTGATGCCGAGGATGTCCTTTGTGTAAGTAAGGCAACACCTGTTGCCCATGGATTGAAAAAGCCAAAGCCCATTGTTGTCATGCTGGGGCAAAAGACAAAAAAATCCACTTCTCACATGTGGAATTATTTCCACCCCAATCCAGACAACAGTTGTCAAGCCATATGTAACCATTGCAAAGCAAAAGTGAGTAGAGGGAGGGACCTAAACCACCTATGAACCTCCTCCTTGTTACGTCACTTGGAGCACATTCATCAACTATAAAAGTGTATGTTGCCAAGTTCCAAAACTCAAAATGTAACAAGACCAGTGTCACCTACCTGCTCCCTCTCTGTGGGATCCAAGCGCCTTCGATCTCCAACACCAACACCTGCATCATCATCATCAACATCCTCATTCGTGATTGGAAATAATTTAAAAAAACAATTGACTATTAAACAGTCCTTTGATAGAGGAAGTAAGTATAACAGCTGTCACCCAGTTTCACAGCGGATCACTGACGCCATGATGGCTGTGCAAGTATTAGATGGTGAAATAATTTAAAATGAGGATGATAGTGTGGTGGAAGTGCAAAAGGAGGATGAGGGGGAAATTTGTGTCCTATCTGACGCTAATGTGGATGTTGATGATAAGGATGTGGTTTGCGTAAATCAGCCACCAGTTTCAGCAGTTCTTGCTAATGATAAAAAGAAAGCCAGAAAAGCCACGTCTTGGGTGTGGAATTATTTTAATCTAAATTCTGACAACAGTTGTGAAGGCATCTGTTCCATTTGTAAATCCAAAGTTAGCAGAGGAAGGGACGTTAACCATCTAGGCACCTCCTCCCTGTTACGTCATTTGCAGTGAGTTCATGCAATTTGTTTAACAAAATTATAATTTGTAAATTAATAACAAGCAGTCCAGTATCATCTACCAGCAGTTTGGACCAGCACATGCAATCTCCACCACCAACACCCTCATCATCAACTTCCTCCTTAATAATTGAAGGTAGTCCTTCCAAAAAATGTTTTGTGGGGGCCCAAACAAACCCAGGAGTTCAACCACGAAAGTGTCAGTCCTAGTGGCTAAAGTGCTTGGTTTGTTAAACTGTGCATATCATTTTTAATATCCCACATAAGAGTGGGTGGGAGGCATGGGCCTCTTAAGAGTGGAAGGGGCCTGTGTGCACTCCCCGTGCGGGGCCCCCTCCTCTCTTCCCGGTGGCCGGCAGCCGACTGATGCGGCTGGCCAGCCACCGAGGCATTAGTAAACTCCGGGCACTAGAGTGTGCCCGGAGTCTACTGCGCATGCGCAGAATGCCGGGAAAATGGCCGCAGCGGCACTGACATCCGCTGCGGGACCACGGACAGGTAAATTTAAAATAATATGGGTGCAGGGTGTGCGGTGCGGGGCCCCCTGGACCTGGGGGCCCGTGTGCCCCGCACACACCGCACCCATTATAGATACGCCACTGGTGGAGGGACAATTCCATCTTGCACCTCTTTCCTTTACATTTGGCACAATTTGGGAATTTACCGACTGACATTATTATAGTTTATTAAACTGCCATCCTGTCTGCCACTGCTGTGTGGCAATGTTTCATAGATGTCCTATATTTTTTTAAACTGCCGTGCGTTTGTGCCGCTGCTCTGTTGCTTACTTTAGCCAGCCAGCTTGCTGCAGCCTTTGGTTTATATTGTTGAAAAATAGTGAAATCAATATTGTGAGCTGTGAGGTGGTTAAAAATGCCTAGAAAAGCCTGAAAATGATTATTAAGGTTAATAATACTGTAGGAACAAAAACAGGCCCAAATGATGTGGTTTTTGCTGTTTATATCATTTTTTGGAAAAAATACAGATCCAAAACCAAAACCTAAAAACAAAATACCAAGGAAAAAAATCTAAAACCAGATTCAGATCCAAAACCAAGGGAGATCCAGATCCAAAAACCAAAACCAAAACACGGGGTCGGCGCACATCTTTAATTTTAATGTAGATATTCAGTTGAATCCACCAGTGCTTGAACAATAAATAAAAGGTTAGCCACACAAACCTATACCCACCGAGATGATCATAACCTTTGAGAAGGTATATGATAAAACGCATGGGGTTCAATAAATTGAATACCAACTAATTTGCAACATCTGGGTATCACACTTGGATATAAGTCTTCTTCTCCCTGGTGGCCTTATAAGGCAGAAGGGTCACTAGGTCTCCAACTTATCCTGGATCCTTGGGACTTGTTACAGCATAGTGAATCCAGATAAGCCTCTATATATGTTTGTAATGTATGTGCAATTTTTTCCTTCTTAAAGTGTTTATAGAATTATTACACTGTATATGGATTTTTTTTTCTCTGAGATCCTAAGGGACCTGAACAGGTTATATTCACTCTCCATTTCCTATGAAGAAATCCTTAAAATATATGACTTTCTTTTTTCACATTCGGTATGAAGCCATTCATTTAGAATCACAGTGCTCTTATATTGAATGTTCATCAGCACTGGGTGCCCCATATGTTCATTTATCCCATACAGTACATTTAAAATTCAGTTTGGAATTGAATCAGAGTGTGAGAGAATTATATGAAATGTCTATTTAATGTTTTACTCTTATTCAACAGCTGAAATGTATGTTTTAACCTTAGACATGCAGATGCCATTGTTTAAAACGGCTGTCAAAATGCAATGGCCTCTGTCTAATGCCATTTATTTAGATTTTGCAATATAAATCAAATTTAAAAAAGACAATTGTCTGTAGCAGTGTAGGGAAACAGGCCTAGGACGCACGCTGGCCAAAGATTCTGCACAAGAACATATTATTTCATCAAACAAATCTGGCATGAAAAGGACCAATGGAAGATTAAAGGTGGAAAATGTTGGCACCCAGATAATGTATTTGTAATAAAATAGTACAGTACGTTCAGTGAATGATCTCTGTTCCAATACATTTATCAGAAATAAATGACAATTTAAAAAATTGCAACACTAATTCATGTCAATATTATAAGGGCTATTTATTAAAGTCTCTAAAACCATAAATCCCATGATAATTGCATTTTTCAAAAGATTATGGCACACTTAAGTAAATTTGGTATTTATTAACGCTATATAACTCCCAGGTTTACAAATCTTTCCCTACCGGCATTCCCATGGATCTCTATAGAACACATCAGGAACAATAATATGGGACTATTAAACTCCAGAAGCTCATCGCATATTATTTGCTATGTACATGGGTGGCCCGAGGGCTGTGTAGGCGCAGTTACATGCTCGGGTCCAAACCCAGCAGTATAGCGATAATGAAAGCTATCACTGTACTGTTTTCTGTTCGCCAGCAGAATCTTATCTGATACACTGTCCAGGCTGAACTGAATAGGGCACAAAAGAAATTTCCGGTGATAAGAAATTAAAATTTCTGTCGGCATTTCGTAAAATTTTATAAATTGGCTCCCAAGTCTAGTGGAGTTCATAAATAAAGAATGTTTAAGATAAGAATAATAAGTATCGACTTTAGACATATATGTGAAATATATATGAAAATTTTAAGGACACAAACTGTATAACAGGAAAACTAATGTCCCATATGTAATGCTATATAGGCTACTACGAGATATCTTATACTTAATGCTGAGATCCTCTTCTGTTAAAAACACAGAGATGAATGAAGCAGGCAATTGCAACTATACAGCTGTTTTAGTATGGTTGCAAAAATATATAAATAATACACTAGGTTCCTGATATAGCCTAGTATTCTCAAACATAGTAAACCAGAATAGTTCTCCGATAAATACCAGGATAACAAAATAGCAGATGCATAGCGGGGAGCTATAGCACCCTGATGAAGTACCATGAATCTTGAAGTTCTAAACGTTCACTTAGGAACAAGCCACCCCATGCACAGGCAACAGATTATCCTAGTAATTTACAGAAGATTTCCTCTTCATGCTTTGTGTCAGTGGTGGAACTTGTGAGTGCTGGGTCCAGGTGCAAAAATATGCTTTGGGCCCTGTTCCTCTGCTCCACCTCAAGTTGATAATATGCCACACGGCAGTGGGTGACAGGGAGAGGTAGAGGGTGACAAGGAGAGGCAGTAGGTGATGGGGAGATCACAGGGAGAGGCTGTGGGTGATGGGGAGACCCATACATTATATATACGGTACAGAATGGCACATATTATCGACTGATCTGGCCTTCAAAAAAACAGCAGGAAATCCACCATTGTTAAGTATAAGAAGGGGCCCAAATTTAAAGGACACATTATTAAGACCAGATATGCGTACGGTGAACCATAGTGACAATAAGTGGTTGTCACAACAATATGGTTGTTACAAGTGTTTGGGATGCACTAGGTGTAGGGCTCTGATCACTGGCAAGTTTTTTTTGTCATCCTCAAAATGGCAAAAAGATTTACTTACACCATCATCTAACAGTTCAGTTAGACCATGTAATCTCTTATCTAGTCTGCCCCTGTGGACTATTCTACATAGGCAAGATGGTGAGGACCTTTAGAGAATGAATGGCGTAACACCGTTCCTCAATCAGACTTGCTTTGCCTTCTAGTGCCACAGATAAACTTGTGGCTGCACATTTTCTGAAAGAAAAGCACCAGGTTTCAGCCCTTCGTTATATGATAATAGATGTGATTCCCCCACTGGTGAGGGGTGGGGATCGTGGCCAGATTCTATTGAAGAGAGAGACACATTGGATCCACAGGTTGCAAACAGTACCCCTAAAGGGTTGAATGAGGTGAATCCTCTCACTATGTTCATTTGATGTCGGATTCCTGTAATGACCATCTCACCCTCCTATTCATGGAATATTGAGACTTTTTGATCTGAATACTTTTTTTAGATGACATTTTTTTTTTTACATATATTTTTCAGAATTTTTGGAATTATCTACCTGACCTGATTAAATTTTTTTTAATTTTTTTAATAACCTCTATGATTGTATTTTTTGTTTTATAGGATTTATGTTTATTACTTTAAAGTATTTTTGTTTATTTAAAAACTTGTGTGCTATATAAGCTCCTGTTTTCCAATGCAAGGGTCCTGTTATTATAGATACCAAACCCATTAAACTAGCAGGCTTAAGTTGTACATTGTATAAGTTAATATGGGAATATGTGCTATTTGCATAAGATTAATTCATTTCCAACTTGCGTTCCACTTGGTGGAACGCTTCTAAGTTTTACCGCTGGTGCATCCTTCCGGGTTGTACCGTGTTCCACTGCGGTTCAGCGGTAACCGGAAGTATGCACCACACGATGTAAACCAGGTATTTAGTATGATACATGTATCTCATTTATGTATTAAGGTGGTTGAGCATGATCTGTGGTGATGACTGCTAGTTCTGAGGAATATACTTGAAGATTAAAGATGTGTAAATAGATAATTTCAGGCAACCTAAGAGGTACTGTATATGCTCATTTCCTGTAACATGGACAATTAGAGCATGTTCATTGTACTCAGGGGTATCTATAGCACTAAGGGTTTCACAGATGGGTGTGGGCTATCCTTCTAGGTGGTGCTGTCTTCTTGATGAACATTGCATATATATATATGGAAGAGGGCGCTAGTATTAATTTTAAGTCTTTAGGTAATATTTAGTCTCAAATAGATTATCTTTTTTCAATCCAATGTGTTGGGAAAGACAAAGTCTTGAGGAGGATTATACCATGAAGACCCACAAATCACGTTGTTTATCTTCAAGCTATATGTTCCACGTTAGATTCTTTAGCTTGAAAGGATAAATAATTACAAAATAAAGACTTGTACAATTTAAAGGAAATAAACAGCTTATCTGTTGCGTAGCTTTGAGGTAACTACAGGAGGTCCATCCCAATGCGTTTCGTCCCTCTGTACACTCTGGGGACTTCCTCAGGGGAACAGCATATATATAATGCACATGTGAACACAGGTACAGTACACACACAGAAGCAAAAGTTTTTTGTTGTTATTTTGGTCTGTTTCATTGCCATGCAGTGTTACCTCTAACACACAGAGCCCTCTCTGTATTATAAGTGTTATTTATGAACCATCAAATAATGAACACAAGCTACACATAAGATTGCCTACAACATGTCACCCGGTCACCACTGTTTGGTAGGACATTTAAATATCTGCAACAACAGGAAGCCTGAACGAGCAGGACATAAAATTATCAAAGTTTTGGTGCCACCCAGGGACACAATTGCGGATGGACCAGGGGGCGGAGCTTAGCGGGACCGGGGTTGGAGCTTCAGACAGCATGGGGGTAGTGCTTCGGACAACACCCGGTGGTAAAGGAGAGGGGTAGAGTAACAGGGCTTTGGATCGGCAGGCAGGAAGGGGAATGAACAGGACATTGCAGTCGTGTTGGTGGTGACAGAAGAAAATGTTTATTACCTGTCTGCACTGAGGGCCTATTTTCATAGGGGACCTGGAACTGCAACTCCACCCGCCCCATTATTAATCCAGCCCTGCCTGGCCCAGACCAGGATTGGTGACTCAGATAGTGTGCATTTTTATTCTGGTTTCTACTTGTGCTACCTGGCCCAGATTTAGGATTGTTACCCAGATAGCCTGCATTGTTATTCCAGTTTCTTCCTGTGCTACCTGGTCAAACCAACATTGTGCGATTGAAGCATAAAGGCTTTATGTGTACTCTGAATTGACATTGTTTCCATTGCCCCTTTGTGTACTCTTAACTGTCATTGTCTCCATTGCCCATTTCTGTGTACTCTGAACTGTCATTGTCTCGCTGGCTTACAGTTAATTGTCATTTGTCGTTCCTCTGTGTAGGTTTAGGTTAACAAATGTTATTGTATGCCGTGCGTATTTATGTTAATTGTTCTAGAAGTTAGGCACGTTTTTCTTTAATGTTGCCAGGTGTAGTATTTACTAAAAGATAAGAGAAAATAACAGGTGTGAGTTAAACAATTAGCGTATGCAGATCTAATACTGTCAAGCTTTTCATGTTTAGCCAATATAGGTCTGGATTCAATTAGTGGCAAAAACAGTAGTTTTTTTTTCGCCATTGGCGAAAATACCCGTTTTCACCAAAAACCAGGCAAAAATGGCAACAGGCGAAAAAAAACTAGAGAAAAGTTTTCTCCATCCCAGACCAGGAGAAAAAAATGCAAAATTTTGGGATTTCTTTCAGAACCCTTTGCACAACCCCCTTAATGATAAATTACTGGAAAAAAATATCGTAAGTTGCGAACTTTGGTGAAAAACGACCGCGCAAATTTTTGGCTAAGAAAAAAATCGCTGAAAAAAGATGGAAAGCTATTTTTTTTACAGGAAATTACTGTTCCATGTAAATTGGGGGTACGCTAAAATGGGTGCAAGTATAGTTTCGTGTCTTCAAAATGCAATTTTAAAACCATTAAAAAACCGCCTGCTGCGACCGTGTGCAATGTTTAAAACACTTAACACTAAAACACTTAACGCATCCATACCGACCCCCGAAAAATCAGACCCAATACGTTAAAACCATTTTACATTTTTTTTTTTATCCGCCCAAAATTTGCCCTGTCGTTTTTTGCCAAAGTACGCAACTTACAATTTTTTTTTACAGTAATTTATCTTTAGGGGGGGGGGGGGGTGTAGAAGGGATTTTTAGCCAAAAATAGGGATTTAAAATTTTTTGTCCCTGGTCTGGGATGGAGAAAAGTTTTCTTAATTTCTTTTTACGCCTTTTGTCGTTTTTGCCTGTTTTTTGGCAAAAATTTCGTCATTTTTTTGGGCGAAAATGTCCGTTTTCACCAATGGCAAAAAAAATGTCAGTTTTTGCCGCTAATTGAATAAGGCCCATAGTCGTTGTATGCTGGTTGTACCCAGGATTGGACTCCTGGGCATATTCTCCACCTGGAGCCAATGATCACCAACTGCCATAGGGAAGGACACTCAGCAGCAACTGCCATGGGAAAGGATACTCAGCAGCAACTGTCATGGGAAAGGACACTCAGCAGCAACTGTCATGGGAAAGGACACTCAGCAGCAACTGTCGTGGGGAAGGACACTCAGCAGAAACTACCATCGGGAAGGACACTCAGCAACTACCATGGGGAAGGACACTCAGCAGCAACTGCCATGGGGAAGGACACTCAGCAGCAACTGCCATGGGAAAGGACACTCAGCAGCAACTGTCATGGGAAAGGACACTCAGCAGCAACTGTCATGGGAAAGGACACTCAGCAGCAACTGTCATGGGAAAGGACACTCAGCAGCAACTGTCATGAGAGGAGAGCACAATGGGGCAGATGTACTAATCTCTGGAAAGTGATACATTGGAGATGAATAAACTACTAACCAAGTAGCTCCTGTAATTTTTACAAACACAGCCTATAACATGACAGGTAGGAGCTGTGTGGCTGGTAGTTTATTTCTCTCCAAATTATCACTTTCCAGAGCTTAGTAAATCTCCCCCACAGAGTTGAATCTTAGCATATTTCTCACCTATCATGAACCGGCTTTCTCCACTAATCCACCCACCACTAGCTCCAACTCCATGGGAATAATGAAGGGGATATATACTGTACTGTACTGTATTGCTGTGTTCATAGATTGGTCACTAGAAAATGCGCTTCTGTCACCTGTGTATAGTACTTGCAAAGAACTGCATCTGTCTGGTGATTGCATATCCACATGTCTGTATTGCCAACTGAGGAATAAACTGCATTTAGGTTGCAACAATCTGCCTGGGTGATTTAAAAGGACCCACTAGGACGTAGAGTCCTTCACACTATTACTATCTTGCAGTAGTCTTTAGTGAAGAAGACTATTCCCATTACTCTCCATTCCCAATCACTATTGGGGTTGATGCAGTGTCCTATGCTTCCGTTAGATCGCCACTTGTAGCTGAATGGGCATAATCAGTTGGCAATAGGGCATTCGCACATAGTCTTGGTTTACTTGTGTGTTGAAAGAATGTCAATTGTGGGTTATGTAGACAGACCTCTTGCACCAAGGATAGGGCTAGTACAAGTGCACTGATAATGACCATTACAGCAAGTGTATATTCAAAAAGTAGAAAACTTTTAAACATACTCAATGCACGAGACACAAAGGAGCTAACCCATGACCTTTCATCTATGGTAATTATTCAATTAACCCAAGGATCAAAGGGCGCTAGAGCAACAGAAGGTCATCCCTGAGGAAGTCATCCACAGTCAGAGAAATTCACTGACCCTCACCCTACACACATCATTGATCATCCCCCTACTACACCTGACAGAGTGGAACACCCAGCAAGTCACACCTATATCAAAGCTACCAACACAGATCTCGGGGTTCAACAAACCAAAATTACAAACAGCCCTGTAGGCATACTGAAGATGGTCTGGCAGGACCACACACCGAACACTGGCTGGATAGGGCCATACGACTTATAGCAAGAACTGTAATCATGTTATCACTTCTTTGGATATTTTATCATGCTATGGAAGTTACTGGTAATCAGTCAATGGGAGACTCTTTGAGACTGTATCCACAGTATTCAATTTGGAACAAAACTATGACTACAGTACTTATAAAGTAGACATTAAGAGTCTGGGCAGGACTTAGGGGGAGATATAGTAAACTTTGGATAGTTATAAAATTGAGAAGTTTCCCAAAGCAACCTAAATGCTTCTGTCATTTATCTATCACAGTCTTTGAAATGATAGTTAGAAGCTGATTGGTTGGCAACTTCTCCACTTTATATCTCTCCAAGGCTTGAAACAACTCCCCCTATGTGTAAGTTATTAGTAGCTGGATCAAGTTTACACTCAGCTTGATGTCACAAGAAATTATCTAGGAAACCAACATCTTAGGTGGTAACTCACCAGATGCAAACAATTGTTTATGAATAAGATAAGAATATATTTCTGTTTATTTATATATTGCTATATCCATTTCCACCACCATTACATAAGGGACAGATTTTTCATTATATAAATTTTTAGCCGCACCTAAAAACCACACTTCTTTCAGTAAAACTGGCAGGTGAGCGGATGGTATATTTGATTTGATCAAACTGTGAATACCCAGGACAGGACTCCTCACCCCTAGCAGCCCCCTAAAAACAGAAGCAGCATTAGTCCTAAACAGCGATGTGCAGTATGGTAAATGACTGGTGAGGCACTGGCTAGTATCACAGCCAAATTTACAGATACATATATGAACCCGAGGATTCATGTGGGCATTAAACAAAGGTGCAGCAGTATATAGTGCTGGAAATTAGGTCTGTTTTGATCAGGGATGTGTGGAAAAGGTAGGAAAAGGAGGCAGTGCCTCACCTGCCATACACTTTTTACCCCAGAAATTCATTCATAATCTGGAAAGCTACTGTATGAAATAGAGAATGCAGACTAGGGCGGTGTGGTTACATAAATGCTTACAACTTCATACGAGAAATCATCTGCATCCAGTTCTGTGCATGCAATGCAAGTGTAATTCCCATAGTTTATCTACATCTGGACTTGTCACATTATGATGTAAAAATGGGATTTAGGGGTATATTTACTAAAGTGCAGGTTTTTAGAAGTGGAGATGTTTGCCATAGCAACCAATCAGATTCTACTTAACATATATCTAGCGCCTTCTAGAAGATAATAGCTAGAATTTGATTGGTTGCTATGGGCAACATCTCCACTTCTAAAAACCCACACTTTAGTAAATATACCACTATAGTTTATTAGATATAAAATAGAAAACCCTTTTATCAGCAGATACCCAAAGATACCCATTGAGGTTTTCCTATTTCATGCCAGAATATAGGGTTGTTCTACAGCATTTGCTTGAAAGAAAGATTTGCTGGAATCATAAACAGTGTTTTGTTTCTATTGTTGTATTTATTTTAGGGGTGAGCGGATTCGGTTCTACTCGGTTCCGTTCGGATTTAAAAAACGAATCTTATTGGGTATCAGCTGTCACAAGTTTTGGATAGCCAATAAGATTCGTATTTTTTATCCGAACGGAACCGAGTAGAACCGAATCCGCTCATTTATTTCACTGTATGTTGCATTTAACATATAAATAAATGTGGGCTTAATTCAGAGATGTATGTAAATTGGATATTTACAGTACATACATCTCCGATGTCTGCAGATATGCGTATGAGCAGGAGCCGCACTAAGCAAGCGCAGATCTGTTACAGCTATGTCACTAGCAGTGCCCCAAAATGACTGACATGCTGCTGGCGTTTGGGTGCGTTGACGGGCAGTGTTCCAGAAAACAGAGGGGCGTTGGCCCCAATTTCCGGCCATGCTCAAGTCAGTAGCTGAATCATTACGGAGTCAAAATACTACCAGTCGTTATGGGGTTAAAAACATTCAAACCAACAATATTTACAAGAGCCTGACTTTTCGCCTGTCCGACTTTCCGCCTCCTTCACTTGTTTCAGAGGCGAAAACTTTCCGTGCGCGTCCCTGCTTTTCACTATATTCAATTTCTAAACAGGCGAAAACGGAAAGCGGCGAATGCGGAACAGGCGGAAAGCAAAGTCAGAAGTGGGGAAGTCAGTCTGTACCCCAAAAAAATATGCACTAACATGGGGAATCAATGTATATGTGGACTAATAGCCCTAATAAAAGTGTTTGGAGTACTTAAGTTGTTTAAATTGCTTGTTATTAGCGTTTATGCAAAACTGGTGAAGAATGCCACAAAGCTGTATTTTTTGGTGAAAATAAGTAGTCCAGTCAAATTTGGGGTACCTGAAAATGGGTGCAAGCGTATTTAAATGTTTATAAAGTGACCTTTTAAAAAATTTCAAAAACACAGCTGTTACATGCACCTGCAATCCCAAAAACACCTGACCCATCCTTGCAGCCCCCAAAGAAGTCTATTTCACTAGTTTTCATGCTTGTCCCCCCACTTTTGACTTTTTCACCCCTTAAAGTACTTTTTTGGGGTGTTCCTATGTTTTTTTAGAATTTTGTTTGCTAGTTTTGTCCTTTGGGGTAGTGAGCCAAGGGTTCTGGGTGGTTTCCCCACATTTGCACCCCGTAATAAAGATTTTGCATTTCTTTTCACCTGCTATTAATAGGCAAATCTTTTTCGCTTATTACATTGCATTGAGTTTCCTCGTACGTGAAAACTGGCTGGAATTGAATTTGGAGATAAGTTCCGACCAGGCGAAAAGCGGCAATAGGCGAAACTTTTTCGCAGATTACGGCTTTTCGCCTCTAATTAAATACGGCCCTAAGTTGTGCTTGTAAAATCTTGGTGCTTCTAGCCTTCAGACTAAAGTCTGCAAGTCACACACAACATAACTCCATTTCTTAATGCAATTACTCTATTTAGTACACTATTACAAAAGCAATATACAGTATATCTGTATGCAGCTTTGATAAACTGTGCTCATAAAAGAACTCATTTGACTTCAACGATCAGAGTTCACTACCATTTCTTCTCTAAATGTAATTTTATTTCTGTATTATTTGTAACCTTGGCAAGTCTCGGATTTAATTAGCATTTGTCAGATATATTTGTAAGGCTGTGAAAATCTGGAGTAAGTCACACTGACCCGGAATCAATGTAGTGAAGGCAAACAGCTGGTGATTAGTGACCTGGATTGCCAAATAGATAACAAACAGCAACAGGCACAGATACAATTATATATATATATATATATATATATATATATATATACTTGTTTGCCATAGATTGGATGATACGTTAACAGGGTTCATGGATCAGTGGATTAAACTGCCCCTACATACATGAGTTGTGATGAGATGGTCTAGAATGGGGCATTATCACTGGGCTGAGATCAGAGCAGATTCAGCTTTCAGCCGCTTAGCTGGCAGCAAGACGCCGTCATTTATTCCGAAACAGACAGCCAGGGGACCACCGATCAATTTGTAATTTTTCTCTCTACTGCCAGTTGAGCGAATGCCGACATTAAATCCTTGGGAAGCTGAAGCAGCTCAGCTCAGCGTCTTAAATTATTCAATTAATGTGAGGAGGTCTCTTTTTTGGTAATAAACAAGCTTTTGATTTGGCGGGTTTGATTTCTGGAGAGAAGGACAGAGGGTCAGATGAGATGTATAAATCATCAAACCTGACACAGAATGCAGAGAACTTTCAGGACGTTGGAGGCGAGGAAGAGACAAAGAGCTTCTCCGTCATGGATCCTCTCCTGCCGCTTGCATCAGTGGCTCCTAAAGTCAATATCCACTTGCTAAATAAAAATAATCCAAGGTGTAGTGTGTGCAATACCTGGAAATACAATATAACAGAGACTCGCTGAGAAACATTATTGAAGTCAATCATTTTTACCCTGGATGTATCTAGTGACATTCACTGCACTAAATTGCAAAATCATTAACCCATGGCATTTGTCGGAGTATTTTGTTCCTGGCTAGTCAGAATGAATTGGAAATAAACCCAGTGTAATTAGGCCTGTATTTCATAGTGCACTTTTCAATGACAGTGGGAGTGACAGCAGCATATGTCACAGCAGAGGTATGGTTAAATTTGATACATACGGATAGCAGCTGGAAATAGACAAGGCCCATGAAATGAACATATAGGTATAACAATACTGTGACATATTTCCAAATACATTAATCTGTGGGAGCGATTAGCAGGGAGAGTAGATTCTACACATCGCGCCTGGTGTGAATTGCAAACAAGGAGCCTGGGATAAAGGAGAAAGAAAAGAATCAGATCGGAGTGGAGTAGGATGGAGCAGGAGGTGGTGTAGTCTGATACTGGAAGGCAGCTGGTCGTAGTGGGGTATGACTCATGAATAGAATGAGTGACAGGAAGCACGTAGGGCGAGATCTGGCCGAGGTAAGGCAGGAAATTCAGCAGACCGGGGTTGGCCGGGCGACCAGCAGGTGGCGGGTCTCTGGAGGCGACTGGATACTCGGGAGCTAGACTGATACCGGTAATGCGAGGGTTGCACTGGAACACACTAGAGCTGCGGCTCAAGTAGCAAGGGAGCACAGGGAACTAGCTTACAGCATACGCTGTGATAGATGTTGCACTGGCAACCAAAGGACTTCTGGACAGCCATTTAGTACCTTCAGGTAGCGCAGGATAGGTTACTAGCTTTCCCTGATCATGCTGCAAGCTGATTGGCCCAGGCAGACACCTGACCAAATCCAATATGGCCGCGCCCAGCAGTCTACAGCGCGGCAGCGCTGTCAGTGTTACCCGCTCTCACCTGCCTCCAGCTGGAGGTTCCCAGCCTGCACTGACTTGCCTTGCCCAGCGCTGCTCTCCAAGACCATGCACCGCTGCCAGAAGTCCCGCGCCACAACGCCCGGAGGGGTGAGACCAGCGATCCAGGTAAGCTCTCAGCCCTGGACATGACAGAAGTGGTCAAAATTGACTGGAAATTACTGGAACTTAATGTTATTGAGATTAATAATACTCTAGGAACAAAAAAAGGCCCAAATTATGTGATTTTAGCTCTTTGTTGTCAATTTGTGAAAAAATGTGAATCCAAATCCAAAATCATTCAAAATCCAAAACCGGACAACGAATCAGACCCAAATTCAAATCCAGTAAGAATGGTCCGGCACACATTTCTAGATTTTACCAATACTTTTTCCCAGTCTAGTTGGCCACACCCCCTCCAGTGACTGGTTACACCCCTTTGTGGGCCTCTATTATTGTATTCCCCCATGGGCCCTTCATGTTTCAGGCCACGATAGGTTATATATAGTGGGAGTCTGGAGAGTGTACTTTTATCCTTAGCTGTTGATTTTCCCATACACTTATTCATTTGTTTGGTGTTTTTGCAGTTGTCTGTAGGCGGACCCCTGAGCCCAGCAGCGGGGACCACACTGCACACCCTGCACACCCTTATGATTATTAGGGGTGTGCACCGGCCACTTTTCGTGTTTTTTGTTTTGGTTTTGGATCTGGATCTTTCTTCGTGTTTTGGATGTGGATTGGTTTTGCCAAAACCACCCTTCCGTGTTTTGGGTTCTGGGTTTTGTGTTTTGGATCTGTATTTTTTTGAAAAAAAGCATAAAAACAGCTAAAATCACAGAATTTGTGGGTTTTTCTGCTCCTATGCTATTATTAACCTCAATAACCTTAATTTCCACTAATTTCCAGTCTATTCTGAACACCTCACACCTCACAATAGTGTTTTTATGTCCAAAAGGTTGCACCGAGGTAGCTGGATGACTATGCTAAGAGATACGAGTGGGCGGCACAAACACGTGGTCCATCTAGGAGTGACACTGCAGTGGCAGACAGGATGGCAGTTTGAAAAACTAGGCCCCAAACTATACATAATGCAAAGAAAAAAAAGAGGTGCAAGATGGAATTGTCCTTGGGCCCTCCCACCCACCCTTATGTTGTATAAACAGGACATGCACACTTTAACAAACCAAACATTTCAGCGCCAGGGTCTGCCACACGACTGTGGCTGAAATGATTGGTTCGTTTGGGCCCCCACAAAACAAGCTGACAATTAATCTGTCCCTGCACAAACTGGCTCTACGGAGGCAAGATGTCGTCCTCATCCTCCTCATCCACCAATTCCTCACCCTCTTCAGTGTTGTGTACATCCTCATCCTCACAGAGTATTAATTCGTCCCCGCTGGAATCCACAACCACAGGTCCCTCTGTACGTTCTGGAGGCTGGTCTCCCTGGAAGAGTTGATAATTCATTTTATGAACATCATCTTCTCCACATTTTGTGGAAGCAACCTCCTACGCCTTTCGCTGACAAGGTTCCCGGCTGCACTAAACACTCTTTCGGAGTACACACTGGAGGGGGGGCAACTCAGGTAAAATAGAGCCAGTTTGTACAGGGACCTCCAAATTGCTTCTTTTACCTGCCAGTACAGGTACGGACTGTCTGACATGCCTACTTGGATGCTGTCACCGATGCAATCCTTTAACAGACAGACGCACGCTTGTCGCTGCTGCTTTGAGGATGCAAGTGCAGCTACAGCCCACACAATTCACAAAGACAGAAAAAAAAAGAACAATATTTTTATTGTTTGTGTAGCACACTTTGAGGGTGTCACCACCCTTTAACAGACAGACGCACGCTTGTCGCTGCTGCTTTAAGGATGCAGGTGCGGCTACAGCCCACACATTTCACTAAGACCGAAAAAAAAGAACAATATTTTTATTGTTTGTGTAGCACACTTTGAAGGTGTCACCACCCTTTAACAGACAGACGCACACTTGTCGCTGCTGCTTTGAGGATGCAGGTGGAATCTAGACGGGATTTGGAACCGGGGACACACTACCTCCATCAATTGTCTAAATCCCACTGCACTAATGGCGGATACCGGACGCACGTCTAACACCAACATAGCAGTCAAGGCCTCAGTTATACGTTTTGCTTCAGGATGACTGCTGTCGTACTTCATCCTCATCGCTAGGGACTGTTGGAGGGTCAATTGTTTAGTAAAAGTAGTGATGTTCCTACTTCCTCTCTGGGATGATGAACAACTCCCAGCAGCAGCAATAGCACTAGGAGGAAGTGGTTCTTGATCTTTCCCTATTTCATTTTTATCGGAGAAAGTTTGGTCCTCCATTTATGTTATATTGATATATACGTGCGGCTAAAGCGCACACAAACACAGAAAATATTTTTTTATTTTTGCTGGAGAGTAGTGCACTTTGTGGGTTACACCACCCTTTAAGAAATGAGCCAGCCGGCTCTTTACTTATGGGACACAGGCGCACGCTTGGCACTGCTCCTTTGTTGATGCACGTGCAGCCACAGTGCACACAAGTCACAAACACAGAAAATATATTTTTTTTTTGTTTGGAGTGTACTTTGGGGGTTACAGCACCCTTTAACGGTCAAGCCAGCCGGCCCGTTACTTATGACACAGGCGCACGCTTGGCACTACTTTGTTGATGCACGTGCGGCTACTGCGCACACAATTCACAAACACAGAAAATAATTTTTTTTTTGGTTTGGACTGGAGTGTACTTTGGGGGTTACAGCACCCTTTAACGGTCAAGCCAGCCGGCCCTTTACTTATGACACAGGCGCACGCTTGGCACTACTTTGTTGATGCACGTGCGGCTACTGCGCACACAATTCACAAACACAGAAAATAATTTTTATTTTGGTTTGGACTGGAGTGTACTTTGGGGGTTACAGCACCCTTTAATGGTCAAGCCAGCCGGCCCTTTACTTATGACATTGGCGCACGCTTGGCACTACTTTGTTGATGCACGTGCGGCTACTGCGCACACAATTCACAAACACAGAAAATAATTTTTTTTTGGTTTGGACTGGAGTGTACTTTGGGGGTTACAGCACCCTTTAACGGTCAAGCCAGCCGGCCCTTTACTTATGACACAGGCGCACGCTTGGCACTACTTTGTTGATGCACGTGCGGCTACTGCGCACACAATTCACAAACACAGAAAATATTTTTTTTTTTGGTTTGGAGTGTACTTTGGGGGTTACAGCACCCTTTAACGGTCAAGCCAGCCGGCCCTTTACTTATGACACAGGCGCACGCTTGGCACTACTTTGTTGATGCACGTGCGGCTACTGCGCACACAATTCACAAACACAGAAAATAATTATTTTTTTGGTTTGGACTGGAGTGTACTTTGGGGGTTACAGCACCCTTTTACAGTCAAGCCAGCTGGCCCTTTACTTATGACACAGGCGCACGCTTGGCACTACTTTGTTGATGCACGTGCGGCTACTGCGCACACAATTCACAAGCACACAAAAAATATAATTTTTTTAGCACTTGGGGGGAGCACCCCTGATGGACAGAGCACCCCCTGGACAACACTACAGCACCCCTTTAGGACTGGGACACTGCACAGGACTTTGGAGTGGACACAGCCCCTATGGAGAACTGACTGCACAACACAGTCCAGCCAGCCCCTATGGACTTTGAAGTAGTGGACACAGCCCCTATTAACAACAGCAGCACAGCACAACACAGCCAGCCCCTATGGACTTTGAAGTAGTGGACAACAGCAGCACAGCACAACACTACTCTGCACTACACTACAGTACACTACACAGCCCAGCCAGCCCTAACTCCCACCCTCCCTCTTCACTGTCCACAGCCGAGTGAGAAAATGGCGCCGACGCGGGTACCTTATATAGGATCCAAAACCCGCGAGACTCGGAAGGCGGGATGATGACGTTTTGCCTCGATTTCAGATCCGAGTCAGGCGGGAAAAGTCGAACCTGACTCGGATCGGCCTCGGATCGGGGGGGCTCGGGGGGTTCGGATTTCAGAAATCCGAACCCGCTCATCCCTAATGATTATACTCACCTCTTCGGAATCCCATCAGTCCTGGAGCAGTGGGAGAATCACTAGAAAATTGTCCCAGCAGCCATTTTCCCAGAGATTTGCACATGTGGCACATTGCCCGATGTACGTTGCCTGCACACGGGTCCCCTCCTCTCTAAAACCGCTCCTGAGTGTAACTGAAGCATAAGTGCTTTTGCTGCCACTTAATTTATTCAATAAGTCACTAAATTTAACACTAAACATAAGTATCTAATTATTTATTTCAATAAAGTATATTTTAAGTGTTGCTAACATATTTCAATTTGTGTTAAGTGTTAATAAAGTTAGGAAATTCGCAACTGATAGACTGCTTATGGTATAAGGGAGACGTAGTGCATTTAATATGCGCAGAGGAAATTAAACACCTGAACCTGGGGTTGACCTTGTACTGCCAGGAAAGGGTTACTTGTAGTGAGCTGAGATTGTATGTGCGGTTAGGGGTTAGTTTTAGTGTATTGGGGGTGGAGTTGAAGAGCCATTTTATTATTGCTGGTGGGCAGATATTTTAGGCAGCCTTTCTGGATTTGTTCCCACTCTCCCTCCCTTTATTACGGTGTCAGCTCACTAGTGGCAGGAAAGAACGGTTACAGCCACCATCTGTCTTTGCAGCTTGAGGTGCTCTCCCTTTCTATACATGATTTAGGCTGATTATACCCTACTGGGGTAAGTGTCACCAATGCTCTTAGTGGGCCTCACATTGTGTTATTGGGCGAGAGGTGGGTACCTTAGGCAGGATAATGGGCTGGCGGATCGCCTCCCATTTGGAAGAGTGTTGTAAGTATGCAGTTGGTAATATTGCATTGTAGAACCGTTCTTTCTGCACCACCATACTGTGTATGTCTCTTTTCTTTCTCTTATTAGTTAGTTCAATTACAGTTAAATTTATAGTTAAAGTAGCTTATTAGCTTAAATTTAAATAAATTTGAAATAAATTTAAATAAATAAAGCTGACCTTCCTTTCATCATTATTTCAAGGTATTACATTGTTGGTTTACCCTGTACTGTCAAGAGGAAGGGCACCCATCAGGTGATGGGGGGTTTACAGTATTGTAGTAGCCAGCAATTCAAATCATTAGCCTTTTAAACCTAGACTTTCTGTGCACAATGACATTGCAAATGCATTTAATACACACTACTTGTACATCTTATATATCGCTAACCTTTAGTAATGCTACTGAAATTAACAATCGGAGGATGAGTGATCACAGTGCGCAGTCAACTTCTTTTTCTAGCGTACAGTTTTGTGTCAGGGTAGTTAATCTTTCAGCACTCCATCATGCCAGCCATGTTATCTGAATGCTGGTCAGCTAAAAATGATGGAATTGAACAGCTTCAGTCTACATCCACAATATATAATGGACTTCCTCTCCATATATAATGGATCATCCCCCTCAAATGAAATCAGGGTGTACCAAACCCTGTATGGCTGGGTCACGCATAAAATATACACAGTGACTTCTTGTTTAATGCTCTTTCTCTGCTCTGTGTTGCAGCCAAGCCTGGAGCTAGTGAGAGACGGGCAGCTGATAAATTATTCATCTTCTACTGCTCAGCTTCCACTGCAGGTTGTGACAAGTTAGAAATGCACAGATCCATAATCCTTCAGCTTGTTTCTTATTCCAGGGACAGGGTCCCCAAGTCAAAATCCAGAGCCTTATCTCCTGATCTGTGGGGCTCTGTGGTGCTCCAGATTTGTGCTGGACATTTGCAAGCTACCATGAAGCAGTGGTCCAAAGTGCTTGCCTTTCTGGTTACTGTGGGGTCTATTTACTAAGCCTTGGATGGAGATAAAGTGCCAGCCAATCAGCTCCTAACTGTCATTTTTCAAACACAGCCTGTGACGTGGCAGTTAGGAACTGATTGGCTGGTACTTTATCTCCGTTCACTTTATCTCCATACAAGGCTTAGTAAATAGAACGTTACTTCCAGTAAATGTTTTATAGACTGTCTGTAGTACGGTGTGGCTCTGCAGCAAATTCTCTGTAAACACAAATGTAAAATAATATTTTTGGAGTTCTCTGTATATTAATCGAGGGAAGATTTGTCTAATTTATCAAGTCTCACAGCATATAAAACTTTCAAAGATAATGGAGGAAACAGCCCTGGATTTAGAAGTTAAAACGTCCTGTTTTTATCAGAAAATAGGTAATTAATAATAACTATATAGAATAAGGGGCCTATTTATCAAGGCCATCACCCCCACTCATATGTATTGCAGAAACAGCAGTTTCCAATGTCAAAAGCAGGAGATATCACAGACAGGTGTGGTATATTTATTCATCATGTTGACACTGATGAAGTGTTGACATGATTAGAATGTCGACAAAACATCCCTGGTGGACTAGTGGGGACTTAACTGGTCCGGCAGTTCCAGTGGTATCTTCCTGGTCTGGCGGTTACATACAGTATCATCGCAGTCATCTCCCATATTTGACACAGAAAAATGCAGCATACCGCTGTCTACATATGGGGACATTGCAGTAGTCAATTTAACAAGCCCTGATAAACAAACGTTTTCTGAGCTGGTTTGCATAGAATAGCAACATCTGAAGAAGGTGTTACCCCTGTTATCTCTATGGAGCAGCATGTCTTGATCCCTCCTCAGTGGTCTGTTGCTGCACCCGATGTCCATCACAATTACTTGTATGGCCATCTACCTTGAGCAGTCCGAACCTGGAAGTAAAGTGATGATTTAACCCATTTCCCGGCGCTGGCCCCTTTTAAATACCACCAATGATATGTTCCTGTTTGTCTGGATAGTGCCCTAATTTCTTCTAAATAGGCCACTAAATTGAAAAAAAAAATATTAGGGGAATAAACATTTCTAAACATTCAACCCATTCAGAACTTTCAGAACTTCAGTATTATTCACATTTGTAATGCAGTTAATACTTCAAGCAATGGACTGTTATGTAATGGTGTCATGCACAGTTACTATAAGGTAAGCTATAGAGTAGGGGATGAATAATGAATCTCTCTATAGAAGGTTATAGAAGGTATTGCAGGGCACTATAAACACATGTAATCAGGAATTGTTCTGGGCAGAATTATCTGCTGATAAGAGCGAGCGGCTGCATTCTGTAGGCACATGAATTATTAATGTTCCTCTGAAACTCTCTGGCTCTCTCAGAGCAGATCTTCTCCTCTTTGTGAGCAAAGGACTGAAAAACACACAACGCAGGAGAAAGGAGGGATTTTAAATCCCACAGGGGGAGGCAGACGCCCCCAGTTTCATCTTTGTGCACCCTGAAGATTACCCCACTGAGGAAAGGATGAATGGTGAAGATTGGCAGTTTCCGTACTGTCAATCTAGATAAAAGTGATTGAAAACAAACTCAGAGAAAGCTCACTCACTTTGAAACCCAGCATCATTGCACTCTAGGGAAAGAACTTCTTTAACCCTTGTAATCTAGGATTCTGTCCCCTGTCTTCCATCCACTGCCTATCTGCTCAGTATTTGTTCATTGTCCATAATAGGTTGTTGCTGTTTGTTATTAAGTTATTCCGCTAGGCGAATTCAGCCCTTTAATGTTCCAAGCATTAGGACAATCTAGTAATAAATAATAGGAACTGCTTACTTATTATGTACATGCTGTTTGCGGATATACAGATAGACACACACACACACACACACAGACACACACACACAAATCCGATTTTCGGGTTTTGGATTGCATAAAGTACATGATTTTAGCTGTTTTTAAAACTTTTTATCTATTTTAAATGTAAAAAATCCAGATCCAAAACCAAAACACTTGAGGATGGTTTGCAAAACCAAATCCAGATCCAAAACCTTGATGGCGATACAGATCCAAAACCAAAACACGGGGGTCGGCGCACCACATCCCGACTATTTACCAAGACCAGTGCTGCTCTGATAGTGCTACCAAAAAACCCTCTCTTGGGCGATTATTTTTTCTCACTCACCAGCAACCTAATGCTGCCAGTGAAATGAGGAGATGATATGCGAGCTAATGTCCGGAATGCACATTGTGATATCACTCGGGGGTGGATCCAACATATTGTCACTCTGCTATCACCATACCCAAATAACAGGTACAGATAGTGCCATGCTGAAATTGTATTCTTTGTACTGAAATATTGAGCTATTCACCACATGATAAATTGTCTAATTCAACCATCCCCAGGGTGGGATGCATTAAGCATCACATTTTAGATGCAATGCATCCAGCCAATCATTGCATGCATAGTAACACCGTATGCATGATGATTTTAGCAAAGGACAGTTCTCCTGATAAGAGCTGTCCTTTGCAGGGTGGAGACTTCCGGGTTTGTAACTTGGGAGTCTCTCTGAATATGCGCAGCCATTGGCCAGCGCATGAGAGAGCTGCAGGGAATTCTGGGAGGTATTCTATTGGATCCCTCTCTGGGAAAACTCCAAAAAGAAGACCAAAGGCTTCTATTAGGCAACGTCATGTACAGATGGCTTTGCCTATTGGGTCCAAGCTCTGGAAAGCTTTGCTTACCGGTGCTTGGTGCATATAGGAAATGCAGTTAAACCTCCGAAAATTGTATTTTCTGAGATTTTACCGCATTTTTCATCATGGTGCATCCCACCCCCATAGAAGTCTATTGTGATGGTGGTAAGTGCTACTAAATAGGTTAAGGCCAGGGGAATCTCTGATTTATTTGATTGTAACTCTAATAAATTGATTCAAGTTCTATGATTGACTTTTTCAGGAGAAAACAGAAGTTACTATTGTTCCATGTAGTTCAGTGGTGATAATAGACATCCTGGCATTTTAATACTAATGAGTTCTATAGAAGGTGAGGCTTCTATAGACCTCATGGCGTCACCGAAAATGCAGCTGCCCATTGCTGTGAGAAAGGATATTAAATGTTGGATAATACTAATATTATAATGGTGATAATGACATTCTCCAGGCAATAATTGGTAATGAAACACCTGCAAGAGCATTTTCAAGGCAATTTTCATTGTACGTGAACTACAATTTTCAGCATTATACAGAACTCATCTGTGCTTATATCCTTGTGCAGTAATAGTCTCGGAGGGCAGGTGATATTTTGCTGTCTCTGTCTATTACAGTATATACTGTCCCGGCTCTCAATGAAAGACGGGCGCTGCAAATTTGTAGCTGGAAAGTGTTAACATAGACCTTTTACTGAACCTCATTAAAATCACTGCCAATTAGCATGGAACACAGAAATTATTTCTCACTTTTCTGAGACTCGTTTTCTTCCTTTCTATTTCTTCGAGTTCCTCGGTTGATTTTGGTTGATGAGTTCAATTAGCCGGCTACATTAGCAAGGCAAAGACGAAGGCGCTCGTTTCAGGAGAAGAGTGGGAGTGAATAAGAAAAAGCAGATGAATACAGAGCTGAGTGATACAGTAATCTCAATGTTCTTTGTAAATTTGGAGTGTTACTATGTGAACCAACAAAATACCTCTGCTCTATTTTCCTCTGTTATGATCCTGCCTAAGAAAAAAAAAAAAAAAGATATTTGTCCTTAGTTGGCTGTGTCTCCGAAGTAGACAGTATATCATCCAAGCACAAGCTTCATAAATTCCTTATGGTTGTCATGTCTGCTGCTATATTACCATTGTGAACTGGCTCAGTCAGTTATGAACCTGTCTTGTCTCTTTGTTACTATATTATCTCGGTGTATTATACAAAGCATGGATTTCTCCAGACTCAGTGCTACTATTTTACGTCTATGAACTGATTCGATTACTTTGAACCTCAAAGGTCCCTGTGTTTTCGTATTGTGTCTATGCAGTGATTTACTGAAGCATAAACCTTTTGCATAATCTCTTTCTCCTACAAAATATTTCAAAAAGTACTGATGATATTTTTTTTGTTACTATTTTGAAACTTTATGTTTAATGTTTCACGCTATGTACACACCTATACAATCGTCAGGCCGCTCTTTCAATTTTGACCCGTTCATGCAATAATCCAAGTGTGTGTATGCAACTACGATCATATTTTGTCAGAAGAAAACTTGACGAATTGAAGGATCGCATCTTATGTGCAGGGCGTGATTCGACCGCAAGTGCAGTGTGTTGGCACCTACAAACGTTGTTGCGATTCTATACAATCAGCAGCGCTGCCTTTGTGGGTGATTATTTTGGCAGTCGGGGATCAAAGGTCAGCAATATGATTGCATAGGTGTGTATGTGCGTACCAGCACCATGGTCGGGACATCCGATTGGATCGGAAGATCCAGTCGATCAAACTATCGCATCGAAAGAGTGATCGCAAAGATGTGTGCCCAACTTTAGTCCAGGACTTTATTTTTGACATAGGTATTTAACTCCAAAAGGCCCCATATCTGTTGAAACTGCTGTATCTCCCAGAGATACAGTAGGTTTTGTTATTGCTATTTATTAAGAAGCTACAACCGGCAGTGACTAACATTGAGATTTGCCAGTGAGTGTCATTTGAGACTTACAGTAGCATGGGAAAGCTAGCTAATAAAAACCAAATGATTCAAGCACTGAATCAGTGTTGGACTGGGGCATAAAAGACCCATCGGGGAATGCAGTGGTAGGAGCCCTAGCTTAAGGGTTGTGGCCAGCCACCACAGAGGGACTTGGCCAACCATTAGAGAGGACATGCAAAGAACAGGGCCTCTTTATTAAAGAGAGGACAGGGGTGTGTCAGCCACATTGATTGACAGGAGGGCTAATCTTGGTGTCATTTCCATAGAAACAAACCAAGCACCCAAGTACAGTACATCCACGATCCTGCTCTACCAAGTTACTGACAGTTAGATGAGGGGCCCCCGGGGATTTTCCCTGTACATCTGTGAGCCAGTCCGACCATGCACTGGATCAAAATGTTTCCAAAAGATGCTAGAATAAAATAAATGGAAACCCTAGAGCAGATGGTGTTCACAACATAGATTACCTGCTGCTGCTCACAGGAGTCACAGTCCATGATACACTCAAAGGAATACCACAAACAAAAAGAAAGGAGCTGCATTAGGCAGTCCATTGTCTAAGCGTTGGAAAAATAAGTAATAATGTGATACTGCTGGCTCTGAAAGGAGCCAATGGACATTGAATATAGGAGGTTGCCACCAGGAGGAGCTATTATGCACCAAACTGAGATAAGTCAGCAACAGGACAGTGTTTTTGTGGTTGCACATGTGTTGCTGAGACAGGGAGATGTCAAGGAGGGGAGTGCAGAGCAGGGTGAGCTGACACAGGTCTGTTGTGAGGAATAGGAGACTGGGCAAAGCATTCATTGTTGAAGTGGTGAGCTGACAGAAGCCACTGAACACCTACTGGTGGTGCACTGAGTTACCGCTGCCGAAGCACCAGCTGAGATGAGAGCCAGAGACAGTATGTCAGCACTGGCAGCCACAACTGATATCTGTGGAGGCTGTGAGTGAGTAAAAGAGCTATAAAAGGGAGATGTGTATACTTTTTAAGAGCTACTGTGAGCTGTTATAGAGCTATTGTGTGAGTCTATGAGCGATACTGAGAATTATCGGCAGATATTGAGAATTGCTGAGAGATACTAGGATCTGCTATATTTCAAGTACTGTGTAATCCTGAATTGTGCAAGAGACTGAGCTTGTATAAACAGCGTTATATTCATATTGTTTGAGCTACTAGAGAAACAGTGGGCATTAAGTGTGAATACTAAGTTAATAGTACTTTGCAACTGATTTATTACTACTGTACATTACTGAAAACAATTGTGATATATTGCAAGTGGAAATGTGTTTATTGTGCATTGTCATTGGAAAATCAAAGCTGTTGCTCTCTGGAATCCGGAAAGTACATCATTAGATGTTAAGCTTATTGCTGTTACTTATCGTGGATTAGCACATGTTATACTGTAGGTCAGTGATTGTCCAGCAACAAAGTACTCAAATGACAGACTTTTTGTGCACTTCAAAATAAAATACAGAACAGTTTTAAGGTTTTTGCTAAATCTGCTGATAATAATCTGTGTTGCTATTACTGTATATCCATATTTTACAAGGGTTAATGTATGTTTTTAAGTACATTATTATATTGAGACAACTAAGAAATTGCAGTTTTCATAGTTATAGCCAAAGAGGTGCTACAGAAGCAAAGATAAGGAAGCCTGTTTAACTATTGGAAAGCGTTATTGTCCATCGCCTATTTACTACTGTATTGCTAACCACTGTGTCAAAATTGCTATATTCCCTTTTGCTCTGCAATCTTCTGTTATATGTATGCTTTAATAAATCTACTTGACTATTCTATTTTCCAAGGCCAGCAAGTTAAATAATTTTACTGTGTGTATGGCACTTGCCTCTCTGCTGCAGCCTGACGTGGAGTCATTGCCAAAGGAGAAGGAAGATCCTATGGAGCTCAGCTGTAAGGTGCCATCTACAACTATGATATCTGTGCCCACTACAACACCCATGGGTTCCACACTAATCCAAATAAGACATAAAAATGATGCATATTTAATGAGAAATAATAACACATAAAATAAACCTGTAGCGGTTAGATTGCACTCAACCATTGGAGAATTAAGTGCTTCAAACAAGATAGCTTTTATTCCAGCATAAAAAGGTTACAGCAAGTGTAATGGCTCCTCATACAGGGTACCATCAGCAATTCTGGAACATAAAGTACAGCTTACATGTAACAGCAATCACAGGAGTGCAGCATTTACAGGAGTACAGCATTCCCTTAAGCACAGTGATCAGGTAGGTCAGGATCTGTAATGTTCAGCACACAGAAGGGTGCTAAAGGTTCACACACTCCTATCGTTCACATTGACTGACCCACGCAAACTGCTTTATATACCTTAGCAGCACTTAAAGTAATGGTGTGATTCTCTCCTGAAACAGAGAAGGTTAACCCTTTTTCAAATGTGGGAGAGTTCCATCCTGCCACGAAACCCCATATGAAAACTGATCTGGCCGTAGCATGTCTCATGGCCCTTGTGGTCAGTGAACTAGCTGATTGGTCCATTTGTGATATTGATCTGTCAAGTGACTACTTCGGGAATCAGAAATCAGCTGATTGGGCTATGTGTGGTCACCTTTCACTGCAGTTCTGTGGATCCTTCCTGGTCTGTAATGTTCAGGAGCGCATTTCGTCTGTCTTGCATGATGGTTTGCGTATATGTCCGACGGCAAGGGCACTGGCCGTCGCATGCCCCCAAGCCACAACTTGACTGGCATGCTGCGGACATTTGGGGCCAGGGATGGGGCCAATGCTGTCTTCCATTTCGGACGCAGACATAGGATCTGAGATGCTGGCTAGAGGCGTCTTTTTCCTTCAGACACCTCCTGCGGGCATTAGCAGATTTGATTTTTGCACAAAAGCTGCGTCCAAAATGCAACTGCTGTGCAAAAGCATCCTACTGAGTACAATCACTGATAGGGACTCCTTGAGTATTCTGGTTAGTGTGAATTTTAGCTGAGAGAGGTACTATTATATGAGTGAAAATGAAGGGGATAAGGGACGGGGATTTAATGTACCTGATAACAGCTAGAGTCTCTTCCATCATAATGTCAGCATTTGGAAATTTACATTGCAAGATGGAAAGAGTTGATAAAAGGTCCAGCCCCAAATCTGGGTCTTTGACATCAGACAACGAGTCTGAATGGGGTAACCGTTCATTATTATTGCAAATGCTGAAGTAAAACTTGGTTCCTGACACCTATCTCCCTTATCTGGCATTTAAAACTGCTGTGTTACCCATGATTCCTTGTGTTGATGTTTTCTACAATGCATATATGAACTACTGTAGCTCATTTCTAAATGTATCATGTTTTTGTTAGATGCGAGAACCAGCCTCATTACCCCGGTCATATCTCATGCGTGTGTTTTGCAATTCAAAGCAAAAACAGTCACTATCGCATCTAGATTCCTTCTGTCCTTATGTTGCTCTATTAAACGCTGGAACAGAATATATCACTTCTGTCTGTCTGATATAACAGAGTGATTGAGCCATCTCATTAAACTGTCTTTGGCTCTTGTCTTTGTGTTCACTCTGTTACCTTGCGTCAATCAGTCTTAATAAATTCTGGACTCCTCTGTATTACTAATCCCTACAACAAAAACTCATCAGAATAATTCATTGTACTAAAAAAATCGCATTATTTTGCAGATAAAACAACAGGGAGAAAAAACTATTCATAGCGTTCGTTTTCTAAGCTTGGCAATGCACATTTTTCAGCCCAGACATACTTTTCCCAATGCTAAGATAAGAACCCTAATAAGCTCACGCCACATGCAAGCCTAACTTACCATTACAAATAGTAATAAAAGTCGCAAATAAATATCCCCTTGGGTAAATGAACATATGTTAAAGAACTGAGGGAGAAAATCCTCACTAGGATGTTCAGTCTGAAACGTCAAAATAAATCAGTGCATTGAATCACTCACTTGCAAATATATTATATAGTAAACAATTCCCAAGATAGTCATAAGCGACAGTTATGTCTGTATTAATTGGGAATAAAAGTCTACTGGGAAAGTGGGACACTAATGTATAGATCAACTAGCTTTTATGATCAAGGTGTGTCTTCTTTCACAGATTAGAGACTGACAGTTTTATTGAAGGATATAAACTTATTCACTTACTTCCATTAGATACAGTGTAATTGTACACTCAGGTTGAAATAAGCAAAGCAATACAGTCCAAGTATTACCACGAAGAAGGACTTCTATATTAACTATTTGTTCAATGGCTGAATGTTGCAAGGGATACAGCGAAATGCAGTACATAGTCAAAACTTTGCTGGAGCAATACCTCTTCACTCAATTATATACAATGTTATAGACAACTGAAGCCCTTCCGACATCTACATGTCAAGCACTGGGATTCCATTTAGGGGAAAAAAAGTAAGACTACAATGTGTTGAGGTGCTATGACATTGTTGGACCTCAGAGCCGTAACTAGACTTTTTAGTGCCCTGTGCCAGAAAGAGTATTGCCGCCCCTCTCATTTTTTATAGGGTCATAATGCACCCAAAAAAAGGGCCATGGCTTCATGGTGAAGGTCCAGGAAAGAGGAAGCTACAAGCAAGAGTGATAATAAACAGAAATTTGACAGGCCCAAACAGCGCCCCCTGACCTGTGGTGCCCTGTGCGATGGCACCGGCCGCACTGCCCTAGCTACGGCCCTGTTGGACCTGTATTAGTGTATGAATCCATCAATCTAATACCTCTTTTCCACCAAAATCCCGTGTCCGAACTGGGTTTACAGACATGGTTCTAACCCAAGTCAGACCCAGGTCAGTCACCACTTACACAGCACCATCGATCTGGGTTATTCTCAGGTCAGCTCCGTTTACACTGAACCTGGGTCTGCCCTGCTAAACTTGTGAGGTCATTAAAAGTGGGAGGTGACTGCTCCACAACCACCAATCAGCTAATATTAGTCATGACCCAGGTTGGATAACCCGGGTTGCGCCGTTTACATTGCACCATTACCCAGGTCCATCCTGGGTCTGACCCTGGTAGCTACCTGGGTTGGATTGCCGGGTCACTTGACCCGGGTTATTTTTCAGGGACCCTTTTACACTGAGTTGTGACCCGGGTAGACCCAGCAATAACCCAGGTTTTTGCTCTGATGTAAAAGGGGTATAAGAGTGCTTTTCTACAGAGCAAGTCTCCAAGCATGTAAGTCCCTCTCTCCCTGCAACAGGTGGTGACAGTGAGAAGGATGAACATAATTTAGTTAAGTATAAATATGTAAGGTACTTAAATTCTATTAATCTCAGTGATATAGCGCCATTATGTATATTAATGTTAGGGTTTGTATGAGCGTGTGTGTTACAGTGGATCCCTGAATAGATACTGTAGATCCAATAATTACTTAATTTGCTTTAAATAACTAATTGCACCTCAGAACAAAACATGAGACTTAGCAGCAGTATGATGTGGATGGATGAAGGCAGGTGGAGAATGGCCAGCGAAGGACAGATTGGTAAGTACTATGCTATACAATTGGAAATTAAGTACTGTCGTTCTGATTTAGAGGTGGATAGAGTTGCAGCCGTGACTGCGTCTTTTTATGCAACACTGTCTGCATCTTTTTGCAAATGCTACAACCGATTCTTAGCCTACTGAAGCACCCACTGGCAGTAATCCATTACCGCACATAATAAGATGCACAATCGCTTGCAACATAGAAGATTGCACATACCCTATGGCGCAATTTCTATATCTGAGTATGTGGCCACAAGTTCAGTGCAACTGCGTATATGTATACAGTTGCTGACCACAACACACCCTCGACATACCTGTGCCTGGCTAGTCACCCCCTGTCGCCTCCCTGACATGCCCACCAAAATTATATGCGTGCAATTTAGGCCGGCTTCTTAAAGTGGTAATCATCAGGATGCATAGAGCGACTCGGATGCATGAGCAGACTGAAAACAATGAATGCGGCATCGACATTACATGCACCTCTGAATCAGGCCTAGGGGTAAATTTACTAAAGTGAGAGGTTTTAGAAGTGAGTTTTAAAAGTGATGTTGCCCATAGCAACCAATCAGATTCTACTTAACATTTAACTAGCACCTTCTAGAAGATAATAGCTAGAATCTGATTGGTTGCTATGGGCAACATCACTTTTAAAACTCACTAAAGCTCCCATCGTCTGAGGATTCACCCGTGTGTGAATCATTGAAAATAAAACATACTCAATTGAAATAAAGACACAGAGACTTGTATTTGGCAGAATTTGTTAGCTATTTTATTTAAATAACAGATAATGAATTAGTTACTAAAATTAATTAAATTAATTTAAATATGGTGGCAAAGAAAGAATGGCTAACAACAGCCCAAGCCTAACACTATAAACACTCCAACCACAATACATACACTCAACCTTCTACCTTGACTACCCACCCGGTTAGGTGATGATGCTGCTCCCGGCAGGGTGGTCCAGCTGACTTTAACAGTCAACAAAGGTGGGCGAAACAAAAAGTAAACCAATATTCACAGTGCTAATAGGTAACCTGCCGTTCTTTCCTGCCAAAAGAAAGGTTCTGCTAAAAGAAACCTTGCACCGCCACCATAGAACTAACGCACATAAACCACAACCTCAAACAGATCCTCAAGAAAAAGAACCAAACCTTCCTTAGCTAAGTGTACTCCGTCAGACCGAAAAAGGTAAGTATACCTGAATTTAATCGTAGGATGTCTGACCACTGCCCCGCCATTTCACAACACAAATTTTGAAACAGCCAAGTTCACCTTTTTCCGGGCTTCATCGATGGCTCTGCCGTCAACCACACCACGCCAAAACAATCTAGGGACCATGAAAGACCAGACTATTTTGCAAGATGGCCGAGCCATCATAATCTCAATGCCCAAAATCTCAATGCCCAAAAATGAAATGAATGGCCAACTATCCATACAGTACAATCATCAATAGCCATTCCTATAAATGAGGGTAAAAACAAAGAAAAGATTAAAGCTATTGTAAAAATCTTAGCATATTTAATAATGTATATCTAACGGGGAATATATTAGTGAGGATCTGCCAAAAAGAAAAATTTTGATTTGAATCTTTAAAGATCAACAAGCTTCTGTGCCAATCTGAAGCAACATGAAGACACAAGAGGATAAGTTAAACACAATGAAAAGGCAGGGGAGCAGTGGCGGGCTGGGCCGGGGGGCAGGGTGCCATGTGCCCCCCGGGCCGCGGGCCACGGGCAGTCTGTTTCACTGTGACACAGACTCCACCACGTGTGTAGCGCTGACCGGACGGAGTTCGGTCAGCGCTACACAAGAGTCTGTCAGACTCTCATTAGCTGCTGCTGCGCCCACTGCAGGAGCCGCTCCATCTTCCGGCTCCCGCAGTGGGCAATGGGAGAGGCGTCATGACATCATATGACGTCTCTCCCATAATGCCCGGGAAGGACAGATGGATGAGCAGATGGCGACGGCGGGAGCGGGGATTCAAGTAAGTGTTTTTTTTTTTTACTACGTGTGTCTACTGGGGGGGAGGCTGGCACTACAAGGGAGAGACCACTACTGGAGGCACTGCAAGGGGGGGACTACTACTAATGGGGGTAATTCAAGGGGGGGACTATTACTACTGGGGTCACTACAAGGGGGAAGGACTACTGGTGGCACTACAAAGGGGGAACCACTACTGGACTGGGGGCACTACAAGAGGGAGGGACTACTACTGGGGGCACTACAGGTGGGGGCACTACAAGGGGGGACCACTACTGGGGATTATAACTGGGGGCACTTCAAGGTGGGGACCACTGCTGGGGGCTCTATAAAAAGGGCAATACTGGGGGTACTGCATAGGGGGGAGACTACAACTGGGGCCACTATTTAAGGGGCACTGCATAAGGGATACCACGATTGGGGGCACTGCATGGGGTGTGGACTGCTACTGGGGGCACTATATAAGGAGCACTGCATAGGGGGTACCACCACTGGACTGGGGGCACTACAAGAGGGAGGGACTACTACTGGGGGCACTACAGGGGGGGGCACTACAAGGGGGGACCACTACTGGTGATTATAACTGGGGGCACTTCAAGGTGGGGACTACAACTGGGGGGACTACTACTGGGGGCACTACAAGGAGGGGGACTACTATTACAAGGGGGGACTACTACTACTAGGGGCACTACAAGGGGAGGGGACAACTACTAGGGGCACTGCATAGGGGGGAGGAGACTACTACTAGGGGGACTACATAGGGGGGAGGGGACTACCACTGGGGGGCAATGCATCGAGGGACCACTGCTGGGGGCTCTATAAAAAGGGCAATACTGGGGGTACTGCATAGGGGGGAGACTACAACTGGGGCCACTATTTAAGGGGCACTGCATAAGGGTTACCACTATTGGGGGCACTGCATGGGGTGTGGACTGCTACTGGGGGCACTATATAAGGAGCACTGCATAGGGAGTACCACTAATGGGGCACTATATAAGGGGCTTACTACTGGGGGCACAAGGGGCACTGCACAGGGGGGACCACTACTGGGGGCACTGTATAAGGGGCACTGCATAGGGGGATCACTACTGGGGGCACTACTGGAGGTCTGCATAAGGGGATCCTCTCCTGGGGCACAGGGGGGCACAGGATATGGGCACCACAACTGGGCTGCTCCTAATCTTTATTTTTACCTTACATTAATCCCATATGGACCCGCCTCCTCCCTGGAACACTTGAGGGGGGACGCCGTAGCACGAATGTTCTTCGGGCACCCTGGCTACACGCTACCCCTATGCCAGGGCCGCCTGCATGCATTTGCCCCCCAGGCTAAAAGTTGCCAGCCAGCCCCTGCAGGGGAGGGGGGGGGGTTTGGGATAACACAAATGAACTCGACCAGAGAGAAACGTAAATCCTGCTGAGGGACATATAATTATCATTATTAACCAAATAGCCAAATTAAGTCCGTCAGATCAGGTAAAAAAAATCGTCAAAACTCTTCAGACTCCCCCTGAAATCAATGGCGAGTAACTAATCCCCGAGTAGGAAAGACAGGGGAAGAACAAACGAGACCAGGACCAATGGCACTTTGTAAACATATAACAAACCATATGTAACATGCATGCCCAACATTAAACCTCAACGATTTGGCCGAATGTAACGCTTATAACTGGCCGATTTCCACCAGCCCAGAGCCTGAATCTCTGACTCGGGAAATCCCGCACTTGCGGTGGAAGTGGCAGCACCGATTTGAAACGAATGCGTGCCGAACTCCCCTGGTGAGAGGCCCACACTGCAAAGACATTGCTGCAGCATCCAGCTAAACTGAAATTTTGTCAGTGGAAGCCCATTGCAATGCATAAGCCATGAGCCCTCCGTTGAGGGTCTAACCGATGCATAACGAGTGGCCAAGCCAACCGGACAAATTCGGCAATCCGCCGAGGGAACCAATGTTATCCAGTGACCCCTGCCTAGCTCATCAGTCTTAGAACGACGCAATCTCCACAGCAAGGACCACTCACCCACCTTCACATCCGAACAAAGCATAGTTGAATCCTTCCACTTGGAGGGAGCAACCAATTGTGACACCCGGAAAGCACCATGAAAAGCCATGAGAAAAGTTAACTCAAACAAAAGCGTTTAGAAACCGAAAACCACTACGTCCACAACTGCTCCTAGGATGGACGGTAACAAGGAAATGTCTATGGGCCATCCTTTATCGGGGGTCACCGGCTCAATGCACGACCAACTTTCAAGGCCTTTGATGACAAAACTCCTTGTAATGTCAGAGATTCCCTTCAATTTGGAGAAAAACGAAATACCTGCCAGGTACCGTGAGACTACTGCTCTCAATCTGCCACATATGTACAGCTGCCAAATAAAAGAAAGCATCAACTGATGCTGACCCTTACCTCCGAGGCCTTGTCCATGATAAAAAACTTCCCATTCTTCCCAAGACCAACGGTAAGCCTTGAGGGTGCCTGGGGCAATGGACAGTTCTGCTAACCCCTCCAATCCAGCTCGATAACCTGCCAAACATAAGAGGGGCACAGCATACCATCATCGTCTGCATCAGGAGCCAATGTACGTTTCGTACCCAGTGACATCTGGACAGCGCATCGGCAATCCCGTTGTCAACCCTGGGTAGATGTTGAGCTCGAAACAACACATTGTGACATAAAGAGGCAAGCACCAGCTGCGCTAGCACATGCAAAACCAGTAAAGACTTTGCTCTCTGACCATTTATCGCATTCACCACGCCCAGATTATCACATCTGAACAAAGTGATGCGGTTGCAGATGCACTCGCCCCAGACCACCAAGGCCACCATTATTGGGAACAACTCCAAGAGCAGCATATCACTTGTCAAACCTGTACGAACCCACTCCTGTGGCCAAGTTGCGATGCACCAGGATCCCCTCAGGTAGTAACTGAACCCCGAAGATCCTGCTGCGTTAGTAAAAAGCTGCAAATCCACATTGTCCACAAGAGGGGATAACCAGATCCTGACCCCATTAAAATCCGTCAGAAAGGAAACCCAAACTTCCAGGTCTCTTTTTATTTCTGATGATAAAAGGACCAAATGGTGAGGTTTGGAAACCCCCGCTGTGGCCCTCTCTAGCTTTCGGCAAAATACCCTACCCATTAGTATAACTCTACAGACAAAGTTCATACAACCCAAAAGCGATTGGGCCTGCGTGCAACTAAATAGTCTGAAATGGATTTTTGCAATTTGTCAACTTTATCGCATGGAAGACGACAGGAGCCAGCCAAAGTATCAATCTCGATACCTAAAAATGACAAACATGAGAGGGGACCCTCTGTCTTCTCGTCTGCCATTGGTACTCCAAAATTAAAAAACAGCGCTCTCATGGAATCAAGTAGATCGCTACAACGCTCTGAACCAGCGGGCCCCATGCAGAAGAAGTCATCGAGATAGTGCGCTATCCCATGATCCCCACAAGAAAACTCCACACACCAATGAAGGAAGGTGTTACATTTTTCAAAAAATGCGCAGGAAATCGAACACCCCATAGGCAAGCATTCCCCCCAATGCGAAAACCATAGAACCTAAATGATTCAGGGTGCAAAAGGAGCAAACGAAGGGCTGCTTCAACATCCGTCTTAGCCATGAGGGCCGCGAATTCATATGCCCTAATGATACTGAGAGCATCATCAAAAGACTGATACCTCACTGAACAGTGTTCAGGAGGTATATCATCATTAACCGAGGGCCCAGATGGATAAGACAGATGCTGGATCAGCCAACATTTTCCTGGAGTTTTCTTGGGCACCACCCCCACCGGGCAAAGAATTAGATTCCCCACTGGACGATGTGCAAAGGGACCCGCCATCTGTCCTAACTGAACCTCTTTCTTGATCTTTGACTGAAGGACTTCAGGAAAAATTCGAGCAGATTGTAAATTTCTAGGGGATCCGACTCGAACTTTGCCTATAACGGGTAAACGAAAACCCAACTTGAACCCGAAAAACAAAAATTCAGCGTCCTGTCAATTAGGGTACCACCCAAGCCACTTGGACATAGCATCCAAACGGATAGGGGTTGGGGCCCTATTTAGCGCCTGTGCTACCTCCGGCTTTGGGAATAGCTCCTCCCGACCTGGATCCCTGTTGGGCAATTAGAGGCGGGTGCGATCCATTACAACGCAAGCAAAGGTGTCAAAAATGACACCATTGACCCTGGTGACAGATGGCATTATTAAAGGCAAAACATTTACCTTTAAAAGGTGTCTGTGCGGAAAGCCGCCCGGGAGGGATCAGAACTTGGGCGCCATGCATCAGACACCCTCTTATTAGTATCCCCGCCTACCCGAGACTCCTCCGCTCCACCTTTAGGTGGTTGTGTAACGTCAAGCCACACTTCCACATCCTTGCAACCACCGGCCTCCTCGCAGCAGCTCTGCCTGCCCACGAGTTCACTATGCGCTGCTAGCGGCTGCTCGACGCAGCTGCGCCTGACTTCCTCTCATGGCTGCTACTAGCAGCCGTGTCTATGCTGTGCTGACGGCCATCCCGCACGGCCGCGCCTGACCAGCCATGACGCCACGGGGTCGCGCCACTCCCGCTGACTACCTCTGTCCCCTCCTGGGAGGCAAGAGCCTCCTGAAGATTCCCTACATGCTCCTCCTGCACCTGGTAATGGGCGGGGGTACGCGATGCGCAATGCGGGCGGGGCATGGCTACCAATGGGGGGCACAGCTAGTTTAGCACAAAGCACAATGGGGGGGAGGTGGGAACAAAGAAAGACAAGACAGGTAGATGCAGAAAAAGGAAGAGAAACAATAGAGATAAGAAGGGAAAAACAAAGAGGTAGAGCTATGAAAGAAACTGCAACAGAGCTCAGGTAAGAGTACTTACCCACTCCAAAGACAGGAACAACAGAGGCTGACTCCGCCTCCAACAAAGTCTGATATCGCTGCTAAAAACTACAATCCTAAAAACCCATAGGCCCTAATTATCACATGATTCCCCACACTGGTCCATCACCAGCCTAGGAGGTTTAACCCTCTTCATTCCTATACAGTCACTTCGTTTATGTTCTAAAAACTCTCACTTTAGTAAATTTAACCTCTAATGTCTACTTGATGCTACATAGTTGGCAATTGCCCCTAATGTCCTGGGACAGCCATGTAGACTGTAAATATTTGTCTAGAACTCAGACTGTAATTAACAAATAACTTTCAGTAGGTGCAGTGCCACCATTAACAAGATCAGTGCTGTGTATCGCAATTTGAAGTTGGCATTTCTTCCAAAAATTAAAAAAAAACATTTTTTTTATAAAAACGTGTGTGTGATCATTGTGCAGGGCACTGTAAATGTAAAAAAAAAACAATAGTACAGTAGGTGGGGTCCACCGTTAGTATCAGTGTCGTGTGCAGTTGTCATTGCTTCCAAAGTAAAAATTATTATTTTCTTTAAGATGGGCAGAGCACTGTAAATACTAAATAGAACTCAGACTGCGCTAATCATGCTCTTATTGTTAGACGGCAGAATCCACACATACATAGAAATCAGTCATGGATCAAAAAAAAATATATATATATGTATAAAAATTTATTTATTCTATAAATGATTTACATATTGGATTTAATAAAGACAATTTATCTCACAATTAAAAAATTAAAAATGTATATATACCTCATTAGATTGAAAACAGTATTGCCCTAATAGACCTTCATATTTATATTGAGATATTACTCATAAAATAGATACATTAAAATAATATGGACAGTTAAAGTCAAATTGGACCATTAGCACCCGGTGCTGGGTATCACTCCAGTTTAGAGTTCTGAATTAGTATCCAAACAAATACAGTCACGATCAGATTAACTGGCCAGATATTTATGCCGTTATGAATAAATTATACCTGTCTTAAGCTGTATGTATCAGAGCTGTGGCGGCTTAATAGGATCGGCTTCCCAGATGGAATGAGTGGCTATCAGAGCTGGACTGTTTCTAGCTGTGTGATGCTGTAGGCACGAAGGCGTCTTGTCGCTGTTGGCTTCCCAGGTAAGGTAAGCGGATCCCGGAGCTGGGCTGGCATTACATCAGCAAACACCTTGGTCACCCTTTGTTGTCCGCTAGCCTGCTGTGAACACTGGGCTCCAGCCTGTAATCATCCACCTCCGTGTAGTGCCGCTATACAAATTAGTGGTCAGCTTAAATTTAGAAATATTGTATCCAGAATGGTCTTGTCCATTTAGATAGTGCCGTGCAGTTTAGGGGAGTTCTCTGACGTGTTTCGCCCCTTAAAATTGGGACTTTCTCAAAGAGAAAATATCTCTGATTGTGGACTAGATTTAGGAGAATAAACATGTTATTATCCCTTATACACAGACTCTATGGTGCACTTCATCAATGTACTACAGGGGTGTGTTACCCAATTAGAGGAGAAGGGTGGTAGTGTGGCCAGCAGGTCAGCCTCCTGTTATTTGTTAGTATAAGCTGATTTGGCGTTTGCTACTCTGCAGTGCATCATATTATTTTATGGTCGTAAATTTGATTTTCATAATAAATTAATTACAATTAATGAAACAATGAATGAATTAACAAATCGATGCACTACTTTTATCCATTTTGGGTGCCTGTTTTTTAATAGCATTTTCCACTGATTTGTTTTTTATAGTAGTAATAAAATTATTAATCAATCAATTAATCAATCACTCTTCCACTACACACTCCACATCCATTTCCCTGTATGGCCCTTGGGCCTCTGATCTAGTTATTGATTAAAGAAAACATTCTAAGGTATTGTATAGTTTATATTAAACTGTCATCCTGTCTGCCACTCTGTTTCCTAGATTTGCCATGTTTGAAGATGAACTGCCACATATTTGTGCCACCCACTGCTGTCGATTAGTTGAGTAAGCCAGCTAGTTTGGTGCAATCTTTTTGCCTAAACTGGATTAATCAAAAATATTGTGGGCTGTGAGGTAGTCAAATTACATAATTTTAGCTGTTTTTATATTATTTAAAAAAAAAAAATTCAGATCCAAAACAAGTGAGGGTAGTTTTGTAAAACCAAAACATGAAGATAAATTCAGATCCAAACCCAAAACACAGGGGTGCGCACAGTCACGCATATCTGTAATTTAAAGTTTTAGGTGCACTCTCCCTTAGTTTGGTGATGCTGACAGCCATGGTTGGTATGTTATATTATTGCGTTTCTCATGGGTCAGCCACCATACAGTACCTTTCTGATTTCTGTTAATTACATTTTATCTTAATATTATGCCAAATTCTCTGTCTCGTTATTTGATTTGGTAAATGCTAGTGTTTATTTAGTATGCATTTGGGTTTAATGATAGGTTTGATTAGGAGTTTGGCAACAAGGTGAACACGCAGGGGTTTCAGTTGCTAGGCCTGGGTCCAGGAGCGTAGGGACTGAAGTGGCTGCCGTGGACGGTCAGGGACTGTGCTTTATAGCAATAGGCTGCACGGCCCCTGCACCAGTACACCTCCTCTTCCATACGATGCAGGGCCTGTGCAGGGGCCATGCAGCCTATTGCTATAAAGCACAGGGGATGCAGTTCATGCTTTGGCCTTCCGGCGTCGGTATTTCATCTGCCGAGCATACATCCGGCGGCATTACATACCGATTTCCTATAAAGCACAGCACCTGACAATGCCCATGCACAGCAGGGAGGAACACACACGATTTACACAACAACCAGTGCAAGAGTCACTTGTCCATATATCCGCATGCTCATATACAATCAAATTCAGTACAAGCAGGCGCACTGTCCACAAAAATACTTATTTTTGCAACTTAGAGTGTGCATCAACTGAAGATTGACCAATCCTAGACTGCACATAGTAGCTTTTTATCTTATGTTTTATGTTGCTGTTAGATTACCACAAAGTGAAGACAGATGACACTGAACCCAGGGAGCTGTCATGATCGGTTTCCTTACTTTATGGACATTTTATTGATGTGGTTGGACGATTTCCAGTTTGGAAGTATTGAGAGATTTGCAGTAAAACTGTGTGATAAAGAGAAAATAAAACTTCCGCTCTTTTCTGCTGAGAAAGTTATCTTTTCGCCTTTACTGCTTGGTGTGAATTAATTTATTGAACATACTATTAAATTTGCTTGGCTCTCTAGGGTCGACATCAGAAATGAAGTCACATAGAATACCATATCTTCTTATGGAATCACACGCATCTGGCAACAATCAGGGAAAGGTCTTCTACTGAGATTAAAATGTGACTAACACTCTTAATAAAGACAACTGACACCTTCTAAAACTGTGACAGGTATGAATTTATTCCAATATTTTAAACTTTTAAGTGTTTCCAAGGTAACCAGTATGTCTCAGGAGGGCTGTGTAATCTTTAGTCATTTGGTAGATTTGTCATTCTCGAAATCTGCAGGTAAATTGTTTCTTTTTCTTTGTAATTATGAAGCTGTCATTAGTCTCTTAGATAATAATTAGCAGCTAAAAATTCAGAAGAGTCCCAGAATTTGAATCTTTTGTTTAAAGATCACAGAAATGAACAGAGGTAGAAGGTGTTTAAAGAAAAATAAATGGATTACCTTCAACATCAGTGTTGATTGTGTCTTCAATATCCAATAAAGCCAAGTTTACCTTTTGTCGAAGCTGGATTATTGGCTGAGACAAGATCAGTTTAAAATTGAATCGCAGCGACACCATCTTGCGACTGGCTGCAAGACGCCATTTTGCGAGATGGCCGCCTAAGCGCCATTTTAGATAAACTCACATTTTAGTACATGTGGCGATATACCATTAGCATCATGCGAATGCATCTGTGACCATCATCATAGTTTGCGGCGATTCACTAAAAGCCTATTTCATTACTTTACGTATTATAAGGGATATATTCCAGAAATGGCGTTACAGTATTGCATTAAGCAAGTGGCCAGGTGACAACTGGCTTGTATAGATAAGCTTCCTGCATAGTGTTTGCCCACAACGGGTGGTCTGGCTAGAATAAATAAGCAGGCTTCCTGCAATGACATGATTTCAGGGGCTGGAGTGTCACCTTGGGTCTGTCTCTTGTAGTTGGGATATTTTGCATTTTCACACAAGAGACCGACAGAGGTATCTTTCCTTTGAACACAGGAAAGGTGGGAGGGCCTGTTGACAGGACATGTAGAACTATCTAGAAAATGTTAGAGACAAATGCACTCATCTTCATTCACACATTAAATATGTCTTTATATCAAACCCTGAATACCCACACATTTCATATTCACTCATAAGGTTCAATAAGCATCAAAATGTATGATTTAAGTTGGTTTAGGTAGTTTAAATGCTGAGAAATCAAGGTATTTGATAATTAAGGTATTATACATGATAAGCAAGTTGTGTTTGGTTTTGTTCTGATGCGTACGCTTTTTACAGCATTCTGGTGTTGTCGGTGGAGAGATCGCATCATGCAAACTCAAGTTATGGATCGCAGAACTTACAAGCATCAAAAATTTTTAAATCTTAGAATGTTACAGAGGGCGTTACTAGAAAGATTCCCCTGCTGTTAGAGGCAGGGAGAGTCTATTTGAACCAGCCTGTTAAATGTGCTGTAACATATGCTTCTCCTCTGGGAACCAATGACATCAGCAAGAAACTTCCCCATTGTCCTGTTTTAGTCTGTGGGGGATAAATATGTTTGCCCGGATACTGTTTTTTTAGTCCATGCTGAATGCTGTATGAACTGGAGGTCTCTTACTGATGCCTATCTCTGTGTCCGGAGGCGCTGCGTATGTATACTGTACTTGGGTCTGTATTATTTCCTTTTACACCTAAATTGTGTATGTATCAATTGCGTGTAACTGACTGAACTTTTACCTGAATAATACTTGTGCTTTGGAACCACAGATTCCACTCCTGTCTTTATTTGCGGTCAGACTGCGTACGCAAAATAGCGTTATTCTTAGAGGTTTATAGGAAGGATTTTAGAAGGTATAGGCAGGGGTATATAGAGGTTCTGATCCAGTTTCGTTACTTTCATAGCCTGCAGGATACTGTAGAAAATATAGAGGGCTGAAATATAGAAGGCAAGTAATAGCACTGGTGCCAGACTAGGGTAAACAGGGCACAAGTAAATCAATTTTAATTTGGAACACTGTAGAACCAAAAATAATATATTTTCTGTTGCATTTTATTACAGAGATATAAATACATGTGTAATACCCCAAATATTTGAGGTACTATGCCTGCTGCTCTACATCGTGTTTACCTATACATGCAGAAGTAGAGATACACTGTGATAGGTCAGTTGGATGGCTGGAGACAGATGGGAGAAGAGGAGCGGCAGTTGGGGAGTGGTTGCTAATCCGGAAGGAGCAGCTAAGAGACAGGAACTACTGGTTGGGTTGAAGAGATAACTCGCCTCTACTGTGCGGAAGGAAGAATAGAAAATAGAGCAAATCACCTCTCATCAATATTAAATAAAGAACACTGTGAGTGACTATATTCCTGTGGTTGTTTCTGGTTATTACACTTTGGATAGCAGTCTCTTTAATCAGTGTAATATTCCCATGGCTGGGATAACTAACTTCTGGTAGATTTTTTTCCATTTAATATCCCGTCAATTCATTGAAGGGCATCTCTCACACCTGACTGGGCCCCGGCTCCTTGACAGCAGCTTCTATAAAGTCCATGAAAGAGATACTTGGAAATTTCAGTCGCAGCAGGCATAGTTGGGTTTTCACAGTTTCTCCACTGGACCCATCGATGAACGGATTCACCAACATCTCATCAGCCTGCTTCACTTCTGCTGGGTCAAATGCCTGAATAGCTGTGAGTGCTTCTTGGAGACTAGGGGCCTGATTCAGACCCGGTCGCAAGCACTGAGCACTTGCAACCAGGTCTCGCACTAAAGGGGTGTGAGGGAGTGACAGCTTGCCCCCTTTGGTGGGTGGGCCGGGGTGGTGGCTGCCCAAATGGAGGCGTTCCCATGAGAATGCCTGCCATTTAGGGGTGGCCCCACTGACATCACAAGTCATGTCAGTGGAGAGCTTCCGGCTCCGTCTTCACCATCACGACCATCATCATGGCCGCTCGCTATAGCTGTGGGTGGTCACCCACACAGAGCCGGCTCTAGGCATAGACAAACTAAGCCAATGCCTAGGGCATTTGGAATGCCTAGGGGCATCCAAGCCTGCCTAGGAACGGTGAAGGTTTTGTGCAGGCATGGCATGGCACCTGCTGTCGGCTGGGCAGATCCTCTCGCAGTTGATACTTCTGCTGTGTAGCGTCCACAATCGGAGCTCAGCTGACAGCTCTGATCGAGCAGCAGCAAACAGAGACGGGCAGCGGCGCAACAGCCGCTAGAAATTTGCTGGGGCGAAGCACCTGGACAGAGGCTTTGAGGCGTCACACAATCAGAATGAGCTTCTACGCATGGGCAAAGGCTCATTTAGGACTATAAGAAGGTGGTCGCAGGAGGGCTGCTGCACCATGGGCCTTTGCGGAGCTCAGAGTAGTGAGTCACACCAATGCTCTGGGCAATCATCACACACAGCTGTGGCCTGCCAGCCTGAGATGGGAAAAGTGGCTTTCTGTACCTTGGGTCGGATGGCCCTGGAACTGGGAGAGGGCCGGGGTGCTGTGGTGCTCACTGCTGGGAGAGGGGTGCTCTACTGGGATAGGGGTGGCAGATGATGGTGAGTGCTGATAACGTGCCGTGCTGGGATCCCATGATCATGATCATGGATCCCATGATCCCACCACCCAAAATCTTGCCTAGGGCACTAATTTGGCTAGGGCCAGCTCTGCACCCACAGCTATGCGAGCGGCCAAGAGGCCGCTCCAAAGAGAAAAATGCCCAGCCCTGATTCAGAGCGAGCGCTCTGTCAGAGCGAGCGGCTCTGAATCAGGCCCTAAGGGCGAAGTCTTGCAATGTCTCACCAGGTTGTTGTCTTCTCGCATAAAAATGCATCTGTAGTTCAGATAATGTTCTTGTATCAGAGATATTGACTAATTATTCAAATATTTATTTTTATTATTTTTTTCTGACTGGCTGACCCAGAGTTTGCTTCTCGAAGGGCAGAGCCTTTTAGTTGTCCATTCAAAATCTCAACTCTCTGCTGTTCGTTCAATAGATATAGCTTGAACATAGATTGTATTTTGGTATTAAATTCACTGATCTCACTGGTTCCTAGTGTGTGAGTATCTCCTGAATAACAAGGGAGCCAAGGGGCTCCAAAAAAATAAGTTATAGTAATAGGCAAAACAATATTCATAGAGGAACCTTCTGGGCTGTGCCCTTCCCCTTGACTGGCTTGACGGCCTGGTTGTAACATCCTGGCTGGGGTTGAAAAGTACTTGCTTTTGACTCTAAACTTATCCTGTTTTTAACGCCAAGTGTAATAACTAGAGATAAGCGGGTTCGGATCTCAGAGATCCAAACCCACCCGAATTTTGAGATCCGGGGTGAGAACGGAACGTGCATTCGGTGCCTCCGTTGGCCCCAGATCTCAAGCTGAGGAAAAACCATAGAGTCGAAAATCTCGCGGCTCTATGATCTATGTTGTATATAAGGGACCATGCGGCGGATGCCATTTCACTCCGGCTGTGGAGCCTGAACAGGGAGGGTGGGTAGTGTAGGGCTGGGAGAGGAGCTAGAGCTGGTGCTGTGCTGTCTGCTGTGTCCTGGGCTGGTGCACTCCTGATCCATCTGGTGCTGTCACTGCTGTGCTGTCTGCTGTGTCCAATGGGCTGTTGCTGATCCATCTGGGCTGGTGCTGTGCTGTCTGCTGCTTCCATCTGGGCCCAAGTTCTGGACCCCCCCCCCAAAAAAAAATATATATGTCTTTTTATTTTTTTTCTGTGTGGGCTTGTTAGGCTTAGCCGCACAAGATACAGCAACGCAACCTAGTGCTGCGTGACTCTAGTCATCATCAATCTGTGCTCTGGGCCCAAGTTGTGGACAAGAAAAAAAAATAAAACAAACTGTATTTTTTTTTTGCTCTAATTTTTTTCTGTGTGTGTGTGCCTGATAGGTTTAGCAGCACAAGATACAGCCAGCAACGCAAGTTGCAACCTAGTGCTGCCCGACTCCTTTTTTTCATCAATCTGTGCTCTGGGCCCAAGTTGTGGACCCAAAAAAAAATAAAACAAATAGTGTATTTTTTTTTTGCTTTAATTTTGTTCTGTGTGTGTGTGCGTGTTAGGCTTAGCTGCACAAGATACAGCCAGCAATGCAAATTGCAACTTAGTGCTGCCCGACTACAGCCATCATCAGTTGGTGCTCTGGGCCCAAGTTGTGGACCCCCAAAAAATAATACAAATAGTGTAATTTTTTTGTCAATTTTTTTTCTGTGTGTGCATGTTAGGCTTATCCGCATACGATACAGCAGCAATGTAGTGCTGCCCAACTCCAGTCATCATCAATCTGTGCTCTGGGCCCAAGTTGTGGACCTGAAAAAAAAAAAAAAAAAAATAGTGTATTTTTTTTTTTGCTCTAATTTTGTTCTCTGTGTGTGTGCGTGTTAGACTTAGCTGCACAAAATACAGCCAGCAATGCAAGTTGCAACCTAGTGCTGCCCAACTCTAGTCGTCATCAATCGGTGCTCTTGGCCCAAGTTGTGGACCCCAAAAAAATAAAACAAATACTCTGGGCCCAAGTTGTGGACCCGAAAAATAAATAAAACAAATAGTGTATTTTTTTTTTTGCTCTAATTTTGTTCTGTGTGTGTGTGCGTGTTAGGCTTAGCTGCACAAGATGCAGCAAGCAACGCAAATTGCAACCTAGTGCTGCCCGACTCCAGCCGTCATCAATCGGTGCTCTGGGCCCAAGTTATAGACCTGAAAACAAATAAAACTAATAGTGTCTTTTTTTTGTCAAATTTTTTTCTGTGTGTGTGCGCGTGTTAGGCTTAGCCGCACAAGATACTGCAGCAACATAGTGCTGCCTGACTCCAGTCATCATCAATCCGTGCTCTGGGCCTAAATTGTGGACCCAAAAAATAAATAAAACAAATACTCTGGGCCCAAGTTGTGGACCTGAAAAAAAAAAATAATACAAATAGGGTATTTTTATTTTACTCAAATTTTGTTCTGTGTGTGTGTGCATGCTAGCCGCACAAGATACAGCCAGCAACCCAAGTTGCAACCTAGTGCTGCCCATCTCCAGTCATCATCAATCAGTGCTCTGGGCCCAAATTCTGGACCAGAAAAAAAACAACAAACAAATAGTGTCTTTTGTATATTTTTTTTCTGTGTGCACACGCCTGCACGTGTGTGAATTTTGTAACCACACCGTGGCTACACTATTGGTGCTTGTGACACTGCTTCAAGACTGCAGAAAATATGGAGGGCTGTCACATGACAGAGAGCAAGGCCAAGAACCACATGTTGTAGCTGCCGCCAGCAGTCATCATGATAATGCAAGTAAATCATCTTCCTTGTCCTCTATGAAGGCCCATGCCCCAGGGCTTAAGTCACGCCATGGATATGGTAAAGCTACTTTTACTGTAGTAAAGAAAAAAAAATCGAAAGGCAAGTTGCCTTTAGATAAACACAAAATTAGCAATATGCCATTCACTACACGAAGTGGCAAGGAAAGGATAAGGCCTTGGCCTTTATTTATGTTGACTGCTGGCACTGATAGCCCTTCTGCTTGTAGTAGTAGTGGTGGTGGTACCATTAAAAAAATGAAAGTTGTTAAGAAGAGTAAGACAGCTCCGGAAAAACCAATTGTGTGCCCTGAGAAATCAAAATCACAAATCCCCAAGGAGAGTGCAAGTGTGTCCGCAGTTGCCATGTGTTAGCCAGACCTAAATACTAGTGTACTGGAGGATCCTCCAAGTTCCAACATTTGTGTGTCTTCTGTAAATGTGCGGAAGGGCAGCCAACATCTTGCAGATGTAGTCAGTGATGATGCTTCTGTGGAATTGCACATGGAGGAGGAGGATATTTTGGTAGTTGAAGGTGCTAAGGATGATGAGGATGTTGATGATGAAAATGTTGGTGATGAGGGTGTTGATGATGAAGATGTTGGTGATGAGGATGTTGATGCCGAGGATGTGTAAGAAAGGCAACAGCTATTGCCCATGGATTGAAAAAGCCAAAGCCCATTGTTGTAAAGCCGGGGCAAAAGAGACAAAAATCCAATTCTCACGTGTGGAATTATTTCCATCCCAATCCGAACAACAGTTGTCACGCCATATGTAACTGTTGCCAAGCAAAAGTGAGTAGAGGGAGGGACCTGAACCACATAGGAACCTCCTCCTTGTTACGTTACCTGGAGCAATTTCATCAAATATAAAAGTGTATGTCACCAAGTTCCAAAACTCAAAACGTAACAAACCCAGTGTCACCTACCTGCTCCCTCTCTGTGGGATCCAAGCTTCTTTGAGCTCCAATGGAATCGGTATGAATTACCGCTGGACCCCTTGCTGGCGGTTCAAATCCCGACAGTGCCTGGCTGACAGAGGAAGAAATCCCAATCGTCCCTAGGTAAGAATTGACTATCCTAATCTACACCCTATACCTCCTTTCGGGTGCCTAACCCTAACCTTCCCCCCCAGTGCCTAATCCCCCCTCTAAGTGCCTAAACCTAACCCCCCTTCCCCACCGCCTAAACCTAAGTCCCCCAAGGGGGTGCCTAACCCTAATCTCCCCCGAGGGTGCCTAACCCTACCTCCCCCTAGCCTAACTCTAATGTCCCAGGGAGGTGCCTAAGTCCCCCCTGGGAGCCTTTAACCTAACCCTCCACCCCCGCGGCTGTCTGCTGCGGCTCCCGGCATCCGCTCGATCGGGATGCCGGGCACCAGTCTCTCAACGTCGGTCAAATGACAGGCGTCTAGATTTAGACGCCTGTCATTTGTCCCTAGTCAGGATAACAGTTCTGGAAGCTGGCGGTGGGCATTCCATCCACCGGCTTCCTGAACGTATACCTCTCCAACACCAACACCTGCATCATCAACATCCTCATTCATCATCAGGAGTAGTCCTGCTGCATCCAATGTTGTTATTCGAAGCATGATTGAATCCTCTCCTATCCGTGATTCCTCAGAAGGATCCTTGATGACTATGCCTGTTGCTGCTGCTGTTGCTGTGAGTGGATCTTCATCCCAGAAGGGGACCAGGAGGAAGACTACTTGTAGTGTATCCTCCGAAAAACAATTAATTGTCAAACAATCGTTTGCAAGGGCAAACAAGTATCACAGCAATCACCAGTTGCACAGCGGATTACTGACGCCATAACAGCTATGCTGGTATTAGATTTGCATCCAGTATCTACCATTACTGCAGTGGGTTTTCAACAGTTAATTGAGGTCCTGTGTCCTCGCTACCAGATCCCTTCTAGATTCCATTTCGCTAGAACAACAATTCCAAGTCTGTACAAGGACATTAAAAAATGACAGGGGAGTGCAGGAGATGCTCTTGGTGGCCCGCAAAATATCCAGACATTTTAGACATTCAGCAAATGCTTGTCGAAGATTGCATGACTAGCAGGTACTGTTAAATTTGCCCTGCCATCAGCTGGAGCAAGAGGTAGTAACTCAGTGGAATTCTACCCTCTATATGCTTCAGCAGATGGAGGAACAGCAAAAGGCCATCCAGGGCTATACAATGGCCTATGACAAAGGCCATGGATGGGGAATGCACCTTACTCAAGCACAGTGGAGAATAATTTCCGTATTGTGCAAGGTTCTCAAACCCTTTGAACTTGCCACACTTGAAGTTAGTTCAGACACTGCCAGCTTGAGTCAGGTCATTCCCCTCATCAGACTTTTTCAAAAACAGCTGGTGAAACTGAAGGAGGAACTGAAACAGGGCGATTGCGTAAGGTATGTCGGACTGTTGGATCAAGCCCTTGATTCACTTCACCAGGATCCAAGAGTCATCAATCTATTGAAATCTGAAAAATATATTTTGGCCACCATTCTGGATCCTAGGTTTAAGTCTACCTTGTCAGTTTTTCTCCAACAGACCAAAATCTAAAACTATGCAAAGAGCTGTTGGTAGAAAAATTGTCAGCTGCAGACCCACGTGAAATGTCATCATCTCCTCCTTCAGTTTCTGCAGCTGCCAGGACAAAACTCAAGTTTCCTTACAGAATGCCTGCTGGTCATGCAGATCGTTCACCAAAAAATGACATCTGGTCGGGCCTGAGAGAACTGACTACTATTGTCATATATTCTACCATGACTATGTGTGATACGGTCTCCATTCACAGAATTGTAGAGGGCTATTTCAGAGATAACATCCTAATAGGCATGTCAGACAGTCCCTTTCAGTACTGGCAGGAAAAAGAGGCAATTTGGAATCCCATACACAAACTGGCTTTGCATTACTTAAGTTTCCCACCCTCCAGTGTGTACTCCGAAAGAGTTTTCAGTGCAGCTGGCAACCTTGTCAGTGATCGGCATATGAGGTTACTTCATCAAAATGTGGAAAAGATGATGTTCATTAAAACTGAATTACAAATTCCACGAGGAAGACCTCTACCAACAATTACATCAAAAAATTACGGTGGATTCCAGCGGGGACGAATTAATATTGTGTGAAGAAGAGGATGTACACACTGATGGGGATGATGAAGACGAGGACGACGACAACTTGTAATGTAAAGCCACTTTGTGTATGGGATCATTTTCATTTCCATGTCCAATGCACATTGGCAGCTTGTTTTATGGGGGTCCAAACAAACAAATCATTTCAGCCACAATTGGCAGTCCTTGTCACTGAAATGATTGGTCTGTTAAACTGTGAATGTCCTGTTTCATATACAACATAAGGGTGGGTGGGAGGGCCCAAGGACTATACCATATTGCACCTTTTTCCTTTCCATTATGTGCTGGTTGGGACATTGCTGCCTGACATTTTAAATGAATGTTATGGTTGGTCTAGGAACCAATGATTTGTTGTTTAATTAATTTATTATCAATTTTACCACCAGGGGCTGCACCAATGAATTTATTTTTATTAATTATTCAACCAGGGTCTGCATCCAATGAATTGTTTTTTACTTTTTAAATTAAATTATTATTAACTATTCAACCCGGGGCTGCACCAAAGAATTGTTTTTAAATTAATTTATTATCAATTTTACAGCCAGGGGTTGCACCAACTATCTATCCTTCAATCCTCAAGGGTATCCCAACCATCATCTTCGCACAGTCCTCAATTCTATTAATAATTATATCAATCAGTTTTGAGCCAGCAACCTGGATGCAACCTTTTGGCCCTTTAACTAGATGAAAAAAATCAATATTGTGAGCTGTGAGGTGGTCAAAATTGACTGGAAACGAGTGGAAATAAATGTTATTGAGGTTACTAATACTATAGGAACAAAAAAAAGGCTCATTTTATGTGATTTTAGCTGTTTTTTTATGTTTATGTTTTGGCAAAACCAAACCAGCTCCAAAACCAGGGGAGATCCAGATCCAAAACCAAAACACGGGGGTCTACACACATCCCTAGTAATAACCAAATACAACCACAGGAATATAGTCACTTACAGTGTTCTTTCTTTATTATTGATGAGATGTAATTTGCTGAATTTTCTATTCTTCCTTCCGCATAGTAGAGGTGAGTTATCTCTTCAACCCAAACAGTAGTTCCTGTCTCTTAGCTGCTCCCTCCAGATTAGCAACCACTCCCCAACTGCCTCTAGTCTTCTCCCAACAGCCATCCATCACAGGGCATCTCTACTTCTGCATGTAGAGGTAAACACAATGTAGAGCAGCAGGCCCCTTCTAGGAGGGAGCAGCCAGATCAGCTTGACTGGGGGGGCGTGGCCAGCAAACGGGGGCAGGGCCGGCCAGACAACAAGAGTCTGCGGGCGGGGTGGGGGGGCTGAGCCACGCGATCGTGTCATTTTGGCCCTGCCCCCGCTACACACTGCTGATATTACAGACAGTGTGAAGCAGGGGGCGGGGCCAAAATGACGCGATTCGGCGTGAATCGCATAACAGGCCCCCCGCTGCCGGGGATTTTTTTGTAATTGCGGTGGGGGGGCAGGAGGGGTCAGCAGCTGTTGGGAGACTTCCCCACCTTCCTGGGAGGTCGGGAGCGGCACCCGATTTTTGGGAGGCTCCCGACCAAATCGGGAGGGTAGGCAAGTATGTATTATTACGCCATCATCTTTCTTAAATATTCTTACAAATATATAAGAAATATAATGGGCATAAATATATATAAGCAAGATCATGGACATTAAACATTTATGTATATAATTTTTTTTAATGAGAAAAATCAACAGGGGCGGGATGCATCATGCCACCTTTCACATACATGCTGGAGTTGATTATGCCGATATGCATGAAGGAGACTGGAAAGGACAGCTCTCTTGGTAAGACATGTCCTTTGCAAATGAGGGACTTCCGGGTCTCTACGCAGAGTGACATGCAATGCGAAGGGTGCTAGGAGGGATCTGATTGGCGTTAGCACTTAGGCATTATCTGAAAATGGCATTATCCACCGCTTGGTGCATACAGTATGAGAAATGTGGTCAAAACCCTGAAAACAGCTTTTTCGGGGGTTTGAATGTATTTCTCTCATTGCTGCATCCCGTCCCAGATCTTAAAAAAAAAGTCTGTTACCTATAATTATATAGGGGCATTGCTCTGTGGTAACTTCCTGGGGTTCTGTAAAAAAAATGTTTTGTCAGACGGGGTCCCAGAGCAAAATAGTTTGAGAACCCCTGCTCTAAGAAGATATATTATTGAACAGTCTATTACATTAAAGCAAGGTACACTTTACACGAGATGTCAGTCAATCATCCGATCCTCAACCAATCTGTACGACAAATCTTATTGTGTGTACACCCAATGAATTGTGTAATCACTGCTCAGGTGGAATCATCCCATCGAATGTGCTGCATGTCAGATGAGAAGATGCAATGTATGATGATATCATATACATACTGTAGTGTGTACATACAACAGCACAAGCACACAAAGGAGGAGTTGTATCCAATCTTGAAGATAAAAAAAGTGGAGAAAGACAAAGTACCAACCAATCAGCTTCTGGCATTTGTCTAGCACATGACAGTTATAGTAGAATTTGATTGGTTAGTACCAGGGGCGGTACTATAGGCATGCAGCACACTGTAGCCCTTAGTAATGAAGGGGCCAGCATCTCAGTGGCCTTGGCTGCAGGGCTGTCCTCTGGTACCCCAGACTGCAATGGTAGGCACCCGTGGTGAAGGATAGCTTGCAAGCATTTTACCCGGCTTCCCAGTGCCCAGCTCCCCTCCACCCTGCCCTGTCACTCTGTAGCAGGTACCTAGCAATTGTCGTGGACATGATGTCATCACCTTGCGATGTTGCCAAATGCTGCCCTGTGGGGTTACCTGCAAGTGGAGAGAGGAGAGACCCACACATCCAGAAAATGTGAGACTCGAGGAGGACCCAAACTGTGAAGGTAGAGAGGAACATAATAAGAAGGTACTGTAAGTTAAATAATTGGGCAGGGAGGAGGGTCACATCAGTTGCAAGACAAGGAGATGGGGGAGAACTTTGAAGCACAATGATAGACAAGTAGAGAAATTGTTGGGAGCACATAAATGGGCAGACATGGGGGAGCACAATACTGGGGGGGTGTAACATTACTATAAATACAGAAGGCGAGTACACTACTGGGAATACAGTGGGGGTGACATTACTATAAACACAGAAGGGCGAGCACACTGCTGGGAATACAGAGGGGAGGTCACATTACTATAAATACAGAGGTCAGAGCACACTATTGGGAATACAGAGGGGAGGTCACATTACTATAAATACAGAAGGAGGAGCACACTACTGGGAATACAGAGGGGGTGACATTACTATATATACAGAAGGGCGAGCACACTACTGGGAATACAGAGGGGGGGTCACATTACTATAAATACAGAAGAGGAAGCACACTACTGGGCAGAAGAGGGGTAACATTACTATAAATACAGAAGGGGAAGAACACTACTGGGAGGAGGAGGGGTGACATTACTATAAATACAGAAGGGCGAGCACACTACTGGGATAAAAGAGGGGGTGAAATTACTATAAATACAGAAGGGCAAGCAAACTACTGGGAATACAGAGGAGGGTAACATTACTATAAATACAGTAGGATGAGCACACTACAGGGAATACAGAGTGGGTAACATTACTGTAATCACAGAAGGAGGAGCACACTACTGGGAATACAGAGGGGGGTAACATTACTATAAATACAGAAGGGAAGCACACTACTGGCAATACAGAGGGAAGGTCACATTACTATAAATACAGAAGGGGAGCACACTACTGGGAATACAGAGGGGGTAACATTACTATAAATACAGAAAGGGGAGCACACTACTGGGAATACAGATGGGGGTCACAGTACTATAAACACAGAAGGGCGAGCACACTACTGGGAATACAGAGGGCAGGTTACATTACTATAAATACAGAAAGGCGAGCACACTACTGGGAATATCGAGGGGAGGTCACATTACTATAAATACAGAGATCAGAGCATACTACTGGGAATACAGAGGGGGTGACATTACTATATATACAGAAGGGCTAGTACACTACTGGGAATACAGGGGGGGTCACATTACTATAAATACAGAAGGGCGAGCACACTACTGGGAATACAGAGCGGAGGTCACATTACTATTAATACAGAATGGGAAGCACACTACTGGGAAGAGGAAGGGTAACATTACTATACAGCTAGAAGGGTGAGCACACTACTGGGAATACAGAAGGGGGAAACATTACTATAAATACAGAAGGGCGAGCACACTACTGGCAATACAGAGGGGGGTGAAATTACTAAAAATACAGAAGGGTGAGCACACTACTGGGAATACAGAGGGGGTGAAATTACTATAAATACAGAAGGGTGAGCAGACTACTGGGAATACAGGGGGGGTAACATTACTATAAATACAGAAGGGTGAGAACACTATTGGGAATACAGAAGGGGGGTAACATTACTATAATCACAGAAGGAGGAGCACACTACACTACAGAGGGAATACAGGGGGGGGTAACATTACTATAAATACAGAAGGGTGAGCACATTACTGGGAATAAAGAGGGGGGTAACATTACTATAATCACAGAAGAAGGAGCACACTACTGGGAATACAGATGGGAGGTCACATTACTATAAAAACAGAAGGAGGAGCACACTACTGGGAAGAGGAGGGTTAAAATTACTATTAATATAGAAGGGCGATCACACTACTCTGAATACAGAGGGGGGTCACATTACTATAAATACAGAAGGGAGAGAACACTACTGGGAGTACAGATGGGGGGTAACCTTACTATAAACACAGAAGGGCGAGCACACTACTGGGAATACAGAGGGAAGGTCACATTACTATAAATACAGAAAGGCGAACACACCACTGGGAATACAGAGCGGAGGTCACTTTACTATTAATACAGAAGGGGAAGCACACTACTGGGAAGAGGAAGGGTAACATTACTATACAGCTATCAGGGTGAGCACACTACTGGGAATACAGAAGGGGGAAACATTAATATAAATACAGAAGGGGAAGCACACTACTGGGAATACAGAGGGGGGTAACATTACTATAATCACAGAAGGAGGAGCACACTACACTACAGAGGGAATACAGGGGGGGGTAACATTACTATAAATACAGAAGGGCGAGCACACTACTGGCAATACAGAGGGGGGTGAAATTACTAAAAATACAGAAGGGTGAGCACACTACTGGGAATACAGAGGGGGTGAAATTACTATAAATACAGAAGGGTGAGCAGACTACTGGGAATACAGGGGGGGTAACATTACTATAAATACAGAAGGGTGAGAACACTATTGGGAATACAGAGGGGGGGTAACATTACTATAATCACAGAAGGAGGAGCACACTACACTACAGAGGGAATACAGGGGGGGTAACATTACTATAAATACAGAAGGGTGAGCACACTACTGGGAATAAAGAGGGGGATAACATTACTATAATCACAGAAGAAGGAGCACACTACTGGGAATACAGATGGGAGGTCACATTACTATAAAAACAGAAGGAGGAGCACACTACTGGGAAGAGGAGGGTTAAAATTACTATTAATATAGAAGGGCGATCACACTACTGGGAATACAGAAGGGGGGTAACATTACTATAATCACAGAAGGAGGAGCACACTACTGGGAATACAGATGGGAGGTCACATTACTATAAAAAAAGAAGGAGGAGCACACTACTGGGAAGAGGAGGGTTAAAATTACTATTAATATAGAAGGGCGATCAAACTACTCTGAATACAGAGGGGGTCACATTACTATAAATACAGAAGGGAGAGAACACTACTGGGAGTACAGATGGGGGGTAACCTTACTATAAACACAAAAGGGCGAGCACACTCCTTGGAATACAGAGGGGAGGTCACATTACTATAAACACAGAAGGGCGAGCACACTACTGGGAATACAGAGGAAAGGTCACATTACTATAAATACAGAGGACAGAGCACACTACTGGGAATACAGAGGGGGTGACATTACTATATATACAGGAGGGCGAGTACACTACTGGGAATACAGGGGGGGTCACATTACTATAAATACAGAAGGGCGAGCACACTACTGGGAATACAGAGCGGAGGTCACATTACTATTAATACAGAAGGGGAAGCACACTACTGGGAAGAGGAAGGGTAACATTACTATACATTTAGAAGGGTGAGCACACTTCTGGGAATACAGAAGGGGGAAACATTAATATAAATACAGAAGGGGAAGCACACTTCTGGGAATAGAGAGGGTAGGTCACATTTCGATGAATCCAGAAGGGGAGCACACTACTGGGAATACAGTGTGGGCGGGTAACATTACTATAAATACAGAAGGGAAGCACACTACTGGCAATAGAGAGGGGAGGTCACATTACTATAAATACAGAAGGGGAGCACACTTCTGGGAATACAGAGGGGGTAACATTACTATAAATACAGAAAGGGGAGCCCACTACTGGGAATACAGAGGGGGGTCACAGTACTATAAATACAGAAGGGCGACCACACTATTGGGAATACAAAGGGGGGTAAAATTACTATAAACACAGAAGGGCGAGTACACTACTGGGAATACAGAGGAGGAGTTCACATTACTATAAACAAAGAAGGGGAGAACACTACTGGGAATACAGAAGGGGGGTAACATTACTATAAATACAGAAGGGGGAGAACACTACTGGGAATACAGAGGGCAGGTTACATTACTATAAATACAGAAAGGCGAGCACACTACTGGGAATACAGAGAGGGGTAACATTACTATAAATACCGAAGGGCGAGCACACTACTGGGAATATAGGTGGGGTAAAATTACTATAAACACAGAAGGGCGAGCACACTACTGGAAATACAGAGGGGGGTAACATTACTATAAACACAGAAGGGCTAGCACACTACTGGTAAGAGGAGGGGTAACACTACTATAAATACAGAAGGGGGAGAACACTACTGGGAATACAGAGGGGGTAACATTACTATAAATACAGAAGGGGGAGAAAACTCCTGGGAATACAGAGGGGAGGTCACATTACTATAAATACAGAAGGGCGAGCACACTGCTTGGACTACAGAGAGGATGTCACATTACTGTAAATACAGATGGCGGAGCACGCTAGTGGGAATACAGAGAGGGATAACAAAACTATATGTACAGAAGGGGGAGCACACTACTGGGAATACAGAGGGAAGGTTACATTACTATAAATACAGAAGGGTAGCACACTACTGGAAAACAGAGGGGGGTAACATTACTATAAATACAGAAGGGCAGAACACTACTGGGAATACAGAGGGGAGGTCACATTACTATAAATACAGAAGGAGGAGCACACTACTGGGAATACAGAGGCAGAGGTCACATTACTATAAATACAGAAGGGGAGTACACTACTGGAATACGGAGGGGGGTAACATTACTATAAATACAGAAGGGTAAAATACTACTGGGAATACAGAGGAGAGGTCACATTACTATAATTACAAAAGGCGAGCACACTACTGGGAATACAGAGGGGTGGTCATATTACTATAAATACAGAAGGGGAGCCCACTACTAGGAATACAGAGGGGAGGTTACATTACTATAAATACAGAAGGGGAGCACTCTACTGGGAATACAGATGGGGGTGACATTACTATAAATAAAGAAGGGCGAGCACACTACTGGTAATATAGAGTGTAGGTCACATTACTATAAATACAGAAGGGTGAGCACACTACTTGGACTACAGAGAGGACGTCACATTACTGTAAATACAGATGGCGGAGCACACTAGTGGGAATACAGAGGGGGTAACAATACTATAAATACAGAAGGAGGAGCACACTACTGGGAATACAGAGGGGGAGGTCACATTACCATATAAACAGAAGGGGAGCACACTACTGGGAATACAGAGGGGGTAACATTACTATAAATACAGAAGGGGGAGCCCACTACTGGGAATACAGAGGGGGGTCACAGTACTATAAATACAGAAGGGCGACCACACTATTGGGAATACAAAGGGGGGTAACATTACTATAAACACAGAAGGGCGAGCACACTACTGGGAATACAGAGGGGGAGTTCACATTACAATAAACAAAGAAGGGGAGAACACTATTGGGAATACAGAAGGAGGGTAATATTACTATAAATACAGAAGGGGGAGAACACTACTGGGAATACAGAGGGCAGGTTACATTACTATAAATACAGAAGGGCGAGCACACTACTGGGAATTCAGAGAAGGGTAACATTATTATAAATACCGAAGGGCGAGCACACTACAGGGAATATAGGTGTGGTAACCTTACTATAAACACAGAAGGGCGAGCACACTACTGGAAATACAGAGTTGGGTAACATTACTATAAACACAGAAGGGCTAGCACACTACTGGGAAGAGGAGGGGTAACACTACTATAAATACAGAAGGGGGAGAACACTACTGGGAATACAGAGGGGGTAACATTACTATAAATACAGAAGGGGGAGAACACTACTGGGAATACAGAGGGGGTAACATTACTATAAATACAGAAGGCGAAGCACACTACTGGAAATACAGAGGGGAGGTCATATTACTATAAATACAGAAGGGGAGGAACACTACTGGGAATACAGAAGGGGTGACATTACTATAAATATAGAAGGGCGAGCACACTACTGGGAATACAGAGTGTAGGTCACATTACTATAAATACAGAAGGGCGAGCACACTACTTGGACTACAGAGAGGATGTCACATTACTGTAAATACAGATGGCGGAGCACACTAGTGGGAATACAGAGGGGGGTAACAATACTATAAATACAGAAGGGGGAGCACACTACTGGAAATACAGAGGGAAGGTCACATTACTATAAATACAGAAGGGGAGCACACTACTGGAATACAGAGGGGGGTAACATTACTATAAATACAGAAGGGTTGAACACTACAGGGAATACAGAGGGGAGGTCACATTACTATAAATACAGAAGGAGAAGCACACTACTGGGAATACAGAGGGGGAGGTCACATTACTATAAATACAGAAGGGGAGCACACTACTGGAATACAGAGGGGGTAACATTACTATAAATACAGAAGGGGAGCACACTACTGGGAATACAAATGGGGTGAAATTACTATAAATACAGAAGGGTCGAGCACACTACTGGGAATACAGAGGGGGTAACATAATTATAAATTCAGAAGGGCAAGCACACTACTGGGAATACAGAGGGGGTTAAAATTACTATAAACACAGAAGAGTGACCACACTACTGGGAATACAGAGGGGGGGTAACATTACTATAAACACAGAAGAGCAACCACACTACTGGGAATACAGAGGGGGGGTGACATTACTATAAATACAGAAGGGCAAGCACACTACTTGGAATACAGAGTGTAGGTCACATTACTGTAAATACAGAAGGTCAAGCACACTACTTGGAATACAGAGAGGATGTCACATTACTGTAAATACAAAAGGGGGAGCACACTAGTGGGAATACAGAGGGGGTCACATTACTATAAATACAGAAGGAGGAGCACACTACTGGGAATACAGAGGGGAGGTTACATTACTATAAATACAGAAGGGGAGCACACTACTGGGAATACAGAGGGGAGGTCAAATTACTATAAATTAGGGGTGTGCACCGGCCACTTTTCATGTTTTGTGTTTTGGTTTTGGATCTGGATCTTTCTTCGTGTTTTTTATCTGGATTGGTTTTGCCAAAACCACCCTTCCGTGTTTTGGGTTCTTGGTTTTGTGTTTTGGATCTGTATTTTTTTGAAAAAAAGCATAAAAACAGCTAAAATCACAGAATTTGTAGGTTTTTCTGCTCCTCTGCTATTATTAACCTCAATAACCTTAATTTCCACTCATTTCCAGTCTATTCTGAACACCTCACACCTCACAATAGTGTTTTTATGTCCAAAAGGTTGCACCGAGGTAGCTGGATGACTATGCTAAGCGACACGAGTGGGCGGCACAAACACGTGACCCATCTAGGCGTGAAACTGCAGTGGCAGACAGGATGGCAGTTTGAAAAACTAGGCCCCAAACTGTACATAATGCAAAGAAAAAAAAGAGGTGCAAGATGGAATTGTCCTTGGGCCCTCCCACCCACCCTTATGTTGTATAAACAGGACATGCACACTTTAACAAACCAATCATTTCAGTACCAGGGTCTGCCACACAACTGTGGCTGAAATGATTGGTTCGTTTGGGCCCCCACAAAACAAGCTGGCAATTAATCTGTCCCTGCACAAACTGGCTCTACGGAGGCAAGATGTCATCCTCATCCTCCTCATCCACCGATTCCTCACCCTCTTCAGTGTGTACATCCTCATCCTCACAGAATATTAATTCGTCCCCGCTGGAATCCACAACCACAGGTCCCTCTGTACGTTCTGGAGGCTGGTCTCCCTGGAAGAGTTGATAATTCATTTTATGAACATCATCTTCTCCACATTTTGTGGAAGCAACCTCCTACGCCTTTCGCTGACAAGGTTCCCGGCTGCACTAAACACTCTTTCGGAGTACACACTGGAGGGGGGCAACTCAGGTAAAATAGAGCCAGTTTGTACAGGGACCTCCAAATTGCTTCTTTTTCCTGCCAGTACAGGTACGGACTGTCTGACATGCCTACTTGGATGCTGTCACCGATGTAATCCTTTAACAGACAGACGCACGCTTGTCGCTGCTGCTTTGAGGATGCAAGTGCGGCTACAGCCCACACAATTCACAAAGACAGAAAAAAGAAGAAGAATATTTTTATTGTTTGTGTAGCACTCTTTGAGGGTGTCACCACCCTTTAACAGACAGACGCACACTTGTCGCTGCTGCTTTGAAGATGCAAGTGTGGCTACATCGCACACAAGTCACAAACACATTAAAAAAATAGTTTTTTATTTTTTGGAGCACTTTGAGAGTTACACCACCCTTTAACAGACAGACGCACGCCTGTCGCTGCTGCTTTGAGGATGCAAGTGCGGCTACAGCCCACACAATTCACAAACAGAGAAAAAAAGAACAATATTTTTATTGTTTGTGTAGCACACTTTGAGGGTGTCACCACCCTTTAACAGACAGACGCAGGCTTGTGGCAGCTGCTTTGAGGACAGTATCATATGCAGTGACAGTAGACTTGTCAGAAATTGTTGGCACGTCCTTCAGTCCGGACCAGATGTCCAAACCAGCCCTTGACTAATGACACAGGCGCACGCTTGGCGCTGCTACAATGTTGATGCACGTGTGGCTACATCGCACACAAGTCACAAACACATTAAAAAAATAGTTTTTTATTTTTTGGAGCACTTTGAGGGTTACACCACCCTTTAACAGACAGACGCACGCTTGTCGCTGCTGCTTTAAGGATGCAGGTGCGGCTACAGCCCACACATTTCACAAAGACAGAAAAAAAAAGAACAATATTTTTATTGTTTGTGTAGCACACTTTGAGGGTGTCACCACCCTTTAACAGACAGACGCACGCTTGTCGCTGCTGCTTTAAGGATGCAGGTGCGGCTACAGCCCACACATTTCACAAAGACCGAAAAAAAAAGAACAATATTTTTATTGTTTGTGTAGCACACTTTGAGGGTGTCACCACCCTTTAACAAACAGATGCACGCTTGTCGCTGCTGCTTTGAGGATGCAGGTGGAATCTAGACAGGATTTGGAACCGGGGACACACTACCTCCATCAATTGTCTAAATCCCACTGCACTAATGGCGGATACCGGACGCATGTCTAACACCAACATAGCAGTCAAGGCCTCAGTTATACGTTTTGCTTCAGGATGACTGCTGTCGTACTTCATCCTCATCGCTAGGGACTGTTGGAGGGTCAATTGTTTAGTAAAAGTAGTGATGTTCCTACTTCCTCTCTGGGATGATGAACAACTCCCAGCAGCAGCAACAGCACTAGGAGGAAGTGGTTCTTGATCTTTCCCTATTTTAATTTTATTGGAGAAAGTTTGGTCCTCCATTTATGTTATTGATATATACGTACGGCTAAAGCGCACACAAACACAGAAAATATTTTTTTATTTTTACAGGAGAGTAGTGCACTTTGTGGGTTACACCACCCTTTAAGAAATGAGCCAGCTGGCTCTTTACTTATGGGACCCAGGCGCACGCTTGGCGCTGCTCCTTTGTTGATGCACGTGCAGCCACAGTGCACACAATTCACAAACACAGAAAATATATATTTTTTTGGTTTGGAGTGTACTTTGGGGGTTACAGCACCCTTTAACGGTCAAGCCAGCCGGCCCTTTAATTATGACACAGGCGCACGCTTGGCACTACTTTGTTGATGCACGTGCGGCTACTGCGCACACAATTCACAAACACAGAAAATATATATTTTTTTGGACTGGAGTGTACTTTGGGGGTTACAGCACCCTTTAACGGTCAAGCCAGCCGGCCCTTTACTTATGACACAGGCGCACGCTTGGCACTACTTTGTTGATGCACGTGCGGCTACTGTGCACACAATTCACAAACACAGAAAATAATTTTTTTTTGGTTTGGACTGGAGTGTTCTTTGGGGGTTACAGCACCCTTTAACGGTCAAGCCAGCCGGCCCTTTACTTATGACACAGGCGCACGCTTGGCACTACTTTGTTGATGCACGTGCGGCTACTGCGCACACAATTCACAAACACAGAAAATAATTTTTTTTTTGGTTTGGACTGGAGTGTACTTTGGGGCTTACAGCACCCTTTAACGGTCAAGCCAGCCGGCCCTTTACTTATGACACAGGCGCACGCTTGGCACTACTTTGTTGATGCATGTGCGGCTACTGCGCACACAATTCACAAACACAAAAAATATAATTTTTTTAGCACTTGGGGGGAGCACCCCTGATGGACAGAGCACCCCCTGGACAACACTACAACACCCCTTTAGGACTGGGACACTGCACAGGACTTTGGAGTGGACACAGCCCCTATGGAGAACTGACTGCACAACACAGTCCAGCCAGCCCCTATGGACTTTGAAGTAGTGGACACAGCCCCTATTAACAACAGCAGCACAGCACAACACAGCCAGCCCCTATGGACTTTGAAGTAGTGGACAACAGCAGCACAGCGCAGCACAGCACAGCACAACACTACTCTGCACTACACTACACTACACAGCCCAGCCAGCCCTAACTCCCACCCTCCCTCTTCACTGTCCACAGCCGAGTGAGAAAATGGCGCCGACGCGGGTACCTTATATAGGTTCCAAAACCCGCGAGACTCGGAAGGCGGGATAATGACGTTTTGCCTCGATTTCAGATCTGAGTCAGGCGGGAAAAGTCGAGCCTGACTCGGATCTGCCTCGGATCGGGGGACTCGGGAGGGTTCGGATTTCAGAAATCCGAACCCGCTCACCCCTACTATAAATACAGAAGGACGAGCACACTACTGGGAATACAGAGGGGGGTAACATTACTATAAATACAGAAGGGCGAGCACACTACTGGGAATACAGAGTGGGTTAACATTACTATAAATACAGAAGGCGAAGCACACTACTGGAAATACAGAGGGGAGGTCACATTACTATAAATACAGAAGGGCGAGCACACTACTGGGAATACAGAGGGGGGTAACATTACTATAAACACAGAAGAGCTAACACACTACTGGGAATACAGAGGGGGTGTGACATTACTATAAATACAGAAGGGCAAGCACACTTCTTTGATTACAGAGGGGAGGTCACATTACAATAAATCCAGAAGGGGAGCACATTACTGGGAATACAGAGGGGGGGTAACATTACTATAAATACAGAAGGGCGAGCACACTACTGGGAATACAGAGTGTAGGTCACATTACTATAAATACAGAAGGGTGAGCACACTACTTGGACTACAAAGAGGATGTCACCTTACTTTAAATACAGAAGGGGGAGCACACTAGTGGGAAAACAGAGGGGGTAACATTACTATAAATACAGAAGGATGAGCACACTACTGGGAATACAGAGGGGGAGGTTACATTACTATACATACAGAAGGGAAGCACACTACTGGGAATACAGAGGGGGGGTAACATTACTATAAACACAGAAGAGCGACCACACTACTGGGAATACAGAGGGGGGGGTGACATTACTATAAATACAGAAGGGCAAGCACACTACTTTGAATACAGAGGGGAGGTCACATTACAATAAATCCAGAAGGGGAGCACACTACTGGGAATACAAAGTGTAGTTCACATTACTATAAATACAGACGGGCGAGCACACTACTTGGACTACAGAGAGGATGTCACATTACTGTAAATACAGTAGGGGAGCACACTACTGGGAATACAGAGGGGAGGTCACATTACAATAAATCCAGAAGGGGAGCACATTACTGGGAATTCAGTGGGGGGGGTAACATTACTATAAATACAGATGGGCGAGCTCACTACTGGGAATGCAGAGTGTAGGTCACATTACTATAAATACAGAAGAGGAGCACACAACTGGGAATACAGAGGGGGGAAGTAACATTATTATATATACAGAAGGAGGAGCACACTACTGGGAATACAGAGTGGGTAACATTACTAGAAATACAGAAAGGGGATCAAACTACTGGGAACACAGAGGGGAGCACAATACTGTATATACAGAAGGACGAGCAAACTACTGGGAATACAGAGGGAGCACATTACTATAAACACTTAAAGAGGCGCTCACTGATGGGAATATAGAGGTGGCACATTACTGTACATCCAGAAGGGGAGCACTTATGGGAATACAGAGGGACACATTACTATAAATACAGAAGAGGAGCACACTACTGGGAATACAGAGGGGGCGCATTACTGTACATACAGAAGGGTGAACACACTACTGGGAATACAGGGGGGGCACATAGGCGCTCAATTATGGGAATACAGAGGTTGCATATTACTGTACATCCTGAAGGGGAGCACACAATGGGAATACAGAGGGGGCACATTACTATAAATATAGAAGAGGAGCACACTACTGGCAATACAGAGGGGGCACATTACTATAAATACAGAATGGGTAGCATACTCCTGTGAATACAGAGAGGGGAGCACACTACTGGGAAAACAGAGGGGCAGTAACGGTTGTGAAGGTAGGGCTGCGGAGCAGTTCAAAACTAGCAGAGGGAAGCAGGATAACTCAAGGCACTTACTGTACCTGTAAACACTTCTCCATATTACTGGGACCCCCAGGATGGTACCATCACCTGTGAGACTCAGAGGCGTGTATCACAGCCATGGGGAGCACAATCAGCGGCCTCCCTGGTGTATCTGCCCACGCCCGGACTCCTGTGTCAACTAGCAAATGGGAGTTGGGGGCAGGCAGATCCCAGCGGTCGGGGTTATGACCGCATCCCCATAGAAACATTTGGAAGACAAGACAAATATATACATGCTATGTCCGCTAGTAATGGACTGACTATCTAAATACTATGTATAAACCTCAATACATCTGAGTGAGAGGGTAAATATACACACACTAACTTTGCTTTTTGGGAACCCCACTAGAACGGCCTTCCATCTACCTGACAAGAAGCTTCTGAGTAATACAGCCAGTAGGAGGAGAAATTAACCATAATGGTTTCAATGAGAGGAAGAACAATTCAATTTAAGAAATGCAAATGTTATACTATTTTCTTTTTTGTCAATATTGGAGAGGCAATTTATTATTTATTTATTATCAGTTATTTATATAGCGCACACATATTCCGCAGCGCTTTACAGAGAGAATATTTGGCCATTCACATCAGTCCCTGCCCCAGTGGAGCTTACAATCTATGTTCCCTATCACATGCTTACACACATACAAACTTGGGTTAATTTTTGTTCTGAGCCATTTAACCTACCTGTATATTTTTTGAATGTGGGAGTAAACCGGAGTACCCGGAGGAAACCCACACAAGCACAGGGAGAGTATACAAACTCCACACAGTTAGGGCCATGGTGGGAATTGAACCCATGACCTTATTGCTGTGAGGCTGTAATGCTAACCATTACACCGTCTGTGCTGCCCAATTATGGGGTCAGGACATGATGGTGAGTGAGAGTTGATGAGGTATGTGGTCAGGGCATAATAATGGTGAGGGGTGTTTTAGTGGGTGAGGTATGTGGTCAGGCAGTGATAAAGAGAGGAGTATTTCAGTGGGTGAGGTATGGAGTCAGGGCATGATGGTGAGTGAGGGGCATTTCTGTGGGTGAGGTATAAGGTCAGGGTATAATGGTGAGTGAGGGGTATTTCAGTGGATGTGGTATGTGGTCTGGGCATGGTGGTGAGTGAGGGTTACTTTATTGGGTGAGTTATGTGGTCAGACAGTGATAGAGAGTGTGGAGAATTTCAGTGGGTGAAGTACAGCTTGTAGCCAGGGCATGATGGTGAGTGAGTGGTATTTCTGTCGGTGATGTATGTGGTCAGGCAGTGATAAAGAGTGAGGGGTATTTCAGTGGGGGAGGTATGTAGTCAGGACATGATGGTGAGTGAGGGGTATTTCAGTGGGTGGGGTATAGGGTCAAGTCATGATGGCAAGTGAGGGGTATTTTATTAAATGAGGTATGTAGTCTGGGCATGATTGTAAGAAATTCAAATATTATACTATTTTCTTTTTTGTCAATATTGGAGAGGCAATTTGTGTCAGTTATGGGGTCAGGACATGATGGTGAGTGAGAGTGGATGAGGTATGTGGTCAGGGCATGATGATGGTAAGTGAGGGGTATTTTAGTGGGTGAGGTATGTGGTCAGGCATTGATAAAGAGTGAGGAGTATTTCAGTGGGTGAGGTATGGAGTCTGGGCATGATGGTGAGTGAGGGGTATTTCAGTGGGAGAGTTATAGGTTCAGGGCATGATGGTGAGTGAGGGGTGTTTCAGTGGGCGAGTTATAGGGTCAGGGCATGATGGTGCGTGAGAGGTATTTCCGTTGATGTGATATGTGGGGTACTTTATTGGGTGAGGTATGTGGTCAGGCAGTGATAAAGAGTGAGGAGTATTTCAGTGGGTGTGGTGTGGAGTCAGGGCATGATGGTGAGTGATTAGCATTTCAGTGGGTGAAGTATGGCATCAGGCAGTGATGGTGAGTGAGGATTATTTTAGTGGCAGAGGTATAAAGGTATGGGGTCAGGCAGTGATGGTGAGTGAAGAGTATTTCAGTGGGTCAGGGAGTTGTGGTGAGGGCGATTACAGTGGGTATAGATATTGCCCGCATTTGCTTTTCCTTTTGTAGGGAGGGGTTGGGCCCAAACCATCACTTTCCAACTGAGCTCATCACTTGCTAGTTCTGTCACTGGTTGATACTTTATCACACTCCACATTATCCTCCAATGTGTTGGACAGACATTCTTTTGAAGACGTCATCTGAACTGATTAATTGATTACGATCCTGCATGACTGGAGTAATGATTGTGGAGTGTAGGCCTGATTCAGAGATGGATGCTAATGCAATCGCAGCTGCAATTTAGTACACAACGCAGCTGGAGAAATAAGCTAATAGTTACAAAGCTTACCATTGCGTCCATCTATGAATCAGGCCCTTTGTTTTGGGATCTTATCATTGTGGAACAGTCGCATCATTTATAAAATAGTTTTGTTGTGTGAATGAATGAAATATGAGATGAGTATGGTCATTGAGGTGCCAACCACCTGCTGATCTGAAGGGTGCTAATGTACAGAGATATGTGAATAATACCCACACTTTGTGATGATTCATCATATTGCAGCCCTGTGGTGCAATGGTAAGTTTACAGAATAATCAGAAGCATCAATTACGGCACATGTATCCTATAGCATTGCAGTGTCTGTATAGAACCTTATGTAGGTCACTCCTCCTCTTACAGGATGGCATAAGGGAGAACATTGCCATGACACAGAATTATTCACAGAACTCAGCACAGAAATGTTATACTTACAGTTACTATATTCTGAAAGAATATTGTAATGAATTTCCCTGGATCACATTTAATAATATTGAAAGTATAAAGTTTCCAAATAACAGAAAATTGCTTTTATTTTTGAAACGTAATTAATTTGTCATATTTCATATTTTAATCATGCAGTTTAAATGCATAAAACATTGAACAGGATAGTAGGAAGTAACCAAAAGGCAGGGGCATCAGAACGATTTTATGTTGGGGGGGGGCAAAATAAAATCATTCAGACGCCCCTTTCCCCTCTCCCTCTCCCTCCTTCTCTCTCCTCTCGTTTACCTGAGTGGCAGCCGTGGACAGTAAGGGGCTGTGCTTTATAGCAATAGGCTGCACGGCCCCTGCACTGCACGGAGGAGATCATTACACCTCCTCCTTCATGTGATGCAGGGGCTCTGCAGTCTATTGCTATAAAGCACAGCCCCTTACTGTCCATGGCCGCCGCACCTTTCAAATGTATGGGGGGGCAGCGAGCTGCCATCTTAATCCCCCGTTCCAACGCCCATGCAACAGACCAAGGGGCGTCTTTAGAGAGGAGTGGGCCTGTGTGCATTCCCCATATGGGGCCCCCTCCTCTCTACCCAGCGGCTGGCACCCAACTGACGCAGCTGGCTGGCCACCAGAGCAATAAACCAAAACCAAAACACGGGGGTCGGCGCACATCTCTAGTTTTTAGACATATATTTTCACATATCCTAGGTGCTGACAAACTCTAACTGGCTGCTGATTGACAGCGCACTTGGCGTCTTTTTACATTATCTCCGTTAACAATTAGCAAGGCATCTGTAGCCATTGTCATGCCAGAGTAAGTAGAGGTAGGGACCTTAACAATATAGGAACCTCCTCCCTGTTAAGTAATCTACAGCACATCCATCCAAACTGTTTGCAAAATTCAGAAACTGGCTAAAAAAGTAACAACAAGCCGTCCAGCATTAGCTAGCTCCCTTCTCTCTGCTAGATCCAAGCACCTGGCATCTTCACCACCAACACTTTCATCAACAATATCCTCAATCATGATCGGAAGTAGTCCTGCATCCAATTTGATAAGGCTAACTCAGTCCTCCCCTATCCTGGATTCCTCAGAAGAATCCTTGAGTGATATACCTGCTGCTGCTGCTAGGAGTGGATCTTAGTAGTAGTTAAAAAAAACAATTGACTGTTAAACAATCCTTTGCAAGGGGAAGCAAGTATGTCAGCAGTCACCCAGTTGCACAGTGGATCACTGATGCCATAACATATATGCTGGTATTAGATGTGCATCTGATATCCGCCATTAGAGCATTGGGTTTTAAACAGTTAATTGAGGTCCTCTGTCACCACTTCCAAATTCCACTTCACTAGAAAAGCAATTCCCAGTTTGCACAGGGATGTTAAAAAAACTTAATTAGTGCCCTCCAAAAGGCCATTGTACCCACTATCCACTTAACCACAGATATGTGGACAAGTGGTACAAGGCAAATGCAAGATTACATGACTGTATCAGCCCACTGGGTGGGTGTATTGCCTTAAATGGTACCAACAGCAGCAGGAGCATCTAAGAAACAGCAGCTCATTCAAAGGCAGGCTACTCTGTGTATCACCGGTTTCACTAAGAGGCATACCGCTGACAATCTCTTAAAAAAACTCAGAGAAGTCATTGCAAAATGGCTTGCCCCGCTTGGACTCTCTCCGAGATTTGTGATTTCTGACAATGCCACCAATATTGTGAGAGCATTACAGGTGGGTGAATTCCAACACGTCCCATGTTTTGCTCACACAATCAAATTGGTGGTGCAAAAATAAAAAAAAAATGACAGAGCCTCGCAGGAGATGCTCTCTGTGGCCCGCCAAATTTCTGGACATTTTTGCCATTCAGCAGGTGCATGTAGAAGATTGCACCGCCTGCAAGAAATGTTGAATTTGCCCTGTCACCAGCTGAAGCAAGAGGTAGTTACAAGGTGGAACTCCACCCTTTATATGCTTCAGCAGATGGAGGAACAGCAAAAAGCCACCCAAAGCTACACAACGAACTATGACATAGGAAGAGGAAAGGGGATGTACCTTACTCAAGCTCGGTGGAAAATACGTTCCGCATTTTGCAAAGTGCTGAAACCCTTCGAAGTAGTCACCTGTGAAGTGAGGGCCTGTTTCAGCTTTGGGAATAGAATAAGATATAGAAAGTAACTGTGAACCAGGACAAACCATGTTGCAATGCAAGGGGTACAAATACATACATTTTATTTTGCATGTAGGATAAATACTGGCTGCTTTTACATGTAGCCCACAAATACAACACAGCTTTATTTTTACACTGCAATTTAGATGTCAGTATAGACACCCCCTCCCAAATCTAAATCTCTGCACATTTTAAATCTGCCCCACCTGCAGTGCAGCATGGTTTCACCAAGATGATAAGTTATGTGCTTTATCTTACTTTATTCCCAAAGCTGAATCAGGCCCTGAGTTCAGACACTGCCAGCTTGAGTCAGATAATTCCCCTAATTAGACTGTTGGAAAAGCAGCTTGAGAAACTGAAGGAGGTGCTGAAACAAATCAATTCCGCTAACCATGTCGGACTTGTAGATCAAGGGTCTGATTCAGATCTGTTCACTATATGCATTCACTCGCAAGTTGGCCAATGTTCTGCATATGCGCATGCTTCGTTCTGCATATGCGTGAACTACTCACTGCGATCGCATACCACTCACTCGCCCTGCAAAGACAGCCCAATGTAATGACTGACAGGAGAGGCCGTTTGTTGGTGGTAACAGGGGCTGTCCTGTAATAACGGGGGGTTGGAGATGCAAACGCAGGTGTGCCTGAGTGTTTCAACGTCATTTCAGAGGCGTGCATAATTAACAGGCAGAGTCATAGTACACGTCACTTTCCTTTTTTTACACTGAAATGCTCGCAGAGCTTGCGGTAGGGTAAGACTACCACAAGCACTGCGTTCGCATCTGATGGTCCTCGATGTACCAATGTTTTAATGCACTTCCTGAAGATGACGTGTGCCAGTGGGCATCTCTACATACACTAAGCGGTGTCTGCATACACAGAGCGATTGCTCGCACAGCCAAAGTGGGTGTGCTTATGCCTTGGTGAGCGATCGCATGCCATGACGTCAGTTTGGAATATTTGCATTCGTCAGTGCGAGCGCACGTATATAGCAAATGGGTATGAATCAGGCCCCAAGTCCTTTATTCGCCTTGCCAGGATCCAAGGGTTGGACCCTAGGTTTAAGTCATACATCGTGTCTTTCTTCCCAGCGGACACAGATCTAAAGAGATGCAAAGAGCTGTTAGGAAATTGTCAGCTCAAGCGGCATGTGATGCAGCGATGGCTCCTCCTTCAGTTTCTCCAGCAAATGCGGCTGCCAGGGAAAAACTAAATTTTCCCCCCAAAAAAACCCACTAGTGATGCAGATTAGTCAACACAACCAGGTTTTGACAACTGATCGGGTCTAAAAGAATTGCCTACAATTAATGAGACCTCTACCGAGACTCCATCTGATACGGCCACCATTCAAAGAATGGTTGAGGACTGTTTTAATGATAGCGTCCAAATAGGCATATCAGACAGTCCGTTTCACTACTGGCAGGAAAAAAGGCAATTTGGAGGCCCTTGCACAAACTGGCTTTCCTTTACTTGAGCTGCCCACCCTCCAGGGTGTACTCAGAAAGAGTTTTCAGCACAGACAGGGATCTTGTCAGCGATCGGCGTAGGATGCTACTTCCTCAAAATGTGGAAAAGATGATGTTCATCAAAATGAACTACAAATTTCATGAGGAAGACCTTTACCGCCAACTACATCCAAAAATTACAGAGGCTCCTGAGGCTGTAATGGTGGACTTCAGTGGGGACAAATTAACATTGTGTGAAGATGATATACACACTGATGAGGGTGAGGAATCGGATGATGATGGCAACAACATCTTGCCTCTGTAAAGCCAGTTTGTGCATAGAGAGATCATTGCCAGCAATGTCAGCTGCCCATTGATAGCTAGTTTTGTGGGGGCCCAAACAAACCAATCACTTCAGCCACAATTGGCATTCCCTGTCGCTAAAGGGATTGGTTTTTTAAACTGTGCATGTCCAGTTTACTATATACAACATAAGGGTGGGTGGAAGGGCCCAAGGACAATTCCATCTTGCACCTCTTTTCTTTGCATTATGTGCTGCTTGGGGCATTGCTGTCTGACATTTTTAATTTTATAGTTTATTAAACTGCCATCCTGTCTGCCACTGCAGTGCCACTCTGTGCTATGTTGGAAGCTGAACTGCCATGTTAGTGCCACCCACTGCTGTCGCTTAGCTTATTCAGCCATCAATCCAGCTAGCTTGATGCAATCTTTTGGCCTAAACTGTATGAAATCAATATTGTGAGCTGTGAGGTGGTTAAAATTGACTGGAAAAGACAGGAAATAAATGTTATTGTGGTTAGTAATACTATAGGAACAAAAACAGGCCCAAATTATGTGATTTCATCTGTTTTTATGATTTTTTTTAAATAAAATAAAGAGCCAAAACTAAAACACGCAAGGGTGGTTTTGTAAAACCAAATCCAGATCCAAAACCTTGAAGGAGATACAGATCCAAAACCAAAACACAGGGGTCGGCGCACATCCCTATGATAGACTGTTCCAAGGATCTGTCACCATTTCTGTAAAAAGCTTCTTCTTTATGTTACCTTTCAATCTTCCTCCAATTTCAAAGCATTTTCTATTGTTGTAAAAATCCTCTTATTATTAAAACACTGTCTTCCTGAATTCTGTTAATACTTTTGATAGATATGATTTTTTTTTACGATATCACCTCTGTCCCTTCTCTTTGCTAAGCTGTACATGTTTAGGTCTTTATTGGTTAGTTTTGTTCTGCAGCCCATTTTAACAGCTCTTTTCAGCATTTTGTCTATTTTAGTAATGTATTTTTGGAGATAGGTAGTACAGAGTTGTTGTGGTGTGACTTACCAGTGAACTATTAAGTGACCATATAACATCCTGCTATTAAATTGGCGTAACCAGGTTTTTTGGCGCCCAGGGCATAGTGAAAAACAGCGCCCCCCCAAAACAAAAATTCTATAAAAGCATGATCAAAATTAGCGTTCATGGCAGACTGGGGGCAGGGCAGGGAGCTGAGGCATGGGAAGGGCTTTTTTGCGCTCTCAAAAAAGGGGCATGGCTGGCCGGGGAGAGGCGTGTCCTTGTTACAGCAATGAGTGACAGGGACAGTATGATAGCAGTGGGTGTCAGGGAGAGGGTGACAGCAGTGGGTGACAGGGAAAAAATTACAGCAATGGGTGATAGGGAGAGGGTGACAGCAGTGGGTGACTGGAGTGGGTGACAGCCAGTGGGTGCCGGAGTGAGTGACAGGAAGTGGGTGACAGCCAGTTGATATACAGTAGCAGTCCTCCTGGCTGAGCCTGGAAATTTAAACTGGGACTGGGGGGGGAGTAAATAGAGGCTCATTAAAATCATATGTAACTTCACCAGCGCCTGGTTATTGTTGTTTGCCCAGCTGAGCTCACACTCACAGTCTATTATCTGTGCTGTGTGACTCTCTGCTTAATACCTTTCCCTACACTTCTGAATAATGTACAAGACTTGTGCACTGCTTACCTTAATATCATTGCTCTGCCCATGGCCTACAATACTGATAAGACGGCCCTGCATTAAAAGTGGTTTATGTCTAAAAATACAGTATTTACTAAACATTGGTTTTGAGCGCCAATTCAATTTCGTCACCAATGTCTGTTGGTTTTGGAATTTTAAAGCCCAGTTTATGATTTTCTAATAGAAACAGATGGAAACTGACAAAAAAAAAAGACAGAAACCAAAAAGAAACCATAGGACACTTTCTGGTGCTATTCTACTAGTTTTAACATACCACATGACCTTATAAACTACCCAAAATTGCAGAAATTGTTGATAGAGTGCAGTGAGTTGGCTGGTGGTAGCTGCAGTGTAATGTTTTGCGTTTGTAGGAGTTTGGCTTGTGTCTTTTCATTGATTGTTGCTTGAGACTTGTTTTTCGATTGTCTTATATTGTCACATTCCCAGGTCTGTATTTTTTTTGTCTGCTGTATATTTTTTTTAAAGCTTTATCTGTGTTTATGCGTGTGCCTGTGGTGTGCTTGTGTAGAGTTGTGTTTTCTGATAGAATGGAGGGAGGGGAGAATTAGTAGAGAGGAGAATAGTCTGGGGAAGGGAAGGATGTGCAAGAGATGGAGCAGTAGGCAGTGGAGGACAACCAGCCATCCAAAGCCATTAAGTCAGGGTGTCAGAAATTGTGCCCACTTATGAGATTATACCTGGCAGGGGTTGGGTTTGGGTTGCAGGCGGTATCCCGACAAGGTTGGGATACCCACACCTGCGGGTAAGCACCCTAAACCTACCCCTAAACCTAACCCTATCTCCCTGTCACCGCAGCCTAAACCTAACCTTTCCCCTAACAGCCTAAACCTAACCTCCCCCCACAGCCTAACCATATCCCTCCCCCCACAGCCTAACCCTAACACCCCCTGCAGCCTAACCCTAACCCTCCCCCTAGTGCCTAACCATAACCCCTAACCCTCCCGTAACCCCAATTCTTGCCGTTGGGATGTCAGCGGTTAGGATGCTGGTTGCTGGTGCCGGGATTCTGACTGGTGTCGGGATTTTAGCACTGGATTAGGATCGCCAGAATACCGACAGCCGGGATACAAACTACATCCTCTTGGGAGTCAAGTCGCAAAGACATCATTGCAGCATAAGCGGCAGATAAAGTCCACAGTGGTGTAGACTATTAATGCAGTGGGCCAGTTCAAGTACTCTGTGGCCCATTGTCTCAAGGCTTCTGTGCTTACAGGTGGTGCCCCCAGTCCATGAAGTACCTCAACTAGGTGGTATAGGTGCATGGAATCAACATTCCCACACCCCACAGCCGCTATAGTCTAATGTGTGTTCATTATTAATATACTGTATGTAAACTATGGCGGTACTAAAATCTGCTACCTCTCCCAGTGAGCCCTGGTGACCCAGTGTGGGTACTAGCGCCTAAGGGTAGGGGTGGACTAGGAGAGAGGGGCTTTCCATTGGAAGTTCTCTCTGCTAATCTCACAACGGCTTTTAATGTCCACCTAGCAACACCAAAAGATCAGCAGGAAGATCCTCATGAAGGGTCTGGAGAGACCGAAGATGAAGAGCTCATCAGTCTGCATTTATTTTCCACCTGCACCAGAACCACAACCTGAGCAGACACCTTCCACCCATGCTGCACCACCTCCACCTTCCAGAGATCGGCAGTGGAAATGAAAGAGGGGATTGATGATTTCAAATGCATACAGGTAGACTTTATGGGCGCACAAGCTGACAGAACAACCCAATACTGTACATCAATTTGTTAGAGGGGAGTATGCTCCTGCTCTGTCTTCTCCTCTCTGTAGTGCCGCACCATCAGGGTGACGTCACCGAAGGCCTTGTGCACATGCGCGAACCCTGTTCATGCTACTGTGTAGAGTCCTGCACTTATGTGCAGTACTTAGCTCCTCTAGTGAGACTTGTGTTATTACCTGCCAAAGTTATTACTGACACCGCTAATAACCCTATGCATACTGTTACTGTGTATACAGCTGTCACCGCTGTTATATAGAAACATAGAATTTGACGGCAGATAAGAACCACTTGGCCCTTCTAGTATACCCTCTAATGTGTTAAATCTGTGTACACCGCTGTTACTATAATAAACCCAGCAGCCCTGTTAAGGACATCTGCATCTGTGTGTACTTACCTCCAATTCACATTCCGCTGACACCTATTGTGACCAATCCAGTTATACCAATAGGTTTTACCAATACAAATCAAAATCACCATAAGCTTGGCAACATCAATACCAGCATCAGCAGGTTGGCACAGCTATGGAGACCAAAAACTCTTAGTGGTAGACTTATCGAATCTTGGAGAGAGACAAAGTACCAACCAATCAACTCCTAACTGTCATTTTACAGGGTGTGCACTAGAAAAGAGTCTTAAATCAAAATGCAAACATCAAGGGCAAGTATATGTACATGCAGTGGTGGCTCCAGAGGTGGGGCTGTAGCGCAGTCCAATATTCAAACAGGGGAGCCACACCAACTGCAAGTGAGTCCCAGCCGGTGATGTTTGGCAGCGTTTGGAAGGGCAGTTGGTGTGGCTTTGAATTTTGGACTCACTGCAGCCCCACCTTTGGAGCTGCACTGCTTAAATGTGAAGTCGCTGTGAATCAGAGACTGGCACATCTGCCTCCAGTATCTGTGCTCTGAGACTCCTGCGTAGGCAGGGCCGGATTAAAGGCAGGGCGACAGGGGCGGTCGTCCAGGGGCCCCCACACATAGGGGGCCCCCACACACTGTCCCCGACCCCTGGCCACATGCCTCAGGTCAGGTCCGGCTAAGGTTGGTCGCGATCTACTAGAAGCTCGCGGAGCTCCTGCATGTAGATCGTGACCAACTAACCGGGAACGCTGGCCTCTGAGCGCTTCAGAGGCCAGCATTCCCAGTGATTCATTGTGCGGGTGACGTCATGACGGTACCCGCGCGATGAGAGGAGCCTGCGTGCCTTATCCAGCAGGCAGCAGCAGCCACGACGGCGGGACCCGGGAGCCCTGACAGGTAAGTTTTTCACAGGTGTGTGGGCGCGGAGGGGGAGTTAATACTGGGGGCACTACTTTAGGGTGCACGACTACAGGGGGCATTGCAGGGGGCACAACTACTGGGGGCATTGCAGGGGGCACAACTACTGAAGGCATCAGACAAGTGGTACAACTACAGGGAGCATTGAATAAGAGACACAACTATTGGGGGCATTGCAGGGGGCACAACTACTGGGGGCATTAGAAAAGGGGCACAACTTCAGGGGGCATTTCAGAAGGGGTACTAAATGTGTATATATGTATATATATCTATATTTATATAGATATATATATATATAGATATATATATATATATATAACCTTTATTGATAGGGGCCCCCACATGTTTGTTGCCCAGGGGCCCCCACAGAGCTTAATCCGGCCCTGTGCGTAGGTTCCATTTTACCTTAGCAAGTTGATGATGTTGCTCCTCAACTTCTGCCTCCTGGCTCTTTCTACTCAGCTGGTGGACTAGAGTAAGTGGTGAGTATAGCATAGCCTGGAAATGCCGTATTACCTACAGCCACAGTATTGCAAATGCTTGTCGTTCCCTTTTTTTAGGCATCATGATAAAGTCTTGAGCAGTAGACTGTGTATTGACGCACAAACTCGTCTATCTGTAATTACTCAATTATTTGGGCAGCTTTGACTGTGTTTTTTCTGTGATTTCTAAACCTGACACGAAGTAATTCCTGGGTTTCTGCACTTGTATTGTTAGAAACATGAACCGTTGTTCCATTGTATTCTAAAGTGTGGTTTCTCAGCAGATTACCATTGGTTTGGTCTTTAGTAAATACACAGATTGCAAAACTGTTGGAAAGCCACCAAAAAATGCAAAACTAACGCTTAGTAAATATACCCCCAACTATCAATTCCCAAACTGTCAGAGATTCACAAAAACTATTTTTTATTTTACTACAGTCAGGTTTTTCCATTGTTCTTCAGTTAAGCATTACTGACCAGTTGGTCACCAGACACCATATTGTTCCTGCAGGCACAGTTCATACAATACCACGGAAAATATTTATGACAGTATTAAGAGATCTATTCCTTGAGAAAATAGGAGCTTTCACTGGCAAAGGGGCTTGTTATCACATGATCCCATACATCTAAAGATTTATCTACATACATCTTTGCACTGGGAACCTACCATGGAGGTATAATGCATCATTTTATGCAGTAAATGTTTGAAAAATACATTTAATTATAAAAAATAAATAAGATTATATTTTAATACTTTGATTTTTTTTTATTGGTGGAACTGAAAGTTGAAAACATTTATTCTAGGTGAAAACATCTTAGGGAGAAAATGTGAAACTGTGTGGTCATATGGGGCAGTGAAGTATATCACAACTGTTTCTGAAGACTTAAGTTATAGGACTCCATTTATTCCAACACTAAAAGGGTTATGACAGTTGTTTTATATTTAACCAACAGTGGTAAGCTGCTTTAGCAGAAATCATTACACCATCCAAAGGTGATGTTAGCGGTTGAGCACTATCGTCAGCAAAGGACAACAAATAAACTTGTACAGTGGTACTGGGGGCGGAAGGGGAGGGCAAGCATGTGGGGGTGTGACCACATTCTGTTGAGTATACAGGGACCCACTGCAGAAGCTGGCAAATGGGGCATGGTCATATCATCTTGGAAGTGTGGTAATGCTCCCATGCCAGGCCATCAGACAGGGTTAGGTCTAGACTATACAGCGCTGATGGACCTGTGATGTCACACCCATGTGACCCAGCCAGAAAGGGGGAGGGGCGGGGATGCTAACGGGGGACCAAAAGGCTACGCTCGCCACGCTTCGGGCATGGTGGCTTGCTGCGCTCGCCACAAATATTTGTTCCCCCTCTATGCCCTAGTGGATGGTAACGCAGGAGCGGTCCAGCCTCCTGCAGCGGTCACGTGGTGGATACGTCACAGAGGTCCTTTAGCCACATAGGAAATAGCAGCAACCCATCAGACAGTCCCAGGCCCAGGTACTCTGTCATACTTGCTGACTTTGGCAAGCCTGGGAGGAGGCAAGTGAGCCGGAAAGGGTGGAGTACTTCAATATGCATCATTGCGACTGTGATGTTTTGCCGGTATTCCGGTATTGGCGTGGTCGGGATGGGGGAAGAGCAAAGCTAATTGCTTCATTGCAGCCTCGCCCCCTGTCAAGGTTTGCCGGGATTGATGCAATTTATAACGAATCGAGTCATCAACACACACATCCCACTCACTTTATGGGCGGCCAGCGGGATGCAGGGGATTTGTCCACTTTACCGGGTGCTGGGAGACTGACCCAGAAATTCAGGAGTGTCCCAGAACTCCTCCTCCACTCTCCATCCCTGACTGTCAGGCAGTATGTTTTATTATCTATTTCTAATTTATTTCTTTACAAGGATGCATGTGTTGGCGCATATTACAGTATATATACCCCTTTTGCTGGTTATCTAACAGTACACTTCTCTTATAGGGCACATCCAAATCTTTTACATCAGCTTTTCTCCCAGAGGAATGGACCTAGTTCAATTTAAGTAAATAGTGAAAAAAAATAGCAATTTTTGTTTTAGTGATTTACAGGTCAAATTGCTAATCACCAAATTTATTAAACGTATATTGGAACTATATGTAGCCCCTTGCTTTCCATTTTCTGAATTATCTTTTCCCCCCAGCTGTAAAATATAAATACAAACATAAATAAAATGCTGCACTTTTTTTTTTTTTTTTTAATCATTACTGAAATCTACATTTGTTTTGTTTTCCCTACAGGAGATCACATTCTGAAAGATTACACATTTGCATTTCCCGGCATGTAAGCAGAAATGTTTATATAATGTATGTTTTGTGATTTAAAGAAAATCCTTTTTTTGACAGCCTTTACATATACAGACAGTTTTAGTTCCCTGCCCTTAGGAATTTGGGAGTCTATGGGTCTATTTATCAATCCTTTTTCTACTAAAATAATGTGAAAATGGGAGTTTTATCACCTTTCTCAATTTATTTTAGTATCACTGAAATGTCTCAAATGGATTTTGGGGGAGTTTTCTAAAAAACTACTCCATGCCCTGAAATTTGCATAGTTTTTGAATGCTGATCTCATATCCAATGCCTGTAGTGGGAAATGCGATCTGTTCAGATTTACTATATCCAAATTGTAAAATAATACCGGAGGGAGCCTCACAAAATGAATGCCATCTTCAGATGGCATTACAGAGTCTGTCCTCTGTTTTTTAGCAGGGGAGAAAGGGATATTTGGACATCCCTCCCCATTCTTCTGCTCTGCTGTGCCTCACAGATAACAGGCACAGCTGATCCGACATCCGTCGTGAGCTGCCGGACAGTCACCCATTCATCACAGAGATCACTGGAGCACAAGAAAGTTAGATTAAAATATATATGCTATAGATAATTTTTTATTAAAATGAGAAACATACTGGATAATCACTGTAAATATTTATAGATTAAATGAAAGGTTTGAGATCACCCCATTATTGTAATAAAAATACCCTTTCCTGTTTGCCCTTGTAACCCTCTTTTTACCGAAAGACGCTAACACATAAGATAACTAGAGAGTATATATTTTATGTTTTAATTCATATGAATGACATGTTTTTTATTGAAGCTTTTATTGTATTATGTATCAGGAATAGATAATATGAGTATGTACTGACAAAGATGTAACAGTTTAGTGATTATTTTGTTGCAACGTCAACATCACTCCTTGTCTTGATTGATGTATTTCTAAGTGATTTTTTTCTGATTGTTGCAGGGGCGTATTTATAATGGGTGCAGTGTGCGCGGTGCGCATGGGCCCCTGGGTCATGGAGGGGCCCATACCGCACACCCTGCACCCATATTATCTAATAATTACCTCTCCAAGGTCCCATGTCGGATGTCTCAGCCCTGCACAAAACGCCAGAAAATGGCCGCCGAGCCATTTCCCCGGCAACCTGCGCATGCGCAGTAGACTCTGGACACACCCTAGTGTCCAGAGTCTACTGATGCTGCGGTCGACAGTCAGACACGTCAATCTGCTGCCTGCCGCCGAGGAGAGAGGAGGGGGCCCCGGACGGGGAACGAACATGGGTCCCCTCCTCTTTTAGTACACCCCTGGATTGGTGGATACACCTTATTTATTAAAAAACAATAGGCTAAATGTAATAGAGTGCGAGTCGGCACCACTGCGCTAATACATGTGAGTATTCAGGTTTTTTTAAAACAGCAAGCATGTTAATGTTTTTTGAGCAGTCCTCCGCACCCCAGGAAGAGTAATTGGGTCTCCCGCATCCCGCACACACTTCTGCAGCTCTATGGGGATGGGTTTGGGGCTAAAATGATGCAGATTCACTGTTTAGCCTCACCCTCTCCCCACAGGGCCTAATGATGTAAAGAGTCCATCCCCGCACCACTAAAGTGGTCAGCTGCATCTCCTCTACCTACTGCAAAGTAGGTAAGTACGATATAAAAAAAACATGTAATGAAAAATAATGTTAATAACAGTAACAGGGCAAAAAACAATATAAAAGCACTAATAATTACTCAATTATTAGTGACTATGTTTATAGCATCATGTATTTTTTGCTAGGTTAACCAATGTCATCTTGTAATCCTGAATAGGCCCCTAAGGGTCAGTAAGAGCAAAAAATTAGCAATTTGGTCCAGGAACAAACCATATTACAATCCAAGGGGTGCAAATACATATACATTTTAATGCAGGGACAACACTGATTGATTTTGCATGTAGCGAGTACATACAGTACTAGGCAGCTTGTTTTGCTTTTACTCCTTTTCACGCTGATTTTTTTCTTATTCCTAACTTTGAATAAGGTCTTTATTTGTATCCATAAAGGTATTGACTATAGACGGTGATTGCTATACATAATATCTCGATAATACAACAAACCTTGTACTGTACACTGGATACACTAATTTTAATCCCATTCCTCACAGCTACCTCTGTATATTCAGATCAGCTTATTGCCTTGATAATTAGCTATTGTGACTGTTGTAAAAACCAATTCAGTTTCAGAAGAACTTTAGAGGAGAACCTGGGCCCTCTATAGCCCTTGAACACATGGAACCTCTCACTAGGGAGTGTTCTGTGTTTCACAGACTGAAGCTGGACTGTGGGGGTTGGATAATGGACAAACTGAAGGCTCTTTAGCTGGTGGCCTTTCATATTCCTCTCCTTTGATGAGCAAGGGAGTATACACAGTAACATTCTCATCAGGGGTTGTGTTGAAACAGAACAAAAAAGTACAGTATGCTGCAAAAATATCAGTAAACATGAATAATGTGTATTCAAAATAAAGCTGCATCGATATTTTGACAACCCAAGTCTTGAAAATGTGGGTGTATAATTTCCATGTAGAATTGCTACATTGTTCTGTTAAGAACTTATATCTCCGGACATCTTGAACACAATAAAATAAAGAAATCATGCCTGCTTATCCTCTGCTGTCACTCTGCAAATGAGATTACCTCAAGGCCCCTACACACTACACGATATTGCCAACGATTTGGCCAATTCCGATGCATTGGAACGACAAATCGTGCAGTGTGTTTGCACTGCATCACCTGATCTTTTGTACATGCAGTAAAATCAGGCAATGTCCAGTGTGTACGGACCGCCCGATATGTCGGCCCGTCAGCGCTGGGATCATGGGTGGCATTGCTGGGTACACAGTTGTTTAGTGTGTACCCAACTTTAGGCCAGAGAATCATAAGCAGCCCCTTCAACACCAGTGCTTTCCTGTGTTGGTACTCAGGGGTGCGCAGTACTGGGGCTGATTTTGGTCTACTTTTTAATTCTTATATCTAGTTCCAGAAACAGGAAGACATTAGTGAAATCATTTCAGACAAGAATAAAATAAACATCTGCACGGTACTACAATAAATCTTATACTGACTTGTGATTTCAGAGGAGTACCGTTACCCTATTCATAGAAAAAAAACAACACTTAACCAATACTTCTATTTTATTAAGCAGAAAGTAATATTGAGGCTCACTTACAGTTGGAAGTACTACAATCTGTGCAATTCAAAATAAATGTATAGGCATATCCTTATGAGGATATGTTTAAAGAGAAGCAGAATTTACTTTAAGTGAATTATCGTGTGCTGTCATAGTTGAGACATCATTGCTCATTAGGGATGGGGTGGAGGAGAGCAATGTGGTGTCTCCTTAACAAAGTCATTATCAGTTCTACGTTGTTATAGGCTGGGATGATGACACTATGGGCTGATTCTGATTCCGTGGCTGCTTTTCCCAATGGTTGTGGCATTGCGCTCACTTTCAAATGATAATGCGATATTTTGGAAGAACTAAAAGGTGTGTCCTCCTCATACACCTAATGTTTATAGTGTTGAGAGAGGCCCAGGACAACTGAGCCGCGCAGAGAAGTGTAGCGTACCATCTTTTTCTTTAAATGTTGCATCTTGTTTGCATCGCAGAGGCATCAAAACTCCTCTGAAAGTGTACTACAGGAGCTGGGCTGCAACTTTAAATGCACTGGAATTAGTGTTAAACACGTACAAAGTTGCAGATGAACATTATTCTTACTATAGAGATTCAGACTGATCGGTGTAAGCTAGCAAAGTAGGTTTGTCACTCCCATTTGTTTTATTTATTCAAATAACACCCACATTTTGAGCAAAATGTGATTTGCCCAGATTTGTCCGGCATCTGGTGTGCCAAGAGGAGCAATTTGGTGCCACTATGGCCACAGTGTAAGAGGACATGTGTGAGAGTGGAAGACTATCCCATCTACTCTTCTAGCGTCCACAGACACAGCCGTCATTGTTAGTATTAGCACTTGCACCAACCCCATACTAAGTGCAAGAGATCTTTCTGAAACAGACGTCCCTTACCCTTACACACCGAGAGGTACATACATGCCCCCAGCACTCCCTTCAGAAATAGCTTCTTTGGGTGTCTTGATACTCACTGATCAGCTGCTGCCCAGAATAGCCTGTGTTATGCTCTTCTCTGTTCGCACAAGATGCAGCAAGCATGCACCTACAGTACTTGCCACTTCAGACACATTATGCGGCACATGTGCACCCCGCATTATGGAGTTTGACGAATGAAAACAGGATATACGCCCACTTTCACAGATGTGTCTGAGTCAGAATCAGGACTTATATAATAGGAAATCATTCAAGGTGGGCTCCATCCATCTGTCATAATGCACAAGTCTGTTCCGCACTGGATCTGAATGTCCTAGTGGAAGTGCTGTCCTCTCCCCAGAAATAAAATAGCCCTGCAAAGAAGTATATAAAGGGGTTGTTGTATCAAGCAGTGAAAACTAAAGTGTGGAGAAGTGGACAAGTGGATCGGTTGACTATGGCAGCCAATCAGTTCCAAGGTGGCATTTATGACTTATATTCTATACATCTGTTTGATACATCCAACCCAACTAACACCTTTTGCTGGTGTGTGTTTGAGTCATAAAATGTTTAAAGATAGATATCATCCCTATTAGCACAAAATTGCTTGAGTGTGCTGTGCTTGCAGAACTACAAGGACCAGTATGCCCATGGTTGCAAACAATATTGGTATTTCAGAAAAAAAAAAGATTCCCTCCAGCTCACAGCAGAAATATCAACAAAAAAATACTTAAATCCTACATTATAATAGAGATTCAGAGGTATTAGTTACATACATTTGCAAATATATGAATAAGCGCCAAACCATCGTCAAGGCTCCTCTATACTGGCGTCCCTAACATTGAGGGGTTCCCGTCCGAGAAGCAAGGTACCCCAAAAAATTCCAGCCAAGAACCATCCCCAGGGCATCACACGAGAAGGGGAAAAAAGGTGATAGTGAAGTGTAAAGAATAGATGTGTAAAGATAAATCAATAAGTGTTAAGGAAATGAGAAAGAATAAAAATGACATAGGTAATAAACAAACAATTAGATATTTTTTTTATCACTTTTCTATGTAAATTAAGTGGTGATGCCCTGAAAAAGGTCCAGCCAGAATAACTCTGGGGGCCCCACTCCCAAACGCTCACCCCAAAATAATTTATGCTACATAATAGTAGCACCCACTCTGGGTCATATAATTACAAATTAGTGTACTGCATAAAGCAGCACATGTATAAGCTGAGAGCTGACTCACGTTGGAGGTACACCAGAAACCTCCACATGGCACTATAAGGACCAGCACATCCTCCCAATGCTGGCTCCCTTCATGCCTCTCAAGACTGCAAACAAAAAGTATGGTGGTCGCTCAAATCAGCTTAATGACATAGTACTGGTGCTTGTAAAGGGCGGGGTTTACAATGAACCACAGAGAAAAAAAAGATTCCTTCCAGCTCACTGCAGCAATATCAACAAAAAATACTTAAATCCTACATAATAGAGATTCAGAGGTATTAGTTACATACATTTGCAAATATATGAATACTGGCATCCCTAACATTAAGGGGTTCACGTTTGAGAAGCAAGGTACCCTAAAAAATTCCAGCCAAGGACCATCATCACAGGAACCCCTTAATGTCAGGGACGCCAGTATAGAGGAGCCTTGACGATGGCCTGGCGCTTATTCATATATTTGCAAATGTATGTAACTAATACCTCTGAGTCTCTATTATCATGTAGGATTTAAGTATTTTTGTTGATATTGCTGCAGTGAGCTGGAGGGAATGTTTTTTTTCTGTGGTTCAGTGTAAACCCCACCCTTTACAATCACCTGTGCTATGTCATTAAGCTGATAAGAGCGACCACCAGACTTTTTGTTTGCAATATTGGTATTTGTTAGGGATGTGCACCGACCCCCGTGTTTTGGTTTTGGTTTTGGATCTGTATCTCCTTCAAGGTTTTGGATCTGGATTTGTTTTGTAAAACCACCTTCAAGTGTTTTGGTTTTGGTTTTCTATCTGGATTTTTTATTGAAAATAGATAAAAAGTTTTAAAACAGCTAAAATCATGTAATTTAAGCGATTTAAAATCCAAATTTCGAAATGTAAAAAGATCAGAACCACAACCCGGATTTACCCAGATCTCCTCAGAAGATCAGAACCGCAACTCGGATTTACCCGGTTTCACCAAATTCGGGAGGATTCGGATTTCTGGAGAACCGAACCACACATCTCTAGTGTTTGTTAGAGGTGGGCACGGACTAGGGATGAGTGGGTTCGGATTTTTGAAACCCGAACCCCCCCCCGAGCCCACTGATACAAGACGGGAACAGAGTCCAGCTAAGGTTTTCCTGACAAACTCGGTTCCTGGAACGAGGCAAAACATCATCACCCTGGTGTCGGTTTCTCGTGGACTTTGCACATTGCGCTCCTCCCATCCTGCCATCTTCACTTCAGTCCTGGAGAGTGTAGTTAGAGGACTTGTAGTGTAGTGTCTGTGGGAAAGTGGCTCTGCAGTATCATGTAAACCTGCTCTGCTGTATTAGTCCAGTCCAATGGTGCTGTGCTGCTGTATCAGTCTGGGATGGGGGTGACCTGCTCTGCTGTATCAGTCCAGTTCCATGGTGCTGTGCTGCTGTATCAGTCTGGGGGTGACCTGCTATGCTGTATCAGTCCAGTGGTGCTGTCCTGTGCGGTATATTCAGTCCAAATAATTTTTACAGGGGCTGCCCTGTGTGGTGTAAGCTGCCCTTCATCCAAATAATTTTTAGTACAGGGGCTGCTCTGTGTGGTGTAAGCTGCCCTTCATCCGAATAATTTTTACAGGGGCTGTCCTTTGTGTTGTAAGCTGCCCTTCATCCATATCATTTTTACATGGGCTGCCCTGTGTGGTGTGCTGTGTATTCACTACAGTCTCCAAATAAAAAGGGGTGATTTAATTAATCCAAATAATTTTTACAGGGGTTATTTAATTAATCCAAAGAAAGTTTACAGGGGCTGCCCTGCGTGGTGTAGGGGTATGCTGCCCTGTGTCCTGTGTATATTCACTCCAAATAAAAAGGGGTGATTTTATTCATCCAAATAATTTTTACAGGGGCTGCCCTGTGTGGTGTAGGGGTATGCTGCCCTGTGTGCCGCCCTCTTGTGTCGCTTAGCATAGTCATCCAGCTACCTCGGTGCACCTTTTGAATAAAAACAATATTGTGAGGTGTTCAGAATAGACTGAAAATGAGTGGAAATGAATGTAATTGAGGTTAAGGATAGCATAGGAACAAAAAAATATAAAATTCTGTGATTTTAGCTGTTTTTATGCTTTTTTTCCCAAAAAATACAGATCCAAAACCAAAACCCAGATGGGTGGTTTTGGCAAAACCAATCCAGATCCAAAACATGAATGAAACACAAAGAAAGATCCAGATCCAAAACCAAAACATAAAACACGAAAAGTGGCCGGTGCACACCCCTAGCACGGACCCCCATGTTTTGGTTTTGGATCTAGATTCATCTTCGTGTTTTGTTTTTTCAAAACCACCCTTAAGTGCTTTTGGTTTTGGATTTGGATAAAGAAAAAGAAAAAAATCGATAAAAATCAATAAAACCGATAAAAACAGCTAAAATGTCTGAATCCACAACCAGAGTTTGTTTTTTAAATCAGAGTTCCGAACTGTCAATAGAGCCAAACCAGGAATCGGTTTGTACCAGGTCACAAAAGAGAATCCGAACCTTGACCTGGTTCTACTCGGACCCCCAAAATTCGGGTGTGTTCGGATTTCAGAAATCTGGACACGCACATCTCTAGTATTTATAGAACTATAAGCACTAGCAATCCTGGCATCTGGTACCCAATGGGACCTGTAGTGTACCTGCAAAATAAAATACTGGAAATAAAAAGCCAGAGTGAAGAAAACACTACAACCTGTACATTCCCTCCATCATGGGGAACTCCTGTGCAGGCTTGCAACTTTCATTGCAACGGGACTTTATGATTCCCCTACAGCGGCATGACATATAATCATCATCATCATGGGTGATGCTCCAAGGGCTGAGCATTTATACCAGATACTGTACACTTCCTGACAGGCATATCTGTGGCCGTCTCATCCTCCAAATACATACAAGTATATAAATATGCTTCTACTGTACTAGCACTACGTTGAAATGTCCATTTCCTCCCTTGATCTGCCCCTTCACATGTAAAGAGGTGCAAGTCAGGGATACTAGAGAACTGTGGCTATGAGAAATGTATTTTGCACGTTAATAGATTGCATTTTGTTTATCTTTTTAAAAAGCTTCACAGTAATGGTTTGTGTGGAAACATTTTTGTAATACATTTGTTGCCAACTATATATGAAAAGGCATATGGGAATTAAACCCCTTGGTAGGGCCTGGATTTACATGCAATATTAGGGTTTGATAGGGGTTTAGATATTGGGGGGCTATATTTTCAAGGAGAATGGGTCCATTATACATGTGGAAACATTCATCATTGTTGTCCTGAAGTGGCTGCTATCCAATCATCAACTTCCGAAAATTGAAAATGAGAAACCTGGCAGAGAAAACTTTCACTACTACTAATTAGCGGGGAGGGTAGTAGTAGTAAGGCTCGCTGGACAGCTGCTTTTCAGTGCAGCTGTCCCGGAAGTGGAGCAATACTGTGCATTAGTGTCTGACACTGCAAATCGCCCCAAGTAAGATACCTGATTTCTGCGAGTCCACTGGAAATTATAATGCTCCTGTGTGTGAAGTATTATTGATATGTAGGGAATACAATGATGTGGGTGAAGGTGGAGTTAAGGATTGTCTATTTAAGGGCTTGTGTGCAGGTCATTGTGTGACAGGCATATCAGCGCGCACACTGTGCTACTTGGGATGGTCATTTTCCAGTCTATTGCTGCTTCCCCTCTTGCTTCTTTACTTCCCCTGCTGAATTTCCTGTATCTGGTGCCTTGTTATGTACCTGTCCTCTTTTGTATTCTGATCTTTCACCTCTCTTTGGTGTCCATATCCTACAGTACCTTCCCCAGTGATCTCTTTAGTTAATATGCACCTCACATCTCTGTACAGCTTTCTCGACAGAGATGTGCTCTTTGCTGCCAGTGCTGTGACCTCATGGATTACCCTTTCTGAATGGGGTGAGCCATATGCTGCATTACGAGTGCTTGCCCATCCAGCCACAGTGTGTTATGTTGGGTGGGGTTGCATCTGTGCGAACAGAGTCTGAGATTTCAGTATCATGGGTTCCTGCAGAAAGTATCAGGTGGCCAAGGGGTATTTGCCCCATTGGTGGGACTTTGTGGCTGCCTTACCTTCTGGTGGTGTTCTAGCTCTACCTTCTGTGTGTGCATGGAAGAATTGGGAATGCATCTGTGGCTAGCAAAAGGGTTTCAGTATGGATGTTCTCCGCCATTAAGATCATGGTTGCTCTGCTGTTCATGTGTGGGAAAGTGTTACAGGGGATGTCAAATACACTGGTGCTGTTTGTTAGGTGTATTGTGTTCTTTCTCTGCTGCTGGTTGTACATCCCTTTTTCCACCTTGTAGGGCGTGGCAGCTCCTGCACTGGCGGGCCTTATGCCCAGTTTAGTATTTGGGTCAACAATGAGGGCTATGGCTGACTTACCTCCAATGTTTCACTCTTTGCTGCTGTTTCAGGTGCTGCTGGTGGTGGGATTTCTTCAGACATCTTTGCTGGTCGGCTGTGGTTCCCTTTGGCCCAGGGACCTGCTCCCCTTTTTGATCCATCTGGAGTGGTCTCTTTCCTCCCTCTGTCTGCTTATCTGGCAGGATGATTGAAATTGGATGAGGGATTCTTAGTGGATGCACAGGGCAGCATGGCAAGAGTGGGCTGCTGTTTCACAACCTTGGCCAGCACAGAGGTAAGGGTGAGATTTTGAAGATGATATCATTTATTTGGAGCCTGTATGAGATGGGCCAGTCATGTGTGGTGGACTCCTAGATTCTTGCAAATTTTTATTTTCTTGATTGTACTAAGGGTTTCATTATCCATAGCGCCCTGAAGGGTGGGGCTTGGATGTGTCCACCTTTGCTGGATTAGCAGTGCCATGTTGATGATAGATTGTTCGGCTTCTTTATGGATTCCCTCCAGGTAGTGGTGCCTGACGCCTATGAAGTTGCACTGTCAAGCTTAGCCTTTGTGTTAACTTTGTTCTGTATTCGGAGTTGGCCTCATCTATGCAACCTTGCTATCCACCTGCTTGTGAAAGTAACTGTCATCATTATCAGTGCATATTTGCACCTGCCCTAGCCTAGGCACAAGAAAGCCATCTGCAATTATCCAAATCTCTGCAAAGATCACCTCTGTCAGAATCAAAGGATCACCTCTAAACAGCCCTTAATTACAACTTTATGTAATGGGCCCACAGCACATGTCCTCTGTGCAAATGCCCAATTGCTGCCCAGCAACACCCACTAAGCTACAAGTGGAGGTAGGTTGATATGCATCAGCGGTGCACTCACAATCAGCCAATCACAAGCAGTTTACAAGTGCTGGCAACTGTCAAAATCATCATCACCACATATATGTGTCTGATCGGCATGTGTTTGCAATTTATTATACTAATCCTAATTTAGAATGCCCCTGCCCACCACCATCCTCCTCTACAGATGCCAGCAAGTGCCAGAATCATGGAATTCCAGGGCTTGTGAAGAGCAATCTAATACACTTTATGATATGCAAACTGTTATGGTTCTTACTCTACATCAGCTGATGATTTAGGATAGACTGATCCTGTTTGCTCTTCTTTTGTCTCAATGTTTTCTACTGACTGTTTTCTACTCTTGGTCGATAACCAGCTCTCCTTGTGGCTTGCTGTCTGTTAATCTTAGGCAATCACCAGGCTTATAAAAGGCCAAACAATATACCAGGGCTGACTGATTTTTGTTCTGTTTTGTCCCTGAGTCTAGTTTACACGAAGCTCTTACCTGTGTGGTTCCAATTCTCTGGAACTCTCTGCCTCGCACAGAGCAAGAAGCCTCCATTCTAAAAACCTTTAAAAGCTGACTCAACATTTATTGTTTTACTCAACCATTTCCTTTCAATAATGCACTGTATATTTCATATTACTCAAACACTGAGCTATCTTTTCTGTATTGTCTTAGTACTTTAAACAGTATATGTTTACCCATTTCTCTGTATCTGTCACAGCCACTTCTGACCGGAGATTGTCGTGACAATTGTGTGACAAAGAGTTAATAAAAAAAGAAAAACCTGATCTGTCTAAAAATTTTTAAAACCTCTCTTTCATATTACACCATTAATATTACATTCGCCACCACCACCTCCACCACCACCACTACTAAGATTAGATTCAAGAGTTCACCCTTAGGGAATTCTTCAGTTCTCCCTCTACCTTACCATATACAGTACTTTCACAATTGAAGAGGCGAGTGGATGAAGGTGTTATGTAATAATTTTCTGAAAAATTACTTTTTTAATGGATGAAGGTGTTATGACCTAGGGTTCATAGTAACAATGTTATTTTAAAGGTTGGTAGTTTATTTATTTAGTGATACATTTTGTATATAAAAGTTCAATTCTTATATTCTAATAATTTATCTTTAACTGTAAATATCTCAGTTTCTTCTAAACATAAGACTTCATCCACTCACCTCTTCAATTTGTTTTCATCAGCTCTATGGTTTTTAAAATATAGCATTATGGAAAAAAAACAGAAATCAACACATGAGATATAGGAACATGGACTCAGAGCTTATTAAATTTTAATTTCAATTGCTTAAAGACAAAACAATGCTATACAATTAATATAATTGATACAAGATCTTCTTTAACAAATTTGGTTAAAATACAGAGAATTAAATATTCACACTCACTCTGGTCTCTACTGGCAGGACCTGCCTAAAAGGGATGATCAAACCTCAATATTTAATTGACTTCTTAGGATATGACAAAATCCTTTCTGTCTGACATGGGATTTTTTGTACCTTCACCCCTTCACTTAACCATCTTCCCTTGAATTTACAGGCTAGTTCAGTAAAAATATAAATGAACCATGCATGTCCTTCTTAAAAAACAAATATCTTAATACCTGAAATCTTAAAAGGCATAATTCTTCCTCTGTCTATGATACAAACATATGAATTATTTAAAAATATATCACAATACAAGGTCTATCAATTGAAACCCAACATAGATAGGAAATCATATAATATTTTATCCAAGGTCAGCTGGAATGCAATTCAGCTCTATGTCAAGTGAGATGGTAATGAAGTGACTACACATGAAGGCTTTGACATGGAACTTATTGCTTCCCCTGTAAATCATGCAAAGGCCAACTGTTTGCCTGAATTATTGATAATTAATTCTGGTGCCAATGCAGTTGTTGATTAGAAAAATAAAAACTTGTGGGTTTAGTTGGGTTTTCTAAATTTATTGTTATTATAGTCTGAAATGATTCCTAGAATGTTTTATTGCCATGTGTGTTCACATGAACCCTTAATCAGGCAAACATTAGCTCAATAGGGTTGATTTGTTGCACACAATAGGGTTTTTATGGTCAGACTGACCTCAATGGAAGGACTATGCATGCCCTTTAATAACAATGAGGTTTACTTGCCAGAAATTGGTTTAAAATATCATGTATCTAGGATAAGGTAGAAAAGGCAGCCTATGGGTTATGGGCTGATATAGTAAGTGGTCAAATCTGAGGGATGTTTTTACAAATGTGGGTTACCCCTTTGTAGGTAAGTAAAGCTAATATTACTGTAGTAGTACCATCAAGGCCATGATCCAGCAAGCTCAATTTGCATTCTATAGGTCAGATGAAAATTCTGGTCTTTGATTTCTGGTGCCTCCAGAAGTGAATCAAAATGGTTTGATTTAATTTAAGTTTCTTTGTGTTCATCTTTTGGTGTGAGTGTTTCAGGTGCTTGGAAGAGCAGTGTAAATTAGCACTGTGGAGCTCAGAAATTCCTGGATACAATCAAATATGGATGATTAGGGACTTGCCTGTAGCTACATTAGGAGTTATCAGAATGTAAGGACTTCATTTTAATAGTTGTAACAAGTTAGTTAGGTTTAAGCATGCATTGATGTCTGGATACTAGGGATATGTTTAGGGAAATCTGTTGGAGTTAATAGAGTTTAATAGGGTAAAGGTAAGGTAGTTGTAAGATGTGCAAGTACAATACATGGTTTAGGCTGGCAAATATTTTACAAATATTTATGACATGCCATGGTGAGTTGGGTCCTTGAGGATCTTTGACAGATGTGGGGTATCCCTCTGTAGATACGTTACCATCCATTGCTGAGATACCCCCAAAGGTCAGGTCATTTTGTAGTTCAGGGGCAGTTGATAATTTGGGTTAATGAACTTTTGGGTCATCCAATACTTGGGCAGTTATTTAAAATAAATATGATTAAGTCCAGCTCAGAAAAATTAATGTTATGTTTGGTTAATTCATACTAGGGATGTGCGCCAACCCCAGTGTTTTGGTTTTGGATCTGTATATCCTTCAAGGTTTTGGATCTGGATTTGGTTTTGCAAAACCAGACTCAAGTATTTTGTTTTTGGATCTGGATTTTTTAAATAAAAAATAGAAAAAAAGTTTTAAAAACAGCTAAAATCATGTAAATTATGCAATCCAAAACCCCAAATTCGGATTTAAAATCCGAATTCTGAACTACAAAAAGATCAGAACCGTGACCCGGATTTATACGGATCTCCTCAGGAGATTAGAACCGCGACTCGGATTTACCTGGATTCACGAAATTCGGATGGATTCGGATTTCTGGAGAACCGAACCGCACATCTCTAATTAATACATGCTTTAATCACTCTGCAATTAACAAATGTTGTGGCCAATTGCATCCATGTCATGCAGTTATGTCAATCTTTTGGTGTGAGTGTTTTGGTTATGAACAGCGTTTGAAAGAGTGGCACAGCCACAAGGTTTATGGCACACAAAAGAGATCTACAGTTACTAGGGAAAATCTGTGTTCTTTTCTTATTTATATTTTGGGTATTGTAAAAATAACTAAAATATTCAGCTTAAACAATAACCGCTATGACAAAAATATACACAGAATTCACTATCTTATAAAAAACAAAAAGGTGGGTGTTTGTGTTTTCCCTTTAAAATAACAAAAGAAAAGGCAGAAAACATAAGGCAGTTGGGACTATATTTTGGATAAAAATAGAATCAGCTGGCTACAATAGCTGAGAGAGATTCATTATTTCAGGTTACTTAAATGTACTGTAAGCAAGCAGTGCAGCAAAGCAGTGGGGAACACCAGCAGGATACAACATTGGACTTGTACATTGAGAGTTATTAGGAGTAGAAATACAGAGGTGGTAGCACAAGATTAAATACCAATAAAACCTCACTTATAGAAGCACACTCCTCAGAAGAGGGGATCAGGTGTTGTCCTTAGGGCGCAATGGAAAATAAAAGAAACATTAAAAACTCTGTAATTCAAGTCAATATTTTGGGGTTCACATTAATATATATGATATAATATTACTCCGCACACACTAGCTCACTACTAGTAGAGATGTGCGTTGACCCCCGTGTTTTCATTTTGTATCTGTATCTCCTTCGGGTTTTGGATCTGAATTGGTTTTGCCAAAACTGCCCTTGTGTGTTTTAGATTTGGTTTTGAATCTGTATTTTTTCTAAAAAAAATCATAAAAACAGCTAAAATCACATAATGTGGGCTTTTTTTTGTTCCTACAGTATTATTAACCTCATTAACATTTATTTCCACTCATTTCTAGCCAATTTTGACCACCTCACAGTTCACAATATTGTTTTCATCCGGTTTAGGCCCAAAATTTGCACTAAATTATCTGGCTGACTAAACTAAGCAGCAGCAGTGGGCGGCACAAACACGTGGCAGTTTAACTTCCAACATGGCACAAGAGGCCTGAAGAAGATGGAGTATGTATGTAGTTGATGGTAGGGACAGAAAAGGTTGATTGGTAGTAAATTTTATAAAAAATTTTGATTCCGAAGCAAATTTATGAGGGAGGAGGGGAGAGCATGGGTGAACACTATGTCCCATGTTTTGCCCACAAAATCCACTTGGTGGTTCAGTATATTTTTTAAAATTAAAGGGGCATGCAGGGTCATACCCGCCAATAATGTAGTGAGTTTTAGACAGTTAATTGAAGTCATGTGTCCTACCAAATCCCATGAAGATTCCACTGCACTAGAAAAGCAATTTCCAACCTGTACATTAAAAAAAAACTTACTTAGTGGCCTTCAAAATGCTGTTGTACCCATTGTCCACTTAACCACAGATATGTAGACAAGCTGAACAGAGCAAATGCAAGATTTAAGATTCAATGTTTAAGTCCTATGTTGTGTCTTTCTTCCCAACAGACACAGATCTGAAGAGATGCAAAGAGCTGTTGGTAAGCAAATTGTCAGCTCAAGTGGCACGTGATGCAGCGATGGCTTCTTCTTCAGTTTCTCCAGCAAGTGCATCTGCAGAGAAAAAACTAAACTTTCCATCAAGACCCACTGCTGGTGATGCAAGCAAGTTTTCACATCTGGTCGGATCTAAAGGAATTGCCTACAATTAATGAGACCTCTACCATAACTCCATCTGATACGGTCACCATTCAAAGAATGGTTGAGGACTATTTTAAATTTTTTAATAATCGCATCCAATGGCAAACACTACTGGCAGGAAAAAAGGCAATTTAAAGGTCCTTGCACAAACTGGCTTTGCTTTACTTGAGCTGCCCACCCTCCAGTGTGTACTTAGAAAGAGTTTTCAGCACAGTGAGAAACCTTGCCAGCAATCAGTGTAGGAGGCTACTTCCTCAAAGTGAGGAAAAGATTATGTCCATCAAAATGAACTACAAATTCTATGCCAATTACATCCAAAAATATCAGAGGCATCTGTAGTGGTGGATTCCAGCGGGGACAAATTAATATTGTGTGAAGATGATGTACAAACTGATGAGGGTGAGGAATTGGATGATGATGGTGACAACATATTGCTTCTGTAAAGCCAGTATGTGCATGAAGATATAATTGCCAGATAAATGTCAGTTGCCAATTGGTAGGTTGTTTTGTGGGGGCCCAAACAAACCAATCGCTACATGATTGATATTGTTGATGAAGGTGTTGGTAGTGAAGATGGCAGGTGCTTGGATCTGGCAGAGAGAAAGGAGTTAGCTGGTGCTGGACTACTTGTTGGTACATTTGTTTAGCCTAAGTTTCAAAAACATTTTAAAAATTTTTGGATGGATGGGCTGCAGATGATGTAACAGGGAGGACATTCCTAGATGGTTAAGGTTCCTACCTCTACTTACTCTGGCTTTACAAAAGGTACAGATGACTTGACAATTGTTGTCTGGATTTGGGTAGAAATAATTCCACACACAAAAAGTGGATTTTTTTGTGTTGTGCTCAGGCATGATTATGTAGTCGACATGTAGACTAATTATTAATGAATGAGGAAAGAAGTGAAAAGTTGCATTTTTTTTGATAATTTTGTGTTACTAAATTGCAAAATTTTTTATATTACACTGTGGTTCCACTTACTGTGTCACAAGATTTTTTTATAAATAAGAAAAGAATAACACACTGCGCTACCACTTACAGTGTTGCAATATATTTAAATAATACACTGTGTTTCCACTAACAATGTCACAATTTTTTTTTTTACGAATTCACGGTGTTTTCCACTTACAGTATCACAATATTGTTTATGAATACACTGCATTTTCCACTTAGTGTCACAATATTTATTATCCACTGCATAATTACTTAGTGTCACAAACAATACGTGTATGAATATTACACTGCGGTCTGACTAGCAGCATCACAGTAAAAAAAAGTAATAATATAGAACACTGGGGTACAGCACAAAAAAAATATATATTATTTTTTATTAATTATATTATTAGCTTTTATTTTTTTATACACTGGGCACCTTTGGACGGACAGAGCACCACTGGTTGGACACAGCAGCCTCTGCCCCTGGATAGACACAGAAACCCCTGGATGGACACATCAGCCTCTGCCCTAGATGGACACAGCAGCCCCTGGATGGACACAGCAGCCCCTGACCTTGATGGACACAGCAGCCCGTGGATGGACACAGCAGCCACTGCCCTTGATGGACACAGCAGCCCCTGGATGGACACAGCAGCCACTGCCCCTGGATGGACACAGCAGCCCCTGGATGGACACAGCAGCTCTTGGATGGACACAGCAGCCCCTGGATGGACACAGCAGCCACTGCCCCTGGATGCACACAGCAACCCCTGGGTGGATACAGCAGCCCTTGGATGGACACAGCACATACGTTCGCTACACTCTCCACAGCCGGAGTGACATGGCGCAGATGACCGGGTACCTTTATAGTATCCAAAATCTGCGTGAATCCGACAGCGGGAGAATGACATTTTGCCTCGTTTTGGGATCCGAGTAAGGCAGGAATTCCCAAGCTGTGCTTGGATCTTGGCTCATAATGTGTAGTCCGAGTGGGTCCGGTTCTCTGAGAACCGGAACCAGTGAACTCTAACTACTAGTGAGCTAGTCTCCCCCTTCCCTTTAGATTGTAAGCTCCTAGGAGTAGGGTCCTCTTCCTCCCTCCTGTTCTCACAGGCTACTTATCTTACACATCAGCTATGCTCTACACACCCTCCTTGGGCTCTTTGCCCCCTTGCGCCCCTACTTTATTGCATTTGCGCCTTTTCAGCATATCTACACCTGTTGGCTACAGCCACACAAAGTTTACAGGTTTCAGCCTACGCTGTAGGTTTCCTTTGCACCCCTGGCTTCCGTAGCTGTATTGTGTATAGTGTATTGAAATTTGTAGTGCGAATTGTAATTTGTTTACTGTACTGGACTATTCTGTTCTGTTTTACCTTGTGCTGTCTGATTGTTTGCCCTATACACTGCGTTCTGGTGCCCTATAAATAAAGTGCAATAACAATAAGAATAAATGGGTCTATGCACTATGCCTTGGATAAAGTAGATAGAGATAAAGGGCCTGATTCAGAGCCGGACGCTCTGACCAGAGTGCTTGCTCTGAATCAGAGCCCTCCTACCTAAACTTGGAGCGGCCTCCTGGCCGCTCGCATAGCTGAGCTCAGCACTCACGAGCAGGTCTGAATCAGGCCCAAAGTACCAGCCAATCAGCTCCTAACTGCCATTTTTCAAACATTGCCTGTAAAGTGAAAGTTAGGAACTGATTGGTTGGGACGTTATCTCCTTCCACTTTAACTCTCTCCAATGCTTAGTACATAGACAGAAAGACAGAGAAATGCTGATATCAGTGGCGTAACTAGGGTATTTGGAGCCCAGGGCAAATTTGAAAAGGCAGCCCCCCCTCCCCCTTAGGCTCGCGCGGCAAAAAAAATGGGTGTGGTCACTTAAAAATGGGGCGTGTCAACATGACACACCCCTTTATTTTCACGCTGAACATTCCTATCCATATGCACCTTAACCAGAGTAGTGCCCCTTATACAGTACCCCCAGTATGCAGTTGTGGTCCCTCTTATGCAGGCCCATAGTAGTGCCCCTTATACAGTATCCCCAGTAGTGGTCCCCCTTATACAGCTCCCAATTAGTTCCCCTTACTCAGTACCCCCAGTAGTGGCCCCCCAAATGCAGTGCCCCATGTAGTGTTCTCCCTTATGCAGTGCCCCCAGTAGCAGTCCCCACAATGCAGTGCGCCCAGTAGCGGTATCCCCTTATGCAGTGCCCTTTATATAGTGCACCCAGTAGTAGTCCTCCACCCCATGCAGTGCCCTTTATATAGTGTCCCCAGCAGTAGTCCCCCCCATGCAGTTTTCCCAGTAGTGGTCCCCCTTATGCAGGCACCCAGTAGTGGTCCCCCTTATGCAGGCACCCAGTAGTGATCCCCCCTATCCAGTGCCCCCTGTAGTGGCCCTTCCTATTATTGCCCCCAGTAGTGTTCCCCCCAGTGCAGTGCCTCTAGTAGTAGGCCCCTTTTATAATGTCCCCAGTGGTAGTTCCCCCCCAAGTAGTAGTCCCCAGTAGAGGTTCCCCCTCCCGATTAAGTGCCCCTAGTAGTAGCCCCCCCAGTAGAGGTCCTCCCAATAATGGTGCCCCCAGTAGTAGCCACCCCTCCCCCATTGAGCCCCCACCCACAGTCGATGTCCCCCCAGTAGTAGCCACCCCCCTCCCCCATTGTGCCCCCAGTAGTGCAGACAGGTTTAAAAAATATATATATAAAAATATACTTACCTGAATCCACGCTACTGCTCCGGACCGCGACACAGCTCCCGCCGCCTGGAAGCCTAGCGCCGGTCCTGTGTAAATGTGTAGCGCTGATCGCACTCACTGCGGTTGGCGCTATACAGGTGGCTAACTAGGGCGGGCCGGACCATGGCTGGCAGCAGCCCCCCGCGCCGCCGGTCCCACGGCGCCCAGGGCACAAACTCTGCCCGACCCCACCTAGTTACGTCACTGGCTGATATAATCTTTATTTGAAGCACAAAATTCTCTCATAAACTAGAGATGAGCAGTTCAGTTTTGACCAGGGCCGTTGAGAGCGCTGCCGGGCCCCGGTAAAGAGGGGGCGTGGCCTAATCGTGGGAGGCGTGGCCACGCCCCCTCGAATAAAAAAAGTTTAAAAAAAGTATACATTTGCAGCGCCGAGGGGGGCGCTGCAAGCCCCTCAGCCAGGCGCAAAGCCAGGGGGGGCACGATCAGTGTGATCACTCCCCCCCTCAGGCATAGGAGATTGCTCGCGGCTGCTAAGCAGCAGCCACAGCAATCTCCCACTGAATTCCAGCACACAGATAGTGAGGAGGGAGGGGGGGCTTCGCCGGACCCAGGCCCCCGCCGGGCCCCTCTGGAAGCACGGGCCCGGGTAAATTGTACCCGCTCCCCCCCCCTCTCTCGGCGTCGCTGGTTTTGACACAGTTATGTTCAGATCTGACAACGTCATCTTATTGGCTTTCCGACTCTCAGGTGTTTCGTATAGCCATTAAGATGACGTTTTCAGATCCGAACTTGCGATAAATTAGCAGAAAGACCCGACTCAAAACCGAACCACTCATCTCTATTATAAACTGCAACACCTGATTATCATAATGTGCTATAGGCACTACCTTGTTTATTTTTGTTTTTTAGATATTAATTCAGACCACACTGGCTCTGGACTGTTGCAGGGTTGAAGCTGGCATCTTAGGAAAGACCTTTCACTTATGGAACTGAAAGATAGCTTGTATGGTAAGACTTAGGTTATGTACCTATATGATTTTGTGGAAGGTTAGTGATGACTTCACTGCCTGTGGCCTGGCATCATAAGATAATACAGAAGGTCAGCATGATGTCACTTTGCGGTGTACTGTGCCAATCAGTGACTCGTGACTTTTTGCAACCACCATACATCCTTCTGGCTGTTTGTAAATTCAGCGGAGGAGGTCTCAGAAATGTTTATAGTATAAATATATATATATATATATACATACATATATACACACACACACACACACACTGTAATTATATATTGACAGACTACTAAGGTGCTCATAGTACTAATTCAATACCCAATTTTTTTATTGTGTTATTTGGCAAGATGGAGATACTGTGTGCATGGCTGTTCTTTTTTTTGCCACCATACCATTTTCTTCCTTTCAATACATAATTAAATAAAACTGACCCTTTTCCCCTCCAAAATGTATCCATGTCTCTATTATAGATATATTTTTTCCTCTAGTCACCTGGTGTAGAAATATAGGCTGGCATCAGCCAATAGGAGGTTAATGTTGTTTGATTATCAAAGCCATTGCAGACTTTGATTTGTTTGTGGACGTATTTAAAGCAGTTTGTTTTTGCCCAACACCTGGTAGAGGAGTAAATTGTGTTACTCAGTGATGACAAAAGCAATTTAGAGAATATAGCAGTTTACAGCCCCACTAGGGTAGGGTTGAGCTGTAAGCTCCCTGTGCATGGACTTTGCTATATTGTACCTATTCCTGTGTTATTATTGTAAATATGAGTACATACATATTATATAACAACAGAACCGGAAGTGCTCATAGTGTACTAATTCAATACCTAATTATTGAGGAAATGTAGGGTAAGTAGTATGCGTAATGTCCAATAGACAACTGGAACTGTGGAGTCTTCCTTGGTAAGCAAAACGGGATCATCAAATGCATTTTGTTTGGAAACAAACTTTCTCCAGATAAGGACCTGTAATGGTGAATTGCAATCCTGATAGACGACTACACCATAAGCTTCATGTGATTCATATAAGCTTCCCAAATTCTACTTTTACGTATGCATAATACCTCAATTTCACCAATCATTGGGATGATGAATTACTACACTAAAAGCACCCTCATGTTCTGTTGTTTTATGGTTTTTTTTATGTAGATCCAAATCATATGTACTCACTGACTGACTGACTGACTGACTGACTGACTGATCAACATCCAGCCCAAGCCCATGGACCTAGAAACATGAAAATTGGGGAGAATATTTATTCCATGACGTCGGTACTTATTAAGAAGGGATTTTTTTTTTAAATTTGACTGCTAAGGGGTTGAAAAGGGCTAAATGTTTCCTCCCCCCTGTGCAATGTCCTGACTGACTGTCTCATAGGGCATGATTCAATTCAATGCGATGTAAATAGCGCCGGGAGATAGCTCCCGGAGCTATTCAATTCATGTTAGGTCGGGGAAGGCTCGTTATCGCGCCTTAAACAGGGTGTTTAGGCGCGATAACGGGCATTCCCCGACCTAACTTCCCGGCGCGAGGGCAGAAAACAGCCTCGCGCCGGGACTTTTGTCAGATTTCTTCTCTCATCCCCGGAGGGATGAGAGAAGAAATCATTAGTCGGACTTGTCAGTGCGGTGTATTGAATAGCTCCGGGAGCTCACTCCCGGAGCTATTTACATCGCGCTGAATAGAATCGAGCCCATAGAGGCAGTATCACAGTTCAGTATTCAAACACCAACTGTCACCCCAAGTGCTGCCAAACATCACTGGCAGTTGGTGTGGCTCCCCTATTTGAATAGTGAGGGAAGGCAATGTGTAACTACAAAAGTATAGGATGGGAATGTGTCACTGTAGAGGTGAGGGAAGGGAAAGTGTTTCTACACTGGCATGGGAGGGGAATGTGCGTTACTACACATGAGAGGGAGGGGAATGTGTTACTACACAGGTGAAGGAGGGGAATGTTACGGGGTGAGGGAAGGGAATGTGTTACAACACAGACAAGGGAGGGGAATGGTTTACTACAGGGGTGAGGGATAGGAATAAGTTACTACAGGTGTGAGTGAGAATAATGTGTTACTATAGGTGTGTGGGAGGGATTGTATTGAATTAAACTCATTTTACATTAAATAATTATTTTTCACATAAATTAAATAGGAACGTTGGCAAAAAGGAAAAAATAAATGCATTTTGTATCAGTAAACAGGGCTTACATAATTTTTTCTGGAGATACCAGATAAAATGTATCAATCACTACATGGTATAATAAAATCCATTGTTATCTTCTCTTTACTGGTTTAGGCAGCGTAAGCCAAGAAAGTGCTTGGATGTCCATTTTTTCATTAATGTTTCATACACCTAAGCCTTCCTCAAATGCTCTATAGAATAATGAAAACTGCATTCAAATCTGTTCAGTGGTTTTTGAGATTAGCCTACCAGGGACTTTATTTTTTACTATGTATAGATGCCACATATTATATAGTTTACCACCACAAAAACATCAAGTGAAAATAGTGTGATTGTACTTTTACTGCATGTGATATACAGTCAGGTGCATAAATATTGGGACATGGACAGCATTTTCATATTTTGGCCTCTATTCACCACCACAATGGCTTTGAAATTAAACAAACAAGATGTGATTTCACTGCAGACTTTCAGATTTAATTTGAGGGTAATTACATCCAAATCAGATGAACGGTGTAGGAATTACAACGGTTTCTATATGTGCCTCCCACTTTTTAAGGGGCCAAAGTAATGGGACTATCAACTCAAAAGCTATTTCATGGACAGGTGTGGGCTATTCCCTCATTATTTCATTATCAATTAAGCAGGTATAAGGTCTGGAGTTGATTCTAGGTGTGACATTTGCATTTGGAATCAGTTGCTGTCGACTCTCAATATGAGATCCAAAGAGCTATCACTATCAGTGAAGCAAGCCATCATTAGGCTGAAAAATCAAAACAAACCCATCAAAGAGATAGCAAAAACATTAGGTGTGGCCAAATCAACTGTTTGGAACATTCTTAAAAAGAAAGAACGCACCGGAGAGCTCAGCAACACCAAAAGACCCGGAAGACCACGGAAAACAACTGTGGTGGATGACAGAAGAATTATTTCCCTGGTGAAGAAAAACCCCTTCACCACAGTTGGCCAAATGAAGAACACTCTCCAGGAGGTAGGTGTATACGTGTAAAAGTCAACAATCAAGAGAAGACTTCACAAGAGTGAATATAGAGGATTCACCACAAGATGTAAACCATTGGTGAGCCACAAAAACAGGAAGACCAGATTAGAGTTTGCCAAACAACATCTAAAAAAGCTATTAAAGTTCTGGAACAACATCCTATGGACAGATGAGACAAAGATTAACTTGTACCAGAGTGATGGGAAGAGAAGAGTATGGAGAAGAAAAGGAACTGCTCATGATCCAAAACATACCACCTCATCAATTTCTTTGCGACAAAAAGCCTATTCTGCAAGATCTAGGTAAAAGTAGCACAATAAAAAAAAAAGTAACAGGAAAAAGTAGCGAGGTTGAGGAAACAGTAAGCAATTCAGGCCTTACGCTAAGCTTCTTTCAGCACATGGTGGAAAAAGAATAGGTGTATGTGGACATTTGTATATCACAACCTGGGATTACCCTTTTGCTGCTGCTATCTATAAAATTAGTACTGATTGTTCCTTTAGAGTCATATGTAGGGGTGTATGTTCATCTGCTTTTGTATTCTTCTTGTTTAAAATATGCATTGCAGCACCGTGCATGTGTCTGTATGCAGATTTTGTTGCATCTTATACGTATTACTTCTTTTGCTTGGAGAGGTAGAAACGGTCAGGCCAACCACAGGCCAAGTACAATTAGGACGTGTCAACGTAATTGCGAAAAGAGGTAGATCTGGACACTGAAATATATATTCCTGTCAGGAAATTTAACCTTTGCTAATATCTAATTAGATTAATATGGTATTAATAACTGTCAAGACACTATTATCTATTGTGTATACATTATTATATTGCTTACAAATAGGGTAATATGACAAAATTATTACAAACACTTAATCCACATCTGTACACTTTCTCCATCATTTCTCTTCTATCACTATGCTATCAAGGGGTGTAAAAATACAGACTTGTTACTATGACGATAACCTGGCAAATACTGTATGCTAATGATATGCAGGACCCATCTTTCATATGGACATAAATGCACTTTTTCATGCGTGCCTTTTTCCTGCTAATACTCAGCAAATCCGTCCAACTCTACATAAACTCTTCCGGAACATCTAGATTGCTACACAGTGTAAGTGGCTACAATGTACAATGTCTTCAGTAGTTTCATTGTGTCATGAGGGGGATCACAATACAAAGGGATCTTTACGATATTTAGTAACCTATTGTGCATTGACATGAATTCACTAATTATTTCTTAAAGATTCAGGCATATATTTATTGCTTTGTTCTTATCTGTGATGAAATCAGTATGTGGGGGAAATTTATTAAACCTTCTAAAGAGTAGAGACATGGGCAAGTGGAGAAGTTGCTCATAGCAACCAATCAGCTTCTAGATAGCATTTTTCAAGTACATTCTATTAGCATAAGCATATCAGAAGGCATTTTATATGCCTGAAGAATTAACCCCTTGGCACGGGACAGGATGCAGCAGCAGCTTTAAAATGGGGATGAGTTAGTTTGTATTGATAGTTCAGTCATAACCTAGTAGATACAGTAACTTAGGGCTTTTAGGGGGTGGGGGTTAGCCTGTTACAAACTGTTGCAGGCAGTTAATAATTCTATTTCTTCTGTTAATCCCTCCAACCATTGGGACATTTACTGTCAGCTTTTGCATCCAGTGTCAGAATTAACAGCAGTCAGTGGCTACATTGCTCTAATATATCCCTTGCACCACAAAATTATTTTTTTTTATATTGAAGGATTTAATTAATACAATGTAATATATTTTTATACATTCATGGACACAGTTCTTTATTATATTCTATCTTAGATGGTACATTATTTGAATCTTAAGCACTATTATATTTGCTTTTCCAGTAGGTATAGTCTCTTTGCTGTTTGACGGTCACAAGCATATTGAATACTATTCAGATGGGGCTAGTAGATGTTTTATTTGATTATGGCTTTATGACATTATCATTTTTCATATATTTTATTGGCTATATATAACCACACCCACATTAGACAAACAACATTCGCACAGACCTATTTCACTGTTGACATCCTACTTGTAGAAGACTTTGGGGCTTATTGTTTTGTTTGCCCCAGGTCAAAAGTTACCATCCCTGCCCTGGGATTAATAATATATATCACAGCTTGCTGTATGCTGTATGAATAACTCCACCATATAGATAGTGGAGGTTTATTACTATCAGGTTTTCTATGTATCTTGTCCTCAGTCTTCTGACACATCACCATGGACCAATTTGCAAGTTAATCAGGTTATTCATCATTTTAGTAGAGACATTATACAGAGCAGGTCATTACATGTCAATAAAGGGGCAGGTGGAACTTGACAAATTTCTTTTTAGGGGTGAATAAATGAAATTAGATTGAATTGCTAATAATAAAAACCAAACTGCTTGTAATATTAGTTTACAATTTATTTGGAAAATGATAGGATGAATTCCTAATAAAGTTTGGCCTCAGATTGTAAGCACCGATGCAGGAAAAGCAGACTGCTGCTTACTGACTCACAAGGCCACTATGCACTAAGATTATTATTCAGGCAGTTGGAAGTTAATTAAAATAACTTCTATAAACAATATTTGGATTATAGAGAGAGGTCTTTTGCCCAGCATTTTTAGCCCCGGACCTGTGGATCTAACTAAATATAACTTGCAAATCAGCATGAAAAAGTTTGGCAAAGTTGTGTCTTTTTGCAATGTCTCAGGTCAGCAGTTCCCAAAGGAGCAGGTCGCTGCGGGACAAGAGTTAAAAAACCTGGTGCGACTGACAGATCGGCTCAGTCAAGTTGACAATATCAGTCACCGCTCTTTCATCCCACTCTGCCTTCCCCACGAGTCTCCAACACGCCCTTTGATTTACAGCAGCTCTCTGCGTTTTCTGAAGGGGCCCCTTTTCCCTTTCAAATGCAAATCTTTGCAAGCCTTAATTAATCAGATTTCAATTTCCTTTAATTTGACAAGATAGCCATCTCTCTGCCTCTCTCTCTCTCTGCAACCAGAGCGGCCGCCGCTGGGAGATTTCTCTCTCTTATTTTAGTTTTTTTTCTTCTCTGGTTCTCAAGCAGCAAAAGTCATTATCAATTACGCTGATTTGCATATTTATTAGGTTAATGGGTCCCATTGAATCATTTTGCTGTGGGGGGTGGCTGGGGAGGATATTTTCTTATGCAGAGATATTTGGATGGGCACCTGCAATAATGTCAGATTTAACCATGCTGCTGCAGTGTACAGTATATGCCATGCAACAGGCTTTTTCCTTTTATGCTGACGGCTAATGCAGAAGACAAAAAACCCATTTCATTTACTCCCTCTATTTGCTCGTAAATCATGATTACTTAGATGAGTTTGGTGCACTGCACACTTAATTAAACTAATAATAATGAAGCAATTATAAAGCATTAGAAATAAATTATTAAACAAATATTCGAGGATTTCTACAATAATATATATATATATATATATATATATATATATATACACACACACACACACATACATATACACATACACACATATTTCTGCAAAAGAATGGGATTTGCTATATATATTAGGATCTTCATCTGCCAGGCTTCCGGGGTCGGGATCAGCCGCCGGTATTTCATACCCACTCCAATATTATATATCTATATACATACAGTCAGGTGCATAAATATTGGGACACTGACAGAATTTTCATATTTTGGCCTCTATTCACCACAATGGCTTTGAAACAAAACAAACAAGATGTGCTTTAACTGCAGACTTTCAGATTTAATTTGAGGGTAATTACATCCAAATCAGGTGAACGGTGTAGGAATTACAATGGTTTCTATATGTGCCTCCCACTTTTTAAGGGGCCAAAAGTAATGGGACAAGCTAAACAATCCTAAATCAAACTTTCACTTTTCAATACTTTGTTGCAAATCCTTTGCAAGCAATTACAGCCTGAAGTCTGGAACGCATAGACATCACCAGACGCTGGGTTTCATCCCTGGTGATGCTCTGCCAGGCCTCTACTGCAAATGTCTTCAGTTCCTGCTAGTTCTTGGGGCATTTTCCCTTCAGTTTTGTCTTCATCAAGTGAAATGCATGCTCAATCGGATTCAGGTCAGCGGATTGACTTGGTCATTGCATAACATTCCACTTTTTAGCCTTAAAAAACTCTTTGGTTGCTTTTGCAGTATGCTTCGGGTCATTGTCCATCTGCACTGTGAAGAGCCGTCCAATGAGTTCTGAAGCATTTGACTGAATATGAGCATATAATATTGCCCGAAACACTTCAGAATTCATTCTGCTGCTTGTGTCAGCAGTCACATCATCAATAAATACAAGTTCCATTGGCAGCCATACATGCCCACGCCATGACACTACCACCACCATGCTTCACTGATGAGGTGGTATGTTTTGGATCATGAGCAGTTCCTTTCCTTCTCCATACTCTTCTCTTCCCATCACTCTGGTACAAGTTGATCTTTGTCTCATCTGTCCATAGGATGTTGTTCCAGAACTGTAATGGCTTTTTTAGATGTTGTTTGGCAAACTCTAATCTGGTCGTCCTGTTTTTGAGGCTCACCAATGGTTTACATCTTGTGGTGAACCCTCTAAATTCACTCTTGTGAAGTCTTCTCTTGATTGTTGACTTTGACACATATACACCTACCTCCTGGAGAGTGTTCTTGATTTGGCCAACTGTTGTGAAGGGTTTTTTTTTTCCACCAGGGAAATAATTCTTCTGTCATTCACCAGAGTTGTTTTCCGTTGTCTTCCGGGTCTTTTGGTGTTGCTGAGCTCTCCGGTGCATTCTTTCTTTTTAAGAATGTTCCAAACAGTTGATTTGGCCACAACTAAGGTTTTCGCTGTCTCTCTGATGGGTTTGTTTTGATTTTTCAGCCTAATGATGGCTTGCTTCACTGATAGTGACAACTCTTTGGATCTCATATTGAGAGTCGACAGCAACTGATTCCAAATGCAAATGTCACACCTAGAATCAACTCCAGACCTTTTACCTGCTTAATTGATAATGAAATAATGAGGGAATAGCCCACACCTGTCCATGAAATAGCTTTTGAGTTGATAGACCCATTACTTTTGTTCCCTTAAAAAGTGGGAGGCACATATAGAAACTGTTGTAATTCCTACACCGTTCACCTGATTTGGATGTAATTACCCTCAAATTAAATCTGAAAGTCTGCAGTTAAAGCACATTTTGTTTGTTTCATTTCCAAGCCATTGTGGTGGTGAATAGAGGCCAAAATATGGAAATTCTGTCAATGGCCCAATATTTATGCACCTGGCTGAATATATATCTGTATATATACACACATATTTCTACAATAGAATGGGATTTGCTATATATATTGTGGTAGAAGCACTGGAGAAGTCTGGGATGGCATATATGTGTGTCCCAGATTCCTATCATATGTTTTTTAAAACCCCAGGAGAAGTCTGTTATGCCAAACAGACCAGAAGTGTCGGCTTTTGTTAAAAGCCGGATAACTGGTCCTAGGGGTCTGGATGTGAGAAGAGAAGGGAGGGCTCCATTCTCAGGCCATTTCAGGTGTTGGGCCTTTCAGTCTGAGAGCAAGCTGATTAGTAGTTGTACCTGGAAGTGGCTCAGATAAGCTGTGTTAGGTTTTGATTCAGTGTCTCACATACCCTGGGGGAGAACAGACACTGAGGTTTGTTCAGAGACACTGTCTTATTTGGAAGTGCTGTGTTTGTGGTAAGGCAGTAAGCCCTGCCACTTGTAGAGATGGAATAACCTGTCTAGTTAGTACCCAGACGGGCTAGGATTTATTTTAAAATTTAGTTTTCCCGCCTGACTCGGAACTGAAATCGAGGCAAAACATCATCATCCCGCCTTCCGGATCTCGCGGGTTTTGGATTCTATAAAAGGTCCCCGCGTCTGCGCCATTTCTCACTCCAGCTGTGGACAGTGAAGAGGGAGGGTGGGAGTTAGGGCTGGCTGGGCTGTGTTGTGTTGCTGTTATCCATAGGGGCTGTGTCCACTCCTCCAAAGTCCATAGGGGCTGGCTGGGCTGTGTTGTGCTGCTTTTGTCTATAGGGACTGGCTGGACTGTGTTGTGCTGCTGTTGTCCATAGGGGCTGGCTGTGCTGTGCTGTGCTGTGCAGTCAGTTGTCCATGGGGGCTGTGTCCACTCCAAAAGTCTATAGGGGCTGGCTGGGTTGTGTTGTGCAGTGTTACATAAAAGTTGTAGTCCTAAAGGGGTGCTGTAGTGTTGTCCAGGGGATGATCTGTCCATCAGGGGTGCTGCCCCCAAGTGCAAAAAAAACATTTATTTCTGTGTTTGTGAATTGTGTGCACTGTAGCTGCACGTGCATCAACAAAGGAGCAGCGCCAAGCGTGCGCCTGTGTCATAAGTAAAGGCCCGGCTGGCTCATCTCTTAAAGGGTGGTGTAACCCCCCAAAGTGCACTTCAAAAAAAACAAAACAATTCTTCTTTTCTGTGTTGTGAATTGTGCACTGTAGCCGCACGTGCATCAACAAAGGAGTAGCACCAAGCGTGCACCTGTGTCATAAGTCTGTTAAAGGGTGGTGTAACCCCCAAAGTGCGCTCCTCAAAAAATAAACAATTCTTCTTTTTCTCTATTTTTGTGTGTGAAATGTATGCGCAGTAGCCGCACGTGCATCAACAAAGGAGCAGCGCCAAGCGTGCGCCTGTGTCATAAGTAAAGGGCAGCTGGCTCATCTGTTAAAGAGTGGTGTAACCCCCAAAGTGCACTTCAAAAAAAAAAAAATCTTCTTTTCTGTGTTGTGAATTGTGTGCACTGTAACTGCATGTGCATCAACAAAGGAGCAGCACCAAGTGTGCGCCTGTGTCATAAGTAAAGGGCCGGCTGGTTCAACTATTAAAGGGTGGTGTAACCCCCAAAGTGCACTCCAAAAAAATTTTAAATTCTTCTTTTCTGTGTTTGTGTGCGCCTTAGCAGCACGTATATATCAATATAACATAAATGGAGGACCAAACTTTGTCCGATAAAAATAAAATAGGGAAAGATGCAGAACCACTTCCTCCTAGTGCTGAAGCTGCTGCCACTAGTAATAATATAGACGATAAAATGCCATCAACGTTGTCTGCCAAGGTCGATGCCCAATGTCATAGTAGAGGGCATATAAAATCCCAAATGACAAAGTTCAGGAAAATGACCTTAAAAAAAATGTTAAATCATCTGATTAGAAATGTAAACTTGCCGATATGCCATTTACGACATGGCAAGGAATGGCTAAGGTCTTTCCTTATGTTCATGACTAATGGTTCAGCTTCACTTGACAATGGAAGCCCTCCTCCCACTGCAAAAATCAAGCAAGTTAAGCTGGCAAAAGCACAGTGTAGAACTGTGTGTTCTAAGAAGATATCACAAATCCCCAAGGAGAGTCCAAGTGTGGTGGCGGTTGCGATGCCTGACCTTCCCAACACTGGACAGGAAGAGGCGGGTCTTTCCACCATTTGCACACCCTTTGCAAGTGCTGGAAGGAGCACCCACAGTCCACTTGCCGATATGCAAATTGAAGATGTCACTGTTGAAGTACAACAGGATGAGGATACTGGTGTAGCTGGCGCTGAGGAGGAAGTTGGCGAAGAAGAAGGTGATGTGGTGTGTTTAAATCAGGCTACGGGGGAGACAGTTGTTGTCCGTGGGATGAAAAAGCCCATCACGGTCATGCCTGGGCATAAGACCAAACATTCCACCTCTTTGGTCTGGCAATATTTCTATCCAAATCCGGACAACAACTGTCTTGCCATATGTACCATATGTAAAGGTGAAATACATAGGGGTAGGGACGTTAACCACCTAGGAACATCTTCCCTTATACGTCACCTGCAGCTGGTTCATAAAAAGTTACTGTCAAGTTCAGAAACTTTGACTAAGTCCAGGGACACCTAAATCCCTTTGTACTGTTGTATCCAAGTGCCTGCAAACCACGCCGTCAACTCCCTCCTCGTCAATTTCCTCCTTAGTCAGGATCGGAATATTCCTGCAGGCCATGTCACTGGCATGACTGACTCTCCTATCCAGGATTCCTCCGGAGGATCCTGCATTGCTATGCCTACTGCTGCCGCTGCTGCTGTTGCTGCTGGGAGTCATTCATCATCCCAGAGAGGAAGTAGGAACACCACTACTTTTACTAAACAATTGACCTTCCAACAGTCCTTAGCAAGGAGGATGAAGTACGACAGCAGTCATCCTGAAGCAAAACGTATAACTGAGGCCTTGACTACTATGTTGGTGTTAGACGTGCATCCGGTATCCGCCATTAGTGCAGTGGGATTTAGACAATTGATGGAGGTAGTGTGTCCCCGGTACCAAATCCCGTCTAGATTCCACTTCACTAGGCAAGCAATACCGAGACTGTACAGAAATGTCAGAAAAAGTGTCCTCAGTGTCCTAAAAAATGCGGTTGTACAGAAATGTCTACTTAACCATGGACATGTGGACAAGTGGAACAGGGCAGACTAAGGACTATATGACTGTGACAGCCCACTGGGTAGATGTATCACCTTACGCAGCAACAACAGCAGCGTCACCTGTAGCAGCATCTCAGAAACACCAGGTTGTTCCAAGGCAGGCTACGCTGTGTATCACCGGTTTCAGTAAGTGGCACACCGCCGACAACCTCATAGAGAAACTGAGGGAAATCATCGCCCAGTGGCTTACCCCACTTAGACTCTCCTGGGGATTTGTGATATCTGACAACGCCACCAATATTGTGCGGGCATTACATCTGGGCAAATTTCAGCACGTCCCATGTTTTGCTCACACAATAAATTTGGTGGAGCAGAATTTTCTGAAAAACGACAGGGGCATTTAGGAAACGCTTCGGGTGGCCCGAAAAATTTCTGCCCACTTTCGTCATTCAGCGACTGCATGCCGAAGACTGGAGCGCCAGCAAACACTCTTGAACCTGCCCCGCCATCACCTGAAGCAAGAGGTTCTGACGCGGTGGAACTCAACCCTCTATATGTTTCAGAGGATGGAGGAGCAGCAAAAGACCATTCAAGCCTATACATCCACCTATGACATAGGCAAAGGAATGATTGAATTGATTTCTGTGTTATGCAAGGTTCTCCAGCCCTTCGAACTTGCCACACGTTGTCACGCTTGGCGCTGGGGAAGTGGAAACTCTGGGTCCGGGTTGCGGGAGGAAACGAAGGCGAGGGGCCTGGATATATGTTCTCCTCATCCACAGCTCTTGAGTGTTGACGAGACCTGGGCAATGGTGCGCACAGGCAGATATGGTAATGCACTGTTGTATGAAGTTCACTAGAGACTTGTTTAGCACACAGGCAGATGGTAATACACTGTTGCATGAAGTTCACTAGAGACACGTTTAGCACACAGGCAGATGGTAATTCACTGTTGCACAAGGTTCACTAGGGACACGTTTAGCACACAGGCAGATGGTAATACACTGTTGCAAGAAGTTCACTAGAGACACATTTAGCACACAGGCAGATGGTAACTCACTGTTGCACAGGGATCACAGTAACGTCTTGGCACACAGGCAGAGATGGAACACACTGTAGAGGAAATAGGACGCCAGGAACCTGGACCAGAACTCAACTAGGGACTAGGAGACAACCGTTGTTCAGGCAGTTTGCAGAAAGGTGGATGCAGGCTATATACCCCACAGAACCCTTTGATAAGTGCACAGCGATCAGCTGATGCTCACCTATCCCAGGCCGGAAGTACAGTCACATGGGCCGACTGACACGGCGGCGCCCATGCCGGGAACCCCGATTCCAGACACCGGACCACCCGCAGTCCCCTACGCACGGGGAGAATGCTCAGCGTCCACTCAGCCGCCGCGCCAGCTGCCCGACCGCCCGGGAGATCAAAGGAAGCCGGCGAGGAGGTAAGGCCGTGCTGATCCCCGGCAGAGCCCTGACAGTACGCCCCCTCTCTGGGTGGGCACCGTACACCCCATAGGCTTATTTGGAAATTTCCTATGGAAGTCTCGGACCAACCGTGGAGCATGCACATCGGAAGCCTTGACCCAAGCCCTTTCTTCGGGACCATAGCCCCTCCAATCGATGAGGTATTGAAGAGTATTAAACTTAAGGCGTGAATCCAAGATCTTCTCCACTTCAAACTCAGTACCCTGTAAAGTCTGTACTTGAGGCAATTTGGGAGGAACAATTTGAAATCGATTGAGCACCAGAGGACGTAAAAGAGAAATATGGAATGTATTGCAGATTTTCATTTGTGGAGGAAGTTCCAACTTATATACTACTGGATTGATTATCTTAATGATGCGATAGGGGCCAATAAAGCGTGGAGCAAGTTTCATCATGTGTACCTTCAAACGAATGTTCTTGGAAGATAACCAAACCCTATCCCCAACTTTTAAAAAGGGAACAGCCAAACGTTTCCTATCGACAAATCTCTTATAATTCTTTGAGGATTGTACCAAGGAATGGTGAATTTTATTCCACAGGGTTGAAAATGACTCAATCTCCTTGACTGCTGCCGGAACTTCTACCGCTGGAAGATGTTCGAAGTCAGGGACTCAGGGATGTCTAACGAAGACAGTGAAGAAGGGTGTGGACTTGGATGACGAATGATACTTAAAATTGTGAGAAAATTCTGCCCATGGTAGAAGGTCCACCCAATCATTCTGAGAAGATGATACAAAAAGCCTGATGAAGGTCTTAAATTCTTGATTAATCCTTTCGGTTTGACCATTCGTCTGAGGGTGGTATGCTGAAGAAAATTTTAATTTAATTCCACATGTATTGCACAGGGCTCTCCAAAATTTGGCCACGAATTGGACCCCACGATCAGAGATTATCTCCTTAGGGAGACCGTGTAATCTGAAGATATCCCGGATTAATATTTTAGCCAATTGAGGAGCCGATGGAAGACCAACCAGAGGAACAAAATGTGCCATTTTTGAGAAGCGATCCACGACCACCCATACCGTATTGTGTCCCTTGCATCAAGGTAGCTCGGAAATGAAGTCCATAGAGATATGAGTCCATGGGGCAACTGGAACTGGTAATGGGCGTAATGGACCCATCACCCTCCTGCAAGGTGTCTTATGCTGCGCACATTTAATACAGGACAGGACAAATTCTCTGACATCTCCCTTCATGGTGGGCCACCAGTAGGAACGTAGTAGGAATTGATAAGTTTTAGTGATTCCTGTATGACCAGGAAAATATGAAGCGTGAGCCCATGTCAACAGTTTTTTACGTAAACTGGGAATAACAAAAAATTTTCATGGAGGCGGAGAGGATATCTGTGTAGGAGCGAAAACAATTGGATCAAGAATTGGACGTATCTGCGGATGGTCCTCTTCCTCTACCATAGTCATAAAAGAACGGGAGAGAGCATCCGCTTTTTTGTTTAAAATGCCTGGGCGAAATTGAAGCCTTAGATTGAACCTGGAAAAAAAAAAAAAAAGAGACCATCGGGCCTGCCTGGCATTCAATATATGAGCAGTTTGTAGATAAGTTAGGTTCTTATGGTCTGTAATGACCGTAACTGGAAATCTAGCTCCTTCCAGAAGATAACGCCATTCCTCTAGTGCCAAGCGTATAGCTAATAGTTCCAGATCTCCAATAATATAATTTTTCTCTGCGGGAGAGAATTTCCGGGAGAAGAATCCGCAGGGGTGGATCTTCCCATCTTCAGCGATCTGAGACAATACGGCCCCAATTCCAACAGAGGATGCATCCACTTCTACCATAAATGGTTGATCCAGCTGAGGCTGTCGGAGAATTGGGGCTGTAGAAAATGCAATTTTTAATTTTTTAAAAGCTTGTATTGCTGGATCAGGCCAAGAGGATGGGCTGGCTCCCTTCCTTGTGAGAGAAGTGATAGGAGAGACCAATGTGGAGAAATGTGGAATGAACCTCCTATAATAATTTGCAAAACCCAAGAAACGTTGAGTAGCTTTCAACGAAGTAGGCTGAGGCCAGTCGGCAATAGCTTTCAGTTTATCAGGGTCCATTTGAAGAATTTTTCCAGAGATTATATGCCCCAGGAAGGGTACCAAGGTCTGATTAAAGAGGCATTTTGACAACTTTCCAAAGAGACGATGATTTCGGAGACGAGACAATACTTCTAGTACATGCCGATGATGGTCTTGTAAGTTTGCAGAAAAAATTAAAATATCATCGAGATAAACTACCACAAATTTATAGAGAATGTCCCGAAAAATCTCGTTGACGTAGCCTTGAAATACAGCTGGCGTGTTACAGAGTCCAAAAGGCGTTACCAGGTACTCGAAGTGTCCATCCCTAGTATTAAAAGCAGTTTTCCACTCATCCCCTGCCTTTATCCGAATTAAATTATAGGCCCTGCGTAAGTCTAGTTTGGTGAAAAACTGAGCTCGTCGGACCTTGTCGAAAAGTTCGGAAATCAGGGGTAGTGGATACCGATTCTTTACCGTAATTTGGTTTAGGCCCCGATAATCTATACAAGGGCGGAGCCCTCCGTCCTTTTTCCCTACAAAGAAGAACCCTGCTCCAGCAGGAGAGGATGATGGCCAGATAAATCCTTTAGCAATGTTGTCCTTAATGTACTCTGCCATAGCGGTAGTCTCAGGAACAGATAATGGATAAACACGGCCATGAGGAGGGGTCTTCCCCGGAAGCAGGTCAATAGCACAATCCCATGGTCGATGCGGAGGGAGTTTATCTGCCACTTGTTCGCAGAATACATCAGCGAAATCCTGGTAGGGCTCTGGTAAATTGGACTGAGAGGGACCCACAGAGATAGAGGGTGGAGAGAACATCTCGGATGGACAGGTAACTGTGGTTAACTTACGCAAAGGAACCACCTTGGTCAAACACTTCTGTAAACAACTTGATTCCCAGGACAAAATTTGCATCTTATTCCAATTGAACACAGGGTTGTGCTTTTTTAACCAGGGTAGCCCCAACACCAGCTCGTAGGGAGACTTAGGTAACACAAATAATTCCAGCCATTCCTGATGAAGACATCCAATCTTGATGGATACTGGATGGGAGAGAGAAGAAAGAGATTCTCCTAGCACTGTTTTACCATCTTAGCCGGAGAGTACTAGTCTATTGGGTAATGGAACGACAGGAATACCTAGAGTCCGAACGAGAGTATCTGAAATGAAATTGCCTGCCACTCCGGAATCAATTAGAGCTTTAACCCTCTTTGTCCTGGACCCATGGGAAAGCGACACTGGTAGAAGACTGTCTGTTATTTGGGATGACTTGGACATGACCCCTAACTGAATGCTCCCTACTTCAGTCAGGGTCTCGCATTTCCCGCAAGCAGAGGACAATTCTTCAAAATGTGGTCGGGAGCAGCACAATAAATACATCATTTATTTTGGAAACGCCTGTTGCGTTCTACAGCTGTAAGGTTGGACTTATTGACCTGCATGGGTTCTTCTTCACTACTAGGAGAGAGAGAAGACTGGTTCACAGGAGGAGTACGGACCTGAAAGCGTTCCCCCCTGCCTCTACTAGCCCAGCGTTCCCGATGGCGAAGGTCGATCTTGATGCAGAGGGAGATGACATCAGCAAAGGACTCCGATAAATCTCTGGAGGTCAACTCGTCCTTCATCCTTTCTGAGTCCATGGAGGAAGGATGCCTTGAGAGCCTCCTTGTTCCACTTTAGCTCAGATGCCAGGGTTTGAAACTGAACTACATACTGACCAACAGATCGGGTCCCCTGGCGCACACGAAGCAAATCGGATGAGGCTGAAGCGGAGCGGCCTGGTTCGTCAAAAATCCTTTTAAATGCTGAAACAAATCCTTCATAATTAGACACAATGGGGTCAGCTCGTTCCCACAGGGGAGAGACCCAGTCCAGAGCAGCCCTGGTCAACAGGGAAATAACATACGCCACCATTGCTCAAGAGGTGGGGAAATTCTGGGGGAGACATTCAAATTGGATCTCGCATTGGTTAATAAACCCTTGGCACCACCTGGGATTACCATCAAATCTCTCCGGGGTTGCCAACTGGAGATGAGATTTAGATCCCGAAGCCCCTTGAGGCAAAACAGGTGGAGGGGGTGCAGCGGCTGCAGCTGGTGGAACCGGGAGAATAGATGCCAATGTAGTTTGGATCGAGACCAGCTGTCTAGAGAGCTCCTGCAGGTACTGGGCCACTTGCTGTTGGGCTGCCTCCTGGTTATCCATCCGAGAGGCCAGGTCCTGAAGGGACCCTGTACCTTGGGACCCAGCGGCTTCCATTGTGCGGCCTGAACAAACTGTCACGCTTGGCACTGGGGAAGTGGAAACTCTGGGTCCGGGTTGCGGGAGCAAACGAAGGCGAGGGGCCTGGATATATGTTGTCCTCATCCACAGCTCTCGAGTGTTGACGAGACCTGGGCAATGGTGCGGAGTCTAACCCACAGGATGGTGTTCACCAGTGACCCCTCCAATCGGGACTTGGGCTTAGCTGCACCCTGTGAGCAGGTCGCGGTCCTTTGACCAGGTACCCGAGCTCAGTGGGAATTGGAGACACAAATAACCGTGGCCCTAATAAGAGATGCCTAAGATTTAAGGCACTGTGGAGTGATCCACAAACAACGTAAAGAAGTCTGGCAATACTGTAGCACAAAGTTCACTAGTGACACGATTAGCACACAGGCAGATATGGTAATTCACTGTTGTATGAAGTTCACTAGAGGCTCGTTTAGCACACAGGCAGATGGTAATTAACTGTTGCACATGGTTCACTAGAGACTTGTTTAGCACACAGGCAGATGGTAATACACTGTTGCATGAAGTTCACTAGAGACACGTTTAGCACACAGGCAGATGGTAATTCACTGTTGCACACGGTTCACTAGGGACACATTTAGCACACAGGCAGATGGTAATACACTGTTGCACAGGGATCACAGTAACGTCTTGGCACACAGGCAGAGATGGAACACACTGTAGAGGAAATAGAACACCAGGAACCTGGACCGGAACTCAACTGGGGACTAGGAGACAACTGTTGTTCAGGCAGTTTGCAGAAAGGTGGATGCAGGTTATATACCCCACAGAACCCTTTGATAGGTGCACAGCGATCAGCTGACGCTCACCTATCCCAGGCCGGAAGTATAGTCACATGGGCCGACTGACATGGCGGCGCCCATGCCGGGAACCCCAATTCCAGACACCGGACCGCCTGCAGTCCCCTACACATGGGGAGAATGCTCAGCGTCCTCTCAGCTGCCGCGCCGAGAAGTCAGTTCAGACACTGCCAGCTTGAGTCAGGTCATTCCCCTAATCAGGCTTTTGCTGAAGCAGCTGGAGAAAGTGAAGGAGGAGCTAAGACAGAGCGATTTCGCTCAGCATGTGGGACTTGTGGATGAAGCCCTTCATTCGCTTTGCCAGGATTCCAGGGTGGTCAATCTGTCTAAATCAGACCACTACATTTTGGCCACCGTGCTCGATCCTAGGTTTAAAGCCTATGTGGTATCTCTCTTTCCAGCCTACACAAGCCTGCAGGGGTGCAAAGACCTGCTGGTGAAAACACTGTCAGCTGAAGCGGAACGTGACACGTCAACAGCTCCCTCTTCATTTTCTCCTACAACTGGGGCTGCCAGGAAACAACTTCGGTATCCTAAGCAACCCACTGGTGGTGATGCAGGGCAGGCAGGACCAAGTTTGGACATGTGGTCCGGACTGAAGGACCTGCCAACAATTTCTGACATGTCTACTGTCACTGCATATGATACTGTCACCATTGACAGAATGGTGGAGGATTACATCGGTGACAGCATCCAAATAGACAGGTCAGCCAGACAAACCTGTACTGGGAGGAAAAAGAGGCAATTTGGAGGCCCCTGTACAAACTGGCTCTATTTTACCTAAGTTGACCCCCCTCCAGTGTGTACTTCGAAAGAGTGTTTAGTGCAGCCGGGAACCTTGTCAGCGAAAGGCGTAGGAGGTTGCTTCCACAAAATGTGGAGAAGATGATGTTCATCAAAATGAATTATCAACTCTTCCAGGGAGACCAGCCTCCAGAATATACAGAGGGACCTGTGGTGGTGGATTCCAGCGGGGACTAATTAATACTCTGAGGATGAGGATGTACACAACACTGAAGAGGGTGAGGAATCGGTGGATGAGGATGACAACTTGCCTCCGTAAAGCCAGTTTGTGCAGGGACAGATTAATTGCCAGCTTGTTTTGTGGGGGCCCAAACGAACCAATCATTTCAGCCACAGTCGTGTGGCAGACCCAAATGATTGGTTTGTTAAAGTGTGATTGTCCTGTTTATACAACATTCCCAAGGACAATTCCATCTTGCACCTCTTTTTTTTCTTTGCATTATGTACTGTTTGGGGTCTAGTTTTTCAAACTGCCATCCTGTCTGCCACTGCAGTGTCACTCCTAGATGGGCCACGTGTTTGTTCCACCCACTCGTGTCGCTTAGCATAGTTATCCAGCTACCTCGGTCCAACCTTTTGGCCTAAAAATAATATTGTGAGGTGTGAGGTGTTCAGAATAGCCTGGAAATGAGTGGAAATGAACGTTATTGAGGTTAATAATAGCATAGGAGCAGAAAAACCCACAAATTCTGTGATTTTAGCTGTTTTTATGCCTTTTTTTTCCAAAAAATCCAGATCCAAAACACAAAACTCAGAACCCAAAACACGGAAGGGTGGTTTTGGCAAAACCAATCCAGATCCAAAACACGAAGAAAGATCCAGATCCAAAACCAAAACACGAAAAGTGGCCGGTGCACGCCCCTAATAGATATATATATATATATATATATATATATAAATATATATATATATATATATATATAAATATATATATATATATATATATATATATATAAATATAATATATATGGAATGGGTAAAAAATACCAGTGGGATAGCCTGGAAGCCCAACAGATGATGATCCTGACGAAGGGTGGTAAGTACCTTATCCCTCCCCTCTTCCCCCAACCCTTCCTTGGTGGTGCCTAACCCTAACCTCACCCCAGTGGTGCCTAAACCTAACTCCCCTTCCCGCACCCTAAACCTAATTGTCCCAAGGGAAGTGCCTAATTCTAACCTCCCCCCACCCTGCAGCCTAACCCTCCCAGGGGGGTGCCTAAACCTAACCCCCCCTCCCCGGAGAAATGGACAATACTTACCCGTCCGGACTATCGGGATTGTGGCAGTTCAGGATGCCAATGCCGGTAATACAACTACATCCCTATACTTTGTATATTATATATACAAATACACACACACACACACTATATTATATATATATATATATATATATGTGTGTGTGCGCCGACACCCTCCGTGTTTTGGTTTTGGATCTGGATTGGTTTTGCCAAAACATCACCTCCGTGTTTTGTTTTCGGGTTTTGGTTTTGGATCTGGATTTTTTTCTTAAAAAATAAAATAATAGCTAAAATCACACAGTAAAATGGGCCTTTTTTTGTTCCTACGCTATTAATAACCTCAGTAACATTCATTTCCACTAATTTCCAGTCTATTCTGAACACCTCGCAATATTGTTTTTAGGCCAAAAGGTTGCACCGAGGTAGCTGGATGACTATGCTAAGCGACACAAGTGGGTGGCACAAACACGTGGCCCATCTATGAGTGGCACTGCTGTGACAGACAGGAAGTCAAACAGAGTTATGGTTCCCATTTGCATGTAGCACGGACCCAGGAGATCCATGCTACTTGCATCTGTGTCATTGACACAGAGCACTGATGGGTCCGTGAGACCAGTCTGTGCTGCCGCAGTTAAGAAACCCCAAAAAACCTGTGTAAGAAAAATAAAAAAAATGGCATCCCCCCCCCCCAAAAAAAGAGCAACCAGGCCCGGGCAGAAATGACCCAGTGCTGGGTGTGCTTAAATACAGGGGACAAACGACATAGGGTTCCCCCGTACTTAAGCACAACCAGCAGTGGGCTAGTCAGAACCAGCCCTGGTTGCCAAAATACGGGGGACAAATGACATACGGGTCCCCCGTATGCTGTGCAACCAGCACTGGGCTCTGATCCGGTCCTGGTTCTGGAAATACAGGGGAAAAAAATTGTAGGGTTCCCCTGTATCTTCCAAAACCAGCACTGAACTCTTTCTAGCGGGGGGCTGATGCCAGAGCCAGGAGAGCCCTTTCACCAGGCCCCCCAGCCACAGCATCAGCCCTGACCACTAGTCAGCCCAGGCCGGGGATCCCTGGAGAGCTGGGGACCCTCTCCAGGGCACCCCAGGCCCAGGCTGATAGCACAGGACTATCCCTGCCACCCCTGGTGGCGGCTTTATAGTGTGGTGTGGTGTAAATAAAGACTAGCAAACATTGTTTTTATAAGTAGAACTTCAGGTCCCAGCAAGCCTGCCTCGCATGCTGGTACTTGGAGAACCACAAGTACCAGCATGCAGGGCATTAAGGGCCCACTAGTACCTGTAGTTCACCTGTCAAAAAATGTTTAATAAAAACACAGGACACACACACCGTAACAGTATAAGTTTATTAAACATACATGCACTCACACATACACACATGTACACATGCTTATGTATCCCCGTAGCTATTGGTCCACTTCTCTGGTAAAGTATCCATAGGGGACCTGTGAAAAAAAACTATACTCACCATCTCCTATGTGAGTTTCTGTCCTCGTTCCAAAGTAGGCATCCCACGGACTTGGCAAAAAAAAAACCTGAAAATCGCGAACCACATACTTAAGTACAGTTCAGTAGATCGGTACTTCCCGAATGACAGCTTAGCGACGAGATATCACCATGGAAACCCCTCCACTAAGCGTTCATTGGCTGAGAGAGGTCATCCCCTGTTTCTCAGCCAATGAACGGCTTCCTCCATTCTAGGTGCCTCATCCTCAGAGCCAATAGTCATCATCCTAGAGCCCTCAAAAGAGGACTGCCACAGTCTCAGATGATTGAAGTGGCTAGGATCACACGTGACCATTCCTAATTAGAATCAGCTCTTGATGGGGTTATTACCAAATTCCTTGATAGGGGCTATGAACATGGACTTCTGGCTAAATACAAGGAGTAAATACTACATATGCCTAGATCTAGTTTTCTTGTTAACAAAGATAAAAAACAAAATGCATTATTACCATTCCTCGGTGAATATAATACTTTGAGCCCTGTTATTCCAAGAGCCACAAGAGCCCTCTGGCCAATTTTGTCTACTGACAAGAATCTTAAGTGTTTCAAAAAGAAAGAACCCTTATCTTGCTATACCAGGGGAAGAAGTATTAAGGACATTATAGTCCACACAGATATCACGTGCTTTGGCCTTGACAACGGGGCCACTAGTCATAAAGCTTTATTAAGCAAACCCCCGGGATGCTACAAATGCCTTAGATGCACAATTTGCAACAGCATGGTCACTGGGATTTCCTTCCGGCACCCTAACTTGGACAAGTCATATAAGCTCAAACATGTATTGACTTGTACTTCCAATTTTATAATATACTTGATCACCTGCCCCTGTGGCCTAGCATACATCGGCAAATCCGTTAGAACAATAAGGGAACGCATGGCATTACATAGGTCGGCCATTAAGGCAGCTCTATCAGACAAGACTTCGGAACAACCAGTAGCCAGGCATTTTGCAGAGAAAGGTCACACGCTCAGCCAATTTAAAGATCAGATCATTGACCATGTCCCCAAGAATATAAGAGGGGGAGACAGAGCGGGGAAGCTTCTACAAGTAGAAGCCCGGTGGATTTTTGAACTTAACACCATTAGCCCATTTGGCCTTAATGAAAATATACAATGGAGCGTGTTTAAGTGACAATAGCTAGTACCGACATTTTTATTCATATAAGTCCCTTTTACATTCTGACCTCGGATATTATTTGTTTCTCTTTTGGATACTATTCTTTCATACATTTATCATATCATGTTCACTACTACACATTTTATTCTGTTGTTACCATTTGACACACTGGTTCACTTTGGCTTTATACCTTTTAGTCACTTTGATTTTCTCACTTGATATATATTACTCAATACACTCAAGATTACTTTCATTTCACTCACCACATCACATATTTTTATACTTGCTCATTCATTACACTAGTTTTTCTGGCTACACTTTTTCTTTCTTTTTTTTCTTTTTCCTTTAGGTTTAGGGACCCATGCATTATTTATTTGTTACTCTTCAACCCTAGTTGACACTTCATCCATATTGGTACATATTCTATTCTTGTTTTACAATTTAACTATTAAACATGATACTCGATGTTTATGTTTCTCCGATATGTTTAATATATGCTTATTGTAAGTCGGTGTATGACAACACGCTGTGTATGCGTGTTCTTTTTGAAGATCCCTCCAGCTGGGCATGTGACCATTTGTTATGTACCCATTCTGTCATACCTTTTTCCATTTCTGAATGTATTCCTTGTTCTACTTAGGGTATGGGGAAGTGTAACTATTTGTGTTCTCACTCTTTTGGACGGGTGGTAGGTTTCTCTTTTTTGAGTCTTGATTCCTTGTTTTTTTTTTGTATATCGTTGTCCTAGTGTCTTGGTCACCATGGTGACATGACGCTGGATACGCCATGACGTCACTGTCGGGGGCCGCGGTGGAAGTCGGAGACGTTCTCCCCTGAACTCCGCAGTGATTGTACTCTGTGAGGGCTTCTCTGCTTTATAAGGTCAGTAATTTTATGTATCTTTTACACCTTGATTAAGGGACGTGTGTGTCCCGAAATGTCGGATTTTATATTTGTTTCAATATGCTATTTGAATTTATGAACAGTCTCCGAGTGCCGCTGCTTGTTGTTATTACGAGGGTGCATATTGTTTGTCCAGATGGCACTGGAGCACGTTGGATTTTGGACTGCCGATCCGATTATGATTTCTCTCTCTCTCTCTCTATATATATATATATATATATATATATATATATATATATATATATATATATATATACACACTCCTGTGAGTAAGTTTATTGAGCCTCAAACTATACTGCCCTCAAGAATATCCACAGAGCAAATTTTTATGATGATGGAGACTTGATTACGGGTTACCCACAGGAATTGGATCCAAGGACCCATAGGTCATTTATGCTGATACATAAGTGGTGTATTCCACTTACTAAGGTACACCCCCATTCACACAGAGGGGACTATACCTGGTGGAGGTTACCATTAATATATAATACTGCACTAGGAGGCGCTCTCTCTCCACCTTTTTAACACATATATATATATATATATATATATATATATATATACACACTGTATATACATATATATTTAAAATTGAATGAAAGAAGAACTTACTATATTCATTGAAAATTACCTCAACTTTTTTAGCAATTTAGCAATTTAAATAAATTGTACCTAACCGACAAATACTGTATACCCGTACCTCATACACCTCTGTCAGATGGCTTAGACTCCCTGCGGAAATCTCTATGGTACCTATTTATCAAACTAATTCTGTCTTTAAAACATGCAGAGACAGATTTCACAGTTATTTATGAAGCTTGTAGCAAGAAAGCAGGATATAGGCCCCATGCATTCATTTACAGTTCTCACCATGAAAATCGCTGCCAAGAGCCAGTGGTGAAACTACAAGCCCGCATAGAGATTAGAGATGAGCGGTTCGGATATCAGAGATCCGAACCCACCTGAACTTAGCGATCCGAGTCGGCTTGGGATTTCCCGCCTGACTCGGATCTCAAAATGAGGCAAAACATTATCATCCCGCTGTTGGATTCTCGAGGGTTTTGGATTGTATAAAATTTCCCCATGATTTTCATTCCCGCTATGGAGAATGAAGAGGAAGGAGGGGGCTGTGATCGCTGTGCTGTGCTATTGCTGTGTATAGGGGATGGCTACTGTTGTCACTTGTCAGGGGCTGGCTGCTTAATGTCCATAGGGGCTGGCTGTTGTTCTGTCCATAGGGGCTGGCCTTTGTCCTATCCATAGGGGCTGGCTGTCTTTTGTCCATAGGAGCTGGCTGGCTGTTGTCCATAGGGGCTGGCTGGCTGTTGTCCATAGGGGCTGGCTGTTGTCCTGTCCATAGGGGCTGGCTGTTGTCCTGTCCATAGGGGCTGGCTGGCTGGCTGTACTGCTGTGTTGTCCAGGGGGTGCTCTGTCCATCAAGTTTTATTTTTCTGTGTGTGTGCGCCCGTTAGCCACACTTATCAGCAACATAGCTGCACAGGGGTGCTGCCTGTATGATTTATCAAAGGACTGCTGCTTCGTTCAGGAGTGCTCTCCCCCCAAGTGCCCCCCCCAAATAAAATAAATCAAAGTATTTATTTTCTCTTTGTGTGTGTTAGGCACACTTATTATCAGCAGCGTAGCTGCGCAGGGGTGCTGCCTGTGTCATTTATCAAGAGGCTGCTGCCTCGCTCAGGGGTGCTCTCCCCCCAAGTGCCCCCAAAAATAAAAAAATAAATCAAAGTGTTAGTTTTTTTCTTTGTATGTGTGTTAGCCCCACTTATGATTTGGTGGTGCAACATTTAAAAAAAAATGACAGGGGCATGCAGGAGATGCTCCCGGTGGCCCAAAAGATTTCTGGGCATTTTCGAAATTCAGCAACTGCTTGTCGAAGATTGCAGAACCAGCTAGAACTGATGAATTTGCCCTACCATCAGCTGAAGCAAGAGGTAGTAACTAGGTGGAATTCTACCCTCTATATGCTTCAGAGGATGGAGGAGCAGCAAAAGGATATCCGAGGATACACTACGGCCTATGACATCGGGAGAGGAGTGGGAATGCACCTTAGTCAACCCCAGTGGAGAATAATTTCTATGTTGTGCAAGGTTCTGAAACCCTTTCAACATGCCACATGGGAAGTTAGTTCAGACACTGCCAGCTTGAGTCAGTTCATTCCCCTAATCAGACTTTTGCTAAAGCAGTTGGAGAAACTGAAGGAGGAGCTTAAACGGAGTAATTCTGCTAAGTATGTCAGACTTGTAGATCATGCACTTCTTTCGCATTGCCAGGATCCAAGGGTCGTCAATCTATTGAAATAAGATCACTATATTTTGGCGACCATACTTGATCCTAGGTTTAAGTCATACCTTGTATCTTTCTTTCTGATGGACATAAATCTGAAAAGATGCAAAGAGCTGTTGGTGGAAACATTGTCAGCTCAAGCGGCACGTGACACGGCATCATCTCCTCCTTCAGTTTCTGCAGCTGCCAGGAAAAAACTACATTTTCCTAAAATACCCACTGCTGGTGGTGATGCAGATCAGTCAGCAAAAACTAATGTCATCTGGTTCGGTCTGAAAGAACTGCCTACAATGAGTGACATGTCTACCGTGACTTTGTCTGATACAGTCACCATTCAGAGAATGGTGGATGATTATTTTAGGGATAGCATCCAAATACTAAGCATGTCAGACAGTCTGTTTCACTACTGGCAGGAAAAAGAGGCAATTTGCAGTCCCTAACACAAACTGGCTTTGCTATACTTAAGTTTTTCACCCTCCAGTGTGTACTCTGAAAGAGTTTTCAGCGCATCCGGGCACCTTGTCGGTGATCGGCGTAGGAGGTTACTTTCCCAAAATGTGGAAAAGATCATGTTCATCAAAATAAATTACAAATACCACGAGGAAGACCTTGACCAGCAATTAAGTAAAAAAACTTCAGAAGCATCTGTAATGGTGGATTCCAGCGGAGATTAATTAATATTGTGTGAAGAAGAGGATGTACACACTGATGGGGATGACGATGACAACATCTGATCATATTACCTATGTTGTAAGGACAGTTTGTGTATGGGATCATTGCCACCAATGTACACTGTCCATTGGCAGCTTGTTTTGTGAACGGTGCAAACAAACCAATCATTTCAGCCACAAGTGGCAGTCCCTGTCACTGAAGTGATTGGTTTGTTAAACTGTGAATGTCCTGTTTCATATATACAACATAAGGGTGGGTTGGAGGGTCCAAGGACAATTCCATCTTGCACCTCTTTTCTTTCCATTATGTGCTGTTTGGGGCATTGCTGCCTGACAATTTTAATGTTATGGTTTATGAATGTCCAGAAATTGTAATGGCCACAGACAGCATCTCCTGCATGCCCCTTTCATTTTTTTCAAAGAAAATTCTGAACCAATAAATTGATAGAGTGGCCATATGGCTGACATCAGTTCTGCTGGAACAGGATTGATGCATCCTCCTTTTTCTACCTTGCTAATGCGTTGCTCAGGTTCCGGTGATATCGTTCACACGTGTTTCCACCGGTTCTGCTGTGAGTCTCCTGTTCAAGTCGAGTATCCAGTTCCCCAGTCTGCGTTGTTTTGCTCTTGCCTTTGTGTCATCCAGGCGGCACAAGCCGCACCTCGGCATCCAGTGTTTGCAATCCAGTGTGCTGCTGCTTGTGTCAACCCAGTGGCACAAGCTACACTGCAGCATCAAGTGTACGCAAGCCAGCGTACAGCCGCTTGTGTCAATCTGGCAGCACAAGCTGCACATTAGCATCAAGTGTACTGCTTCTTGTGTCAATCCGGCGGCACAAGACGCACAAGTGACATTTAACCAATAGTTCAGCCCTTAAGGCTGCTACATGGCCCAAAGGCCACCTGTTATCAATCCTCACCAGCCCTAAAGGCTAGAACGGCCGCAACTTGCCAAGGGTTCCAGCCCTCAAGGCTGTTGCAGGACTGGTTCCTAATCATAGCTCTGTATTCCACTACTACTCAGCACGGAGGCTGCATCAACAATTAACTATCAACTATCAATTCTAACTTCAGCCAGTGGCTGCACCAATTAACAAGTATCAATTCTTCTTACTTCAGCCAGTGGCTGCGCCAATTGTCAAGTAACAACAACATCAGAAGAGAGGAAGAACTAAATGTCCTGGGATGGTGCACTGAACTGATATGTTAAAATATAACTTTTATTGGATGAATGGTAAAATTCTAATATTCTCGAAAATAAATTAAAATATAGATAAGTAGTGTCAAAAGAGATTGAAAATGATTAAAAATGTTGTTCTAAAAAGAACATTTAGAGCAGCGCTCCTACATATTCATACTATATTTTGTATTGTTAGTGATATTCGTGGTGTATATTTTATTTGGTATATGAATATAGTGTTCCCACACTATTTAAACAATACCACACAGAAAAATAATAATTATCCCTGCTATTAGTATTTGTTCAGTATGTAATACTCTGGCAATCAATACTTCTCAATCAATACAGCACTGTGAAGCTGCAGGCTGTACCCCAGTGTATGCTTCCATACCCCAGTGTATCCATATAAGCACTGTGACGCTGCATGCCATAACCCAGTGTATCCATACAAGTACTGTGATGCTGTACCCCAATGTGTATCCCTAACACACAAGTACTGTGATGCCGCAGGCTGTACCCCAGTGTATCCATATAAGTACTGTGACCCTGCAGGCTGTACCCCATAGTATCCATATTCTGTATTCAAGTATTCTGCGCTGTTTGGGCCATTGTTGACTGTGTTTTTGCGTAAACGACAAACATTTTTAAAGTTTATTAAACTGCCATCCTGTCTGCCTCTGCAGTGCCACTCTTGTTTCCTTGATGTAAGCTGAACTGCCACATGTTTTTGACGCCCACTCCTGTCGCTTAGCTTAGTCAGCCAGCTAGCTTGGTGCAACCTTTTGGCCTAAACTTGATGAAATCACTATTGTGAGCTGTGAGGTGGTCAAAACTGACTGGAAAAAAATGTTATAGAGGTTATTATTATTATTATTATTATTAACAGTTTCTTATATAGCGCAGCATATTCCGTTGCGCTTTACAATTGGAAACATTGATAGAACAAAACAGGGTAATAACTGACAGACATAGAGGTAAGAGGGCCCTGCTTGCAAGCTTACAATCTATAGGGAAATAGGCATTGATACACAAGGATAGGTGCTATATATATTGCAATTTGGTCCGGCCAGAATGCAGAGTTCCTTGGTTGGCTGCATGATCCAGTTATTAATACTGTAGGGACAAAAACAGGCCCAAATAATATGATTTCAGCTGTTTTTATGATTTAAAAAAATAAAATACAGTTCCAAAACTAAAACCAGCAAGGGCGGTTTTGCTAAACCAAATCCAGATCCAAAACACGAAGGAGATACAGATCCAAAACCAGCAAAAATAGCCCGGTGCACATCTCTAAATAGAACCATACTTTACAGTTTACAGAACACAAATTATCATCATCAGGTAACCATATTAGGTCAATTAGAAAGAAAAAAGTACAGGTTTGTCCTCATACACCTATCCTATTTGCACCATATGGCGCACGACACCTGGCATAACTTAGATGCTCCACTACAGGTAGAGATTCCGTACATTCATAATTTTTCCAGAATTTGGCATTTTATCAACATCATAGCCACATACAAATTCGCTTACAGCATGCTGGGTATTTATGTGATATCCCCAAAGTGTATAAAGTGTACCCCTTTGGACTGAGACAAGTGCCAGTCATATTTTTATATGTATTCCATGTACAGTAGGGCAGTAAAACTGCCAGTACATATATATATCTCCAGTATATTTATTTATGTTAACCCCTCAAAGCAGGGAATTTGTAGTGGTTTGCCCCCATTGGACAATGGACTCTGGGAGACACGCGGCCAGGCACAGGATACTACCATCCATGGTATAGGGGAAACTGTCCCCATAAGATAAGCCCAGTAGGTCAGTGGGCTAGAGCGGCGCGTGCGGGCAGCGGGAAGAGGACCCGCACGTGACAGTTGACTATATAAGGACTCCCACAGGGGCTGCTGGGTAGGCAGGCTATCGGCGGAACGGGTGCCGCGCTGATCGGAGAACGCTGTGGGGTTTGTAAGGAGAGCCGGTTAGGTGACTGCCACTGGAAGGAGATCCGGGTGCGGAGCAGCCAGAGAGCTGTGAAGACACTGCCGGAGGAAGCAGCATCACAGCGGGACCACCCAGATTCCACCCCCTGCCTGGTGACAGACAGCTGGGATGCTGAGGCGGGCTGTGGGCGTCGGCAAGTGCCAGAGGCTGACTCAGAGACTGTAGGAGGGTGTCAGAGGTGGGGTGACTGAAAAAGGAGACCTCCCTTCAGATGTACAGCTGCCAGAGAGGTCTGAAGCAAAATAGCAGAAATCACCTCACATTATAGTGACACTGCCTTACCATCAGGACACCACTTAACACGTATTTAAATAAAAGACTGAGACTGTGCCCAGTTATCCAGGAGTATAGTCAGAAGAGACTAAGACAATTAATTCATAAACTGACTTAATTGGATAAAAATCATTAACCTTTAGAGGAGTTACCTTCACTTTCGAGTGCAGGACAGATAACAGACATATACAACAAGTGACAATTGCCAGATCTTTATAAAGGATCTATATATTTTCCCTCTGTTAATCTACTCATCAACCCAGGCAACGTTGTATCAATTTTAATAGCCAATTATCTCTAGCATGCAGAGATAGACTAGAGACTAGGGTACTTCATATCCAGGTGCACCTGGTATTAGTGAGGCATTTGTTCTGAGTTAAACTACGGTCTAAAAGGGAAATGTTATATGTTCATATGTCAATCACCTATTGATTCCACAGTTGGTTCGCGTATCCTGAGTTCCTGCATAGTAAAGAAACGGACCAGAGTGTACTTTAATTTGTTTAAAAGAGTGTCCATCCTAATGTATTGTAAATGTGTTAATGCAATGTTATTGTGAAGAATTGCCTTTATCAGTTATTTACCTGAAAATAAATACTTTGTGTGAGTACTTCCATTTGCCTGTATCACCATCCGGAAGGTAGAGAATTAAGCAGAACTGAGGAACTGGTAAGGAAATATCTGCTACACCACCCTTATTATCACCTTTCCCCTTTCGGGGTATGACATTTAGGATTAACATTTTGACGCAAAGGGATTGGTATAAAGTCATATATTAAATACAACAATGTGTGGTGCCAGGCATGGCTCGGATCACTATATACCAGAGCTCTGTCTTTTGCCTTCTTACCCAGGTTAGTGACGGAGTCGCACACAGTACATGAAATGCCAGCATCAGTAGTCAGTGTACCCCTGCATTCTACTTTTGTTGCTTTATTGATGGGATTAATTTTGTGAAAAAGTCTCTGGCAGGACGACTGGTGCTGCTAAGTTGCAAAGTCTGTGGTGAGCCAAATGGGCTTATTTGGCAGGATTTGAGGATACTGTGCCTGATTCAGATCCGCTCGCTCGCGTGTGCTGAGCGCTCACAAGCGGGTCGATGGTGGCCCAGTGCGCATGCGCATGGTGGAGCCTGCTCTGTCGTGAGCATGCGCGAGACCCGGATAGCGAAGGGCAAACCGTCACTCTGGGTCTCGTACCAAAGGGGGCGTGCTGTCGATGTTGAGTGACAACACCCACTCTTTGGTGGGCGTGCCGGGGGTGTGGCTGCCCAGATGGAGCATACCCATTTCGACCTTTTGCACATATCAACCTTCATCCTATCCCTATTGACAGGGCCGGATTATAGGGGGGGCGACAGGGGCGGTCGTCCCGGGGGTTCCAACACCTAAAAGGCCCCCACACAGCAGCAGCAGTTGCACAAGAGCAGGCACCGATATTAAGCCCCGCCACCTCGTTGCAAAATGCCACAACTCTCGGGTCAATCGGCTGGAGGCGGAGCCAGTATGATGCATTTCCATTACAATTGTGTCATTTGGCTCCGCCCCTTTCCGATTGACCCGCGAATCGCAGCCAAAGCTGCGAGGGAGCTGAGCTTAATAACATGGTGCCTTCCTGCCAGGTCCCCTCCTCATATACAACATGCAGTGCAGATGGTGCAAGGTAAGTGTGTGTGTGTGAAATGTGTGTGTGTGACTGTGTATGTATGTATGTTTGTGTGTAATGTACAGTATGTGTGACACATGCATGTGTGGTGTATATATGTGTTATTCTGTGTGAATGTATGTATGTGTGTGTAAGTATATAAATATGTGTGTGGTGCATGTGTATATAAAAATATATACAACTATATTGATAGGGGCCCCCACAAAGTTGTTGCCCCAGGGCCCCCTCAAACCTTAATCCGGCCCTGCCTATCGACCTACTGACTGTCAACCATGGCTATGGACCCTAATACTGCAGGGTGACTTTTCTACAGCACAGAAGTAAAACAACTTCAGTAACAATACTATGCCAGTGGCAAGATCAGAGCACTATTTAGTGTAATTGGGTTTTCCAAATTCTGTATGGACACCACCTAGGAGTCAGTCACTGCAGATTTCATGGTTTCTAATAATTGTTTCAAAGAAGAGGAGACTATTAGCATTTGTAACCATGTGTAGCAAATATACATTTAATTACTGTAAGCCTACGAAAGTGATAGCACTGGAAGAAAAAAACAGCAGACACATTAATACATTCCAGACATACAATGCACAAAATATTGCCTAATTATTAATATAATATATCAACCAGTCAACCAATCAATAAATAAACCAATCAATCCTATTATATTTTTTATATACAAGAAACACAATCATTTACAAGTAGGGCCTGTGTTAGTAATGATAAAACATTTTGATACGGAGAGAAAGACAGTACAGGCAGAGTACAATAGTAAAAGACTAGACAACTCTTGAAGGGATGGATTTGAGGCATATTGGGAGACCATCAGCAATGTATGCAGAGGGGAAATACAGTTTTAGGTTTATGAATATAAATGTAACAAAGGGCACGACTCCTTAAAACTGAATTCTTGTGTTAGGAGCTTGAGTGCTTTGGAATAAGCCAGAGGAGCACATAAGCGCAATGGGCTTGAGAGGTAAAATATAGTTGACTTCTAAGGGTTAAAGGGGATATTTATCAAATCTTGGAAATAGATAAAGTGGAGAAGTTTCCTGTACTAACCAACCAGCTTTTAACTGTCATTTTACAGGCTGTATTAGTAATATGACAGAAGCTGATTGGTTACTATGAGCAACTTCACTTTATCTCTCTCCAAGATTTGCTAAATCTCCCCGTAAATTTCAGGACATTCTTTGATTGACAGTTGTGTTTAGTGAGGCAGCCTATCAGGATATCCTAGCGAGGAAAGCATACTATTCTTATCACAGGATGAAATAGGGTTTTTCCACTGTTCTACTGGAGTTCGGGTGCGTTGGTTACACAAAGGTGAGTTCCTGTTTTCCAGTTTTTTTCTTCTTCTTTCCTTTCTTTGTTTCTTCTTTCTTCCCCTTCCCCCTCCCGCCCCTTGCTTCTCCTCCCCCCTTACCCAGCTATTAATTTCTCTTCTCTGTCGCCCCATATCCCTGCAGCCTCCTTCTCTTTCAGCCACCCCACTCCCTTTCCTCACTGCCCAATTGCATATTCTTGGCCTAATCCATTGCCTATCATCCTTCTCCCTGCCTTGCCCTGCAGTCATGTTTTGTGGATCCTACCCTTCCTTTACTCCTTGATCCTCCTATCACTCTCATCCATTTTGCAGGCTTTGGCCCACTCCTCCCCTTTGCGTCACTAGCCCGGGCTGTGTATTTATTCGCAACACTTACCTGTGTGTATGTCCATGTTTGCACACACTTGTTTTCCGCTCTGTGAGCTTCTGCATTTTTATGAACTCCCCTCTCCTCCTCCTTCTCCCACTCCCCCCTGCCCTCCTTTGGTCTCCATGCCATCTTCTTCCCAGATCCTGCATTCCCTTGCCTCCACCCATCCTTGCTTTCTTGCCTGTTTAGACAATTTTGTTTAAGTTTTTTGTGAATAACACCCACCCCACGTGTCCCTTCGTTTTGTTACTAACATTCCCTTCTCGCTCCTGTTTCACTCCCCGCCCCCCCCTCACATTGATTTTTCTGCTTTACTGGCTATTGGCCCCTCTGGGAACTCCCCCTACACCTCCCCTTTCCCTGTGAGGTGTAAGGCAATGAGCCGGGCTGTGCGTGATTGGCATTCCAAACTTCCATTGTGCTTCCCTGCTTATCTACAGGAGCATGCAGGCCAATGTGAGTCCCTCAAGAGTCCAGAGCCACCCAGCACTTTGTCAGAGGTTGAACCATCCTGGAACAACAATTAAGTGCAGAGGTTCCCAAACACGGTCCTTATAGCACCCCAACAGTTCAGTTTTTAGAGACATCCATGGTTGAGCACAGGTGGTAAATCAAATTGACTGCGGTACTAATTAAATCACCTATGGTTAACATGAATGTCCTTAAAACCTGGACTGTTAGAGTGCCTTGAGGACCAAGTTTGGGGACCTCTGGTTAAGTGGTTAAGAATTCAGGTTACCTTCAACAATATGAACACCAATCCACCAGATGTGCTCCAGTGCGTCACTTCCAGTAAACTGTCCTCTGCGCCCTGCTAGCTCAAAGTAAAATTTGAGGCCTGTAAAGTATAATATAACAACCTAAGGGAACGTATAGCAGTTCCCCACACATTTCTAGCCAAGCCCCAGCACTCCTTTGTCATCCAGTCCCTGTATTATCAATGCTAATAGTTCTCATCTGGCCACATTTATTCCAAGCCTCCTGCACCCACTCCTCCCTACAATAACTCTCCCTCCAATGTACTCACTCACCCAGTTCCCCTTCTATCAGTCCCATCTGCCTCACAGAAGTTCCAGTATCTCTTTCTACAGTATCTTTGCCACAGGCATGCTTCCGCTATCAGCCCACTCACCGGGGTCCAGTTATCAAATATTGATTGGGGCAAAGAAGCGCTGTGGCCAGCCCCAACAGATCAATACGTTACTCATAACGCATCTAAAGTGAGCAATACCACACTGCGGAGGGTGCTGTTGAAAACCATTAGTTGATGAGTGAAATATCAGCAGACCTTTGCATAGGGGTGACCCCTTCGGTTCTTGACCTGGTATTTTCTGTGGCACCATTCAAATTAGTAAAACATGTATATAAAAGCTGTGACCTTATTGCGCCTTTCACAAGTTTTGTTTCTTTTCTTTGAAGGGTGCATTGCATGTTAAATATTTACTATACAAAGGAGTAGGAGTCAGCATCCGCTGGCGAACTTAAAAACTGAACTAAATTATATTAATAGTATGAATAAGTTTGCCGGGAGCTTCAAGGCTGGATTGTCACATGGTTTTCCCTCAATAGAACTGCATTGTCTGGGGATTTTTGTCTCCTGTGAGTCTGATGTGAGACTGGCTGCATTGAAGCTCAGTATATATTGTTTCCTATGCTCGCTTATATCCCCTTAGACTACAGTAAATAGGACTTGGCAGATTGTAAGATTTCTTTTTCATTCATATGGAGATTCTGTTACCAGTGTTATAGCCCATAATTCATGTATTTGTGCACAAATTATCTTATAATAGGACACATATTTGGATGATGAGATATTGTGCATTATTATATAGAAAAATATTCTGCATGATAGATAGATACAGTATATAGACTTTCAATTCCATTACACACGTACCAAGCAGTTTCTCAATATGTCTGACATCACAAATTGGACAGGCATTTAAATTTGCCCGCCAAGTTGTGATGTCAGCGTCGGTGCTCCCTGCAGGCAATGTATGGGCGGTTAGCGGCATAGGCAAACGCGGGAGAGTTCCGGTTGCCTGAAAACCCCCCCTCCCCAGCCCACAATATAAATAGCATACAATACGATTTTATTAGTGCTGCATGTTTCCACAGTATGACAAATTAAATAATTACCACCACCTGTGGATCTTTTAAGATGTGTCAGCCAGTAATGAATACACCTGTGCACCAACTAGACATTTTTACAAATGAAAGAATGCACTGTAAAGGTGTCCATCCACTAGCAGACATGAAAACGAATGCACGATTACGACATTGTAAGCATGCAGTCACTCAGTGCAGGCTCATCAATCATCTGCAAACATGCTCAACCTGACGTTATTGTCCGGCATGTTTGCACGATGATAGATGTCTAAATAACCAGCGGGCATGCGCATCGCTGGTCATTTCAGACATTTTTGCAAACGATTTTTGAACGATAATTATCTTTCAATCGCTCAACTTAATCGTCTAGTGGATGGGCACCTTTTATTGTTGTAATGCTATAGACTATGAATAAGGTTCATTGTTAATAGTTATCCAGTGCATAAGGAGACATATATGTATATATAAATATATGGCGAGGGTAGTGCTAGCTTCTGTTGCTCCCCAGACTCCTGTTTTGCTCACATGCTCTGGAATGGTGCCCACATATGAAATAAATTGCTCAGGCAGGATGGCCCTACTGCTGCTTCTAATGTCTTACTGCAGAGGTTCCCAAACGCGTTCCTTAAGGCAACCCAACAGTCCAGGTTTTAATGATTCCATGCTTGACCACAGGTGAATTAATTAGTAGCTCAGTCAATTTGATCTAACAACCTGTGCTCATCCATGGATTTCTCTAAAATCTGAACTGTTGAGGAACCTTGAGGACTGCTTTTGGGAACCTCTGGCTTACTGTGGTCGCTGGTCCTGTATATGTTGGAAATATGACATACACTACACTTTGTATGATGCATAATAAAGCTGGTTAAGTGCTAATTACGCCCTCTTCATGGACTGGACACACTTGCTCTAAAATCAAGTATTTGAAACCCCCCCTCTAGACATCCTGCACTTGCCCCTGGTAAGCGGGTTACCTGTATACATAATATGCAGATACACCAATATATAAGCATCAGCTGTGCTGCTGTTATGGATGTACCCAGTAAGCACACAGAAAGTTTACCTAGAGTAATGGCAGCAGGCAAGGTAGGGGTTAATAGCTGATGCAGTTGTGTGCTGGAGACTGCTGCTGGAAGTAATCAACTGGCACAGGTGGATATACACAATCAGTTATGCTGGGCATACACTGTGCAATTTCTGTCAGATATCTGTTCAATTTGGTTGGTTGGAATGGAAGTCTGGTAATATATAGGAGCAAATAACAATAGAAATTTGCTCCCAAACACTAGAAAACGGACCAGATTTTCTTTCCCACCAGACAGATTTGACAGATATCTGACAGATAATTGTAAAGTGTATGCCCAGCATTAGGATGCAGATCTGGACTGTAAGCAGACCAACTTTACAAGATGCAGGCTGGAACAATGTCGAAGCAGCAATGCTGGATTTGGGCTTGGTTGTGGCCGGCCAGCTACTCAGGATGCAGGTAGGAATAATGTTGTACATGTAATGCTGTATATGAACTTGGTTGTGGCAGGCCAGCTATTCAAGATGCAGGTGGGAATACTGTGAAGCCTGCAATGCTGAAAATGGATTTGATCATGGCATGCCAGCTACTCAGGATGCAGGTGGGAGTTTATAACAGAACCAATACTTGATATAGCTGAACTGACAGGTGAATGCAGTTTGGAGCTTGTAATAGAATCAGTGCTTGAAATGGTTGAACTGGCAGGCAGATGCAGGTTTGGAATTTGTAACAGAACCAATACTTGATATAGTTGAACTGGCAGGCAGATGCAGGTACACACTGGCACTAGACACAAACAGGTGAGTAGCTGCACATAGTAGTGTGGCACCCCACCAACATCCTGTGTTCCTACCCACACTGATGTGCCTCTATGAAAATGTTAAATATTAATGTGACTCCTGCCATTGTCTAATATAGGGCATGATTTAACTGGTTTCATTAAGGTTCAGGGACTATTTGCACTGCCCCCTCAGTGATGGTGGACGTTAGGGGACCAGTGAGTACTATAGCAGACTCAAGGATTTGAACTAGAGAAAAATGGCAGTTGGTGAGGTAGCTTGACAGTCGAAGGGGCTGCGCTGCCTTGATGCTTACCTGAGGGCTGCGGCCGTACTCCGGGACAAGCAGCGGAGGTCTCTGAGGTGGGAAATATCCGATGGGACCAAGCTGTGTCATCCGGGGAGGTTCTGAGAACAATCAGCATAAAAGGGGTGTGTCGGACAACCCCTAAGAGAGTGCCTCAAGCGGAGCTGTGGAAATATAGAGACACTGAGCTTGTAAAGGAGCTGGAGGTTGAGAGCTGATACTGGAGGGGTAAGAAAGCTGCTGCAACCTCCCAAATAGACACTCAGTGACATTAGCGCCTATTAACTGGAGGCCTACAGTTGTCCAGAGAAGGTACTGACTGTAACAACAACACTATCGCAGCAGGATAATTTACAGAGGATTACAGTGTTGCATTAATTAGAGCCAAGTATTGTAGCTGGAACAGTTTAAGAACATCTGTACAGAACTTGGCAAAAACAGAGTAGATTGCCAGTTAAATAATTCCCAAAGAACTGTTCCTCATATCCCGGGCAACGAAGGGTGCACCCTATTAACTATTTAAGCGCAGAACTAGCATTGTATGAGACTTTTAAAGAGCAGTAATTTGAGGAAAACATTTTCCTATAAAGGTGTATAGAAAAGTTTGCAATTGTATTCTTGATGTAACCTTGTCCGTTTATCATACTCACGTGAGGTTTTTGTATATATTTAAGAGATGTTAGGGGAATTGCAAAATTAGTCATTTGTTAATTGCCACTAGAGCATACTTACCCATTTATAGTTTGCAGGTTCGAAGTCCGGAGTTCGCTAGTGATCTGCAGGTTCCTGAAAAATAAAATAAACAAGAGTGTTAATGTGTGTGTTACTGTCTACTGAAATGCATTGTTGATATATGAATATTGCCAAGTGTTTCTTTGTTCTTTCAAAGTAAAATAAACATAAGAAAGGATTCACTATTGCCATCTTTACTGTTATACTATGTTGTATGATTACATTGTGAATAAACTCATAGTATAGGGTATCACAGTAGCCAGAGTCCAGGTAGCTAGGATAGCAACTGATAGCCAATCAGGCAGAGAGCTGCAGCGGCACATGTAACAGCTGCAGGGCCAAACTCATATGTCTGTGAGCGATGTACAGTAGTTCACAGACATATTGGGTGTACACAGCCACTGATGCACTTTCAATATATTATACATTAATAACGAACGATATACCTACAAGTGTGTCCCCAGCATTATTATACCATTGTTATGGCCTGTCGATAAAATGATTACACTCTATTATGTTATTTAGCACTTTAGTTAATACCAATTATAATACCAAAGTGAGAGCAATAGATTTGCCTAATATTATCTGCCATTAGGTCTGTCTATTATTGCCTGCCATATAGATAGGTAGTCACTAAACTGTTACCTTTCTATCAGCAGAGGTATTGTCTGTATTTTAATCAGAAAGTTATTAGTTTTGTGATATGCACTTAGCAATTTGGCAATATCCTGTCAATGCGTCCAGTATAGTCTGTCATTTTAGACTGTTAGCAGATAACTAGTGATAACTTGTTAGTGAGTGATATTGGCTGACATTTAACAGTCTACGATTAACATGTCAATAATTAAAATGTAGTCTCTAATTTTAGTCAGTATGTCAATAGTTTAGTGACCGTGTATTAACAAACGAGATTTGGTCAGAAAATTGGATACAATACAATGTAAAAATAGCGAGTCAATGAGTTGTCACTAATTGGATCCAAAGTGAATCAAAATGATTACCAGTAGTGTACGTTATCTATTAGATGAAGCTAGGGTGGTGAGGGATCATAGGGCTCGATTCAAACCCGCTCGCTATATGCGTTTGCATGCAGCAAAAGTATGCAAATCACACGATCGAACAGCAAAGCATTAGCACGCCCACTATGTCTTGGCGTGCGATCGCAGTGTGTATTTTGACGCCCACTAGCCTGTCTTAAGACGCCCACTTATGCACGTCATCTCCAGGATGTGTATGCAACCATCGGTAACATCGAGTACCATCGGAAGAGAACGCAGCCCTTGGAGCTGACCATACCCTACTGCAAGCGAGTGCTTCAGTGTGAAATTCAACCAAGTTACGTGTACTATGATGCTCCGCAATAATTATGCATGCCTCTGAAACCGATGCTCAGACATGCCTGCGTTCGTCCACCACTCCCCCGTTGCCATCGACCAACCACTGTTACCACCCACAAACTGCTTGTCCTGTCACTCAGTCTAGTGAGCCGTCTTTGTTTAAGGGGCGATCGCTTCGCGATCGCATGGACTGGTTCGCGCACTCACACAGTGATGCCTACGCATGGCAAGATTGCAAACAATGGCTGTTGAATCAGGCCCATAGACTGATACAAAGTGAGAGTTGAGTTGCAGCCACAACCACAGGGAAATAAACTACAGTAAGCCTCCGATAAGTGTACATGGAAAATATAATTTATCTGTACAGTAGATGGTGATTAATACAACGTTGTTATGTCTATTCGATCTTTGGTGTCACAGTGGGCCGAAAACCCCCAAGAAAGGAGAGAAATTAAAGACCATAGGGTACATCGATTTCCACCAGGACATATTCCTCAATGAAACAGCATCCTGGCCCTCATTCAGACCTGGTCGCAAGTGCTGAGCGCTCGCAACCAGGTCGATGTTTAGGCCCTGCGCACATGCAGCGGCCGCACTGCGCATGCGCAAGCCCCGGAGCGAGAGAAACTCTCTCGCTCCGGAGCTCACTACAAAAGGGCCGGCTGTCGATGTTGATCGACAGCTCGGCCCATTTTGTAGGCGTGGCGGGGGGGTGGTTTCACAAACTGAGGCGTTCCTTAAGGAATGCCTGCCGTTTTGTGGGCGGCCACAGTGACATCAGCAGTGATGTCAGTGGGGAGCTTCCTGCTCGATCAGAGCAGGAAGCTCCCTGGGGCTTGCAGTTGCCAAGACCCAACCTTAGGGTCTCGTCGCAAGCCCCGATGTTCAAGACCATCGCGACCATCAACCTGGTCAGTCGCTAAAGCTGTGAGTGGTAATCCACAGCTTAGCTAACGACCAGGAGGCCGCACTTAAAAATACAAGCGGCCGCCCTCATTCAGAACAAGCGCTTGCTTCTTGCGACCGCCTCTGAATGAGGGCCCCTATTCCAATCACCTCGTTTTTAAAATTCAAATTAAGGGGTAGATGTACTAAGCCTTGGAGAGAGATAACGTGGATGGATATAAAGTACCAACCAATCAGCTCCTAACTGCCATTTTCCAAACACAGCTTGTAAAGTGACAGCTAGGAGCTGATTGGTTGGTAGTTCATCTTTGCCCACTTTATCTCTCTCCAAGGCTTAGTACAAAGACCCCTAAATATTTCATAATTTGTAAAGCAAAACAAAAAAGAATAGCTGTACAAAAGATGCATAGTAACACCTTGGATTCTGTCTCCTTGCCTCTGACTCATATTCCCGCACTTTGGGCCTGATTCAGAGATGGACACTAATGCAATTTTTTCGCAGATCGAGCGATTGTTTGCCAATGCGCATGCATACTGTATGTGCCGCGCGTGCGCTGTGATCTCATTGCGATTACTCACACACAGAGGAATCCATCGCTATGTGAATGACAGACTGCCAGTGTTTTGGGGTGGTAATGGGGAGTGGTAAAAAAAAACACAGGCGTGTCTGTCCGTTTAAACGCTGTTACATGGGCGTGCATAATTTAGCCACTGCGATTGCATACGCAGCTCTGCATGTCAGAAGAGCACCCAAGGCTGCAGGAGGTCCGACCTGCCGCAAGGGTAAGATGGCCGCCGATGTGCTTCGATGTTACCAATGTTTACGTAGGTATGCGTAGTCACATACAGGTAAGAAGAGGACGGCAGTGGGCGTCTTTATGCTCTGGTGATCTTTTCTAACATTAGCATATTTTCACAGCTGCTTTGTGTGTTAAAACGCAGTTGCGATTGCATTAGTGTTCGTCTCTGAATCAGGCCCTTTGTCCTTGCAATGTACATAAGATAATAAAATAACTTTGTTGACCTGTGCTATTAATTGACAATTGTGATTAGGTTAATAAAAAATAACTACATTCCCTGTCGTACATTTATGGCGTATGTACCAACTTTTCTTGAAGCCTTTCCGGGAGCAGCCGGAGAGGAACTCCTACTCTTAGCGTCAGGAGGTGGGGCCAGATTACATAACTAAATAGGCCCCTCCCCCTTTACAGGGAAATCCTGTGAATTTGTGTGTCCGTGGAGGGGGCGGGGCTAAATGACACGAATTCGCAACATTTAGCATCCTGCCCACGTCACTAGAAAGTGAGCAGGATGCAGGAAGATCTGCCTACTCTTACGGGGGTGTTGGGGGTTACCCGAAAAATCCATGACTCTCGGGAGAATGATGTATGGCTGTTGAGTTTGCATCATTAAAGTCTTGGCCTAATTGTTGAATCCTTGCATCCTGAGTTTGTGAACATCTGACTTTTGGTATATTTGTTCAGAGCCCCCCAAAATATGAAGAATCAAGTTTCTCTATTAATTATACTGAGTAAGATATTTCCAGATATCTCCTTATTACTTTACCTCTTTTAAATCTACGAATTTGCCATAATCCTCTCACTCAAGCCAATCTGAACATATCTGAACAATCATATTCCGCACATCCCTGATCAAAACACACCAAATTTCCAGCACTATATACTGCTGCACCTTTGTATAATGCCCACATGAACCCTCAGGTTCAAATATGTATCTGTAAATCTGTCTCTGACACTAGCCAGGGTCTCCCCAGGCATTTACCTCACCGCACGTCACTGCTGCAGACTGTAAGATTTACCGAATCCTGGTTCATTTTGTCCAACTCATTTTATTTTAGTTGCTTGTTGCTGGTCTCTGATGGGAGCTACGGGAGAGACAGTTGTGTTATACATAATTAGCCAAGTGATTCCCAATTATCCCAAATTGCTATACAAATAAGCATCTTTCCAGCTGTAGTGTCACACTTTCATTATGTTAATGAGACTACCACAGTAGTTTGTCGAATTGGCTCTGACGAGATTTCTGCACAGCTTGGATCGCACATGTTTGGTTTAGTGGAAATGAACGGATTCCAAGGATTCTGGGAATTCACGGTAAGGAATTAACAGCACTTATTTCCACAGGAGGAAGAAAGACTTTACTCGGTAATATCATATTATGCAGTGACATAGAACATGGTAATGGAAATTACATGCAGAGTAAGTTAATGTGCTGAGATGTAATATAATGCATTCTATCAAAGCAAATTGTCACCATAAAATTCATGCTTTTAACCAATAAGCTTAACAAAAAAATGATGTGCTTTTTTATACATGATTTGGCAAATTATAAGGAAGAAAAAAATAAATTTTTATGGTTCATGTTTGGTTGAAATTTAAAACATTGATCTCACGAGGCTTGATTCAAAACTAAAGGCCTGATTCAGCAGAGGACGGAATTGCAAAGCTGCTTTGCAATTCCGTCCTTACAATTATAGTAATGCAGCAGGAGACGTCATGCCACCTGCATGCATTACTTATTTGTTGCTGCACCCAAGGATGCAGCATCAGATAACCTGCAATAACATCGGGCAGCTAAATGACCCATTGGGTCACGCAAGTCACCTGCCGCAGATACAACAAAGAGCCCAGGATATCTTCGCCAGCCAACGGAGATCCTAACCTCTTCCCTCCCTCCCCAACGGCAGCGACACACCTCCGATTCATGAAGCAGAGGCCATCGTCGCCCTTTCTCACCCATAAATGGCAGCAGGCTGCAATCACTGACAGTCAGCCGCCGCTCTGCGTGCGATCATGCAGGACCCATACTGCACATGTACACGTCTGGCACCTGTGCAGGTTCCCGACCATCGGGAATCTGTATTCAGCTGAATAAGGCCCTTAAACATTACTATTTGAGATATCCAAATACTATTGCTTTGTAATGTGATATCAGCATCATTTGCTTACCTTGAGCTCCTTCTGCACTTATCGGTCCTTAATAAAAGTTGTACATACTACTGTTAGCAATAGTAACTCACTAATGGTGATGATGGAAGCAGCCACACCCAGGTCTCAAACACACCCATTTGTGCAAATGCTATCTCCATGGTGGGGGGTTCCTGACAGGTACTTCCTAAAGCACGATGCAGTGTCTTCAGAAAGACGCGGCACCTGGCAAAGAGAAGTCAAATGATCACTACCATCCTTGTTGTGCAGCAGCAGGAGTACCTATTGTAGGAAACACCAGCTTTTCTTGGGGTAAAGTGGAAGATAATCAGTGGCACATTCAGTGGTGGACTGGAGCATGGAGGGCCCACCAGGGGATTGCAGTGGTAGGGGCTCATGATTTTGGGGTTAGGTCAGTTACCACAGGGGATGAGGACAGCCCCCACAGGCTTGGGTGTGACTGACCCTCTAATAGAGTAACAATGTATAATTCAAGTGCAAACTCTGGAACCATCTGAGATTTCCCCTGTAACCCTGTGGGCCAGTCCAACCCTGGGCACATTTGGCCTCAGATCATGGCGCACTAGATGGAAGACTGCAATCTTACACCAAGGTGTAAGTTCCACTGGTGTCTGGTAGAGAAGGAAGGAATGGACACGTGATCACAGAGTATGCTCACTGCTGTTATTTTTGTGGACTGCACTGTTGTTAATTGCGATTCCCTGCATGGAGAAAACCATACCACACAGGCAACTGTTACTCTTGCTGTAACGAAGTGCCACCACAACAGATACCTTAAGCACAACTGCAATCACCCCCCCAGTGTTTAACAACAAGCTGTATGCTCTAACTAATTCAGGCTGCACAAACTGGCTTCTCCCTACTGAAAACAACACTGTAAGTAACACAACACAAGTAATAAAACAATATCAAGATTACACAGAGAAACAACAGCAATAGCAAGGTATAAATAAGATTATACACATTCTGGGGAAGTCGCTACCTTTCTAAAATGTATGTATCTAGTTATGGGCCCATGTCCTACGTGAAAGCTTGGTTTGCTAAATCATCAGTTTGCACTTACACCTAGTAGTATATTTACTAAAGTGCAGGTTTTTAGAAGTGGAGTTGTTGCCCATAGCAACCAATTACATTTTACTTATCATTCATCTAGCACCTTCTAGAAGATAATAACTAGAATGTGATTGGTTGCTATGGGCAACATCTCCACTTCTAAAACCCCACACTTTAGTAAATATACCACTTACGCTTTACTTGGTACAAAAGATGCACCTCCAAATAGACACATTTTCACTTATGCCAAGATCTGCATACAGTAGCTAGCAGTTGTGTCAATATGCCCTCATTGAATGTGAGAATGTCCAATTACAGCCCAATTATGCCCCTTCAGTCATAAATGTAGATGCAATTGAAATCTAATGCATAAAACGTTGCATCATCCACACTTGCAAACACTCAGTTTTGCAATATACTGGAAAGCACTCTGCAACCGGATGCATGTTTAACCCTCATATAGTACCAATCAGCCACAACACCCTCATATAGTACCAATCTCACTGAATATTCTTTAATTTAATTTTTTCCCCAGTGGTACTATGTTATCATAGAGCAGTGATTTTCAACCTTTTTCAACTCATGCCACGCTGATAAAGACTTTAAAATTGCCAGACACACCATCAGTTTCACTGCAGAGAGACAGAGCAGTGAGCTGAACTGTGTGGGCAGGATGGCAACGCGGCGTTCAGCCACGTCTCTATAGGTCACGGCCCTGGCTACATCTGAGCCAGGGCTGCTCATGTCTAAAGTTGGAACTGGCAAACGGCTGCCAATCTTGATCGCTCCAGGACCCCAGCAGCGGCTGTGCACTGAAGGGCATGACTCTGCCTCTATGACTGCACACCTAAGGACTGCATGAGGCACAATAGTGTGCCATGGCACAGCGGTTGAAAAATGCTGTCATAGAGGGACAATCAACCCTTTTTAAAAGCCAGAAAGAAAGAAAGAAAAAAATATAGACGGAACAAAGTTCAAGTCATATGGATAATGGGAAATTAGAATTGATCATAGGAACACATCTCGTCATTGTAGCCAGCTCAGTGGGTGCTTGAGGTGTCCCTAATATTTATGCTGCCACTGCCGGGAGGCAGTTATTAGACCGGCTGACTGAATGCGGCCGGTCTAAATACCGACGCCTAAGTACCCACAGGGGTGCCTAATCTTAACCCCCCCCTTCCCGTACCCTAAACCTAACCCTCCTGGGGGTTGCCTAACTCTAACTTCCACTCAGTGGCGCCTAACCCTCCTTCCCCTAGCCTAACCCTAACCCTTCTCGGGGGAGGGGGGTGTGCCTAACCCTAAGTACCCCCAGGGGTGCCTAAACCTAATCCTCCCGCCCACACGGCTAACAGTTAAGACGCTTGACTTACCTTGATCATTCCGGCATCTGTCTGTCTTCCAGAGCTGGGACTTAAGATAGGCATAGAAATCTTATCTTAATCCTGGCTCTGGAAGACAGACTTTTACAGTGATGGGACTTTAAGTAAAAAGGCAATGACATAATATTGCAAATTGTCATTTTCTCAGGAATCAGCCTGCTCCTCTTGGAGCGCAAAGATCTCACCTGCCCTACATTACCAAAATCATTTACTACTTTTACAGGGGATTATCTATAATGGGTGCAGTGTGTGCGGCAGCGACGTACTGGGGATAGAATGGTCCCTGGCATTTGTAATGTGTGAGCATGGGGGAAATGGAGACACCAATAGTGTAAAAAATAATAATGTATGGTAACCTGTGTTATCCCAGTACTGCAGCAGTGGTCTCCACTCAAAAAGGTCACCCAACCTATAATTTCTACACAACAAACAAGATAGGGAGGTCAACACAGCGCTATACTTAACTGAGGCAAATTCAGGTGTGTCAATGCCACTAATGCTGTATATTCTGAGAACTTATGTTGGTGGAAAATCTGAAATAATTTAAAAGCTCAGTTCTTCATATCAAATCTGACTCAGAGGGCAATCTCTCCAAAGTCCTCAGATTCACAAAAACAGTAAACCACTCCAAACCCGAAATCCGAATGACTCCTTTTATTGGTAATACCTGAAAAGATAAGCACAGCAATAGTGCATTACCAAAAAATGTATTAAGGTGCTCACAAATTTGCACCACAGTCACACATACACATAAAAATACCGTATGTAAAATAATGTATTTCCATAAAGAGTATCCTGAAATGGCTTTTGATCTAAATCAATTATTTGATTTGTGCTGGATAATGATCCAGTAACAGTGCTTTTTCCCACACCAGGGAAGTAGAGAGAGGCAAAACTGGATCCTCCAAATATACACCCAATCCCGGCAGTCGGACAGGTCAGCAGCCACCACACCAATGCATTGCCAAGCGAATGCACTGATGTGAGAGAGAAGGATCTCCATGGAGAATGCACACAGGCCTGCTCCTCTCTTAAAATGCCCCTGTATTATCTACAGTATAAGCAGTGTAGCTATTCCAAGATAATAATTATTTCTGGGCTATTTGTGATTACTACTGTTGGCTCCTATACATGAGACAGTATAATCTTTAAAATGATTTAAAATGAATGCACTGTAGCCTTAGGGTTCCTCCAGACAAGAAAATATGTGTATGGAGTTTGTATCCTTTTTCTATAACTTTTTATTTTTCCTACAGACACTCTTGTTTCCTCCCACAGTTCAAAAAGATATCGGTAGGTTAACTGGCATGTGACTTAGTTGGCCCTAGCAGTGTATTAGGGAAACAATATGTATGTGTGGACTGATGGACGTCGAGCCAAGTTGCAGGTCGTCATTGGATTTAATGGATTTGAGAGTCCTTGGTTGTCGATAATCAGATGCTCAGCTGAATACTGGGACTCTGATATGCTCTCATTGGTGTGAAAAAAAAACAGAGAACTTCCAAGCTCCGATTATAACAATGTGAGCTTGCTCCATTTGTACTCACCATGGATGAAAATATCCTGCTCTGTAATGGATGAAGTTCTGGTAGATGACTTATTGCCCACAATGTTCCATTGACAGGTAAACAATTTTAAAAATCCACGATCAATGCCCTACGGAACAGCGATGCTGCTACAAAGTAACAGCCTTGACGCGTTTCTAAGACTTAACGTCAGTTTCTTCTGAAGGCAAGGATATTATTGAGCTGTTCAAAGTCTGCATTTTATCTGTTTTCCCATCAATCAAGTTATTAATTGGCAGGTGTAGATTGAGTCCAGAGCAGCTCTATCACAGTTAGAATAGTTTAATACTTAGTACATATAATATAAACAAAATAAAAAAATAAATTGAATTGCTTGGCTCTTGAAACTTTTGACAGTATATGTAAAAAGTACAATATGTAAATTAAACAATAAAGGCTTTATAATGAAACTGTGTAAATATAAATCAGACATGTTTTTAATTATTTATTATTCCCCAAATACAACTTAATTTGTTGGATTTATTTATTATTAATTAATCTCTTGATTAGTGGGAGGACAGATAAAAATGCAGTCTCTGAACATGTTAATAATATCCTTGCCTTCTGAAGAAAGAGAGTCTGAGAAATGCATCAAGCTTGTCACTTTGTAGCATCATTGCTCAGGACGGACTTTTCCCACTCAGTCTATCAATGGGACATTGCAGGCAATAAGTCATTTTCCAGGACTTCATCCATCAAGCAGCAAAATATTTCCATCCATGATGAGCACGAATGGAGCAAGCTCACCTTTTTACCATTAGAACGCTAGGAGTTCCATGTTATTTGCACACCAATGGGAGCATATATGGGATAGTTCCATTCTTTGGCTGAATATCTGACTACTGACAGATCCAGACTCCCAAATCCATTCAATCCATGGACGGACTGCTGCTTAACTTAAACATCTTGGCTGGATGTCCATCTGTCCCCACTGCTCACATCCTGCAATTGCATATATGAGTGAGAAATTATAGATACTGGGACACCAATATCTGCTTCAATAAGTTACATTTCAGAGGGACATCATTCCAATTATCACCCAATTTAATATCAATATTATTATATGCCTGCAGTTGTGGAAATTCTGTCTTAGCCATTTGAGAGTCAATTTAGGTTGCTATATAATTTCAGACTTATGTTTGTGGAATTTATACATACATTTAATTTATTATTAAAATGTTTTAAAAGGTATGTTCTTAGTCAGTAGACCTTTGTCTAGTTAGAGTATTTCTTGTGAGGTTCAGTGAGTTGAACTGGTATAGTGGTTAGTCTTGGTCAGTAGGGTTGACCACAATGGTTGATTGTCCTGTGTCTCTGCATAGTGGTGCCTTACTGCTAGTGGATCCTGAGGGTGTTGCAGGTTTGTGTACCCAGGTGGCTTCACAAAAGGTGTCTAGGAGGTGCTGCAGCCATTGGTCTGGTAGGATGTCAGGTGTCAATCCTGTCTGTTGGATTATGCCTCTGGGACTCTTGTCTGTGTCTCCTCTGCTGACAAGGAGATGCTGCCAATATGTTTTATATATAATGGTAGTATTGACGCTTATATAGGGTCTCAGTCCTAGATAATACTTTCTTATTGTTGAAATGTCGACATTGTACATATTGGCATTTGCAGAAAGTCGGAATGTTCACAATGTTGATATGTGAAATGCGAACAGCCTGGTTTAGGGTTAGATTGTGGGATGGGAGGGTTAGGGTTAGGCAACGAGAGGGAAGGGTTACGGTTAGGTACTAGGAGGAGGGTTAGGGACATACTCTGCACTGGAAACACTGCACATTGAGACAGAAGTCATCACAAGACCTGGAAGACACAGCCAGACCCACCATACAAGGTAAGTCACCACTAGATCATCGTGGACTATTATCAGTGTCCATATGACCATTCTTTCTTAATCTGTGGCACTCCAATTGTGATTGAAGTCTGTAATGCCAGCATACATGTGGATTTACAGTGCAGACTCTGTGTATTGTACTCTGTGGCAGTACCTACCAGCAGTAGTCCTGGGATGCTGTTTAATAAATAGAACCAATTGTCCTCCAGGGTGTTGGGTGCTCATAGTATTCTGTTATGTGATTGGCTGGAAAAATCACAATCACAAAATCACATTCTATGAGAGAGTCTATCAGTCACTGGTTCTAAATAATAGCTTTGAGTGACAGAATAGGCAGATAAGGTCTTATAGCAGCAAATCTAATACGTTACAGATCCTTATTTGATGGGGGCCAACTCCCAGCCTATTGCCAACAACTCAAGGCTTAAATAGGGCCAACTGCCAGCCCATCGCCAACAACTCAAGGCTTAAATGGCGGTCAACTGCCAACTCATTACCAACAATTCAAGGCTTAGATGGGAGTCAACAGCCAGCCCATTACCACCAATACAAGGCTTAGGGCCATATTAATTTGAGGTGAAAACCCATTATCGGCAATAAATTTTTGCCTATTGTCATTATCCCCATATTTAGTTACATTGACTTTTCGCCGGTACGAAAAGTCAATGTAAAAAAACGGGAATAATTTTTCGCCAGCCTTTAGCAGGCAAAAAAAAGTGCAGAATAGGGGTTTAGGGGTGCAGGCTTAAAAAAAATAGCCTGCACCCCTGGGAATGACCCCTAAAAGTAATGTATGTAAAAAAAAAAGGGACACCCCAAAAAATTAACTTTAGTTTTGGGGGTAAAAAAAAAATTAGGGAACACACTTTTAAAATAGCGATAGTAAATGCAGAGGGATACCAAAGTATGCGGCAGGTGTTTTCTTCATTGCGAGGAGTAGCGGCGGGTGCATTTTTTAAAAAACAATTAAAATCATTTTAGGGAGTTAAAAATATGCTTGCACCCATTTTCATGTACCCCAAATTTGGTGACCATAGTTATTTTCCCCCCAAAAATTGCTAAATGCTCTTCTGCATCACCTTCTTCAAAGCCGCAATTATGCACCTGCTATTTAAAAACCCGACTTCCCTTCTGCATGCAAATCTGGGGTACCCATAGTGATCCCCCATGTCTGGAGATCTTTAGGGGGTCCCAGGATGATTTCCCAAAAATTCCCTTCTTTTTTTTTCGCCGATCCATGCTTCGCCGGGTCCCATTTTCGCGTCCTTTTAAATTGAGTACGGGGAATATCATGCACGTTCGTGATACTTTTCCACCTGAAAAACAGGCAAAGGAGGCGAAAAGTCCAGCACACGAAAAGTCTGGACTTTTAGCCTCAAACTGAATACGGGCCTTAGATGGAAACCAACCACCAGTAATATCAACTTTGCTCATACAGCACATCTAATAATACTATCTTTTTAAGTAGGTGTAATTTGCACATAAAAGTCTACAGTAGTATGTGCAAAGAACGAGAAGGAAACCATTCAGTTGTCCCCTTAAACCTTTGGAAATAAGAGACCTAAAATTTCTAGCATTTGTAAAGCCTTTGAACCTGTCAAACCACTATACTCATCACTCCAGCTGCAACATGTGATCCAGAAACTCAAGCCATGAATTAGTAATTCATTAAACACTAATATACATGGACATCATTGACGGGGAAAAACCCAGACAGATTAAAATAGCACAGAAAACTGTAAAACTGTATTGTAAGCGCCAGAGTTACATAATAATCTGGAGAGGGATATAACAGCATGCAGAGATATATAATTACATGGCAAGGGATATAATAACATGCAGAGAGGTAATAACATGCTGTGTATCATAATGGCACGTAGAAAGATATAACAAGTGGAAATCTAGCAATATGTGCATTCAAGATCTTCTGTGTGCTGTTCGTAAATGCACACTGTTGTGACTATAAATAGAATATATATATATACACACTATATTTTATTGCAAGTAATTTCTGCAATGTAATTCTGCAATTTTAAGCTAAGCACTAGTTTAAAATAGGGGTGAGCGGGTTCGGATTTCAGAAATCCGAACCCCCCCGAGCCCCCCTGATCCGAGGCCGATCTGAGTCAGGCTCGACTTTTCCCGCCTGACTCGGATCTGAAATCGAGGCAAAACGTCATCATCCCGCCTTCCGGGTCTTGCGGGTTTTGGATCCTATATAAGGTAATCGCGTCGGCGCCATTTTCTCACTCGGCTGTGGACAGTGAAGAGGGAGGGTGGGAGTTAGGGCAGGCTGGGATGTATAGTGTAGTGTAGTGCAGAGTAGTGTTGTGCTGTGCTGTGCTGCGCTGTGCTGCTGTTGTCCATAGGGGCTGTGTCCACTACTTCAAAGTCCATAGGGGCTGGCTGGACTGTGTTGTGCAGTCAGTACTCCATAGGGGCTGTGTCCACTCCAAAGTCCTGTGCAGTGTCCCAGTCCTAAAGGGGTGCTGTAGTGTTGTCCAGGGGGTGCTCTGTCCATCAGGGGTGCTCCCCCCAAGTGCTAAAAAAATAATATTTTTTCTGTGTTTGTGAATTGTGTGCGCAGTAGCCGCACGTGCATCAACAAAGTAGTGCCAAGCGTGCGCCTGTGTCATAAGTAAAGGGCCAGCTGGCTTGACCGTTAAAGGGTGCTGTAACCCCCAAAGTACACTCCAGTCCAAACCAAAAAAATAAATATTTTCTGTGTTTGTGAATTGTGTGCGCAGTAGCCGCACGTGCATCAACAAAGTAGTGCCAAGCGTGCGCCTGTGTCATAAGTAAAGGGCTGGCTGGCTTGACCGTTAAAGGGTGCTGTAACCCCAAAAGTACACTCCAAACCAAAAAAAATATATATTTTCTGTGTTTGTGAATTGTGTGCGCAGTAGCCGCACGTGCATCAACAAAGTAGTGCCAAGCGTGCGCCTGTGTCATAAGTAAAGGGCCGGCTGGCTTGACCATTAAAGGGTGCTGTAACCCCAAAAGTACACTCCAAACCAAAAAAAAAATATTTTCTGTGTTTGTGAATTGTGTGCGCAGTAGCCGGCACATTTCTTAAAGGGTGTTGTAACCCACAAAGTGCACTACTCTCCAGCAAAAATAAAAAATATTTTCTGTGTTTAGTCGCACGTATATATCAAATCGATATATAACATAAATGGAGGACGAAATTTTCTCAGATAAAAATAAAATAGAGAAAGATCAAGAACCACTTCCTCCTAGTGCTGAGGCTGCTGCCACTAGTCATGACATAGACGATAACATGCCATCAACGTCGTCTGCCAAGGCCGATGCCCAATGTCATAGTAGAGGGCACATACAATCCCAAATGACAAAGTTCAGGAAAATGACCTTGAAAAAAACATTTAAATCAGCTGAAGAGAAACGTAAACTTGCCAATATGCCATTTACGACACGGAGTGGCAAGGAACGGCTAAGGTCGATCCCTAGTATGTTCATGACTAGTGGTTCAGCTTCACAAGACGATGGAAGCCCTCCTCCCACTAAAAAAATCAAAAGAGTTAAGCTGGCAAAAGCACAGCGAAGAACTGTGCTTTCTAAGAAGATATCACAAATCCACAAGGAGAGTCCAAGTGTGGTGGTGGTGGTTGCGATGCCTGACCTTCCCAGCACTGGACGGGAAGAGGTGGCTCTTTCCACCATTTGCACGCCCCCTGCAAGTGCTGAAAGGAGCACCCACAGTCCACTTGCTGATATGCAAATTGAAGATGTCACTGTTGAAGTACAACAGGATGAGGATACTGGTGTAGCTGGCGCTGAGGAGGAAGTTGGCGAGGAGGATTCTGATGGTGATGTGGTTTGTTTAAATCAGGCTCCGGGGGAGACAGTTGTTGTCCGTGGGATGAAAAAGCCCATCACGGTCATGCCTGGGCAGAAGACCAAACATTCCACCTCTTTGGTCTGGCAATATTTCTATCCAAATCCGAACAACAACTGTCTTGCCATATGTACCATATGTAAAGGTGAAATAAGTAGGGGTAGGGACGTCAACCGCATAGGAACATCCTCCCTTATACGGCACCTGCAGCGCGTTCATAAAAAGTTACTGTCAAGTTCAGAAACTTTGGCTAAGACCGTAAGCAGTCCAGGGACACCTAAATCCCGTTGTCAAGTTGTATCCAAGCGCCTGCAAACCACACCGTCAACACCCTCCTCGTCAATTTCCTCCTTAGTCAGGATCGGAAGTAGTCCTGCAGGCCATGTCACTGGCATGACTGACTCTCCTATCCGGGATTCCTCCGGAGGATCCTGCATTGCTACGCCTACTGCTGCCACTGCTGCTGTTGCTGCTGCTCGGAGTCGTTCATCATCCCAGAGAGGAAGTAGGAACACCACTACTTTTACTAAACAATTGACCCTCCAACAGTCCTTAGCGAGGAGGATGAAGTACGACAGCAGTCATCCTGAAGCAAAACGTATAACTGAGGCCTTGACTGCTATGTTGGTGTTAGACGTGCGTCCGGTATCCGCCATTAGTGCAGTCGGATTTAGACAATTGATGGAGGTAGTGTGTCCCCGGTTCCAAATCCCGTCTAGATTCCACTTCACTAGGCAGGCGATACCGAGACTGTACAGAAACGTCAGAAAAAGTGTCCTCAGTGTCCTGAAAAATGCCGTTGTACCCAATGTCCACTTAACCACGGACATGTGGACAAGTGGAACAGGGCAGACTAAGGACTATATGACTGTGACAGCCCAGTGGGTAGATGTATCACCTTACGCAGCAACAGCAGCAGAGTCACCGGTAGCAGCATCTCAGAAACGCCAGCTCGTTCCAAGGCAGGCTACGCTGTGTATCTCCAGTTTCAGTAAGAGGCACACCGCCGACAACCTCATAGAGAAACTGAGGGAAATCATCGCCCAGTGGCTTACCCCACTTAGACTCTCCTGGGGATTTGTGATATCTGACAACGCCACCAATATTGTGCTGGCATTACATCTGGGCAAATTCCAGCACGTCCCATGTTTTGCTCACACAATAAACTTGGTGGTGCAGAATTTTCTGAAAAGCGACAGGGGCGTGCAGGAGGCGCTTTGGGTGGCCCGAAAAATTTCTGGCCACTTTCGCCATTCAGCGACTGCGTGCCAAAGACTGGAGCGCCAGCAAACACTCTTGAACCTGCCCCGCCATCACCTGAAGCAAGAGGTTGTGACGCGGTGGAACTCAACCCTCTATATGCTTCAGAGGATGGAGGAGCAGCAAAAGGCCATACAAGCCTATACATCCACCTATGACATAGGCAAAGGAGGGGGAATGCACCTGACTCAAGCGCAGTGGAGAATGATTTCCGTGTTGTGCAAGGTTCTCCAGCCCTTCAAACTTGCCACACGTGAAGTCAGTTCAGACACTGCCAGCTTGAGTGAGGTCATTCCCCTCATCAGGCTTTTGCAGAAGCAGCTGGAGAAAGTGAAGGAGGAGCTAAGATGGAGCGATTCCGCTCGGCATGTGGGACTTGCTTTGCCAGGATTCCAGGGTGGTCAATCTGTTGAAATCAGACCACTACATTTTGGCCACCGTGCTCGATCCTAGGTTTAAAGCCTATGTGGTGTCTCTCTTTCTGGCCAACACAAGCCTGCAGAGGTGCAAAGACCTGCTGGTGAACACACTGTCAGCTGAAGCGGAACGTGACACGTCAACAGCTCCTTCTTCATTTTCTCCCACAACTGGGGCTGCCAGGAAAAAACTTAGGTATCCTAAGCAACCCGCTGGCGGTGATGCAGGGCAGGCAGGACCAAGTTTGGACATCTGGTCCGGACTGAAGGACCTGGCAACAATTTCTGACATGTCTACTGTCACTACATATGATACTGTCACCATTGACAGAATGGTGGAGGATTACATCGGTGACAGCATCCAAGTAGGCATGTCAGACAGTCCATACCTGTATTGGCAGGAAAAAGAGGCAATTTGGAGGCCCCTGTACAAACTGGCTCTATTTTACCTGAGTTGCCCCCCCTCCAGTGTGTACTCCGAAAGAGTGTTTAGTGCAGCCGGGAACCTTGTCAGCGAAAGGCGTAGGAGGTTGCTTCCACAAAATGTGGAGAAGATGATGTTCATCAAAATGAATTATCAACTCTTCCAGGGAGACCAGCCTCCAGAATGTACAGAGGGACCTGTGGTGGTGGATTCCAGTGGGGACGAGTTAATACTCTGTGAGGATGAGGATGTACACAACACTGAAGAGGGTGAGGAATCGGTGGATGAGGAGGATGAGGACGACATCTTGCCTCCGTAGAGCCAGTTTGTGCAGGGACAGATTAATTGTCAGCTTGTTTTGTGGGGGCCCAAACGAACCAATCATTTCAGCCACAGTCGTGTGGCAGACCCTGGCGCTGAAATGATTGCTTTGTTAAAGTGTGCATGTCCTGTTTATACAACATAAGGGTGGGTGGGAGGGCCCAAGGACAATTCCATCTTGCACCTCTTTTTTTCTTTGCATTATGTACAGTTTGGGGCCTAGTTTTTCAAACTGCCATCCTGTCTGCCACTGCAGTGTCACTCCTAGATGGGTCACGTGTTTGTGCCGCCCACTCGTGTCGCTTAGCATAGTCATCCAGCTACCTCGGTGCAGCCTTTTGGACATAAAAACACTATTGTGAGGTGTGAGGTGTTCAGAATAGACTGGAAATTAGTGGAAATTAAGGTTATTGAGGTTAATAATAGCATAGGAGCAGAAAAACCCACAAATTCTGTGATTTTAGCTGTTTTTATGCTTTTTTAAAAAAAAATACATATCCAAAACACAAAACCCAGAACCCAAAACACGGAAGGGTGGTTTTGGCAAAACCAATCCAGATCCAAAACACGAAGAAAGATCCAGATCCAAAACCAAAACACAAAACACGAAAAGTGGCCGGTGCACACCCCTAGTTCAAAACACCAACAGCCTTTTGTATCACGATACTGTTTTGCTGCAGTGCAATGTGATAGGCTCACCGTCCACCTGTGTCCTTAAAATAGATGAACCAATATTTTCCGAGATTGGGAATCTTATGAATTTCCTTAGAAACCAGTCAGCTCATTGCGGCATTTTATAACCAGGTATTCATGAGGCACAGTTTTGTTGGTAATTAATAGGCAGCACTTGCATGAATATTGGTTCAGCCCACAAAGTAATTGGTCAATTATAAATGTGCAAAAAATCTATTTCAGAGTCCAGTCAATAACCACATTTCTCATTTTTTTATAGATTAGTTGTTGTTATATAAAAACATACATTACAAACATAAAAAATTATTTCAAAGAAAACGGCATAAACATTCACTTTTCTTCTAACAGAGATATCGCACATAATGTAAACTTAATTTTTAATAGTTAAGAGAACATAAATGGGAGAAGTGAGGGAAGGGAGAGAAACGGTCGGAACTCTCAAGGAAGTGTAGCTTGTAAACGTATAAACGCATAGGGCCAGACGTAATAGGGTGAGACTTTAGAAAATTTGAGAGTTTAGCAGTAAACTAAACTCTCACATTGTCAAGTTTTACCTTCAAAATGGGGAAACATCTGGGTGAGAGTTTAAGTCATGAGAGTTTTTTTGAGTCTAAAAACATGCGAGTTTGCATGTTCCCAGTCTCTATAACATTGGGCGAGTTTGCATGTTCCCAGTCTCTATAACATTGGGCGAGTTTGCATGTTCCCAGTCTCTATAACATTGGGCGAGTTTGCATGTTCCCAGTCTCTATAACATTGGTCGAGTTTGCATGTTCCCACTCTCTATAACATTGGGCGAGTTTGCATGTTCCCAGTCTCTATAACATTGGGCGAGTTTGCATGTTCCCAGTCTCTATAACATTGGGCGAGTTTGCATGTTCCCACTCTCTATAACATTGGGCGAGTTTGCATGTTCCCAGTCTCTATAACATTGGGCGAGTTTGCATGTTCCCAGTCTCTATAACATTGGGCGAGTTTGCATGTTCCCACTCTCTATAACATTGGGCGAGTTTAAAAAGTGTGAGAGGTTACTGCTGAACTCTCACATTCTCTAAACTCTCAAGCTATTACATTTGGCCCAAAATGCCTGAAAAAAAAAAATCTCTTGGTGAATATTATACTGTAGTTCCATACAAAGAAGGTAGTGGAAAGAGGAGTGGCCACTACATTAATAGAGATGTGCTCGGACCCCCGTGTTTTGGATTTGGATCTGGATCTCCCTGGTTTTGGATCTGGATTGGTTTTGCGAAAACCTCACCTCCGTGTTTTGTTTTCGTGTTTTGGTTTTGGATCTGGATTTTTTCGTAAAAAAATCAGAAAAACAGCTAAAATCATATAAAATTGGCCTTTTTTTGTTCCTACAGTATAAACCTCAATAAGATTTATTTCCACTCGTTTCCAGTCAATTTTGACCACCTCACAGCTCACAATATTGATTTTATTTTTTTATTAGTTAAAGGGCCAATAGGTTGCTGGCTCAAAACTGATTGATATAATTATTAATAGAGTTGAGGTATGAATACCTAATAATCTTTATACCCAAATGACGCTATTTAGCGTTATTAGTCGCACAAGAAATAATTGCTTTCTAGACTTTGAGTATGGTTCAAAAGCACAAACCGTTATTATTCACATAAAAGAATTCAGTTACACGCCTTGATCTAAATACAATTAGCGCAAAAGATTATACATTCACAAGGTACAGTCGATATATACGCAAGCGCTCTGGATCCAGATTTCCCGGCATCAAAGGTGAAGCCTCCGTCAAAAGAAAGAATATGATGACTAACTACTGGACATAGAGCGCTTGAATATATACCATACAGAGAGTGGGCAATACAATAGAAACGAGTTGGCATGGTCCCATTGGTTCTTCCTCTTGGTTCTTCTGTTACAATACAGTTCATAGGTCAATTTGTACAGTAGTGGTTCAGCCCTCCAACGGCTCTTTGTGTGTGTTTTCCCGCCGAATAACTAATCAATAGACACTACATACAAAGTACATTCTATCACCTAATTCTCTATAATTCATAACTTGCAGACGCATGTTGTGATCTCCTTGCCGATGGAACCGGAGATCTGCAAATAAACAGTGGTTTAGAATGGCACCAAACATGGTCTGCTTATCATGTACTAAACCTTAGATATCAGATACATTAATTTCACAACATAATTGATAATGAATAAAACCTCTAATATTAACCTTAATGCTAGGAAACCTTTCAGTGTAAGTGCAATGTGTAAGTGTGGGGATGTTAAGTAAAGATGCTAGTATGCGTTGTGCATCTGTGTTTGTGGAGTACACCATGGTACGTGCTTTGCGGGGTTGTTAAAATTGTGTATTAATAAATGTACATATTGTATTGTGAGGACTTTTAATGTAGGGCAGTGGCAGATGTACGACGCTAATAATCATAATATAGCGCCGTACACAGAGGTATCGTGCAAGATGGCGTCATGTGGTCAATGCAAAATGGCATCGTGCAGATATTATTTTTACAATTTAGGTCTCAGCCAACCATCCAGCTTCGACAGTACACCCTTTGATAGCAAACAATACGCTATTACACTCTAATCTTAAAGTTTATTCCGGCTTACACTGTGAAATATTTTTTTTATGTTATATTATGGGATGGCACAATGTGGTCATTAAACCATCAATAATGTGTCCCTGGGAGGGACATAAAACTACCCTTATACGAACACCGTGGATCTTGGAAGATCATGGGAAAGATGTGGGGATGCACCTAACCTATAAAGGAAATCTTGAAGGGGATAGGGACTTACATTAATTAGGATGTTTAAAATAACATTTAATAATACATTTCATGCATGGCTAGATCTATACATCATCTGATGGTACATTTTAGCTCTGGATTGTAATACAGATCTTCATGTACCTTGGTATTCATACTATCATTGCTTACCACCATCATGATTTCATTCTCCCGGTTTGCCTTAGCATTACATTTTTCACACTTCTATACAGTGGGACCCACATCTGATGCATAAGCCTATTACTAAGATGAGAAATACTATGAGGATCAGGAGCTTACCTACACTAGCAACCATTTCCTGGACCCACTCTCCTAGACCGGGGAACCATTTCACTGGGTTCAACCAAGAGAACCACTCTTCTACCTTTTCCTCTACTTCGGCCAGTGAAGCATTATGGTTTTTTTGAAATTTCCATTTCAGCTGCAGAATTTTGGCCATCTTCTGTTCTATCACCTCCTTGGGGACACTATTGTTATTGGTGATGTACATGCAGCACTTGACACCAAATTGGTTGGCTAGATTCACACAGTACCCTCCAGTGACAGCTGTTAAATAATTTAACACTAGTCTATGTTGCACAAGTTCTTTCTTATAAGCTTGTAACTCTTTACCTGTATATCTGAATGTGTCATCATACATATTGGTGATATTATCTATTAATTTAGCAAGGTCTTGGATGTATCTAATATTTAAAGTACCCCGAGCGATCCTGGTGGGATCTAGTGCTTCCAAAATTTGGAAACCAGTTGTTTCACTAATCAACTGTGTGGCTTTATGTACATCACCAGGTATCATGTTTCTTTTGTCTCTGTGTTCCTACTGTGTATGAAGATATATGGTGTTTTTATGAATACATAAACCTTCTGAACTCAGAAAGAGCCACTTATACGCTTTCCTTCCACATATAAAATACACATCATCGGGGAGAACCTAAGGAATAGAATGCATCATAATCATTAAACACATTTCCCTAGCAAATGATAATATATCAGGTTCTCCCATTTGACTAACACACGTTGCTGGTTGTATAACCCTGGCACAGTACCCTTCTGGTACCCTACCAACCATTTCTTTGGTGTCACTACGTGTATACCGATACCAGAAGTGTCTTCCACTTAATCTAATTGTGCGTAAAAGTTCAAAATTTATAGGTTCATTATCAGCGCTTAGTGAGAAGGTCATTGTCTGGTTATTCCCAGTCACCTCCCAACTTCCTGGTTTGTTGAAGTTGGTGATGTTCAAACAAAAAAGTGATCTATCTACTTGGTACTGGTGGAGTTTAAAATGAGGTGGTTTAGACATTAGAAATTTTCCATCTAGCTTCTTCCCTTGTTGTAACTCTAAAACCTCAGAGACATTTAATGGAAATGGCACTAATCCTACATTATGTTGTCACTGAGGCACGTGAGGGCACACCCAACAGTCAGTCTGGTTTAAAACTTTGCCCACCATGGTATGATTATCCTCTAAAGGATACCCACCCCAATACTGGTTATACTTAGGTTGGCACCGTTGGGTGCATCTCTCATCAACTAGGGACCCACAAAACTCACAAATACAATATTCCTCAGATTTTAAACCTTCACACTGTCTCCGAGTTTCCAGGCTAACAGATCTCTTAGCAATTACTGTACTGAGTTTGGTCAGATACTCCCCCGATTGGTTTAGCATTCCTTCTCCCGACTCCACTCCATCGATATCACCATCAGCTCCCCTTTCCGTCATCTGTCCTCTGTCACAGAAACCAGAAATCCTGAAACAAACTAGGATGATGAAAACTCTGGAAGAAGACACAAACATAACCCCAGCACACCACTCCATTGCTGGAACAGTGATCTGCAGATTTGTTTAGCTCAGGTGTCTCACTGCAACTTTTAACTCTCCCGGAACAGGCTCGCAATTGACAGGTCTATGTTATCTGCCTCGACTCCACCTTGTATCTCCACCAGTTGGTTGACCTTTCTGCAGTGAGTGGAATGGACCCAGGTATCTCTCTCTCTGCCACTTTCAAGGAAGTTGTACTTGTCAGCAACACTTGATACGGACCTTCCCACCGATCTGTCAGACAGCCTGAATGCAAGAAATTTCTGATCATAACAAATTCTCCAGGTTCAACATCATGACATTTGTTTCACGCATATCATGTGACAACAATTTCCGTTTCTGCTTCTGCTGTTTCAACTGTTTACTCATTGTTATAAGATACTTTACAGTAACCTCATTGTTACTCTTCAATTCTTCATGTGGACTTACAATCAAATGAGGTTGTCTACCAAACAGTACTTCAAAGGGGGACAGATTGAGAGGGGGTCTAGGAGTTGTCCTGATGCTATGAAGGACTAGCGGTAAGGCTTCTGGCCACCCTAGTCCAGTTTCTGCCATGATCTTACTCAGTTTGTTCTTAATAGTGCCATTCACTCTCTCCACCTTCGCACTGGCCTGTGGTCGATAGGGGGTGTAAAGTTTACTATTAATACCCATCAACTTACACATGCTCTGGAAGACATCACCTGTGAAATGAGTACCCCTATCACTTTCAGTAATTCTAGGGATACCTTATCTGCATACAAACTCCTATATAATCTTTTTAGCAGTGAACACAGCAGTATTAGTGGCAGCTGTGTATGCCTCTATCCAGTTAGAAAACAAATCTGTACAAACTAATACATACCTGAAAAGGTCCGTCTGTTGGAGGTATGTGAGATGGCTCGGTTGGTATTGTTTTTCCAATGTTTTTCCTCAAGCATGTCAAGCAGGACATTGCCCTCTTTTCAGCTTGGGAAGAGAAACCTGGTGTACACCAATATGCCCTGACCAACTTCCACATACCTTGCTTTCTCAGGTGAGTCAGACCGTGTGCTGCCTCAGCCAAGCTTGGGTAGTATGCCTTGGGTGCCACTGGCTTACCTTGTCCATCTCTCCAGAGTACAGAGGACTCCTGTCCACATCCCTTTTGATCTCCAGACTGCCTTTTCCTGAATGGAACACAAATTTAGCATCTCAATCAATTGCGTATCAATAGTTTGAAAAACCATCATTTGACTAACCAGCATGTTAATTCTTAACCCTTCTGCCCATTTGGCAGCTTCATCTGCCCTGTTATTGCCCAGTGACACAGGGTCTTCTTCACATGTATGAGCTTTACATTTGATGATGGCTACTTCTTTTGGTAGCTGAATTGCTGTCAACAGTCCTTTTATGTGGTGTGAGTGTGCAACTGGTGTACCTGCTGCTGTCATAAAATTTCTTAGATGCCATAGAGCCCCAAAATCATGTACTACCCCGAAGGTGTACCTGGAGTCAGTGTAGATGTTAGCTGACTTACCTTCTGCCAGTTCACATGCTCTCCTTTAATGCCACCAGTTCAGCCACCTGTGCTGAATGAGGTGGACCAAGTGGTTCGGCTTCTACAACATCATAATCATTTACAATGGCATAACCTGTGCATAATTCTCCTGTGTCAGTTTGTCTATGACAACTCCCATCCGTGTAGAATGTCACATCTACATTTTCTAAAGGTCTATCACGAATGTCAGGTCTTACAGTAAAGGTCTGATTCAAATATTGCATACAATCATGTGCATCAGTATACCTGCAAAACTCACTTTCTGCCAGCGACTCACTTCTCTCCACCTTTGTGCATCCTGAGGCACATACGGTAAATACGTTGCTGGGTTAACGTACTGCACCATTTAATGGTGACATTTGCAGGTGCTATTAAAGCTAGTTCCCATTTAGTGAACCTAGCTGAGGAAACATGTCTGGTTTGGGAAGAATTCAGCAAAGCAGATACAGCATGGGGTCTGTAAACAATCATATCATGGCCTAATACTACATCCTCACTCTTACTGACCAAAAGAGCAGTTGTTGCTACATCTTAAAGGCTCTCTTTTTACGAAAGACACGCCTGCGTTCACTGCGCCACGTTCACATGCACCTTCCCCTGTTACCACCCACATATGGAACTATCTGTCAATCAGAGCTACGACCAAGTAGTGACTGACGACAGACTCCATTTAGCTCACAAGAACTGGCTTGTGCACGCGCAATACCGACTACATGCATGCGCACATGACAAAAAATCGCTCATTGCGATCGACCGTGCCCTAGCGACCCCCTCTGAATGAAGGTCCTAAGTCCTGTAATGGTAAAATCAAAATAGAAAAACCTGGTATCCACATTCTGCAGTATTCGCACAATCCCAAGAAGGTATGGATTTGCTGTTGGTTTTGCGGCAGTGTCATGGTCTTTATGGCCTGAATTCGGTCAGTAGTCAGATGTCGTAGCCCCTGGGTTAGGCAGTGTCCCACCAAGTATTTAACCTTAGTCTGGCATGGCTGTAATTTGTCCATAGCAACCTTGTGTCCTGTCTGTGAGACATGAAGCAACAGTAGTTTAGTATCATTTAAACATGACATAAATGAATCAGAACACAACAATAAATCATCTACATATTGTATTAGAGCAGATCCATTGGCAGGTTGAGAAGATTGTAAACAGTCGTGTAAGGCCTGGGAGAAGATACTGGGGCTGTCAATGAAGCCCTGGGGCAATCGTGTCCATGTGTATTGCACCCCCCTGTATGTGAATGCAAATAGGTACTGACAGTCAGGATGAAAAGGGACAGAGAAGAAGGTAGAACAGAGGTCAATTACAGTAAAATGGGTTGCGGATGGTGGGATTTGCATGAGGATGACAGCTGGATTGGGCACTACAGGGAATTGGCTTTCAACTACCTTATTAACCCCTCTATGGTCCTGTACTAATCTATAGCCCCTCCCCCCAACCTTCTTTACTGGAAAAATGGGAGTATTGGCTGGGCTAGCTGTATGAATTAAAATCCCCTGTTGTAACAACCTCTCAATTATGGGATAAACTCCTAACTCTACCTCTGGTTTTAACGGGTACTGAGGGATATTTGGAGCTTGCCTACCACTTTTTACATTTACAACTACAGGAGATATATTTGCCATCAATCCAGTGTCCTGTCCATCCTTGGTCCAAAGTGAACCCGGTATTTGGGATAATATTTCTTTTACTTGGTATGGGCTTTGTTCTGGAATGGTAGAGTGAAGCATTAACCTTGGTGGAGTGTCCAATATATCCCTTACCTCGTGCGCAACCTTCTATGGGATATCTAGGAATATACCATCAGGGGTACAGTAAATGACACATCCCATTTTACATAACAAATCCCTTCCCAGCAGGTTAGTAGGAGCTGCTGTTGCCAGGAGAAAATAATGCCTGGTATGCAGTGGCCCGATAGTAACCTCTGCAGATTTGGTTAAAGGATAATGCTGCACTTTACCCGTTACTCCCATTGCTGGTACTATTTTTTTGGTCACCTGTAAATTTGATGGAGAATTTAGAACAGATCGGGTCGCCCCTGTGTCTACAAGAAAAGAGTGTTTAGTACCAGCTACATCTATTGTCACTATAGGCTCTTCCCTAGTACTCTCTAACCCCCTAGTACTCTTAACCCCTCTAAGGTCCTGTACTAATCTATAGCCCCTCCCCCCAGCCTTCTTCACTGGAAAAATGGGACTATTGGCTACACTTGCTGTATGGACTAAAATTCCCTGTTGCAATAATCGCTCAATTATGGGATAAACCCCTATCTCTACTTTTGGTTTTAACGGGTACTGGGGAATTTTTGGAGCTTGCCTACCACCTTTTAGATTTACAATTACAGGAGCTACATTTGCCATCAATCCAGTGTCCTGTCCATCTTTGATCCAAAGGGAACCCGATATTTGAGATAACATCTCCTTCACCTGTGATGGACTTTGCTCTAGGATGGTAGAGTGAAGCATTAACCTTTGTGGAGTGTCCAATATATCCCTTACCTCATGCGCAACTCTCTCTGGGATATCTAAAAATATACCATCAGGGGTACAATAAATGACACATCCCATTTTACACAACAAATCCCTTCCCATAAGATTAGTAGGAGCCGTCGCTGCCAGGAGAAAGGAATGCCTGGTATGCAAAGGCCCGATAGTAACCTCTGCAGATTTGGTTAAAAAATAATGCTGCACTTTACCCGTTACATCCATTGCTGGTATTGTCTTGCTGGTCACCTGTAAATTGGATGGAGATTTATCACTGATCTGGTCGCCCCTGTGTCTTCAAGAAAAGAATGTTTAGTGCCAGCTACATCAATTGTCATTACAGGTTCTTCCCCAGTACTCCCAGTTAACCTGACTGGCTGCAGACTACAGGTATGACCTGAACCCTAGAGCTGACTTTCTTCCTCCAGTAAAGCATTTACTGCCATGATGTGAGCAGGTGATTGCTGGAACTATCCTGACTGTTGAGGGTGCCCCTTCTGTGGGTATCTCGGTGTTCCCTGGTTTGGTGGTTCCCACTTTCTAGCTTTACAAAACCAACATATGTGTCCCTCCTTGTTACAAATATAACACCTTCGTGGTTGATGTGTATTGAAAGGTTGTTGTTGTGTGGGTTGGGGAGTGTGGAAAGATTGTGGTTGTATATGGGGATAAGGGTTTGGAGGTTGTATGGGATGAGTGTAATGTGGTAAGAGTGCTGCGGTGATATTTGCATTCCTTCCAGAGCTTGAATACTAACAGCCATTAGTTTCTCATTTTGCATTTCTCTCTTCCTAAGGATGTTTTTATCATGTTCAATTGCAGATTCCCTGAGGGTGTCTATAGTAACTCCCCTCCATCCAGGAAGTGAGGTTTGAACCCTGGTCTTTAGAGTATCTTTAAGACCATCCATAAGCACTGTTATGGTCATTTCCCTGTGGTGTGTGTTGTCTTTTATATCTTCTATACCTGTGTATTGGGTAATAGTCTGCAGCGCTCTGGTGAAATAATCTGCTGCAGACTCACTCTCTTTCTGCTTAATTATAAAAATGTTACTCCAGTTAACTACCACTAGGAAATATATGGCCAATTGGGTGACAATGCGGTTTATGTTGCCCTGATTGCCTTCATTAGTTATCGGACTATCTCCGTCCAATACACAGGCCATGATAAACTTTTTCACGTCGGTATTATGTGGAAGACATGCCCGTAATGCCACTTGCCAATCTTTGTTAGTTGGCTCATGAGCATTACCTAAATCCTTTACAAATCTCTGGCATTTTGCTAGTTCTTTCCTAGAGTCAGGGAAATCTGTCATTAAGGAATGTAGCTCCGCTCTCGTCCATGGACAATGCATCGCTACATCCCTTGTGGTCACTATGCCATTTGCATCTGGATTCCCATTGGGAACAGTTATTGTCCGGATGGGATGGATGCCTGCCACACTGCTACCTTTGACCTTACTACCTGTTTGAGGGTTCAGCCTATTGCTACTACGTATGTTATTAGCAATCTCCGCTATTGTTACAGCGGGTGTTAATACTTCCTGCACTGGTGGGGCTACCTGCATTTCTGGTACTAGCGGGGCAGCTACCTGTGCTTGCTGTGATGTATATTTAACATTTGGGCAACATGGGAGGGAGCTGACATTACAACAGGTTCATCATCTGCATTATAAACATGTACCCTCTACTGAGTAACTACAAGTTACTTGTTACATTTTTATGATTTTTGAGATCGACTGTACCTTCACCCCCATCCGCATAGGGCGTAGGTGGTGTGCATGCATTACTAACATTCCCTTCGGCAATGCTATCTTGCCATGCGTGTGCGCTCTCTTGTGGCGTGCACACACTATTTAGCATTGCGTACGCGCCCCCTTGCTGCATGAGCACGACGCTAGTTTGCATCACGTGCACACCGCTAAACCACATGTTCCCCTCATGCTGCCACAACTTTAAACAATCATTAAACTTTATCCTTTAGAGATTTCACTAAACATATACTCTCTCTAACATTATTCAGTACCTCCGAATCAAAGCTACCAATCTTAGGAAAAGGTTTTCTACATTTCTTGGTCATCTTGACCCATATGTCAAAGTACACCGTAGTGCACGCACCATACTTTTTAAACATGATATACCTGGCCGAACCAGTCGGCCCTTGCATCAGCAGCACATCATCGACCATTTCCAGAGATTGCTTCGCACCCATCTGAGAAAACACTTAGCAATTTCAAGAGAATTTTGATTGGTGAATGATTTTCAGTGAGCTACGTTCACGCACTCCCTCCTGTTATGCACAGCCTGCCCGGTAAGCGTTTCAGTCAGCTTGCATAACGAGGAGCAGAATAACCACCTATGTAAATTTTTTTGCCTGCGGCGAATTCAACCCAAGCATCGGCCGCTCGCTTCTTCCCTTTATGCACCACCTTCCCGGTAAGAAAAATGGTCAGTGTGCATAAACGAGGAGAAAAATGACCGTCTAGCTGATTATTTTACTTGTGGTGAATCTATCTGAAGCTGCACCACTCGCTTCCTACTTTTGAGTTTACTCCCAGCTGGTAGCATCTAGGAGTTCCAATAACTCCTAACCTTGCCAGCAGTTTCACTCCCACAACAACCCACTTCACAATCACAGTTTACATAACCATGCGGTCCGATCGCATTGCCCAAAGAACCTAACTGATCAACGGACTTTGCAATTAATAGATGTCGGACCGAGAAACCCCTTAGTTTCTCGATAACAACAATGTACCTGCTTTGTACATTGGCCCAGTAGTTTGTACGGCCCCGTCAGGCTCCTACTGAGTTTCAACCTAGGCTTAACAGACAGTAGCCTCCATTTTACAATCACACGTTTCGATTACATACACCTTTTCTGCGCAGAATTTTTTTTTTACCTTTTCCCTACATGTAGTAGTGTAATTCAGAGGTTTAACAAGCAATCACGCTATGAATACAATGACAGTTTGAACACGTGGCAGCAATACAGGAAATATGCGTATGCTATTGTGCGACTTACCCTCTAACACAAAACTTTAACAATGAAGGAAAACAAACTTTTCCTTCCTTGTCCCTGAATTCTAATCACACAATAACGGATATCAGTTTCTCAACATTGATTGTTGTAGCAGGTTTTCGAAAATAGTGCATTCTTTCCTGCATATGGCGCCTTCCACCCTTTGTTGAGAGATCGATAACCATGTGTTACCATGTAAATTCCGGTAGCGTGACCTCACTACAAGCCCCCAACTATGAATACCTAATAATCTTTATAACCAAATGACGCTATTTAGCATTATTAGTCGCACAAGAAATAATTGCTTTCCAGACTTTGAGTGTGGTTCCAAAGCACAAAAAGTTATTGTTCACATAAAAGAATTCAGTTACACGCCTTGATCTAAATACAATTAGCGCAAAAGATTATACATTCACAAGGTACAGTCGATACATATGCAAGCGCTCTGGATATTTCCCGGCATCACAGGTGAAGCCTCCGTCAAAAGAAAGTATATGATGACTAACTACTGGACATAGAGCGCTTGAATGTATACCGTACAAAGAGTGGGCAATACAATAGAAATGAGTTGGCATGGTCCCATTGGTTCTTCCTCTTGGTTCTTCTGTTATGATACAGTTCATAGGTTAATTTGTACAGTAGTAGTTCAGCCTCCAACGGCTCTTTTGTGTGTGTTTTCCCGCCGAATAACTAATCAATAGACACTACATACAAAGTACAATCTATCACCTAATTCTCTATAATTCATAACTTGCAGATGCAAGTTGTGATCTCCTTTCCGATGAAACCGGATATCTGCAAATAAACAGTGGTTTAGAATGGCACCAAACATGGTCTGCTTATCATGTACTAAACCTTAGATATCAAATACATTAATTTCACAACATAATTGATAATGAATAAAACCTCTAATATTAACCTTAGTGCTAGGGAACCTTTCAGTGTAAGTGTGGGGATATTAAGTAAAGACGCTAGTATGCGTTGTGCATCTACGTATTTGTGGAGTACACCATGGTACCTGCTTTGCGGGGTTGTTCATATTATATGTACTAATAAATGTACATATTGTATTGTGAGGACTTTTAATGTAGGGCAGTGGCAGTCGCATGATGCTAACAATCATAATATAGCATCGTACACAGAGGTATTGTGTAGGTGCCACAAGATGGCGTCGTGCAGATATTATTTTTACAATTTAGGTCTCAGCCAACCATCCGGCTTCGACAGAGGACTGTGCAAAGATGATGGTTGGGATACCCTTGAGGATTGAAGAATTGATAGTTGATACTAATTGGTGGAGCCCCTGGCTGTAAAATTGATAATAAATTAATTAAAAAACAATTCATTGGTGCAGCCCCAGGCTGAATAATTAATTATAATTTAATTAAAAAAGTAAAAAACAATTCATTGGGTGCAGCCCCTGGCTGAATAATTAATAATAAAAAGAAATTCATTTGAGCAGCCACTGGCTGTAAAATTGATTATAAATTAATTTGAAAACAAATCATTGGTTCCTAAACCAACCATAACATTAATTTAAAATGTCAGGCAGCAATGCCCCAACCAGCACATAATGTAAAGGAAAAAGGTGCCAGATGGAATAGTCCTTGGGCCCTCCCACCCACCCTTATGTTATATATGAAACAGGACATTCACAGTTTAACAAACCAATCACTTCAGCGACAAGGACTGCCAATTGTGGCTGAAATGATTGTTTTTTTTGGACCTCCATAAAACAAGCTGCCAATGTGATGTGGACATGGAAATTAAAATGATCCTATACACAAACTGGCTTTACATTACTAGCTGTCTTCGTCCTCGTCCTCGTCATCCCCATCAGTGTGTACATCCTCTTATTCACACAATATTAATTTGTCCCCGCTGGAATCCACCATAGGCGCCTCTGTAATTTTTTTATGTAATTGTTGGTAGAGGTCTTCCTTGTGGAATTTGTAATTAATTTTAATGAACATTATCTTTTCCACATTTCGAGGAAGTAACCTCCTACGCCGATCACTGACAAGGTTGCCAGCTGCACTAAAAACTCTTTCGTAGTACACACTGGAGGGTGGGCAACTTAAGTAATGCAAAGCCAGTTTGTGTATGGGCCTCCAAATTCCCTCTTTTTCCTGCCAGTACTGAAAGGGACTGTCTGTCATGCCTATTAGGGTGTTATCTCTGAACTAGTCCTCCACCATTCTGTGAATGGAGACCGTATCACACATAGTCACGGTAGAAGACATGTCACTAGTAGGCAATTCTCTCAGGCCCGACCAGATGTAATTTTTTGGTGACTGATCTGCATGACCAGCAGGCATTCTGTAAGGAAAATTTCGTCTTTTCCTGGCAGCTGCAGAAACTGAAGGAGGAATTGATGGCGTTTCCCGTGTGGCTGCAGCTGACAATTTTTTAACAACATTTCTTTGCACAGTTTTAGATTTCGGTCTGTTGGAAAAAAACTCACAAGGTAGGACTTAAACCTAGGATCCAGAATGGTGGCCAAAATATATTTTTCAGATTTCAATAGATTGATGACTCTTGGATCCTGGTGAAGTGAATCAAGGGCTTTATCCATCAGTCCAACTTACTTTGTGCAATCGCTTCGTTTCACCTCCTCCTTCAGTTTCTCCCACTTTTTTGCAAAAGTCTGATGAGGGGAATGACCTGACTCAAGCTGGCAGTGTCTGAACTAACTTCACGTGTGGCAAGTTGAAAGGGTTTGAGAACCTTGCACAACACAGAAATTATTTTCCACTGCACTTGAGTAAGGTGCATTCCCCCTCCATGGCCTATGTCATAGTCCATTGTATAGCCCTTGATAGCCTCTTGCTGTTAATCCATCCGCCGAAGCATATAGAGGGTAGAATTCCATCGAGTTACTACCTCTTACTTCAGCTGATGGCAGGGCAAATTTAACAGTACCTGCTGGTCATGCAATTTTTAACAAACGGTTGCCGAATGTCTAAAATGTCCCGATATTTTGCGGGCCACGGAGAGCATCTCCTGCATGCCCCTGTTATTTTTTTAAAAATATTGCACCACCAAATTAATTGTGTGAGCAAAACATGGGACGTGTTGGAATTCGCCTAAATGTAATGCTCTCACAATATTGCTGGCAATGTCCGAAATCGCAAATCCCGAGGAGAGTCCAAGTTTGGTAAGCCATTTAGCAATGATTTCCCTGAGTTTTTCTAAGAGGTTCTCAGCGGTATGTCTCTTAGGGAAACCAGATATACAAAGAGTAGCCTGCCTCTGTATCAGCTGTCTCTTGGTAGATGTTGCTGCTGCTGTTGCTGTTTTAGGCAATACACCTACCCAGTGGGCTGTCGCAGTCACGTAATCCATAATTTGCCCTGTCCCACTTGTCCACATATCACTGGTCAAGTGGACAGTGGGTACAACAGCATTTCTGAGGACATTAATAAGGTTTTGTAATGTCCTTGTACAGACTTGGAATTGCTCTTCTAGCGAAGTGGAATCTAGAAGGGATCTGGTAGTGAGTACACAGGACCTCAATTAACTATTGTAAACCCACTGCAGTAATGGCAGATACTGCATGCACATCTAATACTAGCATAGCTGTTATGGCGTCAGTAATCCGCTGTGCAACTGTGTGATTGCTGTTATACTTGTTTGCCCTTGCAAACGATTGTTTGACAGTTAATTGTTTTTAGGAGGATACACTACAAGTAGTCTTCCTCCTGGTCCCCTTTGGGATGAAGATCCACTGACAGCAACAGCAGCAGCAACAGGCGTAGTCATCAAGGATCCTTCTGAGGAATCACGGATAGGAGAGGAGTCAATCATGCTTCGAATAGCAACACTGGATGCAGCAGGACTACTCCCGATGATGAATGAGGATGTTGATGATAAAGGTGTTGGTGTTGTAGATCGAAAACACTTGGATCCCACAGAGTGGGAGCAGGTAGGTGACACTGGACTTGTTACGTTTTGGAACTTGGCGACATACACTTTGATATTTGATGAATGCGTTCCAAGTTACGTAACAAGCAGGAGGTTCCTAGGTGGTTTAGGTCCCTCCCTCTACTCACTCTTGCTTGGCAATGGGTACATATGGCTTGACAACTGTTGTCCAGATTGAGGCTGAAATAATTCCACATGTGAGATGTGGATTTTTTTGTCTTTTGCCCCGGCATGACAACAATGGGCTTTGTCTTTTTCAATCCATGGGCAGCAACTGTTGCCTTACTTACACAAAGGACATCCTCGGCATCAACATCCTCATCACCAACATCTTCATCATCAACATCCTCATCATCCTTAGCTCCTTCAACTACCAAAATATCCTCCTCCTCCATGTGCAATTCCACAGAAGCATACTCGATGACTAATAGGGGTATTCAATATGGGAGCGAAAACTCAGTTTTTGCGATGTTTTCGCACCTATGACATCATTATCGCAGGTTTTGCTTTTACACTGTATTCAATTTCAAAGACTTTTTGCAGGTTCGAAAAGTCTTTGAAAAAAAACGGGGATAACTTTTCACCACTGAAAAGGTGGCGAAAAAAAGTGCAGAATTGGGGTTTAAGGGTGCAGGCTTAAAAAAAAATAGCCTGCACCCCTGGGAATGACATTTTAAAAATAACTGTGTCAAAAAAAATGTTTTAAAAAAATCGGGACACCCCAAAAAATGAATTTAAAATTTCGAGTGAAAAAAAAAAATGGGAAAAAATTGTTTACAACTAGGGAAATAGGTTCAGGGCTATTCTGCAAGTATGCGGCAAGTGTATTCTAGAATAGATTTATAACGCAGGTGCACAATTGCAGAATTTTTAAAAACTTACTTTAGGGACATCAAAATATGCTAGTACCCATTTTCATGTACCCCAAATTTGATGGTACCACTTAAAAAAATGAAAAAAATAATCTAAGTGCTCTTCTGCATCACTTCTTCAATGTCGGTAAAAAAACACCTGCCACACCTATTTAAATCCCGACTTTCATTTGCAGGCTAAAATGGGGGTACCAATAGTGATCCCCCATGTTTTTACAACTTTAGGGGGGTCTTACAATTTTTTCAAGGAAAATTTCATTTTTTTACGCAAATCCCACTTCGCAGGTTCCCGTTTTCGGAGGTTTTATATTGAATACGGGGATAAAGCGGGCGCGCGTCCGATACTTTATCCCTGAAAAATCTCCGATGTGGAGCAAAAAGTCCAGCACGGACTGTTCGCTCCCATATTGAATACCCCTATAAGTCTGCTAGATGTTGACTGCCCTTCTCCACATTTACAGAGGGCACACAAAAGTTGGAACTTGGAGGATCCTCCAATACACTAGTATTTAGGTCTGGCTCACACATGGCAACCGTGGACACACTTGCACTCTCCTCGGGGATTTGTGATTTCGATTTATCAGGGCACACAGTTCGTTTTTCCGGAGCTGGCTTACTCATTTTAACAACTTAAAATTTTTTAATGGTACCACCACCACTACTACTACAAGCAGAAGGGCTATCAGAATCAGCAGTCTTCATAAAGAAAGGCCAAGGCCTTATCCATTCTTTTCCACTTCATGTAGTGAATTGCCAATTTTTTGATTATCTAAACTTTAAAGGCAAATTTCCTTTCAATTTTTTTCTTCTTAAGTTCGGTAAAAGTAGTTTTACCATATTGATGGCGTGACTTAAGCCCTGGGGTATGGGCCTTCATAGAGGACGAGGAAGTTGACTGCCTTGCATTGCTGACGGCAGCTACAACATGTGTTTCTTGGCCTTGCTCTCCTGTCATGTGACAGCCCTCCATATTTTCTACGGTCTTGAAGCAGTGTCACAAGCACCAATTGTGTAGACAAGGTGCGGTTACAAAATTCACACACGTGCAGTCGTGCACACACACTAAAATATTAGACCAAAAAAAGACAATTTAAAAATTTTCAGCTCCAGAACTTGGGCCCAGAGCAGCGATTTGATCACGACTGGAGTGGGGCAGCACTAGGTTGCAACTTGCGTTGCTGGCTGGATCTTGTGCGGTACTGCGGTTAAGCCTAACATGCACACACATACACAGAAAAATATAAAAGTCACTTTTATTGTTTTTTTTTTTTTTACTATATATATTTATTTATTTTTGAGTCCAGTACTTGGGCCCAGATGGACACAGCACCAGCCCAGATGTATCTGCACCAGTCCAGATGGACACAGCAGACAGCACAGCACCAGCCCAGAATGGATCAGCAGCACCAGCCCAGGACACAGCAGACAGCACCAGCCCAGATGGATCAGCAACAGCCTAGATGGACACAGCAGACAGCACAGCACCCTCCCAGAATGTATCAGCACCAGCCCAGGACACAGCTGACAGCACTGCAGCACCAGCATCTCTCCAGGCCCTACTCTACCCACCCTCCCTGTTCAGTCTCCACAGCCGGAGTGAAATGGCGTCCGTTGCGTGGTCCCTTATATACTACATTGATCATAGAGACGAAAACTTGCGAACCGCGAGATTTCAGACTCTATGGTTTTGCCTCGGTTTGAGATCCGAGTAAGGCGGGAAAAATCGAGCCTGCTTGGATCTGCTAAATTCGGGTGGGTTCGGATCTCAGAGATCCAAACCCGCTCATCTCTATACATTAAGGGGCTGATTCTGATGCAAGGGGTGCAAATACATTTATTGTCTTTGCATGCTGGGTAAATACTGGCTACTTTTGCATGAAGCACACAAATACTGGGCAGCTCTATTTTTAGATTTGCAATTTAGGTTTCAGCTAGAATGATTCCAAATCTCTCCCAGCTACAGTACAACATTGTTTTGCCAAGGTGCAAATTAAAGCTGGGTAGACACTGACACAATTATCGCCTGTTCAATTGACCAGGCGATATATACTGTATGTAGTGCATTGGCAGGTGTGTACACTCAATGGGCCAAATGTATTAGGTCACAATTTTTAATTTTTTTTGCGAGTTTGACAGTAAGTTTGCATGTTTTATCTAATTGCAAATGTAATAGAGTGTGAGAACAGGCTTTTTCGCATTTTTCACTTTTGCCCCGAAATCGCAAATTTCAAAGTCGCATCCAGATGTTTTCCCATTCTAAACTTACAACTCTCCAAATGTAATAGGTTGCGATTTTCAAAATCACAAACCAAACTTGACTAAAATTTTCCAGAACTTTAGACCAGGTTCAGATAGGGAAGTCTAATGAACCCATGTGAAGACATTAAATTATCAGCACATCCCTATATAAACCACACCTACAGCCATTGCACCTGTAAGGGTTGGAGAAACGGAGTTTGTACAATCTTCATTGGAGCTGTATGCTTGTGGCCTGCTTTCTATGGAGGATCTGCGCAGGAGGAGGGTGCAGCAGGAGCATCACCAGATCCAGGTCCCTATTGTTCTTCGTGCCAGGCGAGGTTATTGACTGCTAATTGGTGAATCTGTTTGTGTCAGTATGCTTGGAGAAATGTAAATCACATTCCGGTTGGTCTAAAATTTGCGCCTTTTCCTGTGAGTTTCATCGCGAGATGTCACATGCGAACTGCATAGGTAGCTGAAATATTGCAGCCTATTACATATGTGAATTTAGACTCATGCTCGCAACTTTTAAAGGCGCGAGGAGGTGCGATTCCATATGTGCAATTAAACTCACACCCTATTACATTTGGCCCAATATGGGTATATGTACTAAGCCTTGGAGAGAGATAAAGTGGACAAAGATAAAGTACCAACCAGTCAGCTACTAGCTGTCATTTTTTAAACAGCCTGCAAAGTGACAGTTAGGGGTTGACCGGTTGGTAGTTCATCTCCATCCACTTTATCTCTCTCCAAGACTTAGTACACAGAGCCGAAAGTACCAACCATTCAGCTTTTAACTGTCACTTTACAGACTGTGTTTGCAAAATGACAGAAGCTGATTGGCTGGTACTTAATCTGTCTTCACTTTATCTCACTCCAAGGTTTGATACATCTCCTCTCCATGTGATTTGGAGATTTGAATTAGGAGTGATCTTTTAATGATCCACTTGTCAGCTAATAGTAAATTGATGTGGGAGTATGACTTACATATTGAGGAAATATTTGTATAAATTAGTGGTAGGGTGTTTGGACCCTCATAAAGAATTCCGAGCATAGGAGATAATTATGCTGACAATCCTTCAAGTATTGTCAGCAACTTGTCTCCATGTGACAAAGCCTACATGATCCATTTACTAAGCTGGAGATAATAGGGCTTTAACTATAAGCGATTCATTTGGTGCAGCTCTATCTATATTGGGGTGAACATGTTCCAACATTATCAATGAAAAATATTTTCTATCTTTGTGCATGTTTTTTTTATATAACTAAATGGATTAGTATTTGTAGTATATAGAAAATGTAATGTGTTTGTTTATATTAATATTTTTCAATTTGCCTATAATAATCAGAAACCTTTCTTCAACATCTAAGATATCTGCCTTAAGATTTGGCAAGATGTTTAGGTCCACTAGCTTTAAATAGTATGAAGGTTACCATTGAGCATTATGTTCACATGTGCTCTCGGTGACAAAGGTATATATCCCATACATTTTTAGTGTTCGCTTCACCAATATATTGTTGATGGTTAGATGTAATCCCATTTGGCCTACTTAATGGAGGTAGGAAACAGTAGAGACAGGTGAAACAAAATAGTTAATGTTGGTGTGGGTACCTGAAATAGTTCTCTAGTGCAAGTTGTTGTCACAGAGTGGATTTCAACAAAATGTAAGATAGTATGGGGAGTGAGACTTGTTCCTACTGTCTTGGTTATGTAAATGGTAAGATACTACCTGGGCAAACTATACCATTTAAATAAAGTATAGTCAAAATAATAACATAAATAATAAATATATCACATTCTGTATTGTGAGTGACTCACAAACTTTAGAAATCAAACATGCAAGCTACAGGTAAGTATCATTTCTGTCACCCACGTTTCGAGATGGCAATCTCTTCTTCAGTGCAGTGCCATCTTGAATCGCATAGGAGGCGTGTGACAGAAGTGATACTTACCTGCGAGGTCACTCCATTATTTTGTCTAAGTTTCAGTTTGGGTTATTAAGGTGTAATAATTGTGATAGTTTAGGTGCTGCTGTGTGTTGGTGCTTGGCGCCTTGGTTCAGTCCAGGCATATTTTATTGTTTGGTTAATATAATATATGTTATACTGTATATGTAATATATGTAATTTTAACTATGCTATTCACTGCTCTTAAGTTTATCCAGATGGGTTTACAGGGCACAGCTATGATCCATACCAAGCTCCTTGAAGGAGATGCTATCAACTGACTTCAGGAGATATGCGTCACATAGACTGTTAGAGCCATATTACACCTTATAGGACTTTCTATACCAGCAATCAGCTATACTTTACCAGAACTGCAGTTGGATTGTAGCATGAGGTGGCTCTAGGTCAGATTTATGGCTACAATGTCACTGCTTTGATAGCTACTAGTTAATACAGGTAAGCCAGGTATATGATATCTGACTAGCTCCTTTATACTGCACTAAATGGTTGGAGTATGACAATACTTTTGTATTCAATAAAATACATCTGCAAGCTAATAGGAAATTGCAGAATTCTGGCTGCAGAGATAGACTATGTAGTATGTAGCTTCTCTCTATGCTCACAAGGCAGGAGAGCTTTGACACAGGCTGTAGAGTTATTTCATGCTTTCTTCTGAGTGGTGGGAGCAGAGTCATAACTAGACTTTTTGGTGACCTGTGCCAGAGAGAGCATTGGCGCCCCTCCCACCCATTTTTTTACTAGGGACATAAGATAGTGCAGCTGAAAAAGGGCTATGGCCTCATGGGGAAGGGCTTGGGAAGAGAGAGGGGTGGCCAGGAGATGCTGGGGATAAAAGAAGAGGAAGTTACAAGTGAAAATGATAATAAACAGGAAAATTGACAGGCCCAAACAGCACCCCCTGCACTGTGGTACCAGGGTATGTAGTCAGTAAGCTGACGCTCGAAATGCCGACCGCCGGCTTACCGACTGTCAAATCCCAGCAGGGGTCTAATGATGGACAATGGACCTCAGACTGCACACCTTGAACATATATATACATAATTGGAGGTGCTACCTGTGGAGACAATTGATATATACACAAAAAGAAGAAATACAGGTGCTCAACTCCAAATTAACTGATTGTATATAAATAAATACATTTTTGCAGTGAATAGAGGTTTTTGGCATAATCTTGGCCAAGGTTATGGGCCTACCCACCACATCCGGGTCACCTCTGTCGGGTAGGTCCCTAACATACTAGGGTTCAAATCCAGAGCGCAGGACACCTCCAAACTGGTCCAGCTAAGTCGCCCCAAGGCACCTGTCCCTGTGCTCTGGATTTGAACCCTAGTATGTTAGGGACTTACCCGACAGAGGTTACCCGGATGTGGTGGGTAGGCCCATAACCTTGGCCAAGATTATGCCAAAAACCTCTATTCACTGCAAAAATGTATTTATTTATATACAATCAGTTAATTTGGAGTTGAGCACCTGTATTTCTTCTTCTTTTTGTATCTAATGATAGGTGTAGGGATTTTGACACCTATCATTATCCCTATGCCAGGAGCCCGACGCCTGCCATACCAAACTAAGGTAAACCGGGCGGTGGGTGAGGACAGCCGCTGGGCGGAGGATTAGGTTAGGGGCTCCCGGGGGATGGGGGGAAATTAGGGTTAGGCACCTCCCGGGAGGGTTAGGGTTAGGCTAGGGGAAGAGGGGGTTAGGTTTAGGCACCCCTGGGGTTAGGTTAGGCTTTGGCACCCCCTGGGAGGATTAGGTTTAGGCTGTGGGGAGGGGGGTTAGGTTTAGGCACTTACAGGGGGGAGGTTAGAGTTAGGCACTAGGGGGGGAGGTTTGGGATAGACACCCCTAAAGGAGGGTTAGAGGGGGAGGGTTAGGGTTAGTTCATTTTCTTACCCCGTCGAGTTCTTCACTACCGGTCTTCCGGCGTCCGGTGGTAAATTATACTGATTCCAGTCCAGTTACGGCCCTGGGTGGGAGCACTGGCATCTAAAATGCCATTTAGCTGACACATGACACAACCACATTAAATGATTAGACACATTTTAAGATCAGTTTATTATTAGCGGGGGAGTATATTTTAGGAAATGAGTCGACCTTTCTTTTAAGATGCAAGATCCAAGATATTCTTATCATTTCACTTTGACGACAAGGCGAAGTAAATAATCTCAAGCAAATATATGACAGCATAATGTAGGTAAGTAAAAGCTTTTTGCATCTCTAAAAAAGCACCTGCAACAGCACGAAAACATATATTTATGGTGTAATATGGTCATTTAAAATAGGCTCTTTAGGAACTCCATTAAACACTGTTACCTTCAAGGGAGTTCGGAAAAGATGTTGAATAAACTGAAATAAAGTAGTGACAATAATTTGAAAATGTGAGAACAGAAAAGGAAAACTAGCAACACACTGTATAACAGTTATATATAGATTGTGACTATTAAAAAAAAAAGAAAAAAACATTTTCAAATGTGTTCAAAACAGCTACAAAGGGCAAAATTTACTAAGCGGCAGGTTCTAAACCCCGGCGGTTTGGTGGCGGTTTGACGGCGGGTTCTATTCTGTTCTAAACCTCGGGGGTTTGGTGGCGGTTTTGCAGTGGTTTCTAAATGAAGCCCTGTTCTATTCTAAAATGTGTTTTGACAGCGGTTTTGCAGTGGTTTTGGCCTTAGTAAATCTGCAGATAGCAAAACCGCCACCAAACCGCAGTCAGAACACATTTTAGAATAGAATAGAACAGGGATGTCATTTAGAAACCGCTGCAAAACTGCCACCAAACCCCCAGGGTTTAGAACAGAATAGAACCCGCCGTCATAACACCACCAAACTGCCGGGGTTCAGAACCCACCGCTTAGTTACATTTCCACAAAAACTGTATGCTAGACAATTTCCACAGAACAGGCACATCTCAGCTTTTAATGTCCATTTGAAAACTGGCTGCACATCTCTTTACTACTGTATGCCATTATTTACTATTTAATGCACCCTTGCAGTGCCTATTCAACCATCACTTTCACAGCCCAAGATCCTCAAACATAACGTATGATACTAGGCATAATCTGTAATGAAAAGTCAATACAAGCTATTCAGTCAGTCAGCCCCATTCATGGTAATTCAGTATACCGTATCTTCATTAGCTATAAAATTGTGGATATAGAGTCTATGTACTATACTAATAATCACTGTACTCCCTCGATTATTATGTACCTAACTCACCAGGGATATTTTTTATTTAAAAAAAAAATATCCCGGCTATGTACTACGGGGAACTCACAGGGACATCGGTTTCAGTAACCGCTATCCCGCGAGTTATATCCTCCAGAAGTGAAAGACTTCCGTGGGGAAGCTGACACTGCGCACAGCATCAACTTCTGGAAACGGCCGGGGTCTGTGGGGGAGAGATTGAAAGATCTCTCTCCTACACATGGAGCCCCCATAGGCTTACAGTAGTTTACACATCTAAAGATGGTGTAAACTACTGGTGTTAAACTCCGAAAAGCTTTGCTTTTTGGAGTTTAGCACATGGGGGTCACATCGTAGTCCCCATTGATAATAATGGTCACTGCGATCTGAAGTGCTAATTAGCACTTTGCCAGAGATTTCTGTGAAATCTCCTGTATTGTGCTGTTAGTACATAGCAACATCACATAAAATGATGCATTAAAATTTTTATGTGAAAATCTGCTTATTTCACAAACCTTTTTTGTTTTTTTAATTTATATTTTGCAGTTATGTTATTGAAGTTTAACATAAATTGTAACATACAAATACTTATGCTGGCCATACACGCTGCAATTATCGGGACGATCCGCCCGATATCGGCGGATCGCCGCGATAATTGTAGCGTGTGGGGTGCGACCGAGGGTTAAATATTGCTCGGTCGGGCATGCTGGATTGTCCAGTAACTGTCGGCTGCATCGGGCAGTGTATGCCCAGCGCGGCCGACAAACAGACATTTCCTGTTTTCCTCCTACAGAAGGAACAAGGAAATGTCTCCTCCCCCGGGGGCGGAGCGCAGATGTCGGGCTATACACTGTGAGATTTCTCTCACAGTGTATGCCGCGGACATCTGCGGCTGGCAGCCGGCCAGATAAAATGTCTGTCGGTCTGACAGACATTTTATCTTGCCGTGTATGCCCAGCATTAGTAATAGTAATAAATAATCCAATTACAATAATTATTTAAAGGATATAATTATAAATGAGTTTATGCAGATATTGTGATTTTAGAGTCAGTTCATGGTACAGTATGTTAACATGTCTTTCCAACACCATGGAATTGTGCCTCCATATAATATATACCACTTCTCCCCCCTTCCTTATATTAGGGTGGTATTTATCAAAGCTGGGAGAGAGATAAAATTGTTAAACATAAATTACCAACCAATCAGCTTTTAACATTGTTTAAACACAACCTGCAAAATGTAAGTTGGAAGCTAATTGGTTAGTACTTTATCTCTGACAATTTTCTCTCTCTCCCAGCTTTGATAAATACCTCCTTTAATCACAGAAAGTCCATGAAATAATCAGGTGTGTTTTTTTAACGTAAATTACTGTAGCAGGCTAAAAGAAGCAGCTTAGTAATTACCTTATTTCTTTGGTTTGTTACTTCCTCCTGCTAATACAGATTTACCTTTCTGCAGATCTTGAATACTTTCATATGTTTACCATGGTCATCGCTGTCACAGAACCACAGGAAACATCATGTAGTGAGCAGAGAGGCTTTTTAGAATAGCCCTCTGAACTTTTTTTTTTTTTTTGGAAAGCAGAAAATTTGTAGGGTGATAACTAGGAAATGCATGCTTTACAGCAGTGGTTGTTAACCTCAACCCTCAAGTTTTCATAGCAGGTCACGTTTTTAAGATTTCTGTCTATGGAAGCAGGTGGGAAAATCACTGACCCAGCAAAGTAGATTAACTCTCCTGTACATGTTTAAAGAAAGCCACAAAACATGACCTATTGTTGGTAACTGTACTTAAGGACTGGAAATGAGAACCACAGCTTTAAAGGAACTTAAAGCCCCCATACATTGGAGATGGATCACTGCGATCCTGCTATCGTATCAGAAATGCCGATCCGCCGGTCGGAAATGCAGACCAGCGGACTTCGAAGTTCCACAATCTATCTCAGGATCGGTGAAATTCGACATGTTAAATTTCACCAATCTGCCTATCACGATCATGTTTTGATCATGATCGGCAAATCTGTGAAATTTCACTGATACGCCGACCCATCTCTGATGTATGTTAGCCTTTACAGTAGCTTGCATTTCAGCTTTGCGCTCCTGCAATGGTTCCCTGCAGTCCATTATATTTATGCTGTTCAGTGCTGTACTTGTTTTTATGTATACATATTGTTCAGTGCTGCGTTACCTTGTGGTGACTAACAAATAAATCATAATAATAATATTAGTAATAATCATTTTTTTAAGTATTTATGCCTTTTGGAAAGGAGTAGTCCACATTATGCATCAGTCACAGGATGGACATTAATTCTCATTCTAAGGTGTAAAGCTGTAACAATAATACACCACACAGTATGTTATAATTAAGTAACAAAGTTTATCAATGCAAGCAAAGTAACATTAATTGAATACAGTAATTAAGCATGTACTTAACTGTAGCTTCAGAGTACAATAACACAATTCATACAGTCAGTCCTGTGAACTCCAATACAGGAAAGCAATGGTCATCTGGCAGTACTTGCCCAAAATTGCAGGGCACGGTTCCAACATCAAGGGGTCGTGATACCTTTACAGTCTCTCATAGCAAAACAAAAGAATAGAGGTGATAGAAATATAATCTGATTAAAAAGAGAGAACTATGGGCCTTAGTCAGATGTGAACACAATGCCGATATTTATGCGACTGAGCGATTGTTAGTCATTGCGCATGCATGTAGGTCGCACTATGCAAGCACAGCAATTGAATTGTGATTACGCTCACACAGAGGATGTACCTGCAAAGTGAGTGACAGGTAATCAGCATTTGGGGGAGGGACGGGGTGGCTAAAGAAACACAGGCGCTTCGGACCATTTAAACACTGTTTTCTGGATGTCCTTAAATTAGTCACTGTGGTCTTGCTCACAGCAGGAGAGCCCCTTGCATGTCTGGAGACCCATTATGTCTGTGACCGCTAAAGGCCCCCATACATCAGAGATTGATTGCAATCGATTGTGTATAAAAATCTTTCCCTTTTTCAATCGATTGCAGAATTGCCTCAATCGATTGAAAAAGGGAAAGATTTTTATACACAATCGATTGCAAATTGCACGATTGCTGCAATCAATCTCTGATGTATGGGGGCCTTAAGACTTAAGCTGGCCACACACTAGACCAACTTACATCCAACCAGCCAACTAGTTGATTGGTTGGAATGAAAATCTGGTAACGTATGGGAGTAAATGATGATCAGCAATCTGCTCCTAAATACCAGAAAACAGATGAAAATGGTCGTCAGATAAGTTTGTTAAATGTTTGGTCTAAACTATTTGTTCAAACAACAGTTTTGGTCCATTTTCCAGCATTTGAGTGCAAATTGCTGATTGTCATTTGCTTTCATACCTTACCAGATTTTCATTCCAACCAATCAACTAGTTGGCTGGTTGGATGTAAGTTGGTCTAGTGTGTGGCCAGCTTTACTCAGGAGGCTGACGGCCACCTGATCTGCATTTGATGTTTCCGGTTTTGTGCATGAATGGCAGATGTGAGATGCTTTCAGTGGGCGTCTCTAAGCACTGGACGGTCAGTGGCTCATTAGCATATTTTTACAATGCAAATTCGTAAGAGATTGCGCTGTGACGAAATTTGCATCCACAACTGAATCAAGTCCTGTGTGTCAAAGTACCTGTCACTTAATTACTGCAAAGAAAGTTTGGGTTTATTTAACCATTAATCTCCCATAACAATACCTTCTTAATTATTAACATTGTTTTGCTTATGTTCAAATATCACATTTATTAGGGAGATATCAGTCAGTATTTATTAGGGAGATATTAGTATTTTTTTATGAGAAGCAGTTTATCTGTTAGTTCTTTATTTGTTGTTATAATCAAACTGTGCTAATATTCTTTCTATGTCATAAGACAGAGTTTATGCAACGATGTATCTCTCCACATTTGTTACACCGATCTTTATTTTGTAGCCTTCCTTGCTATGTTATGATAACTGTTACTGTTGCCTTAGAGGCGTTATATAGATGCAGCCAAGGTACAAATGCTTCTGCTGTATGTAGCAGGCAGATACTTTTTTTAAGCGAACAATATATGCTGTTAAGTGCTGCTGCATATACTGTACAAGTGTAATCCTTCATCGTCCAATCGTTCATCTGACATATCTGACCATGTGTATGCACCATTAGGGCTCAGTCCAATTGTCTGCGATAATCTTGCGGTTGCGAGTCATTGTGACAACAGTCACACTTGACTGCAGCCTGAACTTGTACAAAGTGTTTCCAGCCCCATAGGGCTCCAAGCAAAAATGGCCAAATTCGGACTCAGAGAGGGTCACAAGGGGTACGAGATGAGGTACTGTTGCCAGCGTTTTTAACTCTGTAGCCATGGCAACTCGCACTCTTCGTGGCTAATTGGATTGACCCTATAGTGCTCATTGTATCGCTTTGTTCCATCAGGTGTTTAGTGAGCCAGACATCACATTCAACAATTGCTTTTCCTGTATACATAACAGGACTTTCTGCAAGAGGGGTGGCACTCAGGGACTTGGAGGGTGAAGTATCAAAGGAGAGAAGGAGAGAGAGAGAGAGGGAGAGAGAGAGAGAGAGAGAGAGAGAGAGAGAGAGAGAGAGAGAGAGAGAGAGACTAAGCTTTGGAGAGAGATAAAGTACCAACCAATCAGATGCTAACTATCACTTTACCTACTGTATTTAAAAAATGAGTTAGAAGCTGATGAGTTGGTACTTTATCTCCACCCACTTTATCTTTCGCCAAGGCATAGACAGTCTGTAACATGGCAGTTAGGAGCTGATTGGTTAGCACCTTATCTCTCTCCCCGTAAGTCAAGAAGGAAGTAAACTGGTCTTCAAAGAATTTCCAACATATTAGTTTTATTAAAGAAAAAACATCTTCAGTGACACAAAGTCATGAAAAAAGGGCTCACCGTATAAAGCAACACCTTAATCACCTCTAGGTGCTATCGTGAACCTGCCACCACGTTTCCAGCGCTACACCCTGCAGACTCCAGGAGCACAGTGGTGCCTCCTCATAACGTTAGTGGGAACTGGAGGCGTCCGTCTCCAAGCAGGAAGTCTCAGCTAAACAAGCGCACGGTGGTGCATCAATGCTAAAACACATTTACCTAGCAACTGTTTCAAGCACTAAGTAGTATTTCAGTACCTTTAGTGACATAGGATGATAGTAATAGTAAAAAAATAATCTCTAGTTCATGCTAAAAAATAAAATAAATAATATATCGTTTCATGCTAAATTTCAATTACATGTCAAAGTAACATATGCATAAGATCAGTCGGTCAGAGCAGGTTACAAAAAGGGAGTCTTGCTTGTTACCCAATGTCCATACTGTTGAAGCCGGATGGTTGGCTGAGACCTAAATTGTAAAATTAAAATCTGCACGCCATTTTATGTTACCCCTGACTACGCCGTCTTGCGTCGTCAGCATGAAACCATTGTGTGTGATGCTAATATGCTATTATTAGCATTGTGCGACTGCATTGCTACCGCATATTGTTAAAAGTACTACCATACCCATACACACATTAAATCATACATATAATATACAAGACGCACAGTTGCGCTGTTTATTAAAACACTCTGCACATATTACGCACCACACATATTAGCGAGTACACGCAATATCCTTACACTTACACATACCAAAATTTATAAAAAGGTTCTCTGAGCATTAAGGTTAATATTAGAGGTTTTATATGTTATCAAGTCTATTGTGAAATACATATATTTGCTATCTAAGGTTTAGTACATGATGAGCAGACCATGTTTGGTGCCATTCTAAACCACTGTTTATTTGCAGACTTCCGGTTCCATCGGCAAGGAGTTCGCAACATGCGTCTGCGAGATAGGCATTGAAATGTACTCTGTAAAGTAATGTTTATTAGCCAGTTTAGCCTTTTTCTTCAGTGGGAAAATGCACACAAAGAGCTGTTGGAGGGCTTAACTATTACAATACAAACTGACCTATGAACTGTATCGTAACAGAAGAACCAGGAGGAAGAACCAATGGGATTATGCCAACTCGTTCTATTGTATTGCCTATCTCTGCACGGGTACATATGCAAGGACTCTAGATCTGGTAGTTAGTCATATTTCTTTCTGTTGGCGGAGGTTTCATAGTTGATGCCGGGAAATCTGGATCCAGAGCATATGGGTATGTATCGACTGTACCTTGTATTTTGTATAACCTTTGCACTAATTGCGTTATAGATCAAGGCGTGTAACTATATGCTTTTTATGTGAATAATAACTTTTGTGCTTTGGAACCACACTCAAAGTCTGGAAAGCGATTATTTCATATGCGTACGCAACGCTAAACAGCGACTTTAGGGTATAACGGTTAGTAGGTATTCATAATACTGTAGCAATTCACACCTCAAAGCTGGATACTCCCATTGCCCGAGCAAATGTCTAAGCACAAATTCTCAGTTAATGTTTATTTCTATCCATTAGGTTACATGAGAGTCTGAGCGGGTTTCCCATTCATCTGACAATACTGAAAGCACAGCGAGGCATTTATGAAAACCGGAGCACAGAAAAAGTGGGGCAGTCATAAGGGCTCATTTATTAAAGCTTTTGGCTTTGGAAAACAGGTGCAACAGATTTATGAATGCACTTTTTTTGCCCACCTTTGCAACTGCCGTATAATACTATTTGTTTATTTATTTTTTCTTATTAAATCGAGAGCAGCTGTTATTGGTGCATTGACAAATGTACTTAAATTTTTTAAGACCTAGTTTCCTACACTTATAAATAATGGAAGAATTGCCCTGGCAACATCTAGGATAGACCCAGGTGGATTTTATAAAGAAATTTCTATCAATGGTGCTCAGAGAAGAGAGTAACTTCAGATACATTAAATAAACAAATACTGTTACTGCCACGCTCATTGTAATAAATAGCTCCCAGAGTTATGCTCTCCAAAGTTCTTAAGTTCGCCTCCAGAAATCTCCCTATCTGCTCTGTGTGATGTAATGCATGGCATCCCATACAGAGGGCCTGATTCAGAGACAGGCGCTATAGCAATTACGCACGCAATCAAGCGATTGTTTTCCATCGCGCATGCGTATAAGCCGCACTGCTTTTTCACCAAGAATCACATCATCAACCACCACCCAACCACCCCCCATTCTGCCCATTTCACTATTAGGAAGAAAGCTGGATGTGGTAGAGCAGGGCCGTAACTAGGGGTGTGCGACTGTGACAATTACACGGAGTGCACCATTACTGCCCCATGGCACCTTCATGTTTGGACCCTGCAGCCAGTAGTGCTATTGCACAGCCACCTAGAGCATCCAAGTGATGCTCTGGCACAATACAGTCTGTGGAGCTGCCCAGAGCATTCTTAGGATGTTCCGGGCTGTGCTCTATTTCCCAGAGCTGGTGGCCCTGCCCCATAGATGTGTCATCATGATGTCATGAGTAAAGGGGGCCACAGAGGGCTTACTGCCTCCCTGGTGTGGCAGCCATTTTCCCTGTGATTTCCTACTGTACGTGCGCAAAACGCGGCGGCCATTTTCCAGGCATTTTGTGTAGTGCTACTCCGCGGGACTTCGGAAAGGTAAGTCTAAAAATAATATGGGTGCAAGGTATGCAGTGTGGGCCCCAGCTGTATGCAGGGGCAGGTGTGCACCGCACACCCTGCACCCATTATAAATATGCCCCTGTGCTAAGACATCTTGTGGTTGACCAAAGCCATTAAACATACTTGCTGACTTTCTACATGTTTTTGGGAGTAGGAGCCCAAGGTGGGGAGAGTGGAGGCCATTGTGCAGCAAATCACTGCATCATAGCCCTTTTTCCGCTGTACAGCACAATGCTGCAATGTGCATCTTTGTGAAGCAGAAGGCAGGGCCACATTGCCATGAATCACTGCTCATGGCATCATCAAGCTCCCAGGCCAGCACCTCCTCTGGGAAAGTGGGCACATCAAAGAGGCTGGTTTACTCTCCCGGGAGTCTGGGAGGGCTCCCTGAAATTCAGGAGTCTTTACATAGCATTCTGGGGCAGCTAGCATGTAAGTTATTACTTCAATAAAAAGAAATATTTTTTTAACCTCCTATTTAAGAAACCCAGGTATCCTGTGCCCTGTTACTAGAAGCTTTTATTATGTACCCCACAACATCCATTAATAGAGATCTGAGACAGTTATAAGGGACAGGAATAGAGTCAGAATGAGTTAACAGTAATGTAAAAAGATCATGAGAAACGACAGGTATATAGATAAGAGACTAAAATAGGAAAAGGAGAGACATGGGGTGTTCTATAATGAAAATGAGCTTATGCTTTAGGCCTAAGGCTGCAGTCATTCACAGGAGGCAGATACAGCTCTGTGTGTTTACTTTATTGTACATCTGATCTAATAGCCCCTGAAGTTAAATATTCCCACCGAGACCTGGTAATGGCAGAATAAGGGGGAAGAGAAGGGGGGGAGCATGCTGTGTGAAGCTGTAACTAATCAGATCTCTTCAATGTCCTGTCTGAGATTAATTCCTCTGTCTACTCCTGTCTGTCTGTAGCTGGAAAACACTAAATGGTCATTATCCCGGCAGCAGCAGGAATATGAGGAGTACGGATGCAATGAACGAGCTCTGTGCGCTCAGCACCACAATGACACGGCTCCGTATTGCACGAATGCCCATCTCCTAACTGTAATAACGGCAGTTTATTATTGAAATGAACCTACAAGCAAAGGCAATAAAACAGCTCTACAATATATGAATTTTCATTGTAATGCAATGCCATTCACATCTCTATGCATGTACCCATTGTACGCTGCAGTAATATCATAAATAAGTTTTATTTTTATTTTCTCCGTTTTTTTCTTTTGCAGCTTCCTTGTATCACGCTGTACACTGTGAAAAACAACAAATGGGAAGAGAACATTACTAAAGGGTAAGAATAAGAAAGGTTGATGATACTGTACAGAGGCAGGGGAGATTACTTAAACAGGTAGTTGGTTTATGAGAACTTCATTGTTCGCTCAGTCATAGTATTTCAGATATAGATCAGGCACAAGAAACAGCACATGAATAAGGCAGAGGCTATACAATCGGGAAACCAGCTGCCTTAATACCGGCAGCCGGCTTCCCGACTGTCATATCCCGGCGAGGGTGAAATGCCGGGCGTCTAGATGTAGACGCCTGACATTTCCCCGACGCCACTGATTCCAGGCTGAGTAATAATGTTGCATATAACAGCAGACCGAAATAACAGGAAGGTTTCTAATTGGTGATGTGAGCATAATAAGAGGTGATAACTTGGTGCAGAAGATAAGGCTGGGTACACACTAGGTCCACTCGCCAACCTATCCGATGATTGTGTACTTAAATATATTCCTTATAGCAATAATGTTATAAAACAATGTATACTGTATATAAGGACGCCTATTTTCTTAATGTGCGGCTATAAGAACGAGGCTACTCGCTATATTAAAATAATCTAAAGTTACAGTAGCTGTAGGTGAAATAACACCAGCATAAAGCCCTAATCAAAGTTACCCAATATTGTAAATGGTCCCAGCACATGGCTGTGAACTTAAGTCATGCATTACACTAAAAAATACAGGTGCTGCTGTAAATAAGCTGCCTATTATTTTCAATAGTATTCAGCACACAGCTAAGAATAGAGCTACTTATTATATTAAAAATACATCATTCATATAGAAGATTTTTTACGGTGCAGCCAAATTATTAGATGTTTGTTGCCTTTATAAATGTGCACTGCATAGAGAACACTTTAATACTAACTATAATACAAACTTAACTATAATACTGTCATTCATACCATTAGAGCTCAATGGGGGCAATTCAATTCAGTGCGCTGTGTGGTCGGAGAAGGCCGGTTATCGCACCTTAACAAGGGTGTTAAAGTGCGTTAACCGGCATTCTCTGACCAAAGTGCCGGGCGCGCGGCTGTTAGTGCCGCGCTAAGCAGAAAAACAGCTGTGCGCCCGGAACTTTGGTCGGATTTCTCCTCGCATCCCCTGGGGGGTGCGAGAAAAAATCCTTAGCCCGCCCAAACAGCGCACTGAATTGAATAGCTTTTGGGAGCTCGCTCCTGGCGCTATTCAATTCGCGTTGAATTGAATCACCCCCTATGTGTGCAAACTAGTACCATTGACTTGCTTGATATATACTGTATGTGTGGATTATGTACTGTAGCAGTGTGATTATTCACAGATATTTTGAGCAAATAGACAGTGTACAGTATGTGTATTACTATAGCTACATAATAACTATTTTTGCTCATAGGAAATATTGTTGCAGCTTAACCACAATAATTCTTTACTCAGTTCACACAGGGCCTGATTCATTAACAATTGCAACTACGATTACGCACGCAATAGGCCGATTGTTGCGTTCTGTGCATGCGTATGCATTGCAGGGATCGTGCGCGAACCGGCCACTGCGATCGGGACTGCGATCACAGTGACTACGCAGACCCATCGCAGAGTGATTGACAGGAACTGCCGTTTGTGGGAGGTGACAGAGGGGTGGTCGGCGAAATGCAGGCCTGCCAGCGCATTTGAACGCCGTTGCATGGGCTTGCATAAATTATCCACTGCGATGTCCTATGCAGCTTGAGTACTCATAGCGTTCGATGATGTTAGCAATTCCTGAGTAAGGTCAGAACTTGTGAACTTATGTAGTGCTGCGGTGGCATAGCGATCGAAATGGATCAGCATACTATCGCAGTGAGACTGCGTGTGTAATCGCTATTGCAATCGCATTTGCGATCCGTAATGAATCAGGCCCACAGACTGTAATATAGAGTGTTCTAAATATATTCCTGCTTTTGGATTACTATACAATTGAGTTTAGGCTATAAATCATATACTATAAGAATTAATTTTAATATATTCTCAGACTATAATGAGATTTTATAAAGCTCCATTTTTTACATGAAGTTGAAACATTATAAAATAGTGATATAAGTCTATTCTGTATTCAGGCTATTACAATATAACCAGTACCTATATCACTTATCATCCAGGGTAGTATTCACACTAATGGTGCGTACCATTTAAAGTGAAATGGTGCGTATCGATTTAAATGATCGATTTGAACGATAACAATATCGTTATCGTTACCGTTATCGTTCACGGCACTATTCAATTTGCGTTGAATTGAATTCCTCCCTATGATGGTAACTAGGGGGCTAATCAGCATTCTACTGTATTTGAATTTTGCTTTGTAATTTTTGTATCGGTGACTAACACTGTAACACATTACAGCTTTGTACTGATCATGTCTTTGTAAAAATGAAAAATTGCCCAATTTTTTTCTTATATAATGAACATGCTGTGTCTGAAGTATGTCACATAATACATTTATATTCTGTTCGTTAGAGAATAATTGTTCATCTGCAATACTGATGAGTAAAGGGACATCATTATTTTTATACTTACATATAATTTTACTTACAAGGAAACCTTACAGAGTTTTTATTACATGTATCATATGTGTTATAGGCATGTCATGAACATATGTATTAACCGTTTAAAAAAACATTACAAAAGCTGAATAATGAGACGTGTGGAGCATGTATTCATTGTAAATATGCTGCATGAACTATTTTTTTTATTTAAGTGAATTGTCTGTGAAAAAGTAAATGTACGTAACATTATACCTTTCTTGTTTGTGTTTTTCTTTCATACAGAATTACATGATGACACTTTCCATCATTTTACAGGAATGTTCTCACTGCCTGACATCAAAGGCGCAGGGAGCAGATCTACAGGTCACACAGAAGCCAGTTCAGACTCTCACCTCAGGCCACCATGCAAACTCTAAAGATTGTGTCCTTGATTTTCTAATAAGTATAGCAATACCACCAATAACTAAATTATAGGCTCTGTTACATTTCCATGAATTTGGGACATTTTAGACCATGGCATCATTTGTTTGTGTACTCAAGCAGATCATACAAGGCAGTGTTTCCCAACACCAGTGCCCAGGGACCTCTAACAGTGCATGTTTTACAGATCCCCTAGTTGGTGCACAGGTGTACTCATTATTGTCTGACACTTTTTAAAAGATCCGCAGGTGGAGCTAATTATTTCACTTGTGATGCCGAGGAGATCTATAAAACATGCACTGTTACGGATCCCTGAGGACTGGAGTTAGGAAACATTGAGATAAGGACTTTTTTTTTGTTAAAAAACAGCTGTTTTACAAGATCGCGCAGTTCCAGCATGCAATCTGTGCAGTTCATGGAATACACGTAACCCTTGTATCATCGATACAAAGCAGATTAATATTTCATAACCATAAGAATTTTACTCTATCAAATTACCAGCTATATCTGAAACAAGTCTCCTCATCTATAGCCTGGTTGCCAAATTTCATGGGAGTACCTACTGTATAACTCCTTCATAATCAGCAATATGGCAAAGATTATCAGAGAGAAGTAAGGTGGACATGGGTGGCTATTAGATTAATGTAGATAAGTGAATCATAACTCTTCAAATTGTTCTGTATTAAAAAATATAATTAATGTGCCAATTTACATGCACAATGCTTGATTATTTTTTATTTTAATCACCTAAAAGAAAAAAATATATAGCCAAATTAAATACTGTAATTCATCACCTTCACCACAAATAAAGAATCACCTCCTCCACAACATGATGTAGTGTGTTGCTTTTATCAATAGAGCACCATATGATGGATTTGAATTTAAAGTGAGGAACATTGTAAGCAACTTTTTTATAGGGGTGTGCACCGGCCACTTTTCGTGTTTTGTGTTTTGGTTTTGGATCTGGATCTTTCTTCGTGTTTTGGATCTGGATTGGTTTTGCCAAAACCACCCTTCCGTGTTTTGGGTTCTGGGTTTTGTGTTTTGGATCTGTATTTTTTGAAAAAAAAGCATAAAAACAACTAAAAACACAGAATTTGTGGGTTTTTCTGCTCCTATGCTATTATTAACCTCAATAACCTTAATTTCCACTCATTTCCAGTCTATTCTGAACACCTCACACCTCACAATAGTGTTTTTATGTCCAAAAGGTTGCACCGAGGTAGCTGGATGACTATGCTAAGCGACACGAGTGGGTGGCACAAACATGTGGCCCATCTAGGAGTGACACTGTAGTGGCAGACAGGATGGCAGTTTGAAAAACTAGGCCCCAAACTGTACATAATGCAAAGAAAAAAAAGAGGTGCAAGATGGAATTCTCCTTGGACCCTCCTACCCACCCTTATGTTGTATAAACAGGACATGCACACTTTAACAAACCAATCATTTCAGCGCCAGGGTCTGCCACACGACTGTGGCTGAAATGATTGGTTCGTTTGGGCCCCCACAAAACAAGCTGGCAATTAATCTGTCCCTGCACAAACTGGCTCTACGGAGGCAAGATGTCGTCCTCATCCTCCTCATCCACCGATTCCTCACCCTCTTCAGTGTTGTGTACATCCTCATCCTCACAGAGTATTCATTTGTCCCCGCTGGAATCCACCACCACAGGTCCCTCTGTACGTTCTGGAGGCTGGTCTCCCTGGAAGAGTTGATAATTCATTTTTATGAACATCATCTTCTCCACATTTTGTGGAAGCAACCTCCTACACCTTTCGCTGACAAGGTTCCCGGCTGCACTAAACACTCTTTCGGAGTACACACTGGAGGGGGGGCAACTCAGGTAAAATAGAGCCAGTTTGTACAGGGGCCTCCAAATTGCCTATTTTTCCTGCCTGCCCTGAATCACCACCAGCGGGTTGCTTAAGATACCAAAGTTGTTTCCTGGCAGCCCCAGTTGCGGGAGAAAATGAAGAAGGAGCTGTTGATGTGTCACGTTCCACTTCAGCTGACAGTGTTTTCACCAGCAGGTCTTTGCACCTCTGTAGGCTTGTGTCGGCCGGAAAGAGAGACACCACATAGGCTTTAAACCTAGGATCGAGCACGTTGGCCAAAATGTAGTGGTCTGATTTCAACAGATTGACCACCCTGGAATCCTGGCAAAGCGAATGAAGGGCTTCATCCACAAGTCCCACATGCCGAGTGGAATCGCTCCATCTTAGCTCCTCCTTCACTTTCTCCAGCTGCTTCTGCAAAAGCCTGATGAGGGGAATGACCTGACTCAAGCTGGCAGTGTCTGAACTGACTTCAAGTGTGGCAGGTTCGAAGGGCTGGAGAACCTTGCACAACATGGAAATCATTCTCCACTTCGCTTGAGTCACATGCATACCACCTCCTTTGCCTTTTGTCACAGTTGGTGCTAGTGAGTAACCTGTATCAGGTGATGAACTGGAATCACTGGAGGTCGGCTGGACTGGAACCATAGTTAACATGAATAGCTCTTTTATTATAAGAAGTGGGTAGCAGTGAGAACTGCCTTTGGTGATGAGTGACTGGAACTGGAAACTGGAGATGTTGGAATGAGACCAGAAGGAACTTGGAGGGACCGGACTGGGACCAGCAGGTCGGCTGACTGAGCTGGTCGGGGTACCAGTAGATGAGCTTGCAGGTGGATGGTAGCATGGAAGCTACTTGGTGCAGCTAATGAGCCGTGAGGTGAGTGGTCTTGGAGGAACCGGACTGGGGCCGGCAGGAAGGCTGACTGAGCTGTCGGATTGCTAGTAGATGGGATTGCAGATGGATGGTAGCATGGAAGCTACTTGTTGTGGCTTGGGAAGCCGTGGGTAGATGTTGGTAGCTGGGTGGCGACGTGGAGCTGCCGGATAGCCGTGGGTAGACGCTGGTAGCTGGGTGGCTACGTGGAGCGGCTGGATAGCCATGGGTAGACGCTGGTAGCTGGGTGGCTACGTGGAGCGGCCGGATAGCCATGGGTAGATGCTGGTAGCTGGGTAGACGCTGGTAGCTGGGTGGCTACGTGGAGCGGCCGGATAGCCGTGGGTAGACGCTGGTAGCTGGGTGGCTACGTGGAGCGGCCGGATAGCCGTGGATAGACGCTGGTAGCTGGGTGGCTACGTGGAGCGGCCAAATAGCCGTGGGTAGACGCTGGTAGCTGGGTGGCTACGTGGAGCGGCCGGATAGCCGTGGTTAGACGCTGGTAGCTGGGTGGCTACGTGGAGCGGCCGGATAGCCGTGGTTAGACGCTGGTAGCTGGGTGGCTACGTGGAGTGGCAGGATAGCCGTGGGTAGACGCTGGTAGCTGAGTGGCTACATGGAGCGGCCGGATAGCTGTGGGTAGACGCTGGTAGCTGGGTGGCTACGTGGAGCGGCCGGATAGCCGTGGGTAGACGCTGGTAGCTTGGTCGCTACGTGAAGCGGCCAAATAGCCATGTGTAGACGCTGGTAGCTGGGTGGCTACGTGGAGCGGCCGGATAGCCGTGGTTAGACGCTGGTAGCTGGGTGGCTACGTGGAGCGGCCGGATAGCCGTGGTTAGACGCTGGTAGCTGGGTGGCTACGTGGAGCGGCCGGATAGCCGTGGGTAGATGCTGGTAGCTGGGTGGCTACGTGGAGCGGCTGGATAGCCGTGGGTAGACATTGGTAGCTGAGTGGCTACATGGAGCGGCTGGATAGCCGTGGGTAGACGTTGGTAGGTGAGTGGCTACATGGAGCGGCTGGATAGCCGTGGGTAGACGCTGGTAGCTGGGTCGCTACGTGAAGCAGCCAAATAGCCGTGGGTAGACGCTGGTAGCTGGGTGGCTACGTGGAGCGGCCGGATAGCCGTGGTTAGATGCTGGTAGCTGGGTGGCTACGTGGAGAGGCCGGATAGCCATGTTTAGACGCTGGTAGCTGGGTGGCTACATGGAGCGGCTGGATAGCCGTGGGTAGACGCTGGTAGCTGGGTGGCTACGTGGAGCGGCTGGATAGCCGTGGGTAGACGCTGGTAGCTGGGTGGCTACGTGGAGCGGCCGGATAGCCGTGGGTTGACGCTGGTAGCTGGGTGGCTATGTGTAGCGGCTGGATAGCCGTGGGTAGATGCTGGTAGCTGGGTGGCTACGTGGAGCGGCTGGATAGCCGTGGGTAGATGCTGGTAGCTGGGTGGCTACGTGGAGCGGCCTGGGAGCCATGTGGAGAAGCTGGTAGCGTGGAAGCTACTTAGTGCGGCCTTGGAGCCGTGTGGAGAAGCTGGTAGCGTGGTAGCTACTTGGAGTGGCCTGGGATCTGTAGGTGAGAGGCTGGTGGCGTGGATAGCTGAACGCAGCAGGCTTATGGATAGCACTGGTCTAGGAACCAGCAGGAGCCTTGGACATACTGGCACACAGAGGTACAGCTATAGCACAAGCAGTGCACCATGGAATGTAACAAGATGTTCAACCACTGAGTGCTATTAGAGGAGGATCTATATACCTAGAGTCTGGCAGCGATTGGTGGATACAGACAGGTGGTCTGGCAGTGGCATTCAGAGTGGAGCAAGGCACAGCATGCAGAGGGAGTATTCATCTCTGCAGCCCTTGAGAATCAGGACCACACCTGTGATTGTAATTAAGACTAGCAATGCTCACAGACAGAGCAGGGTGCAGGTGTTTAATTAGTGTGGGGAGGTGAGAGCTCTGCACACACAGAGATGTAACAGCCAGCATGATTCAGCCAGAGCAGATGTCCCAGGAGAATTACAAACACAGATCCATGGAGCAGCTGGCAGAGGTAAGTCACAAAAGGTAAAAACTAGCCAGGATTGTGACAGTACCCCCCTCTTCAAGGGTGGACTCTGAACACCCAGGCAAAACTTCCTTCAGAAATACAAGAAAGCTTCCAAAAGACTCGAAACTCGAAACACCAGGACAACTTGGAAAACTTCTAAAAACTTGGCTGAGCCTGTCCGATATCTTCAAGAACTTGAAACTTTGAGAACTCTAGAAGGTGTTTGGAAAATTGATTCCTGAGGTAATTTGCTCAAAAAATCTTTCCTTGGAGAGCATAATGTCAATCAACTTAAACAAGCCATCTTCCTTAATCACCTTGACCCCAAGACTCTTTGCTTTCTCTCGCTTGGGTAGACGCTGGTAGCTGGGTGGCTACGTGGAGCGGCCGGATAGCCGTGGGTAGACGCTGGTAGCTGGGTGGCTACGTGGAGCGGCCGGATAGCCGTGGGAAGACGCTGGTAGCTGGGTGGCTACGTGGAGCGGCCGGATAGCCGTGGGTAGACGCTGGTAGCTGGGTGGCTACGTGGAGCAGCCGGATAGCCGTGGGTAGACGCTGGTAGCTGGGTGGCTACGTGGAGCGGCCGGATAGTCGTGGGTAGACGCTGGTAGCTGGGTGGCTATGTGGAGCGGCCGAATAGCCGTGGGTAGACGCTGGAAGCTGGGTGGCTACGTGGAGCGGCCGGATAGCCGTGGGTAGATGCTGGTAGCTGGGTGGCTACGTGGAGCGGCTGGATATCCGTGGGTAGATGCTGGTAGCTGGGTAGCTTCGTGGAGTGGCCTGGGAGCCGTGTGGAGAAGCTGGTAGCGTGGAAGCTACTTGGAGTGGCCTGGGAGCTGTAGGTGAGAGGCTGGTAGCGTGGATAGCTGAACGCAGCAGGCTTACAGATAGCACTGGTCTTGGAACCAGCAGGAGCCTGGGACATACTGGCACACAGAGGTGCAGCTATAGCACAAGCAGTGCACCATGGAATGTAACAAGATGTTCAACCACTGAGTGCTATTAGAGGAGGATCTATATACCTAGTCTGGCAGCGATTGGTGGATACAGACAGGTGGTCTGGCAGTGGCATTCAGAGTGGAGCAAGGCACAGCATGCAGAGGGAGTATTCATCTCTGCAGCCCTTGAGAATCAGGACCACACCTGTGATTCCAATTAAGACTAGCAATGCTCACAGACAGAGCAGGGTGCAGGTGTTTAATCAGTGTGGGGAGGTGAGAGCTCTGCCCACACAAAGATGTAACAGCCAGCATGATTCAGCCAGAGCAGATGTCCCAGGAGAATTACAAACACAGATCCATGGAGCAGCTGGCAGAGGTAAGTCACAAAAGGTAAAAACTAGCCAGGATTGTGACACCTATGTCATAGGTGGATGTATAGGCTTGAATGGCCTATTGCTGCTCCTCCATGCTCTGAAGCATATAGAGGGTTGAGTTCCACTGCGTCACAACCTCTTGCTTCAGGTGATGGCGGAGAAGGTTCAAGAGTGTTTGCTGGCACTCCAGTCTTCGGCACGCAGTCGCTGAATGGCAAAGTGGCCAGAAATTTTTCGGGCCACACAAAGTGTCTCCTGCACGCCCCTGTCACTTTTCAGAAAATTCTGCACCACCAAGTTTATTGTGTGAGCAAAACATGGGACGTGCTGGAATTTGCCCAGATGTAATGCCAGCACAATATTGGTGGCTTTGTCAGATATCACAAATCCCCAGGAGAGTCTAAGTGGGGTAAGCCACTGGGCGATGATTTCCCTCAGTTTCTCTAAGAGGTTGTCGGCAGTGTGCCTCTTACTGAAACCGGTGCTACACAGCGTAGCCTGCCTTGGAACGAGCTGGCGTTTCTGAGATGCTGCTACTGGTGACGCTGCTGTTGTTGCTGCGTAAGGTGATACATCTACCCAGTGGGCTGTCACAGTCATATAGTCCTTTGTTCGCCCTGTTCCACTTGTCCACATATCCGTGGTTAAGTGGACATTGGGTAAAAACGCATTTTTCAGGACACTGTGGACACTTTTTTTCTGACGTTTCTGTACAGTCTCGGTATCGCCTGCCTAGTGAAGTGGAATCTAGACGTGATTTGGAACCGGGGACACACTACCTCCATCAATGGCCTAAATCCCACTGCACTAATGGCGGATACCGGACGCACGTCTAACACCAACATAGCAGTCAAGGCCTCAGTTATACCTTTTGCTTCAGGATGACTGCTGTCGTACTTCATCCTCCTCGCTAAAGGACTGTTGGAGGGTCAATTGTTTAGAAAAGGTGTGGTGTTCCTACTTCCTCTCTGGGATGATGAACGACTCCCAGCAGCAGCAGCGGCAGCAGTAGGCATAGCAATGCAGGGTCCTCCGAAGGAATCCCGGATAGGAGAGTCAGTCATGCCAGTGACATGGCCTGCAGGACTACTTCCGATCCTGACTAAGGAGGAAATTGACGAGGAGGGAGTTGATGGTGTGGTTTGCAGGGGCTTGGATAGAACAGGACAACGGGATTTAGGTGTCCCTGGACTGCTTACGGTCTTAGCCAAAGTTTCTGAACTTGACAGTAACTTTTTATGAACGCGCTGCAGGTGACGTATAAGGGAGGATGTTCCTAGGTGGTTAACATCTCTACCCCTTCTTATTTCACCTTTACATATGGTATATATGGCAAGACAGTTGTTGTCCGGATTTGGATAGAAATATTGCCAGACCAAAGAGGTGGAATGTTTGGTCTTCTGCCCAGGCATGACCGTGATGGGCTTTTTCATCCCACGGACAACAACTGTCTCCCCCGGAGCCTGATTTAAACAAACCACATCACTTTCATGCTGGAAAGAGCCACCTCTTCCTGTCCAGTGCTGAGAAGGTCAGGCATCGCAACCTCAACCACACTTGGACTCTCCTTGGGGATTTGTGATATCTTCTTAGAACGCACAGTTCTTCGCTGTGCTTTTGCCAGCTTAACTCGTTTGATTTTTTTAGCGGGAGGAGGGCTTCCATCGTCATGTGGAGCTGAACCACTAGTCATGAACATAGGGAAAGACCTTAGCTGTTCCTTGTGACTCCGTTTCGTAAATGGCATATTGGCAAGCTTACGTTTCTCCTCAGATGATTTACATTTTTTTTAAGGTCATTTTCCTCAACTTTGTCATTTGGGATTGTATGTGCCCTCTACTATGACATTGGGCATCGGCCTTGGCAGACGACATTGATGGCATGTTATTGTCTATGTCATGACTAGTGGTAGCAGCTTCAGCACTAGGTGGAAGTGGTTCTTGATCTTTCCCTATTTTATTTTTATCGGAGAAAGTTTGGTCCTCCATTTATGTAATATTGATATATACGTGCGGCTAAGGCGCACACAAACACAGAAAATAATTTTTTAATTTTTGTTGGAGACTAGTGCACTTTATGGGTTACACCACCCTTTAAGAAATGAGCCAGCCGGCTCTTTACTTATGGGACACAGGCGCACGCTTGGCGCTGCTCCTTTGTTGATGCACGTGCAGCTACAGTGCACGCAATTCACAAAGACAGAAAAAAAAGAAGAATTTTTTGTTTTTAGTGGAGCGCACTTTGAGGGTTACACCACCCTTTAACAGACAGACGCACGCTTGGCGCTGCTGCTTTGAGGATGCACGTACAGTGCAGACAATTCACAAACACAGAAGAAATGTTTTATTTTTGTTGGAGCTTACTTTGGGGGATACACCACCCTGTAACAGACAGACGCACGCTTGTCGCTGCTGCTTTGAGGATGCAGGTGCGGCTATAGCCCACACAATTCACAAAGACAGAAAAAAAAGAAGAATTTTTTATTCTTTGTGGAGCGCACTTTGGGGGTTACAGCACCCTTTAACAGACAAGTCAGCCGGCCCTTTACTTATGGGTGACAGGCGCACGCTTGGCGCTGCTCCTTTGTTGATGCACGTGCAGCCACAGTGCACACAATTCACAAACACAGAAAATATTTTTTTATTTTGTTTGGAGTGCACTTTGGGGGTTACAGCACCCTTTAACGGTCAAGCCAGCTGGCCCTTTACTTATGACACAGGCGCACGCTTGGCGCTACTTTGTTGATGCACGTGCGGCTACTGCGCACACAATTCACAAACACAGAAAAAATATTTATTTATTTTTTCACTTGGGCGGAGCACCCCTGATGGATAGAGCACCCCCTGGACAACACTACAGCACCCCTTTAGGACTGGGACACTGCACAGGACTTTGGAGTGGACAGCCCCTATGGACAACTGACTGCACAATACTGTCCAGCCAGCCCCAATGGACTTTGGAGGAGTGGACACAGCCCCTATGGACAACAGCAGCACAGCACAACACAGCCAGCCCATATGGACTTTGGATGAGTGGACACAGCCCCTATGGACAACAGCAGCACAGCACAACACAGCCAGCCCCTATGGACTTTGGAGGAGTGGACACAGCCCTTATAGACAACAGCAGCACAGCGCAGCACAGCACAACACTACACTGCACTACACTTCCAGGGGTGCCGAGAGGGGGGGGCAGCAGGTACAGATTACTCAGGCCCGGGGCAGGCAGGGCGCCCGGGCCGCCAAAAACACACTGCCGGTTTTTTTTTAAACTTTTTTTTATTTTTTATTAGCCACTGACTCAGTGACTGTCACCAAACCACTGCTAGCAACGGCGGGCGGCAGGTCGGGCGAGGAGTCTCCCACCGCATCGCAGTATCTGTGTGTCAACTTCAATGTCACACAGACACTGTCACTTACTTACTACAGGCTGCAGCCGCACCGCTGCGGAGCTGATGCACTCGCGAGATGATGAAGTCATCATCTCGCGAGTGCATCAGCGGCCCAGCAGCAGCCTGCAAGTAAATGACCGTGTCTGTGTGATATTGAAGTTGGCTCTCATCAAAAGCAGGCCAGGCAGTGTGCACCAGTATCAAGCTCCGGGCGTCGGCAAGCAGGATCCAGGGACTGAGGGATTACACAAAAAAGCAGGGGACCGTGGGCGAGGCATGGGCATCTACTGTATGTTGTTTGTGTGGCACGCTGGGACCTGAGGGGTGGCAGCTGATATTCAGGCACAAAGCACAGTTCCTAGAAATCTGCAGCTAAGCTGCAGGTAATGGCCACATGGAGTATCGGGGTGGGCTGTACGATTGTGCAGCACTAGGACCGCCTCTGCACTGTGTCTGAGTGACTTCCGGGAAGCTTCTCTGCCTGCCTCCCGAGCACCGGCTGATGAGAGGGTGGCCAGTGGTTCTGATGTTCCTCACTACAAACTGCTGGGATCATTGGTCCTTGCAACAGGGCTAGATTATAATGAGGAACCTCCCCTGGGCAATCCCTCTCACAGACAGATTCCCCCTCAGACTCCCCCCCAGCAGATCAGCATCACTTCCTCAGCACTGGAGTAGCCCCGCCCCCAGCTCTCTTTCTCTCTTTTCCATTCTTCTATTGGCACTGCATGGAAGAAGGTTGGGTCTACTGTATCTGTGGAGCACACCACAAAGGTACTCCCTTTCCCCTGCAGTCTCTCTCACTGGTCCTTTCTTCACACATGCATTCTCTCTCACAGTCCCCTTCTTCCCTGCAGTCTCTGACTGTCTCCTTTTTCTCTCCGGCAGTCTATCTCACAGTTAACTTCTTTTCACATGCAGTCTCTCTCACAGACAGATTCCCCCCTCAGACCCCCCCAGCAGATCAGCATCATTTCCTCCGCACTGGAGTAGCCCCGCCCCCAGCTCACATTCTCCCTACATTCTTCTATTGGCACCACATGGAAGAAGGATAGGACTACTGTATCTGCGGAGCACATCTCAAAGGTACTCCCTTTCTCCTGCAGTCTCTCTCACTGTCCCCCTTTTTCTCCCCTGCAGTCTCTCTCACAGTCCCCTTCTCCACCACTGCAGTTTCTCTCACAGTCCCCTTCACCCCGGCAGTCTCTCTCACAGTCCCCTTCTTCACCCCTGCAGTCTCTCTCACAGTCCCCTTCATCACCACTGCAGTCTCTCTCACAGTCCCCTTCTTCACCCCTGCAGTCTCTCTCACAGTCCCCTTCTTCACCCCTGCAGTCTCTCTCACAGTCCCCTTCTACACCCCGGCAGTTTCTCTCACAGTCCCCTTCCTCACCTCGGCAGTCTCTCTCACAGTCCCCTTCTTCACCACTGCAGTCTCTCTCACAGTCCCCTTCTTCACCACTGCAGTCTCTCTCACAGTCCCCTTCTTCACCACTGCAGTCTCTCACACAGTCCCCTTCACCCTGGCAGTCTCTCTCACAGTCCCCTTCTTAACCCCGGCAGTCTCTCTCACAGTCCCCTTCTTAACCCCGACAGTCTCTCTCCCAGTCCCCTTCACCCCTGCAGTCTCTCTCACTATCCCCTTCTTCACCCTTGCAGTCTCATTATGATTTATATGTGACATAATTCAAAAATGGCCTGCAGAAAAATTACACACCCAGTTGTCCTAGACTTTGGAAAACACACACAAGTGTAGTTTTATGCAGATTAATTGAAAAAGTATATTGGGGAAGAAGGGGCAGCAATGTGGAGCTTTGCCAAGGGCGCAAAGAAACCTTGCATCGGCCCTGGTGGCACAGCACTTAGCATACAAGGCCCAAGGGTGAGACTGCCTGCACTGAAGGGTAGAGCCCGAGCGTACCACTGACTGACAGCTGTGCTTGCTGGGTGACTGTCCATCAAGTGCATATAATGATATATCATATTTATATAATAAGTATATATCTAATCACGTGTAATATGAGTAAAAATAGAAGTGAATGTATTTATAATATGCAAGGTGTGGTAATCACTGGTTTCAATGTTGCAATGAGTCTTTATTTCTAATCTGGAGTGCTGCCATCCTACCGTATGTGTGTGTGTATGTATATGTGTGTGTATATGTGTATATATATATATATATATATATACTCACACACACACAATAATGGGGTCCTGCAGTATGTGTTCTGCACTTTAGAGTTATTTACAGAAGAACTGAGGGGGCGATTCAGACCAAAAAAAAAAGATAAATCAGTACGGCGCTGTCACTACGCTGCTGGTTCAAAAGGCGATTCAGACCCGTTCGCTAGGCTGCGTTCGTTTGTAGCTGGCCAATTTTTACCAACTGCCCAAGCGTATAAGCCACAGTGCGCGTGCGCAAACCAGTCACAGCGATCGGAAAGTGCTCGTTTGTAGTACTCAGCCGGGTGGTGACAGGGGAAGGACAAAGGAAACAGGTGTGGATGAGCGAACGCAGGCGTGTCAGTGTGCGTTTTAACACCATTATAAGGGCATGCATAATTAACACACAGTGTCAGCATACACGTCACTTCATTGTCTTACATACTGCGGCGCTCACAGTGCATGTGGTAGGCTATGGTCTACACCTCAAGCACTGTGTGTGGGTTCAATGTCAGCTGATTGTACCAATGTTTTCATACACTTCCTGGAGATGACGTGTGCAAGTGGGCGTCTTATCTCCTGGCTGGTGGGCGTCTTACTTCACCCGGCGATCGTCCTATGTCTTAGCAAGCGATCACGGTGTAAGCATATCTCAAGGGCTGCAAGTGCATGCAGCCTAGCATCTGGGTCTGAATTGCCCCCTGAGTTCTCTAAACTAAATTCTCACATGCTAGACACGCCCCCAAATATGTGCAGCCCTGCCCCTAAAAATAGTGGCCATACACCCTGGGGGGGAGTCCTGGGAAGTTACTGTACCGGGGCCCAGGATTTATCTTCGCAGCCCTGTACACTACACTACACTACACAGCCCAGCCAGCCCTAACTCCCACCCTCCCTCTTCACTGTCCACAACCGAGTGAGAAAATGACGCCGACGCTGGTACCTTTATATAGAATCCAAAACCCGCGAGACCCGGAAGGCGGGATGATGACGTTTTGCCTCGATTTCAGATCCGAGTCAGACGGGAAAAGTCGAGCCTGACTCGGATCGGCCTCGGATTGGGGGGCTCGGGGGTGTTCGGATTTCAGAAATCCGAACCCCCTCACCCCTACTTTTTTATCACCATATAAATTGATATGGTGAGCAAAAAGTTGCATACAATGTTCCTCACTTTAAATTCATACCCTTCATATTGTGTACTATTGATAAAAGCAACACATTACATAAACAGTTTACTGCATGGATTTAGATACAGATATAACCATACATTAGTAATTTCTCCACAAATACAGATAAGTCTAGATACTTCTATCCTCCATGCACTATAAGTCGTGTTACACAACGCGAGAGCCGTGTGACTCAGTAAGCACTGGGCGTGTTCTCGTGCAACTTTTTCCCTTCAAATGCATCTTATTCGCACAGTGAAGCAAACATGATGCACAAGTAGCTTCTGCTGATTAAAATGATATACGGCATGCCTATAATTCTGTGTGCGACTGCAGGTGTATCTGCATGTGAAATGCTACATTACGGTGTCAACGGTTGTGACACTGTAATGTAGCATTTTGCATGCAGATGCACCTGCATAGAATATAGGCATGCCGTATATCATTTTAATCAGCAGAAGTCAGTTGTGCATCCTATTCACATCACTGTGCGAATAAGATGGATTTGAATTGAAAAATTGGATAAAAATATGGTTGGCGCTACCGAGTCACACCACGGCATGGTGTGACTAGAAGCCTCCTGAGGCATTTACACCTTGTTGCACAGCGTAAATCTCTTAATCAGCCCTGGTTTGGGTAGGAATAGCGTCCATCTCTGAATCAGCCCCTATGTTGGTCAGGAAAAGATCATGATCTCAAACCTTTGCCCACGGCAGTAGACCAGAAGATTGTAGATCAACTTTTTGAGCAATACTTAATTTGTATGCACAATATAAAATCCTGCTCTTTGATAGCCTCTGCAGGAGGAGGCAAAATTAGTCAGAGAAACAATTTGGGCACTTTTGCTTATCGATTCCAGATCACTTACTGCTACAGTTATTCGGTTTCCCCTTTCTGGACTGAATATTGCTGCTGGAGACCTTTGTACATCATTGCCGTAGTTCAGGTATTCCACTGTCTGTGTTTGCTACTGGAGCCTTTCATGTATTCCTGTGTGTAATCAACATTGCTGCCAGTGCCCTCTTCATTTGAGTGCTGAAGTTGGAGTTTGCTATCGGTGCAGGAGCATCTTGCCCTTCTGCTCCACGGGAGGTTTCTGTCCTCCCTGAGCTCGCCTTAGGACCGCTGCATGTATGTCCATGCAGCGGTCATAGTGGGTTTACATCCAACGAGCACCGCCATGTCGTGTGGCCACTACTATGTATGTGCCGGCCCGAGGAGTGTGTCATTCAGCCAGAGGACACTCTGGTAACTACACATACACTGTATTTGTGTCCAGGAACAGACTGTTCTGACTGCAGTTAATATTGGAACTGATTATTTTTAGCTGTGAGAGGAGTCTCACACACACATATACATACATACATATATGACCCACGGTCCTTTTGTCCTTGTCCGGCACTCTATTATGCTGGGTACACACTGACAGATATATTGGCCGATCAATCGGCCAATATATTTGGTGTCCGTCGGTCAGTGCGTACCAGCAATATGTCTGTTCACAGACATATTGTACTGTCTCTGCTGCACAGCCATTGGCAGATATATCTGTCCATCGGGCAGTGTGTACGGGTGGTCTGCAGACTGCCCGTACACTTGCAGCAGATGCCGCGGGGTGGGGGGAGAAACGTGTCCCCGGCCAGCAGGACCCACGGCAAGAGACAGATGATGGTCGCTCAGTGTATACACAAAAAAGCAGGGGACTGTGGGCGAGGCATGGGCATCTACTGTATGTTGTTTGTGTGGCACGCTGGGACCTGAGGGGTGGCAGCTGATATTCAGGCACAAAGCACAGTTCCTAGAAATCTGCAGCTAAGCTGCTGGTAATGGCCACATGGAGGATCGGGGTGGGCTGTATGATTGTGCAGCACTAGGACCGCCTCTGCACTGTGTCTGAGTGACTTCCGGGAAGCTTCTCTGCCTGCCTCCCGAGCACCGGCTGATGAGAGGGTGGCCAGTGGTTCTGATGTTCCTCACTACAAACTGCTGGGATCATTGGTCCTTGCAACAGGGCTAGATTATAATGAGGAACCTCCCCTGGGCAATCCCTCTCACAGACAGATTCCCCCTCAGACTCCCCCCCAGCAGATCAGCATCACTTCCTCAGCACTGGAGTAGCCCCGCCCCAAGCTCTCTTTCTCTCTTTTCCATTCTTCTATTGGCACTGCATGGAAGAAGGTTGGGTCTACTGTATCTGTGGAGCACACCACAAAGGTACTCCTTTTCCCCTGCAGTCTCTCTCACTGGTCCTTTCTTCACACATGCATTCTCTCTCACAGTCCCCTTCTTCCCTGCAGTCTCTGACTGTCTCCTTTTTCTCTCCGGCAGTCTATCTCACAGTTAACTTCTTTTCACATGCAGTCTCTCTCACAGACAGATTCCCCCCTCAGACCCCCCCAGCAGATCAGCATCATTTCCTCCGCACTGGAGTAGCCCCGCCCCCAGCTCACATTCTCCCTACATTCTTCTATTGGCACCACATGGAAGAAGGATAGGACTACTGTATCTGCGGAGCACATCTCAAAGGTACTCCCTTTCTCCTGCAGTCTCACTCACTGTCCCCCTTTTTCTCCCCTGCAGTCTCTCTCACAGTCCCCTTCTCCACCACTGCAGTTTCTCTCACAGTCCCCTTCACCCCGGCAGTCTCTCTCACAGTCCCCTTCTTCACCCCTGCAGTCTCTCTCACAGTCCCCTTCATCACCACTGCAGTCTCTCTCACAGTCCCCTTCTTCACCCCTGCAGTCTCTCTCACAGTCCCCTTCTTCACCCCTGCAGTCTCTCTCACAGTCCCCTTCTACACCCCGGCAGTTTCTCTCACAGTCCCCTTCCTCACCTCGGCAGTCTCTCTCACAGTCCCCTTCTTCACCACTGCAGTCTCTCTCACAGTCCCCTTCTTCACCAGTGCAGTCTCTCTCACAGTCCCCTTCTTCACCACTGCAGTCTCTCTCACAGTCCCCTTCTTCACCACTGCAGTCTCTCTCACAGTCCCCTTCACCCTGGCAGTCTCTCTCACAGTCCCCTTCTTAACCCCGGCAGTCTCTCTCACAGTCCCCTTCTTAACCCCGACAGTCTCTCTCCCAGTCCCCTTCACCCCTGCAGTCTCTCTCACTATCCCCTTCTTCACCCTTGCAGTCTCATTATGATTTATATGTGACATAATTCAAAAATGGCATGCAGAAAAATTACACACCCAGTTGTCCTAGACTTTGGAAAACACACACAAGTGTAGTTTTATGCAGATTAATTGAAAAAGTATATTGGGGAAGAAGGGGCAGCAATGTGGAGCTTTGCCTAGGGCGCAAAGAAACCTTGCATCGGCCCTGGTGGCACAGCACTTAGCATACAAGGCCCAAGGGTGAGACTGCCTGCACTGAAGGGTAGAGCCCGAGCGTACCACTGACTGACAGCTGTGCTTGCTGGGTGACTGTCCATCAAGTGCATATAATGATATATCATATTTATATAATAAGTATATATCTAATCACGTGTAATATGAGTAAAAATAGAAGTGAATGTATCTATAATATGCAAGGTGTGGTAATCACTGGTTTCAATGTTGCAATGAGTCTTTATTTCTAATCTGGAGTGCTGCCATCCTACCGTATGTGTGTGTGTATGTATATGTGTGTGTATATGTATATATATATATATATATACACTCACACACGCACAATAATGGGGTCCTGCAGCATGTGTTCTGCACTTTAGAGTTATTTACAGAAGAACTGAGGGGGCGATTCAGACCAAAAAAAAAAGATAAATCAGTACGGCGCTGTCACTACGCTGCTGGTTCAAAAGGCGATTCAGACCCGTTCGCTAGGCTGCGTTCGTTTGTAGCTGGCCAATTTTTACCAACTGCCCAAGCGTATAAGCCACAGTGCGCGTGCGCAAACCAGTCACAGCGATCGGAAAGTGCTCGTTTGTAGTACTCAGCCGGGTGGTGACAGGGGAAGGACAAAGAAAACAGGTGTGGATGAGCGAACGCAGGCGTGTCAGTGTGCGTTTTAACACCATTATAAGGGCATGCATAATTAACACACAGTGTCAGCATACACGTCACTTCATTGTCTTACATACTGCGGCGCTCACAGTGCTTGTGGTAGGCTATGGTCTACACCTCAAGCACTGTGTGTGGGTTCAATGTCAGCTGATTGTACCAATGTTTTCATACACTTCCTGGAGATGACGTGTGCAAGTGGGCGTCTTATCTCCTGGCTGGTGGGCGTCTTACTTCACCCGGCGATCGTCCTATGTCTTAGCAAGCGATCACGGTGTAAGCATATCTCAAGGGCTGCAAGTGCATGCAGCCTAGCATCTGGGTCTGAATTGCCCCCTGAGTTCTCTAAACTAAATTCTCACATGCTAGACACGCCCCCAAATATGTGCAGCCCTGCCCCTAAAAATAGTGGCCATACACCTCGGGGGGGAGTCCTGGGAAGTTACTGTACCGGGGCCCAGGATTTATCTTCGCAGCCCTGTACACTACACTACACTACACAGCCCAGCCAGCCCTAACTCCCACCCTCCCTCTTCACTGTCCACAACCGAGTGAGAAAATGACGCCGACGCTGGTACCTTTATATAGAATCCAAAACCCGCGAGACCCGGAAGGCGGGATGATGACGTTTTGCCTCGATTTCAGATCCGAGTCAGACAGGAAAAGTCGAGCCTGACTCGGATCGGCCTCGGATTGGGGGGCTCGGGGGTGTTCGGATTTCAGAAATCCGAACCCCCTCACCCCTACTTTTTTATCACCATATAAATTGATATGGTGAGCAAAAAGTTGCATACAATGTTCCTCACTTTAAATTCATACCCTTCATATTGTGTACTATTGATAAAAGCAACACATTACATAAACAGTTTACTGCATGGATTTAGATACAGATATAACCATACATTAGTAATTTCTCCACAAATACAGATAAGTCTAGATACTTCTATCCTCCATGCACTATAAGTCGTGTTACACAACGCGAGAGCCGTGTGAATCAGTAAGCACTGGGCGTGTTCTCGTGCAACTTTTTCCCTTCAAATGCATCTTACTCGCACAGTGAAGCAAACATGATGCACAAGTAGCTTCTGCTGATTAAAATGATATACGGCATGCCTATAATTCTGTGTGTGACTGCAGGTGTATCTGCATGTGAAATGCTACATTACGGTGTCAACGGTTGTGACACTGTAATGTAGCATTTTGCATGCAGATGCACCTGCATAGAATATAGGCATGCCGTATATCATTTTAATCAGCAGAAGTCAGTTGTGCATCCTATTCACATCACTGTGCGAATAAGATGGATTTGAATTGAAAAATTGGATAAAAATATGGTTGGCGCTACCGAGTCACGCCACGGCATGGTGTGACTAGAAGCCTCCTGAGGCATTTACACCTTGTTGCACAGCGTAAATCTCTTAATCAGCCCTGGTTTGGGTAGGAATAGCGTCCATCTCTGAATCAGCCCCTATGTTGGTCAGGAAAAGATCATGATCTCAAACCTTTGCCCATGGCAGTAGGCCAGAAGATTGTAGATCAACTTTTTGAGCAATACTTAATTTGTATGCACAATATAAAATCCTGCTCTTTGATAGCCTCTGCAGGAGGAGGCAAAATTAGTCAGAGAAACAATTTGGGCACTTTTGCTTATCGATTCCAGATCACTTACTGCTACAGTTATTCGGTTTCCCCTTTCTGGACTGAATATTGCTGCTGGAGACCTTTGTACATCATTGCCGTAGTTCAGGTATTCCACTGTCTGTGTTTGCTACTGGAGCCTTTCATGTATTCCTGTGTGTAATCAACATTGCTGCCAGTGCCCTCTTCATTTGAGTGCTGAAGTTGGAGTTTGCTATTGGTGCAGGAGCATCTTGCCCTTCTGCTCCACGGGAGGTTTCTGTCCTCCCTGAGCTCGCCTTAGGACCGCTGCATGTATGTCCATGCAGCGGTCATAGTGGGTTTACATCCAACGAGCACCGCCGTGTCGTGTGGCCACTACTATGTATGTGCCGGCCCGAGGAGTGTGTCATTCAGCCAGAGGACACTCTGGTAACTACACATACACTGTATTTGTGTCCAGGAACAGACTGTTCTGACTGCAGTTAATATTGGAACTGATTATTTTTAGCTGTGAGAGGAGTCTCACACACACATATACATACATACATATATGACCCACGGTCCTTTTGTCCTTGTCCGGCACTCTATTATGCTGGGTACACACTGACAGATATATTGGCCGATCAATCGGCCAATATATTTGGTGTCCGTCGGTCAGTGCGTACCAGCAATATGTCTGTTCACAGACATATTGTACTGTCTCTGCTGCACAGCCATTGGCAGATATATCTGTCCATCGGGCAGTGTGTACGGGTGGTCTGCAGACTGCCCGTACACTTGCAGCAGATGCCGCGGGGTGGGGGGAGAAACGTGTCCCCGGCCAGCAGGACCCACGGCAAGAGACAGATGATGGTCGCTCAGTGTATACACAAAAAAGCAGGGGACCGTGGGCGAGGCATGGGCATCTACTGTATGTTGTTTGTGTGGCACGCTGGGACCTGAGGGGTGGCAGCTGATATTCAGGCACAAAGCACAGTTCCTAGAAATCTGCAGCTAAGCTGCTGGTAATGGCCACATGGAGGATCGGGGTGGGCTGTACGATTGTGCAGCACTAGGACCGCCTCTGCACTGTGTCTGAGTGACTTCCGGGAAGCTTCTCTGCCTGCCTCCCGAGCACCGGCTGATGAGAGGGTGGCCAGTGGTTCTGATGTTCCTCACTACAAACTGCTGGGATCATTGGTCCTTGCAACAGGGCTAGATTATAATGAGGAACCTCCCCTGGGCAATCCCTCTCACAGACAGATTCCCCCTCAGACTCCCCCCCAGCAGATCAGCATCACTTCCTCAGCACTGGAGTAGCCCCGCCCCCAGCTCTCTTTCTCTCTTTTCCATTCTTCTATTGGCACTGCATGGAAGAAGGTTGGGTCTACTGTATCTGTGGAGCACACCACAAAGGTACTCCCTTTCCCCTGCAGTCTCTCTCACTGGTCCTTTCTTCACACATGCATTCTCTCTCACAGTCCCCTTCTTCCCTGCAGTCTCTGACTGTCTCCTTTTTCTCTCCGGCAGTCTATCTCACAGTTAACTTCTTTTCACATGCAGTCTCTCTCACAGACAGATTCCCCCCTCAGACCCCCCCAGCAGATCAGCATCATTTCCTCCGCACTGGAGTAGCCCCGCCTCCAGCTCACATTCTCCCTACATTCTTCTATTGGCACCACATGGAAGAAGGATAGGACTACTGTATCTGCGGAGCACATCTCAAAGGTACTCCCTTTCTCCTGCAGTCTCTCTCACTGTCCCCCTTTTTCTCCCCTGCAGTCTCTCTCACAGTCCCCTTCTCCACCACTGCAGTTTCTCTCACAGTCCCCTTCACCCCGGCAGTCTCTCTCACAGTCCCCTTCTTCACCCCTGCAGTCTCTCTCACAGTCCCCTTCATCACCACTGCAGTCTCTCTCACAGTCCCCTTCTTCACCCCTGCAGTCTCTCTCACAGTCCCCTTCTTCACCCCTGCAGTCTCTCTCACAGTCCCCTTCTACACCCCGGCAGTTTCTCTCACAGTCCCCTTCCTCACCTCGGCAGTCTCTCTCACAGTCCCCTTCTTCACCACTGCAGTCTCTCTCACAGTCCCCTTCTTCACCACTGCAGTCTCTCTCACAGTCCCCTTCTTCACCACTGCAGTCTCTCTCACAGTCCCCTTCTTCACCACTGCAGTCTCTCTCACAGTCCCCTTCACCCTGGCAGTCTCTCTCACAGTCCCCTTCTTAACCCCGGCAGTCTCTCTCACAGTCCCCTTCTTAACCCCGACAGTCTCTCTCCCAGTCCCCTTCACCCCTGCAGTCTCTCTCACTATCCCCTTCTTCACCCTTGCAGTCTCATTATGATTTATATGTGACATAATTCAAAAATGGCCTGCAGAAAAATTACACACCCAGTTGTCCTAGACTTTGGAAAACACACACAAGTGTAGTTTTATGCAGATTAATTGAAAAAGTATATTGGGGAAGAAGGGGCAGCAATGTGGAGCTTTGCCTAGGGCGCAAAGAAACCTTGCATCGGCCCTGGTGGCACAGCACTTAGCATACAAGGCCCAAGGGTGAGACTGCCTGCACTGAAGGGTAGAGCCCGAGCGTACCACTGACTGACAGCTGTGCTTGCTGGGTGACTGTCCATCAAATGCATATAATGATATATCATATTTATATAATAAGTATATATCTAATCACGTGTAATATGAGTAAAAATAGAAGTGAATGTATCTATAATATGCAAGGTGTGGTAATCACTGGTTTCAATGTTGCAATGAGTCTTTATTTCTAATCTGGAGTGCTGCCATCCTACCGTATGTGTGTGTGTATGTATATGTGTGTGTATATGTATATATATATATATATACACTCACACACACACAATAATGGGGTCCTGCAGTATGTGTTCTGCACTTTAGAGTTATTTACAGAAGAACTGAGGGGGCGATTCAGACCAAAAAAAAAAGATAAATCAGTACGGCGCTGTCACTACGCTGCTGGTTCAAAAGTTGATTCAGACCCGTTCGCTAGGCTGCGTTCGTTTGTAGCTGGCCAATTTTTACCAACTGCCCAAGCGTATAAGCCACAGTGCGCGTGCGCAAACCAGTCACAGCGATCGGAAAGTGCTCGTTTGTAGTACTCAGCCGGGTGGTGACAGGGGAAGGACAAAGGAAACAGGTGTGGATGAGCGAACGCAGGCGTGTCAGTGTGCGTTTTAACACCATTATAAGGGCATGCATAATTAACACACAGTGTCAGCATGCACGTCACTTCATTGTCTTACATACTGCGGCGCTCACAGTGCTTGTGGTAGGCTATGGTCTACACCTCAAGCACTGTGTGTGGGTTCAATGTCAGCTGATTGTACCAATGTTTTCATACACTTCCTGGAGATGACGTGTGCAAGTGGGCGTCTTATCTCCTGGCTGGTGGGCGTCTTACTTCACCCGGCGATCGTCCTATGTCTTAGCAAGCGATCACGGTGTAAGCATATCTCAAGGGCTGCAAGTGCATGCAGCCTAGCATCTGGGTCTGAATTGCCCCCTGAGTTCTCTAAACTAAATTCTCACATGCTAGACACGCCCCCAAATATGTGCAGCCCTGCCCCTAAAAATAGTGGCCATACACCCTGGGGGGGAGTCCTGGGAAGTTACTGTACCGGGGCCCAGGATTTATCTTCGCAGCCCTGTACACTACACTACACTACACAGCCCAGCCAGCCCTAACTCCCACCCTCCCTCTTCACTGTCCACAACCGAGTGAGAAAATGACGCCGACGCTGGTACCTTTATATAGAATCCAAAACCCGCGAGACCCGGAAGGCGGGATGATGACGTTTTGCCTCGATTTCAGATCCGAGTCAGACGGGAAAAGTCGAGCCTGACTCGGATCGGCCTCGGATTGGGGGGCTCGGGGGTGTTCGGATTTCAGAAATCCGAACCCCCTCACCCCTACTTTTTTATCACCATATAAATTGATATGGTGAGCAAAAAGTTGCATACAATGTTCCTCACTTTAAATTCATACCCTTCATATTGTGTACTATTGATAAAAGCAACACATTACATAAACAGTTTACTGCATGGATTTAGATACAGATATAACCATACATTAGTAATTTCTCCACAAATACAGATAAGTCTAGATACTTCTATCCTCCATGCACTATAAGTCGTGTTACACAACGCGAGAGCCGTGTGACTCAGTAAGCACTGGGCGTGTTCTCGTGCAACTTTTTCCCTTCAAATGCATCTTATTCGCACAGTGAAGCAAACATGATGCACAAGTAGCTTCTGCTGATTAAAATGATATACGGCATGCCTATAATTCTGTGTGCGACTGCAGGTGTATCTGCATGTGAAATGCTACATTACGGTGTCAACGGTTGTGACACTGTAATGTAGCATTTTGCATGCAGATGCACCTGCATAGAATATAGGCATGCCGTATATCATTTTAATCAGCAGAAGTCAGTTGTGCATCCTATTCACATCACTGTGCGAATAAGATGGATTTGAATTGAAAAATTGGATAAAAATATGGTTGGCGCTACCGAGTCACGCCACGGCATGGTGTGACTAGAAGCCTCCTGAGGCATTTACACCTTGTTGCACAGCGTAAATCTCTTAATCAGCCCTGGTTTGGGTAGGAATAGCGTCCATCTCTGAATCAGCCCCTATGTTGGTCAGGAAAAGATCATGATCTCAAACCTTTGCCCACGGCAGTAGGCCAGAAGATTGTAGATCAACTTTTTGAGCAATACTTAATTTGTATGCACAATATAAAATCCTGCTCTTTGATAGCCTCTGCAGGAGGAGGCAAAATTAGTCAGAGAAACAATTTGGGCACTTTTGCTTATCGATTCCAGATCACTTACTGCTACAGTTATTCGGTTTCCCCTTTCTGGACTGAATATTGCTGCTGGAGACCTTTGTACATCATTGCCGTAGTTCAGGTATTCCACTGTCTGTGTTTGCTACTGGAGCCTTTCATGTATTCCTGTGTGTAATCAACATTGCTGCCAGTGCCCTCTTCATTTGAGTGCTGAAGTTGGAGTTTGCTATCGGTGCAGGAGCATCTTGCCCTTCTGCTCCACGGGAGGTTTCTGTCCTCCCTGAGCTCGCCTTAGGACCGCTGCATGTATGTCCATGCAGCGGTCATAGTGGGTTTACATCCAACGAGCACCGCCGTGTCGTGTGGCCACTACTATGTATGTGCCGGCCCGAGGAGTGTGTCATTCAGCCAGAGGACACTCTGGTAACTACACATACACTGTATTTGTGTCCAGGAACAGACTGTTCTGACTGCAGTTAATATTGGAACTGATTATTTTTAGCTGTGAGAGGAGTCTCACACACACATATACATACATACATATATGACCCACGGTCCTTTTGTCCTTGTCCGGCACTCTATTATGCTGGGTACACACTGACAGATATATTGGCCGATCAATCGGCCAATATATTTGGTGTCCGTCGGTCAGTGCGTACCAGCAATATGTCTGTTCACAGACATATTGTACTGTCTCTGCTGCACAGCCATTGGCAGATATATCTGTCCATCGGGCAGTGTGTACGGGTGGTCTGCAGACTGCCCGTACACTTGCAGCAGATGCCGCGGGGTGGGGGGAGAAACGTGTCCCCGGCCAGCAGGACCCACGGCAAGAGACAGATGATGGTCGCTCAGTGTATACACAAAAAAGCAGGGGACCATGGGCGAGGCATGGGCATCTACTGTATGTTGTTTGTGTGGCACGCTGGGACCTGAGGGGTGGCAGCTGATATTCAGGCACAAAGCACAGTTCCTAGAAATCTGCAGCTAAGCTGCTGGTAATGGCCACATGGAGGATCGGGGTGGGCTGTACGATTGTGCAGCACTAGGACCGCCTCTGCACTGTGTCTGAGTGACTTCCGGGAAGCTTCTCTGCCTGCCTCCCGAGCACCGGCTGATGAGAGGGTGGCCAGTGGTTCTGATGTTCCTCACTACAAACTGCTGGGATCATTGGTCCTTGCAACAGGGCTAGATTATAATGAGGAACCTCCCCTGGGCAATCCCTCTCACAGACAGATTCCCCCTCAGACTCCCCCCCAGCAGATCAGCATCACTTCCTCAGCACTGGAGTAGCCCCGCCCCCAGCTCTCTTTCTCTCTTTTCCATTCTTCTATTGGCACTGCATGGAAGAAGGTTGGGTCTACTGTATCTGTGGAGCACACCACAAAGGTACTCCCTTTCCCCTGCAGTCTCTCTCACTGGTCCTTTCTTCGCACATGCATTCTCTCTCACAGTCCCCTTCTTCCCTGCAGTCTCTGACTGTCTCCTTTTTCTCTCCGGCAGTCTATCTCACAGTTAACTTCTTTTCACATGCAGTCTCTCTCACAGACAGATTCCCCCCTCAGACCCCCCCAGCAGATCAGCATCATTTCCTCCGCACTGGAGTAGCCCCGCCCCCAGCTCACATTCTCCCTACATTCTTCTATTGGCACCACATGGAAGAAGGATAGGACTACTGTATCTGCGGAGCACATCTCAAAGGTACTCCCTTTCTCCTGCAGTCTCTCTCACTGTCCCCCTTTTTCTCCCCTGCAGTCTCTCTCACAGTCCCCTTCTCCACCACTGCAGTTTCTCTCACAGTCCCCTTCACCCCGGCAGTCTCTCTCACAGTCCCCTTCTTCACCCCTGCAGTCTCTCTCACAGTCCCCTTCATCACCACTGCAGTCTCTCTCACAGTCCCCTTCTTCACCCCTGCAGTCTCTCTCACAGTCCCCTTCTTCACCCCTGCAGTCTCTCTCACAGTCCCCTTCTACACCCCGGCAGTTTCTCTCACAGTCCCCTTCCTCACCTCGGCAGTCTCTCTCACAGTCCCCTTCTTCACCACTGCAGTCTCTCTCACAGTCCCCTTCTTCACCAGTGCAGTCTCTCTCACAGTCCCCTTCTTCACCACTGCAGTCTCTCTCACAGTCCCCTTCTTCACCACTGCAGTCTCTCTCACAGTCCCCTTCACCCTGGCAGTCTCTCTCACAGTCCCCTTCTTAACCCCGGCAGTCTCTCTCACAGTCCCCTTCTTAACCCCGACAGTCTCTCTCCCAGTCCCCTTCACCCCTGCAGTCTCTCTCACTATCCCCTTCTTCACCCTTGCAGTCTCATTATGATTTATATGTGACATAATTCAAAAATGGCCTGCAGAAAAATTACACACCCAGTTGTCCTAGACTTTGGAAAACACACACAAGTGTAGTTTTATGCAGATTAATTGAAAAAGTATATTGGGGAAGAAGGGGCAGCAATGTGGAGCTTTGCCTAGGGCGCAAAGAAACCTTGCATCGGCCCTGGTGGCACAGCACTTAGCATACAAGGCCCAAGGGTGAGACTGCCTGCACTGAAGGGTAGAGCCCGAGCGTACCACTGACTGACAGCTGTGCTTGCTGGGTGACTGTCCATCAAGTGCATATAATGATATATCATATTTATATAATAAGTATATATCTAATCACGTGTAATATGAGTAAAAATAGAAGTGAATGTATCTATAATATGCAAGGTGTGGTAATCACTGGTTTCAATGTTGCAATGAGTCTTTATTTCTAATCTGGAGTCCTGCCATCCTACCGTATGTGTGTGTGTATGTATATGTGTGTGTATATGTGTATATATATATATATATATATACTCACACACACACAATAATGGGGTCCTGCAGTATGTGTTCTGCACTTTAGAGTTATTTACAGAAGAACTGAGGGGGCGATTCAGACCCAAAAAAAAAGATAAATCAGTACGGCGCTGTCACTACGCTGCTGGTTCAAAAGGCGATTCAGACCCGTTCGCTAGGCTGCATTCGTTTGTAGCTGGCCAATTTTTACCAACTGCCCAAGCGTATAAGCCACAGTGCGCGTGCGCAAACCAGTCACTGCGATCGGAAAGTGCTCGTTTGTAGTACTCAGCCGGGTGGTGACAGGGGAAGGACAAAGGAAACAGGTGTGGATGAGCGAACGCAGGCGTGTCAGTGTGCGTTTTAACACCATTATAAGGGCATGCATAATTAACACACAGTGTCAGCATACACGTCACTTCATTGTCTTACATACTGCGGCGCTCACAGTGCTTGTGGTAGGCTATGGTCTACACCTCAAGCACTGTGTGTGGGTTCAATGTCAGCTGATTGTACCAATGTTTTCATACACTTCCTGGAGATGACGTGTGCAAGTGGGCGTCTTATCTCCTGGCTGGTGGGCGTCTTACTTCACCCGGCGATCGTCCTATGTCTTAGCAAGCGATCACGGTGTAAGCATATCTCAAGGGCTGCAAGTGCATGCAGCCTAGCATCTGGGTCTGAATTGCCCCCTGAGTTCTCTAAACTAAATTCTCACATGCTAGACACGCCCCCAAATATGTGCAGCCCTGCCCCTAAAAATAGTGGCCATACACCCCGGGGGGGAGTCCTGGGAAGTTACAGTACCGGGGCCCAGGATTTATCTTCGCAGCCCTGTACACTACACTACACTACACAGCCCAGCCAGCCCTAACTCCCACCCTCCCTCTTCACTGTCCACAACAGAGTGAGAAAATGACGCCGACGCTGGTACCTTTATATAGAATCCAAAACCCGCGAGACCCGGAAGGCGGGATGATGACGTTTTGCCTCGATTTCAGATCCGAGTCAGACGGGAAAAGTCGAGCCTGACTCGGATCGGCCTCGGATTGGGAGGCTCGGGGGTGTTCGGATTTCAGAAATCCGAACCCCCTCACCCCTACTTTTTTATCACCATATAAATTGATATGGTGAGCAAAAAGTTGCATACAATGTTCCTCACTTTAAATTCATACCCTTCATATTGTGTACTATTGATAAAAGCAACACATTACATAAACAGTTTACTGCATGGATTTAGATACAGATATAACCATACATTAGTAATTTCTCCACAAATACAGATAAGTCTAGATACTTCTATCCTCCATGCACTATAAGTCGTGTTACACAACGCGAGAGCCGTGTGACTCAGTAAGCACTGGGCGTGTTCTCGTGCAACTTTTTCCCTTCAAATGCATCTTATTCGCACAGTGAAGCAAACATGATGCACAAGTAGCTTCTGCTGATTAAAATGATATACGGCATGCCTATAATTCTGTGTGCGACTGCAGGTGTATCTGCATGTGAAATGCTACATTACGGTGTCAACGGTTGTGACACTGTAATGTAGCATTTTGCATGCAGATGCACCTGCATAGAATATAGGCATGCCGTATATCATTTTAATCAGCAGAAGTCAGTTGTGCATCCTATTCACATCACTGTGCGAATAAGATGCATTTGAATTGAAAAATTGGATAAAAATATGGTTGGCGCTACCGAGTCACGCCACGGCATGGTGTGACTAGAAGCCTCCTGAGGCATTTACACCTTGTTGCACAGCGTAAATCTCTTAATCAGCCCTGGTTTGGGTAGGAATAGCGTCCATCTCTGAATCAGCCCCTATGTTGGTCAGGAAAAGATCATGATCTCAAACCTTTGCCCACGGCAGTAGGCCAGAAGATTGTAGATCAACTTTTTGAGCAATACTTAATTTGTATGCACAATATAAAATCCTGCTCTTTGATAGCCTCTGCAGGAGGAGGCAAAATTAGTCAGAGAAACAATTTGGGCACTTTTGCTTATCGATTCCAGATCACTTACTGCTACAGTTATTCGGTTTCCCCTTTCTGGACTGAATATTGCTGCTGGAGACCTTTGTACATCATTGCCGTAGTTCAGGTATTCCACTGTCTGTGTTTGCTACTGGAGCCTTTCATGTATTCCTGTGTGTAATCAACATTGCTGCCAGTGCCCTCTTCATTTGAGTGCTGAAGTTGGAGTTTGCTATCGGTGCAGGAGCATCTTGCCCTTCTGCTCCACGGGAGGTTTCTGTCCTCCCTGAGCTCGCCTTAGGACCGCTGCATGTATGTGCATGCAGCGGTCATAGTGGGTTTACATCGAACGAGCACCGCCGTGTCGTGTGGCCACTACTATGTATGTGCCGGCCCGAGGAGTGTGTCATTCAGCCAGAGGACACTCTGGTAACTACACATACACTGTATTTGTGTCCAGGAACAGACTGTTCTGACTGCAGTTAATATTGGAACTGATTATTTTTAGCTGTGAGAGGAGTCTCACACACACATATACATACATACATATATGACCCACGGTCCTTTTGTCCTTGTCCGGCACTCTATTATGCTGGGTACACACTGACAGATATATTGGCCGACCAATCGGCCAATATATTTGGTGTCCGTCGGTCAGTGCGTACCAGCAATATGTCTGTTCACAGACATATTGTACTGTCTCTGCTGCACAGCCATTGGCAGATATATCTGTCCATCGGGCAGTGTGTACGGGTGGTCTGCAAACTGCCCATACACTTGCAGCAGATGCCGCGGGGTGGGGGGAGAAACGTGTCCCCGGCCAGCAGGAACCACGGCAAGAGACAGATGATGGTCGCTCAGTGTATATGAATGACCATCATCTGCAGATATATCTGTTCAGTGCGTACCCAGCTTTAATTAATAACCGCTCACACAGGTTCCTGTCCTATGTGCTGCATATATATAGAAGAAACTGGAAGGCAATCAAAGGACCTGTGCTCAAATAAACTTCTGCATACACAGTATGTCACTGCTGATGTTTCAGTGGGCAACCTCTTGATAAAAGAGGTTGCCCTTTGAAACGTCAGCAGCGACATACTGTGTACAGTATGCAGTGTTTTTTTTAGTTTGAGTCCCTTTGGTGCCGTCCATGTCTCTTCTACTTATACATACTTATATAATTTGACATGCAATGCACACTTCATATACACAATACTTAGAAAATGTAAAATATATACAGAAACAAAGGCTCTCTGCATTACCTATAAACAAATCTGTTTATTCCAGTTTTAATTATGTATAAAAAAAATATTTTAAAAAAAAATTATTTACATTTTTTTATTTACATTTATTTTATTTTATTTCTATATTTATTTGAATACATTTTTAATGAATATTTGACACGAAGCAATCCATGTCTAGATGTCATCCTCGTGTTGTCATATTTGTATGCTGTTTTCCTCCACATGTCTTCCCCACTTTAATAAACACCATTGTTGAGTTAGGAATACATCATCACCTGCTGGTGTTTTAACCTGATACCCTTGCTCTTTGATAGACAAGAACAAACACCTATCAGAATCCTCAATCAATCTTAAACAGAGACCGGGACAAGCATGGCAATTTAAACCACAACATTAGAGGGGAGATGTATCATCGGCAAAAATGCTGTAAAACCCCCGAAAATGCAGTTTTCAGGGGTTTTACCGCATTCCCCGTATGTATTAAGCAGCAGAATGCGCTGCATTCTGCTGCTTCGCATTGCTAGGTAACGCCACCTTCAGGTGGCGTTACCCAATAGAAGCCTATGGGCTTCTTAGCGCGATGCTCGGGCTGGGAGGGATCCGAACGGATCCCTCCCGTGAGCCCCCGCGGGCCGCAGCCTTCTGCGCATTCGCAGAAGGACTTCTGGGTGTTAAACCCGGAAGTCCCTCTACCCGGCAGCATCGCAAAGGACAGCTCTCATCGAGAGAGCTGTTCTTTGCGATATTCTTGGTACATACCGCGGTAATTAACCGCGGTAAGTACGCAAAGTCGGGGGTGATGTACCGCATCGGTGATGTTGCCGATGATGCATCTCCCCCTAGGACCATTAGAGATCCTTGAAGAAGGCCACCGGAGTTGGCTGAAACGCGTTGGACCACCTACCTACACGGACTTACCTGATCATACTTTACACGCATTGTAACACCAGAGTCACCAGGATACTTGGAGGGACGGAGCAGCGGCTAACACCCGGGACAGATGAAGCCGCGAGTGAAGGTAAGAGTCGGTCAGATGGTAGGGGAAGCTGTGTCAGCCGGGGAAACCAGCAGCACGGCACCCGCTGGCGGATCACCTGCCGCATGTGCTGTCCTCCTAAGTGACCCAGTCTATCCTCCTCTTTACTACTAAGGAGATGCTACACGAGCACTAACAAACAACAGTGCAGGTGAATGCCATCCGAACATACTTACCCTTCCACCCCTTCATTGCCGGGTGACACAATCAGTGTCGGCAGCACTGATAGTCAGTAACACCCGCCACTGGACTCGGGACTCCCGAACATCAAAACATCAATTAATAACATTTCCCTATACTGAACTTATTTGGACTTACAAAATCCTTTTCTCTCTGGCATTATAAAACTATTTACCAGATAATCCACATTAACCAACTCTACTTGGAAGTCAGCTATTTTTCATTCATCAACTTATTTTTTAATTATCAATTTATTATAATGTTTTGAACGTTTTACCCAGAAAGTTTTTATACAAAAGTTTTTAATCCTACCCTTTGAGCAATTCCCTCACTGTCATCCCTCCCTTTCCCTTCGTGTTTCCCTGTGATCATTGTATGTGTTTGTTTGTCCTTACATAAGTATATGAGTTTAAGACTACAATAAAACTCCTCAATTTAACATAGCCCCTTACAGTTATTTGATTCTATCAGTATGTCTTTATTTATTTTATTTTTTTTATTTATTCTCTTACATAAATAGATTTTTTAATTATATTTTTATATACATACATATATATGCAAATTTTCTCCTTAGGTGAGCGCTAGCTATCCCAACCGAAAAACGTGCCTGTATATTGAGAAGAGTGGTGACCTTACTAGCTATAGCAGCTCCCAAATCCACTCCAGTTATGTTTAGAAAGAGCGCACGATAAAAAACTTGTTTTAATGATTCATTAAGACCCCTAGGGGAAATGACATCCAGCATCCAGGCGGTGTATCCACCGTGCTTCACAACGTAACAGCAATCGATCCCTGTCGCCCCCCCCCCCCCAGTCAATGGTGGGATATGGTCGATCATGCGATATTTGAGGCTCGCTAAATTATGTTTTGCCTCAATGAAGTGGCGAGCCACTGGTTGATCGCTGGAGCCACTCGCAAGAGCAGCTCTGATTGTGGAACGATGGGTAGCCATATGCTCTTTAAACTTGCATTGTGTTTTACCCACGTATGAGAGGCCGCAGGGACTAATTATTTGATAAACTACATGAGAGCTATTGCAGGTAAGCCTATGTCTAATCTGATATTTCTTACCCGAAAAAGGGTGACAAAATGAATCACCTTAAATCAAATATCTACATGTCACGCAATTACATCTGAAGCAACCTAATTTCTTAATGGACAAAAAATGAGTAGGGATGACTTTATCAGTGATATCGGATTTGACAAGTAAATCTCGCAGGTTCCTGCCCCTGGAATCAGAGCCGTAACTAAACTTTTTGGTGCCCTATGTCAGAAAGAGCATTGGTGCCCCCCTCATTTTTCAAAGGGACATAATGCACCCAAAAAAGGGCCATGGCTTCATGGGGAATGGCCAGGGAAGAGATATGAGAGGCCAGGAGATGCTGGGGATGAAATAAGAGGAAGAAACATGCAAGAATGATAATAAACAGAAATTTGACAGGTCCAAACAGCGCCCCCTGACCTGTGGTGCCCTGTGCGATGGCACCGGCCGCACTACCCTAGTTACGGCCCTGCCTGAAATAGCAGAACATAAATCTAGTATCTGTAAGTTTTAAAGTGGTATCAGACGTAATAATGGGCCAGTGATGTTTGGCTACCTGATTCATTTTAGGAGATAGAGTATTAAACCTGTTCACCCAGGGTAAAAAAGCACTTATAGTGCCCTTACTTTTTTTTAGCAATCAATTGATCATTGCAGAATTTTACTCTGTTTTATTCAAAAACTCCCTGGAGTATCCTCGAGAGACAAATGTGTCAATAAGGTTATCAATCTGCGATATAGCTGTCTGGGTATTGCTATTGATACGTTTGATTCTGATCATCTCGGAGTACGGAAGACCATATTTTAAAGCTTGTGGATGACAACTCTGGGCTTGCAAGAGTGTATTACGATCAGTTTGCTTACAGTGTACAGATGTAACAAACATGCCATTATCCCTAGAGATTTATACATCAAGGAAATCAATAGATATCTGGTGCAACCTAACAGTAAATTTTACAGGGCAATCATTCAAGTTATGCTGTTTGATAAAGTAAAAAAAGTTACATCCGAGTCATTCCAAATCAGGAATAAGTCATCTATATACCTAGAATAGAATAAAATCCGAGAGGCAATCTGAGGTATATTGAAAAAGACACTTTGTTCCATATAAAACATATAAGAATTAGCATAACTAGGTGCTACGGCAGCGCCCATAGCACACCCGTTAATTTGGAGGTCAAAGAACCATTGAAGAAAAATAAGTTCTTGGTCAAAATGAACTCCATTAATTGAAGACAGAAATCAATAAATGAATCATATAGAGAGCTATCTGTCAGTCATTTCTTGACTGCCCTCAGGCCATCCCCATGCGGGATGATGGTGTATAAGCTTGACACATCAGGACAAATCATCCAAGTATCCATCGGAATGTCGTGTAGATTATTAAGTTGATTCAAGAAGTTGGTTGTATCCAATAAGCATTTATGGTGCTTCTGAACTAAGGGCTGAAGTATAGAGTCCAAAAATATGGAAGTAGGTTGTGTCAATCCAATCTTAGCCGCAATAATAGGGCATACAGGCGGGGGTGTAACCCCTTGTGAATTTTCGGAAGGGTGTAGAATAAGGAGACTATATGATTTTCTGGCAAGAAAGCATTAAATAAATCCTTATTGATAATCCTCCTATCAAACGCTGCTAATAATAAGGATGAAAGTTCCTTCTTAAACATGTAAGTGGGATCTCCCTGTAAGATTTTATATACTGTAGAGTCATTGAGTTGTCGCAATGCTTCCATTCGGTAGTCCCTCAAATCCTGGAGCACGAAAGCTCCCCACTTATCGGCAGGGTGAATAATAAGGTTGGAATTACCAGATAAAGATCTCAATGCATACCGCTCCTCAGGAGATAAATTAGGATGAACTTTTGGCTCCGTATTGACAATAAAGTTTATATTCCGAATCTTTACAACTTAACATGTTTTTGTGATGCCCATGTGCGTTTGATCAGTGTGGTTATTAGCTGTATATTGACTTCCATTCTACACTCTACATTATTAAATAGATATATTTATTTTTTATGTAGCGTGTCCTGACACAGGTATATTATGCAGCATTACTGCAGTATTTTCTTTGCAGACATACAACGATAAAGGCCAAAGTCCATGTTCGTCAGCGGCGGATGAAAGATGCCTTCAGTGGGCAAATCTAATGTATGCTGTAAAGAAATGAAACATTTATCTTGTTTTTACTCCATATACTCAAAAAGAGGTATTTTTGTGTTTTTGTTTTTGTTTCTATTCCACGTCCTCCAAAAGTTCTTTTTTTTTTTAATGACCAGGTATGACTTACTGATGGAATTGTGTTCATGGGTGGTGACTAGGGGGTGGCCTGTGAAAGCAGGCGTACCAGTCCGTTTCATGGGCGTACATAAACTAGCCACTGCGATACCAGACGCTGCGTGAGGTCTCATAGCGTGCGCTGAAGTTAGCAATTTCTGAGTGAGGCCTGACCTGCCATAACTGTACGTATGGGTCCGATGTTACTGATTGTTTTTCTAGTATACGGATGTGAGTGAGGGGAAGTGGGCGTCCTTATGTCAGGCTGTGATCGCAATGTGATTGAAAATATTTGCATTTCACCGCTGATATTAGCAACTGCGTAGCGGGCGTAAGCAGAATAGCCATCCTTGCTGAATCAGGCCCTGTGTGCATTACTGGATGTGTCAGAGGCTTCCACATTTTGTGTTAGAAAGTCTTTGCATCTATCCTTAGAACTGTTAACCCTTTGCCTGAGGTATGTCTAAAAATTCAAAATACACTTCATAACAAAAACATTATTAAAAGTGTATTTTTCAAATACAGATTTGTCACAATCACATCACCTAGGCATATAATTTTGCAAGTGGCAAAGTACAGTATGCCGAAGTTTAAATTTGCCTAGAGTGCAACCTGTAGAACATGATGCCTGGAGATCAGGTCAGTAAATAGTGTTGAAATAATGACAGCTACGCATTAGTGTGTGTGTGCATGTGTTAGCTGAATGTCTTTTACATGAGCACCTGTCTAGCCTTTTACCTACAAAAGCTGCTCATTACTGTGTGAGGTGTTCCACTAACAGGACTATATTATAGCCTTTGTTCCATTAGAAATAACATTTATGTACATTCTGATGACTCCTAAGTGCATAGCATTGCTCTTTAGTTTGTGGAACTTTATCATACAATATTGTGAGATTTACAACAACAGTATGTAGGTAAAGTATGTCATATGAGGGTACACAAGATAATTAGAGTAATATAAAAGTCCTTAATTGGAAATGAGGTTCTAGTTTACAGTATACGATGTTCTAAATGACCATAATACACCCGTTGGAGAAGAGTAATTGAGGGTCTTAGCAAATATGTATTTATCTCAGAACTCCTTTACTGCCAGAGACCTCTGCAATGCTCTGTGCTATCAATGAGTTGTCCCAGTGTCATTCTCACTGCTCTTCATTTCCAATGCGCAGCACTTTTATATGTTAATATCCAGTACTGGGAACTCCCTAGAGTCCTGTCTCTGGCCTGTGATTCTCTTTCATGTATTCTCTTTCAAATTAAAGTTACAGACAGTCCATGACTCATTCCTTTTTTACATCTCATTTTCTTTCCCAGTACATCTAAATTTCTCGCTTTCCTTACCCTGATGGTCTATACATTATGTTTTTTTTCTCTCCTCAAAGTCCACCGTCTCCCTTTACTCTTACACAGAGCATTGCACAATCTAGCTCCATATACAGCCACGCTGATTTATTTCTTCGGCAGCATGCTCAGTATATAGACAGGTGGAAAAGGAAAACGTGTTTTATTTAGTGATGGACATTGAATTTCGATGTATATGGAAATATTCATAATGAGGGTTCGCTATTGGTCTGATTTCCAATTGGTACAGACAATGCGATATCTTATCGGGCCAATAAATACCCTGTTTGCACTGATAGAAAAGTGTTCTGCTGCGTTTTGTGAACAAAGAAGGTCTCGAGTCGTTACCATACCAGATCGATATGCAATTAACCATCATCGATCTAAAACAATTTACTGTATAGTCCATCAGTAGTTTGATACCATAAGCCAGAGGTTCCCAAACTTAGCTATTATAGTCCAAGTTTTAAGGATATCCATGCTTTGGTCCAGATGGTTAAATCAAATTGACTGAGGTACTAATTAAGTCACCTGTGCTAAAGCATGGCTATCCTTAAAACGTGAACTGCATTGGCGGAGTTTGAGAACCTCTGCCATAGGTTATAGAGCTGTAGGTAGTTGCACCAATTTGTGAATGTATTATTCATTTATTTTGAGACTTAATGCAAAGTAATCTGTAAACTTGAAAATGTTATTTATAGTGTTACCACCACTGTATGACCAGACAAGTCCAGTGCATTACATGCACCCTGTGTCCAGATAAAAGAAGGTTGTCTGTTTCAAAATAATAAAAAATGGTGACAAGAATGAGAAGGAGCTGGTTCAATGTACAGTACAGACGTGTCTAGGGATCCGGGTCTACCATAGTTAATGCCAGACCCGCATGAGGGGTTTTGCATGTCTCCTTCAGATGCATGCTGCTCAGCAAAGGCACAGAATGAGCTTAGAGTGCTCAATAGGGTGGGTTGAAAAAAAAAGTTTTTGCATCGATTGCGAGGGTAAAAAAAAATTGTAGGACCACTTGAGAAGATGAATGCTGTTTAGTTTTCAAAATCGGATAGCTTAGTCAGCCAACCGGCGCCTAAAGATTTAGGCCCTCATTCAGAGCCACTCGCTAGCGGCAGTACGCTCGTTCCGAGCGATGTTCACACATCTGCGCATGCGTACGGTTTTTAGTACGCATGCGCGAACCAGTCAGTGCGGCCGAAAATCGTTGGTACGCAATATAGCGAGGGCCTGCTATTTTGAGTGACAGAATGAGGCGTATGTGGGTGGTAACAGGGGAAGGTGCTTGAAAACGGGGAGTGGAGATCCGAACGCAGGCGTGCTTAAAGGTCAAAACGGGCGTTTTAAGGGAGTGCATATTTAATACAGCAGCGTCATTGACCACGTCACTTGGTTTTTTTTAACTCAGAACTGCTCGCAAAATAGCGGTTGAAAACACCAACCACAAGAATAGCGAGCAGTTCATACGCTGTACGATGTACTCGATTAATCTAATAAATAGCGGACATGACATATGGTGCGTGCGGCCAGGGGGCGTTTTTATAAAAAAAACGAGCGTATGTTTTGCTCGCTCGTTCAGACTTAGAGGTGGGAACAGACTGCAATTTGCGAACGGATCATTTGAATAGCCACCCCTTGTTTTTGAACGAACGACCACAAATAGCGAACGGCTCTGAATCAGGCCCTTAGTATTTATGCCCTATAGGCAGGGCTTGACAAATTTTTCTAACATCTAGGAGCCAGGATGAAAGTGTAGGAGCCAGACCACCGTTCCCTCCAAAAAAATTACAGGAGTGATTGAGGAGCACAGCTCTGTGTGTTATGCAACTGTTATACACACTACACTAGTCCACATAATAATGGTCACAGTTGAATGGATACAGTAAAATGGAGGCCCCCTCACTGCTCTGCACAGCTACCCTGCTCCATCCCCCACCTTGCAGTGATAACACACCACATTTCACATAAAATAATGGTGCCAGAAAGTAAAACAAAACCCCCCTCCCCTCATTGTCACACCACTATCCCTCTGAAGCCGCTCCGCAATCCCTGGCCATGCATAGACCCTACTACCGGAGAGCTCTATGCAGCCAGAGATAGGAGACAGTAGACAGCCAGGATGTACAGGAGGATCAGTGTAGACTGGGAAAGACAGCAGGGATCAGAGCAGGCCAGGATGGAGAGGAGTCGTCAGTGCAGGCCGGGACGGACAGAGGCACAGCAGTCACCGCAGGCGACACTCGGCACATGCACTCCTGTGCATGATATGAACACTGCAATACTATAGGCATGAATCTCCGCCGGAGCTGATGAGGATCTGCTTCCTCCCTCACTGCAAAATCTAGTAGCCAGGCAGCAAAATCTGGTAGCAATGGTGACCTGGCCCCCCGGGATTTGTCGAGCCCTGCCTATAGGCAAACCCGCAGAACACCACCGCAAAGTGCTCTGGCAGTGCTGATAGAGGTATACTATGGTATACTGTTTTGTGGTTGTCCAGCCTGTCTCCAGCAGCAGTCACTGAGTGACTCGTGGGATGGAAGGCTTGCCAATTGCCTGCTGCTTCCCTGCTCATCATGCTGTAGCTGTGCTAGTAGGAGCTGCAGCAGTGCAGGGGAGAGGGGCAGGCTGTGCTGTGATTGGCTCACTGATACATTGATAACCAATCAGAGCTAGCAATGTGTCTGGTTGCCTAGCAGCAGCCTAGAGAGAGAGGTGTCACTGAGGCTGACTGATTCCCAGAGACAGCCTCCAACGAGTACAAGATTCCCCTGATGCAAACGCAGAGCACCCTGGAAGGAGCCAGGGCCAGTGCAGCTCTGAGGAATTAAAGAGTCAACCATCGGAACACCATCAAATAATTTCCATTATTAGGATAGATTCGGATAAGGCTCCGGCCGATTCCACAAGAAAGAAAACAACTCCCCCTCCTCCCCCACCTCCTAACTGTCCCATTTTCTGGTCCCCTCAGGAGATTGATGGTACTGCTCTTCCGACTTATAAAAAAGTAGTTCTTCAGTTCCATGTAATTCGACATGACATTCTGCTAGATACGAGGGTTTTGTTACAATACCAGATTGATATGCAATTAAGCATCATTGATCTAAAACAATCTACTGTATTGTTCATCAGTAGTTTGATACCATAGACCAGAGGTTTCCAAACTTAGCCATTACAGTCCAGGTTTTAAGGATATCCATGCTTTGGTCCAGATGGTTAAATCAAGTTGACTGAGGTAATAAATAGAGTAACCTGTGCTAAAGCATATAGGACCTCATTCAGAGCCAGTCGCACAGAGCGTGCGGTCTGTCTGAATGAGGGGAGGACCTCTTGAATTTTCAAGACGTCCTCCTTTGCGGTGGTAAGGCTGTGAGTTAACACCCACAGCCTTACGACCGCCTAAGGTGATGGTCGCGATGGTCAAGACCATCGCGACCATCGGGGCCTACGACGAGACCCTAGGGTAGGGTCTCCCTTGTCATAAGCCCCGGAGAGCTTTCGGCTCTGTCTGAGCCGGAAGCTCTCCACTGACATCACTAGTGATGTCAGTGGGGCCGCCTCCAAACGGTAGGCGTTCCCATAGGTTCGCCCCCGTTTGGGCTGTCACCCCTCCGGCCCACCTTCCAAATGGGACGAGCTGTCAATCAACATCGACAGCTCGCCCCCTTTGGATCGAGACCTGCTACGACCAGCGCTGTTGGTCGTAGCGGGTCTCACGCATGCGCACGATGGCGCCGTCGTGCGCATGCTCTGTGGGGGGCCATCAACCCGGTCCGAGCGCATCGGCGCTAACGACCGGGTCTGAATGACCCCCATACTGTGGTATACTGTGTTGTTATTGTCCAGCCTGTCTCCAGCAGCAGTCACTGAGGGCCTGATTCAGCAAGGAACGCAAATGAGAGAATGCACTCGACCGTTTCTTTTTTTTTTTTGCACTGCGCATGCGTGTGCATCTCACTGCGCGTGCGCAAACTAGCCACTGTGATCGGGTAAGGGTACGCAGACCCTTCCAATATTGATTGACAGGAAGTGCCGTTTGTGGGAGGTGATGGGGGTTGGTTGTGTAAACGCAGATGTGCCTGTGCGCTGGGACGCCATTATAGAGGCGTGCATAATTAAGGAAGTGCGGCGGCATACGCAGCTAGATGACTCGATGCACGCAGGAAGTGGCCAAAATCCTGCGTAAGGTCAGGTTATTCTCTATTGTGCGTCTGGGTCCGATGGTTCTTGATGTTACCGATGTTTGCGCTATCCTGTGTACTGATTGAGCATTGAGTAAAGGGAGACAAGCGGCACTATGTATTGCTGGGCGTTTGCATCCTTGTGCTGCGGGTGCCGTCCGTATCCATTGATTAGCATTTACTCACAGCGGATGATCCGTGCAATCTCTCACATGCGTCCCTTGCTGAATCAGGCCCTAGGTGACTTGGTGGGATGGAAGGCTTGCCAATTGCCTGCTACTTCCCTGCTCATCATGCTGTGGCTTTATTAGTAGAAGCTGCAGCAGTGCAGGGAAGAGGGGCAGACTGTGCTGTGATTGGCTCACTGATACAGTGATAACCAATCAGAACTAGCAATGTGTCTGGTTGCCTAGCAGCAGCCTAGAAAGGGGAGGCATAGGCGAAACTGGGAGGTGGTCCCATTAGCCCAATTCCACCATATTGCATGAAGTCAGCAGCAGTGCCGCCGGGCACGGTGAAACAGAGCCAGCAGCCTTTCAAACTTTAGGTAAAACTATAGAATTTATGCTAACACTGGCGCTTACCCTGTAAGTTATATATAGCTTAGAAATTTGGAAGAAAACTGTGTATTGTTTCCAAAAACTAAGAGGGCAAAAGCTGGCTGCGCAATCCCATAAAATCCAAATTGGTTGGTATTAGTAAAAACTAACTTAATGTCACAATCCCTTATAGAATACAAATGTATGTAGACAAATAAAACATAAACAGCACAGTATAAATGGTGCAATAGAATGTATCCACTATGTGAAACTAACAATGTCCCGAATCATACAGCAGCATAGTTGCCAAGTCCGCTTATAACAAGCGGAATTGGGCTTCTTTTTTTTGCAAGTTGCTTCTTTTTTTTGGAAGTAGCTTGTTGCTTGTATTTGGGCTTGGTTTTTTGTGTGCATTGCAGAGGCACCCCTAGAGGTAAGTACATGTGTGTGTGTTTTTTGCACTGGTAGTGACTGAGGGAGGGGGAAGGTTGTGTCTGGGGAATAGAGGGCAGTGGACAGGGTGAAGTTGGGGGGGCAGGCAAGAAGGAGAGGTAAACTAGATGACAGAAATGAGGCAGGTACATGGAGGCGAGTTAAAATTACTGAGGCTGTTAAAAAGAGGGGACTGTCGAAGCTGGATTATTGGCTGACAAGATCAGTTTAAAATCGAATCGCAGCGACACCATCTTGCGACTGGCTGCAAGACGCCATCTTGGAAATGAGATCGCAAGACGCCATTTTGCGAATGGCCGCCTAAGCGCCATTTTAGATAAACTAACACTTTAGTACATGTGGCGATATTACTATTAGCATCATGCGATTGCAACTGTGACCATCGCCATAAGTTACGGCAATTCACCAAAAGCCCATTTCATGACTTTACGTAGTTTGGGTGCTCTGGATAAAGTGTATATTATTATAATTCCCCTAAAGGATATATTTCAGAAATGGCTGTACAGTATGTCAATATTGGATTGCATTAGCTAAACAGAACAAATGGCCACCATCCACGAACATGTTTTAATTGTAAACAAACAGGACACTTAAGTAGAAACTGTACAGTAAAAAGAGTAGGAACCCCAAATCAGGGAAGACCTGGACAACCCCATAAGGGATATGCACAGAGACCAGCAAATGTCCAGCAGGCACCAGCTCCAATTGTGGCCGTAAATGCTTTATTGGAGAATGGTAGCCAACGCTAGGTGTCAGATCATACCTATAGTCTACAGATAGTCAGGTTAACAGGAAGTACTAGGGAAGAACCAGTCATGATGGTTGATGTAGCTGGTAATGAATATCCTTTTCTTGTAGACACAGGGGAGACCAGGTCAGTGATAAAATCTCCCGTTAATTTACAGGTGACCAACGAGACAGTACCAACAATGGGTGTAACAGGTAAAGTGGAACATTATCCTTTAACAAAGTCCACAGAGGTTACTAATGGGCCGTTGCATACCAGGCATTCTTTCCTTCTGGCTGCTGCGACTCCTACTAACCTGCTGGGTACAGACTTGTTATGTAAGATGGGATGTATTATATATTGCACCCCTGATGGTGTACTTTTAGATATCCCAGAGAGAGTTGCACACGAGGTGCAGGATATGTTGGACACTCCCCAAAGGATAATGTATCACTCTACAAGTTTAAATGAAAATCCATCTCAGGTAGATGAAATGTTGTCCCAAATTCCAGATTCCCTTTGGATTAAGGATGAACAGATCACTGGATTAATGGCAAACGTAAGCCCTGTAATGGTAAATTTAAAAAGCGGTAGGCAAGCTCCAAAAATTCCCCAGTACCTACTAAAACAGGAGGTAGAATTAGGGTTTTTCCAATAATTGAGCGATTATTGCAACAGGGAATTTTAGGTAGTACAGCTAGTGTAGCCAACAGTCCCAGCTTCCCGGTGAAGAAGAGTGGTGGGAGGGGTTATAGGCTGGTACAAGACCTTAGAGGTGTTAATAAGGTAGTAGAGAGCCAATTCCCCGTAGTGCCAAATCCAGCTGTCATCCTGATGCAGATCCCACCAAATGCAACCCATTTCACTGTCATTGACCTCTGTTCTGCTTTCTTCTCTGTGCCTCTCCACCCTGACTGTCAGGATCTATTCGAATTCACATACAAAGGTGTGCAATACACATGGACAAGGTTACCCCAAGGTTTCATAGACAGCCCCAGTATCTTCTCCCAGTCATTGCACGGCTGTTTACAATCTTTTCAACCTGCCAATGGATCTGTTCTAATTCAATATGTGAACGATTTATTGCTATGTTCTGACTCGTTTATGTCATGTTTGAATGATACTAAACTTTTGTTGCTTCATCTCTCGCATACAGGACACAAGGTGGCTAAGGACAAACTACAGCCGTGCCAATCCAGAGTAAAATATTTGGGACACTGCCTAACCCAGGGGTTACGACATCTTACAAATGATAGAATCCAGGCCATACAGAACATGACACTGCCGCAAAATCAACAGCAAATTCGTAACTTCTTGGGAATGTGTGGATACAATAGAATGTGGATCCCAGGTTTTTCTATTTTGGCCTTGCCTTTACAGGAATTAGTCTCTTCCTCAAAGCCTGATCGTGTCATACACACAGAGGAAACAGAGCAGGCTTTTCTTAATCTTAAGGATAGTCAGACAAAAGCTCAAGCATTGGGAATACCTGATTATGAAAAACCTTTTGCTTTGTATTGTACGGAAGCCGATGGTTGTGCTGCAGGTGTCCTTACACAAAAACATGGTGATGTCAGTAGGCCCGTAGCATACTACAGTGCCCAATTGGACAACCTAGGCTGGTACAAGACCTTAGAGGTGTTAATAAGGTAGTAGAGAGCCAATTCCCCGTAGTGCCAAATCCAGCTGTCATCCTGATGCAGATCCCACCAAATGCAACCCATTTCACTGTCATTGACCTCTGTTCTGCTTTCTTCTCTGTGCCTCTCCACCCTGACTGTCAGTACCTATTCGCATTCACATACAGAGGTGTGCAATATACATGGACACGATTGCCCTAAGGTTTCATAGACAGCCCCTGTATTTTCTCCCAGGCATTACTTGACTGTTTACAAGTTTACATGACTGTTTACAACAGAGCAAGCTTTTCTTAATCTTAAGGATAGTCTGACAAAAGCTCCTGCATTGGGAATACCTGATTATGAAAAACCTTTTGATTTGTATTGTACGGAAGCCGATTGTTGTGCTGCAGGTGTCCTTACACAAAAACATGGTGATGCCAGTAGGCCAGTAGCATACTACAGTGCCCAATTGGACAACCTAAATATAACCCGTACTGGGGTGGGTATCCTATAGAGGATTAGCATGGTAGGCAAAGTGTTAAATCAAACTGATTGCTGGGTGTGTTCACATGTGCCACAGGGACATCATAATGTAGGGTTGGTGCCATTTCCGCTGAATATCACAGAAATTTTAGAATTACAGAAAGGGAAAACATTGGATGGAAAATTCCTCTCATCTAAACCACCTCATTTCAAACTCTATCAATTCCAAGTAGATAGATCACTTTTGTGTTTAAACATAACCAACCCCTATAAACCCGGGAGTTGGGAAGTGACAGGGAATAATCAGATGATGACCGTCTCACAAAGAGCTGATAATGAGTCCATAAACCATGATCTGTTACGCTCAATTAAATCTAGTGGGAAACATTTTAGGTATCGGTATACATTGAGTTCCACCAAATAAATTATTGGTAAGGTGCCAGATGGTTATTGTGCTAAAATAATACAGCCAGAAACTTGCATGTATCAGATGGTAGACACAGAAATAGGATTGTTTGCAAGGGAAATGTGCTTAATGATAATGATGCATACCATTCCTTATGTTCTCCCTGATAATGTATATTTTATGTGGAAGAAAAGCGTATAAATGGCTCTCCCCGAGTTTCTATGGTTTGTGTTACCTGGGAAGAGTAGTCCCTGCAGTTATGACCCTCACACATGTTGAAATGCTTGGTATGCATAAAAACACACCATCACCATATCTTCACACACAATATGAACACAGAGGCAAACGAAATATGATACCTGGTGATGTGCACAAAGCCACTCAGTTAATTAGTGAAACAACTGGCTTTCAAGATTTAGTCGCATTGGATCCCACCAGGATCGCTCGGGGTACATTAAACTTTAGATACATTCAGGAACTTGCTAAATTGATAGATAATATCACCGAGATGTACGATGACACATTCAGGTATACAGGGAGAGAATTGCAAGCGTACAAGAAAGAACTGGTGCAACACAGGCTAGTGTTAAATTATTTAACTGCTGTTACTGGAGGGTATTGCGTAACGTTGGCCACCCAATTTGGAGTAAAATGTTGCACCTATGTCACCAATGATACCAGCGACCCCAAGGAGGTGATAGACCGGAAGATGGATGAAATTCTGCAGCTAAAATGGGAGTTTCGTAAGAACCATAATGCTTCAGTGGCTGAAGTAAGGGAGAAGATAGAAGGATGGGTTTCATGGCTGAACCCAGTGAAATGGTTCTCAGGTCTAGGGGAATGGGTCCAGGAAATGATCACCAGTATAGGCAAATTCTTAATCCTTATACTGATTGTCATCATAATAATTGGCATATGTGTCCGGTGTGTTCCTATTGTGTTGAAGTATGGAAAATGTAAAAATAGAGTAAAATGAAAGAACAAAATTATGATGGTGGTTAGTATGAATACCGAGGTAAATACAGAACTGCATTACAACCCTGAACTAGGAAATACCATCATTTAGAGGGGTATTCAATATGGGAGCGAAAACATCGTTTTTGCGTTAATATCGCACTTTTGACATCATTATCGCAGGTTTTACTTTTACACCGTATTCAATTTCAAAGACTTATCGCAGGTTCGAAAAGTCTTTGATAAAAATCGGGGATAACTTTTCACCATTGAATAGGTGTCGAAAAAAAGTGCAGAATTGGGGTTTTGGGGTGCAGGCTATCTTTTTTTGGGAATGACATTTAAAAAAGAACTGTATCAAAAAGTTTTAAAAAAATAGGGACACCCAAAAAATTTATTTAAATATTGGGGTGAAAAAAAAAATGGGAAAAAATTGTTTAAAAATAGGGAAATAGGTTCAGGGCTATTCTGTAAGTATGCGGCAGGTTTTTTCTAGAATAGATTTATAGCGGCAGGTGCACAAATGCAGAATTTTTAAAAACTTACTTTAGAGACTTAGAAATATGCTAGTACCCATTTTAATGTACCCTAAATTTGATGGGACCACTTAAAAAAATGAAAAAAATAACCTAAGTGCTCTTCTGCATCACTTCTTCAATGTTGGGAAAAAACACCTGCTGCGGCTATTTAAATCCCTGACTTTCAATTACAGGCTAAAACGGGTGTACCCATAGTGATCCCTCATGTTTTTACAACTTTAGGGGGGGTCCTACAATTTTTTTAAGGAAAAATTCATAACTTTACGCAAATCCAACTTTGCAGGCTCCCATTTTCATTAATTTCATATTGAATACATGTATAAGCGGGCGCGCGCCCGATACTTTAACGCAGGTAGAAACTCAGATATGAAACGTAAACTTCGACAGCGAAGTTTACGTTTCATATTGAATACCCCTCATAATGTATTATATTTAGACATGCATAGAATGTATTTTTGAAATGTTATTTTTAAAAACACCTCAGATAATGTAAAGTCTCAATTCCCCTTCAAGACTGCCTTTATAGGACTGGTGTATCCCCACACCTTTCACATGATCTTCCAAGATCCGCGGTGTGCGTATAATAGTAGTTTTATATCCCCACTCAGAGACACATTATTGATGGATTAAGAACCACCTTATGCCATCCCATAATAACACTAAATAGAATATAAATGTAAGCCTAAATTATATTTTAAAATCAGATTGTGATAGCATGTTGTTCGCTATCAAAGGGTGCACTGTCGAAGCTGGATTATTGGCAGAGACAAGATCAGTTTAAAATTGAATCGCAGCGACACCATCTTGCGACTGGCCGCAAGACGTCATCTTGGAAATGAGATCGCAAGATGCCGTTTTGCGAATGGCCGCCTAAGCACAATTTTAGATAAACTCACACTTTAGTACATGTGGCGATATTACTATTAGCATCATGCGATTGCATCTGTGACCATCGCCATAAGTTACGGCGATTCACCAAAAGCCCATTTCATGATTTTACGTAGTTTGGGTGCTCTGGATAAAGTGTATATTATTATATTTCCCCTAAAGGATATATTTCAGAAATGGCTGTACAGTATGTCAAAATTGGATTGCATTAGCTAAACAGAGCAAATGGCCACGTGACAACTATTCTGTGAAGACAAGCTTCATGGACATAACGTCTGCTCTCACTCCAGGTGGCCCTGCTCGAATACAGCAAGAGGGTCGTTTGTAGCACCTTATATTAGCAGGCTTCCTACAATAAAATACCTTCAAAGCCAAGAGTGTTATTTGAGGTTTGGGTCTTGTAGCTGTGCTAATTTGCATTTACACAAGAACCTGGGAGAACAAAGGACTGTAACACCCTCTGCACCCGTAGAGGAAGTTGTTAATACCATACGTAGCAGCAGCAGATTAAACCCCCAGCCAGGTAACAAGAGCAAAGGTAGCAGCGCTGCCGGTCTGCATCCCATTCGGACAATAACCGTTTTGAATGGAAATGCAGATGCAAATGGTGTAGTGCCTACGAGGGAAGTAGTAATGCATTGTCCCTGGACAAGAGCAGAACTAAATTCCATCATAAATGATTTCCCCGATCCCAAAAAGGAACTAGCCAAGTGTCAAAGATTTTTGAGAAATTTGTCTAATTCTCTTGAGCCAACTAATAAAGATTGGCGTGTGGTATTAAGGGCCTGTCTACCACGCAATACCGACATGACAAAATTTTATCATGGATTGTGTATTGGATGGTGACGTTCCCTTAACAGACCAAGTAAACCAAGGTAACATTTCCTGCATTGTAACTCAATTGGGTATATATTTTCCAGTAGTAGTTAACTGGAACAAAATTTTCACCATTAAGCAAAAGGAGAGTGAATCTGCAGAAGATTATTGTGACCAGGCTCTGCAGGCTATCACCCAGTACACTGGGTTAGAAGATATTAAAGATAGCACTCACCACAGGGGAATGATAGTCACGGTACTCATGGACGGTCTGAAAGAGAATTTAAAGACTCGGGTTCAGACCTCAACCTGGCTGGAGGGGAGTCACAATAGATACCCTCATAGAATCTGCCATAGAACATGATAAAAACATCTCAAAGAAGAGAGAGACCGAGAGCGAAAACTAATGGCTGTCAGTATACAAGCTCTGGAGGGAATGACGGTAACATCACAGCCAACAGACACACTTGCATCTGCACACACACTCACGTCTGAACAAGTATGTGCTCTCACTAACCCCACTCAACAACAAACACAACTCTATCCCACTAACCCGATGCAACCACAGGTCCCATACTACCCACCAACTTCTTATCCCCCACAATACCCTTACCCTCCCTATCCTTACCCATATCCACCACCTTTACCCTCAGCTCAAACCTCACAACAACACGTGTCTTCACCTGATCCACGAACATGTTTTAATTGTAAACAAACAGGACACTTAAGTAGAAACTGTACAGTAAAAAGAGTAGGAACCCCAAATCAGGGAAGACCTGGACAATCCCATAAGGGATATGCACAGAGACCAGCAAATGTCCAGCAGGCACCCGCTCCAATTGTGGCCGTAAATGCTTTATTGGAGAATGGTAGCCAACGCTAGGTGTCAGATCATACCTGTAGTCTACAGATAGTCAGGTTAACAGGAAGTACTAGGGAAGAACCGGTCATGATGGTTGATGTAGCTGGTAATGAATATCCTTTCTTGTAGACACAGGGGAGACCAGGTCAGTGATAAAATCTCCCGTTAATTTACAGGTGACCAACGAGACAGTACCAACAATGGGTGTAACAGGTAAAGTGGAACATTATCCTTTAACAAAGTCCACAGAGGTTACTAATGGGCCGTTGCATACCAGGCATTCTTTCCTTCTGGCTGCTGCGACTCCTACTAACCTGATGGGTAGAGACTTGTTATGTAAGATGGGATGTATTATATATTGCACCCCTGATGGTGTATTTTTAGATATCCCAGAGAGAGTTGCACACGAGGTGCAGGATATGTTGGACACTCCCCAAAGGATAATGTATCACTCTACAAGTTTAAATGAAAATCCATCTCAGGTAGATGAAATGTTGTCCCAAATTCCAGATTCCCTTTGGACTAAGGATGGACAGATCACTGGATTAATGGCAAACGTAAGCCCTGTAATGGTAAATTTAAAAAGCGGTAGGCAAGCTCCAAAAATTCCCCAGTACCCACTAAAACAGGAGGTAGAATTAGGGGTTTTCCAATAATTGAGCGATTATTGCAACAGGGAATTTTAGGTAGTACAGCTAGTGTAGCCAACAGTCCCAGCTTCCCGGTGAAGAAGAGTGGTGGGAGGGGTTATAGGCTGGTACAAGACCTTAGAGGTGTTAATAAGGTAGTAGAGAGCCAATTCCCCGTAGTGCCAAATCCAGCTGTCATCCTGATGCAGATCCCACCAAATGCAACCCATTTCACTGTCATTGACCTCTGTTCTGCTTTCTTCTCTGTGCCTCTCCACCCTGACTGTCAGGATCTATTCGAATTCACATACAAAGGTGTGCAATACACATGGACACGGTTACCCCAAGGTTTCATAGACAGCCCCAGTATCTTCTCCCAGTCATTGCACGGCTGTTTACAATCTTTTCAACCTGCCAATGGATCTGTTCTAATTCAATATGTGAACGATTTATTGCTATGTTCTGACTCGTTTATGTCATGTTTGAATGATACTAAACTTTTGTTGCTTCATCTCTCGCATACAGGACACAAGGTGGCTAAGCACAAACTACAGCCGTGCCAATCCAGAGTAAATTATTTGGGACACTGCCTAACCCAGGGGTTACGACATCTTACAAATGATAGAATCCAGGCCATACAGAACATGACACTGCCACAAAATCAAGAGCAAATTCGTAACTTCTTGGGAATGTGTGGATACTATAGAATGTGGATCCCAGGTTTTTCTATTTTGGCCTTGCCTTTACAGGAATTAGTCTCTTCCTCAAAGCCCGATCGTGTCATACACACAGAGGAAACAGAGCAGGCTTTTCTTAATCTTAAGGATAGTCTGACAAAAGCTCCAGCATTGGGAATACCTGATTATGAAAAACCTTTTGCTTTGTATTGTACGGAAGCTGATGGTTGTGCTGCAGGTGTCCTTACACAAAAACATGGTGATGTCAGTAGGCCCGTAGCATACTACAGTGCCCAACTGGACAACCTAGGCTGGTACAAGACCTTAGAGGTGTTAATAAGGTAGTAGAGAGCCAATTCCCCGTAGTGCCAAATCCAGCTGTCATCCAGATGCAGATCCCACCAAATGCAACCCATTTCACTGTCATTGACCTCTGTTCTGCTTTCTTCTCTGTGCCTCTCCACCCTGACTGTCAGTACCTATTCGCATTCACATACAGAGGTGTGCAATATACATGGACACGATTGCCCCAAGGTTTCATAGACAGCCCCAGTATTTTCTCCCAGGCATTACATGACTGTTTACAAGTTTACATGACTGTTTCCAACAGAGCAAGCTTTTCTTAATCTTAAGGATAGTCTGACAAAAGCTCCTGCATTGGGAATACCTGATTATGAAAAACCTTTTGATTTGTATTGTACGGAAGCCGATGGTTGTGCTGCAGGTGTCCTTACACAAAAACATGGTGATGTCAGTAGGCCAGTAGCATACTACAGTGCCCAATTGGACAACCTAAATATAACCCGTACTGGGGTGGGTATCCTATAGAGGATTAGCATAGCATGGTAGGCAAAGTGTTAAATCAAACTGATTGCTGGGTGTGTTCACATGTGCCACAGGGACAGCATAATGTAGGGTTGGTGCCATTTCCGCTGAATATCACAGAAATTTTAGAATTACAGAAAGGGAAAACATTGGATGGAAAATTCCTCTCATCCAAACCACCTCATTTCAAACTCTATCAATTCCAAGTAGATAGATCACTTTTGTGTTTAAACATAACCAACCCCAATAAACCCGGGAGTTGGGAAGTGACAGGGAATAATCAGATGATGACCGTCTCACAAAGAGCTGATAATGAGTCCATAAACCATGATCTGTTACGCTCAATTAAATCTAGTGGGAAACATTTTAGGTATCGGTATACATTGAGTTCCACCAAATAAATTATTGGTAAGGTGCCAGATGGTTATTGTGCTAAAATAATACAGCCAGAAACTTGCATGTACCAGATGGTAGACACAGAAATAGGATTGTTTGCAAGGGAAATGTGCTTAATGATAATGATACATACCATTCCTTATGTTCTCCCTGATAATGTATATTTTATGTGGAAGAAAAGCGTATAAATGGCTCTCCCCGAGTTCTGACGGTTTGTGTTACCTGGGAAGAGTAGTCCCAGCAGTTATGACCCTCACACATGTTGAAATACTTGGTATGCATAAAAACACACCATCACCATATCTTCACACACAATATGAACACAGAGGCAAACAAAATATGATACCTGGTGATGTGCACAAAGCCACTCAGTTAATTAGTGAGACAACTGGCTTTCAAGATTTAGCCGCATTGGATCCCACCAGGATCGCTCGGGGTACATTAAACTTTAGATACATTCAGGAACTTGCTAAATTGATAGATAATATCACCGAGATGTACGATGACACATTCAGGTATACAGGGAGAGAATTGCAAGCGTACAAGAAAGAACTGGTGCAACACAGGCTAGTGTTAAATTATTTAACTGCTGTTACTGGAGGGTATTGCGTAACGTTGGCCACCCAATTTGGAGTAAAATGTTACACCTATGTCACCAATGATACCAGCGACCCCAAGGAGGTGATAGACCGGAAGATGGATGAAATTCTGCAGCTAAAATGGGAGTTTCGTAAGAACCATAATGCTTCAGGGGCTGAAGTAAGGGAGAAGATAGAAGGATGGGTTTCATGGCTGAACCCAGTGAAATGGTTCTCAGGTCTAGGGGAATGGGTCCAAGAAATGATCGCCAGTATAGGCAAATTCTTAATCCTTATACTGATTGTCATCATAATAATTGGCATATGTGTCCGGTGTGTTCCTATTGTGTTGAAGTATGGAAAATGTAAAAATAGAGTAAAACGAAAGAACAAAATTATGATAGTGGTTAGTATGAATACCGAGGTAAATACAGAACTGCATTACAACCCTGAACTAGGAAATACCATCATTTAGAGGGGTATTCAATATGGGAGCGAAAACATCGTTTTTGCGTTAATATCGCACTTTTGACATCATTATCGCAGGTTTTACTTTTACACCGTAAATTGCAGAATTGGGGTTTTGGGGTGCAGGCTATCTTTTTTTGGGAATGACATTTAAAAAAGAACTGTATCAAAAAGTTTTTAAAAAATAGGGACACCCAAAAAAATGTATTTAAATATTGGGGTGAAAAAAAAATGGGAAAAAATTGTTTAAAAATAGGGAAATAGGTTCAGGGCTATTCTGTAAGTATGCGGCAGGTTTTTTCTAGAATAGATTTATAGCGGCAGGTGCACAAATGCAGAATTTTTAAAAACTTACTTTAGAGACTTAGAAATATGCTAGTACCCATTTTCATGTACCCTAAATTTGATGGGACCACTTAAAAAAATGAAAAAAATAACCTAAGTGCTCTTCTGCATCACTTCTTCAATGTTGGGAAAAAACACCTGCTGCGGCTATTTAAATCCCTGACTTTCATTTACAGGCTAAAACGGGTGTACCCATAGTGATCCCCCATGTTTTTACAACTTTAGGGGGGGTCCTACAATTTTTTTAAGGAAAAATTTGTAACTTTACGCAAATCCAACTTTGCAGGCTCCCGTTTTCATTAATTTCATATTGAATACATGTATAAGCGGGCGCGCGCCCGATACTTTAACGCAGGTAGAAACTCAGATATGAAACGTAAACTTCGACAGCGAAGTTTACGTTTCATATTGAATACCCCTCATAATGTATTATATTTAGACATGCATAGAATGTATTTTTGAAATGTTATTTTTAAAAACACCTCAGATAATGTAAAGTCTCAATTCCCCTTCAAGACTGCCTTTATAGGACTGGTGTATCCCCACACCTTTCACATGATCTTCCAAGATCCGCGGTGTGCGTATAATAGTAGTTTTATATCCCCACTCAGAGACACATTATTGATGGATTAAGAACCACCTTATGCCATCCCATAATAACACTAAATAGAATATAAATGTAAGCCTAAATTATATTTTAAAATCAGATTGTGATAGCATGTTGTTCGCTATCAAAGGGTGCACTGTCGAAGCTGGATTATTGGCAGAGACAAGATCAGTTTAAAATTGAATCGCAGCGACACCATCTTGCGACTGGCCGCAAGACGTCATCTTGGAAATGAGATCGCAAGATGCCGTTTTGCGAATGGCCGCCTAAGCACAATTTTAGATAAACTCACACTTTAGTACATGTGGCGATATTACTATTAGCATCATGCGATTGCATCTGTGACCATCGCCATAAGTTACGGCGATTCACCAAAAGCCCATTTCATGACGTTACGTAGTTTGGGTCCTCAGGATAAAGAGTATATTATTATATTTCCTTAAAGGATATATTTCAGAAATGGCTGTACAGTATGTCAAAATTGGATTGCATTAGCTAAACAGAGCAAATGGCCACGTGACACACATCGGGAAGTGTGTGCCCAGCTGAAGACTGGCAAGGGAATGAGGTATGAAAAGAGGGAGGAAGTAAAAATATGGAGGCTGGTGTAGAGAGAGAAAAGCAATATAGGCAGATAAGGCTGTGCATACATTAACATATTTAGTTAGAGAAGAGAGGGAATAAAGGAAGGTAGGCAGATATAGAGTGAGGAGAAAGACACCCCCATAAATTTTCCTTTTTTATTGGGCTTTTTAGGATTGGTTTGGGCTTGTTTTTTGCTTATAGGTTGCTTGTTTTCCATTTCAGAGTTGGCAACACTGTACAGCAGGTGTCTCTACTAAAAAAATGGAGACTTGGTAAAACTCAATTGTTTAAGAACAGTCTGTATGTATTAGAATAAGGTATAATGGGGTAGATGTACGAAGCCTAGAAGCGGTATCAGCGCACGTTATGTGCCGCCATCATACATTGGGGGAGATGTACGAAGCCCAGAAATGGTATCAGCGCACGTTATGTGCACTGATACCGCTTCTCCCCGATGTATGATCGGGGGTCTGGGTGGTAAATGACAGGGGCGCTATAAGATAGCAGCGCCGACGCAGAGCCATGTACGAACAGTCATAACACATGTCCGTTCGGCCGGCTGTAGCTGTCGTTATCGACAGCTACAGGCTGGCGTTAGCCTATCCCCACAGCAGGGACAGCGCTGTCCCTGCTGCGACGGCTGCAGGCTCCAGGGCTCCACGCGGGGATCTCGCGATACTTGCGAGATCCCGCGCATGCTCAGTGGAGCCGGCCGGGAGAGAGACAGCGCATCAGCACTAGGCTGATGCGCTGCTGTCTCTAGCAGGTAGCGCCAGAGGGGTGAGTTAACGCTCCCCCTCTCCGGCCGATGAGATGTTTATACATCTCATCGGTAGTGCTTCCTGCTTCGCCTTGGTAAAGAGGCGAAGCGGGAAGCGTTATAGCGGCACGTTAAGTGCCGCTATAATACATGTACCCCATTACCCCAATGAGTTATTAAGTGGTGGAATATTGAATTCTCTTCTCTGTGGACATGGAACAATTGCCCTCTTAGCCTTTCAAACTTGCCCCGTAGCCGAAGGGAATCCGGACCGCATAAGAGGACAGCAGTACAAAGCCATGGTGGTGCGCGCTGCTGACAAAGGTGGTGGCTTCTATATGATGGAGCAGGGATTCCTGTGCGGGTTGGTGGGGTTGTCGAAGGTGGCAGTAGCCTGCAGCTGCTGCCATGTACGCGCTGCTGCCCAGCTACTACCCCAGCTTCAAGAAGCCCTCGGGGGTCATGCCGCGGCTGAGCCAGCAGAGGAGCCAGGGGCCCGGAGCCAAGGTGGCGCTCTTCTCCCTGGGGATGCCACCAAGCGGGTGGCCGGGGTGCGGCCCTTCTCCCGGCGCCTGCAGCAACAGAGTGGGGGGTGGTGAAGCGGAGGAAGCCGTTCCCTAGCCTGGAGAACACTGGGGTTCATTCAGACCCGCTCGCGAGCGCAGTACGCTCACAAGCGGGTCGATGTTGCCCCACTGCGCATGCGCACGACGGAGGGAGCTCCGTCGTACGCATGCGCGAGACCAGGATAGCGAGGGGCTCTCCGTCGCTCCGGGTCTCGCACCAAAGGGGGCGTGCTGTCGATGTTGATTGACAGCACCCCCCCTTTGGTGGGCGTGCTGGGGGCGTAGCTGCCAGACGGATGCATTCCCATATGAACGCCTACCGTCTGAAGCCGGCCCCACTGACATCACTAGTGATGTCAGTGGGAGTGATTTTGGCTCTGATAGAGCCAAAATCACTCCAGGGCTTGCGGTAGCGAGACCCTACCGCAGGGTCTCCATCGCAAGCCCGATGGTCTTGACCATCGCGACAATCATCATGGATGCTCACATAAGCTGTGGGTGGTAACCCACAGCTATGCGAGCGTCCATAAGGCCGCTCCATTTTCATGTAGGAGGGCCCTGATTCAGAGCGAGCACTCTGGTCAGAGCGTCCGGCTCTGAATCAGGCCCACAGTGCTGTGAAAGAGGAGAGCGCAGAGTTTAGAGGAGTGCGAGTTGCGGACGAGGAGCTGGGCGCTGCAGGAGCAGGAGAACCCGCTGAGGTGAGAGAGGGGAGGGGGATGACAGTGCCGGGACCTAGGCTCTATGGTCCCCATACACTCATTATACCCCTCCCCTGGCCCATACACACATTATACCCCCCTCCACCCACCCATACACACATGATATACCCCCTCTAATATATTTAAGAATTTTCCCCCCCGCATCTCTTATATAATATATTTAATAACCAATCCCTTGTATAATATATTTAATGATCTAACCCCAAACAACTATGTATTAAATGATCACCTCTCACCCTCAGTCATTATATATTTAATGAACCGACCTCACCCCCAGTCATTGTATTTTTATTGATCCCCCTCATCCCCAGCCATTATATATTTAATGATCCTCCTCACCCCTGACCATTATATATTTAATGACCCCCCCTCACCCCCAACCATTATATGTTTAATGATCCTCACCCACAGCCATTATATATTAATGATCCCCCTCACCCCCAGTAATTATATATTTAATGATCCCCCTCATCCCCAGCCATTATATATTTAATGATCCCCCTCACCCCCAACCGTTATATATTTAATGATCCTCCTCACTCCCAGCCATTATATATTTAATGACTCCCCTCACCCACAACCATTATATAGTTAATGAACCCCCCCTCATCCCCAGCCATTTATATAGTTAATGAACCCCCTTCACCCCCAGCCATTATATATTTAATGATTCCCTTCACCCCCAGCCATTATTTATATAATGATCCCCCTCACCCCCAGCCATTATATATTTAATTATCCCCCTCACCCCCAGCCATTATATATATTTAATGATCCCCCTCACCCACAGCCATTGTATATTTAATGATCCTCCTCACCCCCAGCCATTATATAGTTAATGATCCCCCTCACCCCCAGCCATTATATATGTAATGAGCCTCCTCACCCACAGCCATTATATATTTAATTATCCCCCTCACCCACAGCTATTATATATTTAATGAACCCCCCATCACCCCCAGCCATTATAAAATATATGTAATGATTCCTCACTCTCATATCCTACCACTTTTTGTCCTTCCAGAGTACCAGGCTCTCAGCTGTCCAGATGCACCACAGTTTTCAGCATCCTGCTCCGGTCCTCGTTGTCTTCTTGGGGCATGAGACGTCATGACGTGTCATCCCAAATTGTCATTGTCAATAGTGCAGGCGCTGCGCTGATTCGTCACCGTCGAAGGAGGAAGTAAAGCAAGAAAAGACTGACAGGTCAGTTGCCACTGACCGGGGAGGAAATTACCATGCTAGTCTCCAGCCTCCACCGCCGGCAGCAGCGCAGGGTGGCGGAGGCTGGGGATGAGCAAAATCATTCCCACACAGCAGCGCCAGAGCTGCTTTGGAGGAGCTCCAGTCACGGGGTCCCCTGAGCGAGGGGGGCCCGGGGGTATTCGCCCCTGCGCTCCCCTCTTAATCCGAGGTGGAGCTGCACTGTGCAGAGCTGTGGAATCCCCTTGACATTCCAGTTGCCCTAGGCATTTGCTTAGAATGTCTATGCCTAGGGCAGGCTCTTTGGGCATGCATGCTCTGTAAGGCGGCCTGTGCCTAAAGATGACTTGACTACTTACACACCACCACTTACACACCACATGGACGAGCTCATTTCAGAGCACCTTTCCCTGCAAGATTATTTTCATACATTTGGGTCAATCATAAATTCTTATTGCTGAGAATAGTAGCTATAAGAAATTAGATTGATAGATTTATTCCTTAAATAAGAAAGAGGAGGGCACACATTTATATTTTTCAGGGAGGCCTCAGATATCCCGTTACCAGCCCTGAGTGTCCTGTATCTCATTTAGGGCCTGATTCAGACCCGGTCGCAAGGCTGCGTTCACACACAGCCTGTCAATGTTTGCATTCTGCGCATGTGTATGCAACGCAGTGCGCGTGTGCAAACCGGCCGCTGCGATCGGGAATCGACCGCAGTGAGCACGCAGAGGCTTCATATAGTGATTGACAGGAAGTGACCATTTGAGGGTGGTGACGTGGGGGTGGTCAGAGAAATGCAGGCGTGCCTGGGCACCTAAACGCCGTTTCAGGGGCATGCATAATTAGGCCCCAGCGACAGCATACGCATCCTAACGTCTAGTTACACACACAAACATTAGCAATGTCTGCGGTAGGGTCAGGTCAACCACAACTTGTGCGTGTGGGTCCGATGATTCCCGATGTTTTCTCTGTCTTGTGAGAACGTAAGTGAAGGGAAGTAGGCGGCATTATGTAGTGTTGGGTATCTAATTATTGTGCTGCGGTCACATTGCGTATGCAGTCATTATCATATTTTCAACTCAACAGGCTGCGTGCAAACACAGCCTGGCGACCGGGTCTGAATCAGGCCCTTAGATCCTAGCTAGCTGTTAAACACTTAAATCTACTAAATTTAATACAGAAAATTGATAATGTCTTTCCTGAACTATGTAGCCCAAAGTATACCTCTACTTGCCACATAAAACTGGCTCCTACTCTAACTCCAGAGGAAAGAAAACTTTTGACAGTAAAGGCGACTGAATATTAAAATCTATTAAGCTAGTGTTTACGATTTAGCCTTTAGACATACCTCTGGGGCTTAGTGTACCTTATCTACCAGTAATTTGTACAATAAACCTTTCTGCAGTATGGGTATTGGTCCCTGCAGCTTCTGCTGATCACCGGCCACCTAGAGAGCTCGCTACAAGGTAACACACAGAGGATACAAACTGTCACGGTGACATTTGCAGGCTGAGTCCCTCCTTCATTGTTCTGGAAAACTCATTGTCCCACATGAGTCTCATACAGCACCATTGTACCATCACAGTTTATTTTGCCCTTCAAGTGTGTGAATGGGATCTGGTCCACTGGGACCTTGCACATTGTCACCTTATCTAGGGCTTCTCTTCACTCCCAACATCTTATCTCCTCCGCCCAATACGGCTTCTGATACAAATTAGGAGGCAGAATATGCCCATGTTTTAACCCTTGAAAGCAAGTCTCTATGATTACATTTACAGACAATAAAGCACGTACCCTTTAAAGGCTTGTTTCTCATCCCTTGTCATTCATTTATCAAATGACATTGGTTTGTTATTCTACACAAAAAAAAAAAAACCTTTGTTCTCCGCATTGGGAGCTAATGTATAAGGCTCTGAATCCTGCAAGCACTGCAATTGAAAGACTTCCAGTAATAAAAAGCATAATGCTAAAGTATGATATAGATGAGGGAACGTTATTGGATGCTTTTTTATTTAACAGGCTTTATTTACAAAACGGCATTTTTTAAATGCCGCTGTTTCCCATCTCTGCTCACAACTCTCATTGCTGCTCCCATCTCTTCTCACAACTGTCATTGCTGCTCCCATCTCTTCTCACAACTGTCATTGCTGCTGCCATCTCTTCTCACAACTGTCATTGCTGCTGCCATCTCTTCTCACAACTGTCATTGCTGCTGCCATCTCTTCTCACAACTCTCATTGCTGCTCCCATCTCTTCTCACAACTCTCATTGCTGCTCCCATTTCTTCTCACAACTGTCATTGCTGCTCCCATCTCTTCTCACAACTGTCACTGCTGCTGCCATCTCTTCTCACAACTGTCATTGCTGCTGCCATCTCTTCTCACAACTGTCATTGCTACTCCCATCTCATCTCACAACTGTCATTGCTGCTCCCATTTCTTCTCACAACTGTCATTGCTGCTCCCATCTCTTCTCACAACTGTCACTGCTGCTCCCATTTCTTCTCACAACTGTCATTGCTGCTCCCATCTCTTCTCACAACTGTCACTGCTGCTGCCATCTCTTCTCACAACTGTCATTGCTGCTGCTATCTCTTCTCACAACTGTCATTGCTGCTCCCATCTCTTCTCACAACTGTCATTGCTGCTCCCATCTCTTCTCACAACTGTCATTGCTGCTCCCATCTCTTCTCACAACTGTCACTGCTGCTGCTATCTCTTCTCACAACTGTCATTGCTGCTCCCATCTCTTCTCACAACTGTCATTGCTGCTCTCATCTCTTCTCACAACTGTCATTGCTGCTCCCATCTCTTCTCACAACTGTCATTGCTGCTCCCATCTCTTCTCACAACTGTCATTGCTGCTCCCATCTCTTCTCACAACTGTCACTGCTGCTCCCATCTCTTCTCACAACTATCACTGCTGCTCCCATCTCTTCTCTCAACTGTCATTGCTGCTCCCATCTCTTCTCACAACTGTCATTGCTGCTCCCATCTCTTCTCACAACTGTCATTGCTGCTCCCATCTCTTCTCACAACTGTCATTGCTGCTGCCATCTCTTCTCACAACTGTCATTGCTGCTGCCATCTCTTCTCACAACTGTCATTGCTGCTGCCATCTCTTCTCACAACTGTCATTGCTGCTCCCATCTCTTCTAACAACTGTCATTGCTGCTGCCATCTCTTCTCACAACTGTCATTGCTGCTGCCATCTCTTCTCACAACTGTCATTGCTGCTCCCATCTCTTCTCACAACTGTCATTGCTGCTCCCATCTCTTCTCACAACTGTCATTGCTGCTGCCATCTCTTCTCACAACTGTCATTGCTGCTGCCATCTCTTCTCACAACTGTCATTGCTGCTGCTATCTCTTCTCACAACTCTCATTGCTGCTCCCATCTCTTCTCACAACTGTCATTGCTGCTCCCATCTCTTCTCACAACTGTCATTGCTGCTCCCATCTCTTCTCACAACTGTCACTGCTGCTGCCATCTCTTCTCACAACTGTCATTGCTGCTGCCATCTCTTCTCACAACTCTCATTGCTGCTCCAATCTCTTCTCACAACTGTAATTGCTGCTCCCATCTCTTCTCACAACTGTCATTGCTGCTCCCATCTCTGGTCACAACTCACAACTGTCATTTCTGCTCTCATCTCTGCTCACAACTGTCATTGCTGCTGCCATCTCTGCTCACAACTGTCATTGCTGCTGCCATCTTTACTCACAATTGTCATTGCTGCTACCATATCTACTCACAACTGTCATTGCTGCTGCCATCTATGGTCACAAGTCACAACTGTCATTTCTGCTCCCATCTCTGCTCACAACTGGCGTTGCTGCTGCCATCTCTGGTAACAGCTGTCATTGCTGCTCCCATCTCTGCTCTCAACTGTCATTGCTGCTCCCTTTTCTGCTCACAGCTGTCAATGCTGCTCCCATCTCTGCTCACAACTGTCATTGCTGCTGCCATCTCTGCTCACAAATTGCTGCTGCCATCTCTGCTCACAACTGTCATTGCTGCTACCATCTCTGCTCACAACTGTCATTGCTGCTGCCATCTCTGCTCACAAATTGCTGCTGCCATCTCTGCTCACAACTGTCATTGCTGCTACCATCTCTGCTCACAACTGTCATTGATGCTGCCATCTATGGTCACAACTCACAACTGTCATTTCTGCTCCCGTCTCTGCTCACAACTGTCATTGCTGCTACCATATCTGCTCACAACTGTCATTGCTGCTCCCATCTCTGCTCACAACTGTCATTGCTGATGCCATCTATGGTCACAACTCACAACTGTCATTTCTGCTCCCATCTCTGCTCACAACTGTCATTGCTGCTCCCATCTCTGGTCACAACTCACAACTGTCATTGCTGCTGCCATCTCTGATCACAACTCACAACTGTCATTGCTGCTGCCATCTCTGGTCACAACTCACAACTATCATTGCTGCTGCCATCTCTGCTCACAACTGTCATTGCTGCTCCCATCTCTGCTCACAGCTGTCATTGCAGCTGCCATCTCTGCTCACAACTGTAATTGCTGCTCCCATCTCTTCTCACAACTGTCATTGCTGCTCCCATCTATGGTCACAACTCACAACTGTCATTTCTGCTCCCATCTCTGCTCACAACTGTCATTGCTGCTACCATCTCTGCTCACAACTGTCATTGCTGCTGCCATCTCTGGTTACAACTCACAACTGTCATTGCTGCTACCCTCTATGGTCACAACTCACAACTGTAATTTCAGCTCCCATCTCTGCTCACAACTGTCATTGCTGCTGCCATCTATGGTCACAACTCACAACTGTCATTTCTGCTCCCATCCCTGCTCACAACTGTCATTGCTGCTACCATCTCTGCTCACAACTGTCATTGCTGCTGCCATCTATGGTCACTACTCACAACTTTCATTTCTGTTACCATCTCTGCTCACTATTGTCATTGCTGCTGCCATGTCTGGTCACAGCTGTCATTGCTGCTCCCATCTCTGCTCTCAACTGTCATTGCTGCTCCCATTTCAGCTCACAGCTGTCATTGCTGCTCCCATCTCTGCTCACAACTGTCATTTCTGCTCCCATCTCTGCTCACAACTGTCATTGCTGCTCCCATCTCTGGTCACAACTCACAACTGTCATTGCTGCTGCCGTCTCTGGTCACAACTCACAACTGTCATTGCTGCTGCCTTCTCTGGTCACAACTCACAACTGTCATTGCTGCTCCCATCTCTGCTCACAACTGTCATTGCTGATGCCATCTATGGTCACAACTCACAACTGTCATATCTGCTCCCATCTCTGCTCACAACTGTCATTGCTGCTCCCATCTCTGGTCACAACTCACAACTGTCATTGCTGCTGCCATCTCTGATCACAACTCACAACTGTCATTGCTGCTGCCGTCTCTGGTCACAACTCACAACTATCATTGCTGCTGCCATCTCTGCTCACAACTGTCATTGCTGCTCCCATCTCTGCTCACAGCTGTCATTGCAGCTGCCATCTCTGCTCACAACTGTCATTGTTGCTCCCATCTCTTCTCACAACTGTCATTGCTGCTCCCATCTCTTCTCACAACTGTCATTGCTGCTCCCATCTCTGGTCACAACTCTCAACTGTCATTGCTGCTCCCATCTCTGCTCACAACTGTAATTGCTGCTGCCATCTCTGGTCACAACTGTCATTGCTGCTCCCAACTCTTCTCACAACTGTCATTGCTGCTGCCATCTCTTGTCACAACTCACAACTGTCATTGCTGCTACCGTCTATGGTCACAACTCACAACTGTCATTTCTGCTCCCGTCTCTGCTCACAACTGTCATTGCTGCTGCCATCTATGGTCACAACTCACAACTGTCATTTCTGCTCCCATCTCTGCTCACAACTGTCATTGCTGCTGCCATCTCTGCTCACAACTGTCATTGCTGCTCCCATCTCTGCTCACAGCTGTCATTGCTGCTGCCATCTCTTCTCACAACTCTCATTGCTGCTCCCATCTCTTCTCACAACTCTCATTGCTGCTCCCATCTCTTCTCACAACTGTCACTGCTACTCCCATCTCTTCTCACAACTGTCATTGCTGCTCCCATCTCTTCTCACAACTGTCATTTCTGCTCCCATCTCTGCTCACAACTGTCATTGCTGCTGCCATCTCTGCTCACAACTGTCATTGCTGCTCCCATCTCTTCTCCCAACTGTCATTGCTGCTGCCATCTCTTCTCACAACTGTCACTGCTGCTGCCATCTCTTCTCACAACTGTCATTGCTGCTCCCATTTCAGCTCACAGCTGTCATTGCTGCTCCCATCTCTGCTCACAACTGTCATTGCTGCTGCCATCTCTGCTCACAACTGTCATTGCTGCTACCATCTCTGCTCACAACTGTCATTGCTGCTACCGTCTATGGTCACAACTCACAACTGTCATTTCTGCTCCCGTCTCTGCTCACAACTGTCATTGCTGCTGCCATCTATGGTCACAACTCACAACTGTCATTTCTGCTCCCATCTCTGCTCACAACTGTCATTGCTGCTGCCATCTCTGCTCACAACTGTCATTGCTGCTCCCATCTCTGCTCACAGCTGTCATTGCTGCTGCCATCTCTTCTCACAACTCTCATTGCTGCTCCCATCTCTTCTCACAACTCTCATTGCTGCTCCCATCTCTTCTCACAACTGTCACTGCTACTCCCATCTCTTCTCACAACTGTCATTGCTGCTCCCATCTCTTCTCACAACTGTCATTTCTGCTCCCATCTCTGCTCACAACTGTCATTGCTGCTGCCATCTCTGCTCACAACTGTCATTGCTGCTCCCATCTCTTCTCACAACTGTCATTGCTGCTGCCATCTCTTCTCACAACTCTCATTGCTGCTCCCATCTCTTCTCACAACTCTCATTGCTGCTCCCATCTCTTCTCACAACTGTCACTGCTACTCCCATCTCTTCTCACAACTGTCATTGCTGCTCCCATCTCTTCTCCCAACTGTCATTGCTGCTGCCATCTCTTCTCACAACTGTCACTGCTGCTGCCATCTCTTCTCACAACTGTCATTGCTGCTCCCATTTCAGCTCACAGCTGTCATTGCTGCTCCCATCTCTGCTCACAACTGTCATTGCTGCTGCCATCTCTGCTCACAACTGTCATTGCTGCTACCATCTCTGCTCACAACTGTCATTGCTGCTGCCATCTATGGTTACAACTCACAACTGTCATTTCTGCTCCCATCTCTGCTCACAACTGTCATTGCTGCTCCCATCTCTGGTCACAACTCACAACTGTCATTGCTGCTGCCATCTATGGTTACAACTCACAACTGTCATTTCTGCTCCCATCTCTGCTCACAACTGTCATTGCTGCTACCATCTCTGCTCACAACTGTCATTGCTGCTGCCATCTCTGGTTACAACTCACAACTGTCATTGCTGCTACCCTCTATGGTCACAACTCACAACTGTAATTTCAGCTCCCATCTCTGCTCACAACTGTCATTGCTGCTGCCATCTATGGTCACATCTCACAACTGTCATTTCTGCTCCCATCCCTGCTCACAACTGTCATTGCTGCTACCATCTCTGCTCACAACTGTCATTGCTGCTGCCATCTATGGTCACTACTCACAACATTCATTTCTGTTCCCATCTCTGCTCACTATTGTCATTGCTGCTGCCATGTCTGGTCACAGCTGTCATTGCTGCTCCCATCTCTGCTCTCAACTGTCATTGCTGCTCCCATTTCAGCTCACAGCTGTCATTGCTGCTCCCATCTCTGCTCACAACTGTCATTTCTGCTCCCATCTCTGCTCACAACTGTCATTGCTGCTCCCATCTCTGGTCACAACTCACAACTGTCATTGCTGCTGCCGTCTCTGGTCACAACTCACAACTGTCATTGCTGCTGCCTTCTCTGGTCACAACTGTCATTGCTGCTCCCATCTCTGCTCACAGCTGTCATTGCTGCTGTCATCTCTGCATAACAACTGTCGTTGCTGCTGCCATCTCTGCTCACAACTGTCATTGCTGCTCCCATCTCTGGTCACAACTCACAACTGTCATTGCTGCTGCCATCTCTGATCACAACTCACAACTGTCATTGCTGCTGCCATCTCTGGTCACAACTGTCATTGCAGCTGCCATCTCTGCTCACAACTGTAATTGCTGCTCCCATCTCTGCTCACAGCTGTCATTGCAGCTGCCATCTCTGCTCACAACTGTAATTGCTGCTCCCATCTCTTCTCACAACTGTCATTGCTGCTCCCATCTCTGGTCACAACTCACAACTGTCATTTCTGCTCTCATCTCTGCTCACAACTGTCATTGCTGCTGCCATCTCTGCTCACAACTGTCATTGCTGCTGCCATCTTTACTCACAATTGTCATTGCTGCTACCATATCTACTCACAACTGTCATTGCTGCTGCCATCTTTGGTCACAAGTCACAACTGTCATTTCTGCTCCCATCTCTGCTCACAACTGGCATTGCTGCTGCCATCTCTGGTAACAGCTGTCATTGCTGCTCCCATCTCTGCTCTCAACTGTCATTGCTGCTCCCTTTTCTGCTCACAGCTGTCAATGCTGCTCCCATCTCTGCTCACAGCTGTCATTGCTGCTGCCATCTCTTCTCACAACTCTCATTGCTGCTCCCATCTCTTCTCACAACTCTCATTGCTGCTCCCATCTCTTCTCACAACTGTCACTGCTACTCCCATCTCTTCTCACAACTGTCATTGCTGCTCCCATCTCTTCTCACAACTGTCATTTCTGCTCCCATCTCTGCTCACAACTGTCATTGCTGCTGCCATCTCTGCTCACAACTGTCATTGCTGCTCCCATCTCTTCTCACAACTGTCATTGCTGCTGCCATCTCTTCTCACAACTCTCATTGCTGCTCCCATCTCTTCTCACAACTCTCATTGCTGCTCCCATCTCTTCTCACAACTGTCACTGCTACTCCCATCTCTTCTCACAACTGTCATTGCTGCTCCCATCTCTTCTCCCAACTGTCATTGCTGCTGCCATCTCTTCTCACAACTGTCACTGCTGCTGCCATCTCTTCTCACAACTGTCATTGCTGCTCCCATTTCAGCTCACAGCTGTCATTGCTGCTCCCATCTCTGCTCACAACTGTCATTGCTGCTGCCATCTCTGCTCACAACTGTCATTGCTGCTACCATCTCTGCTCACAACTGTCATTGCTGCTGCCATCTATGGTTACAACTCACAACTGTCATTTCTGCTCCCATCTCTGCTCACAACTGTCATTGCTGCTCCCATCTCTGGTCACAACTCACAACTGTCATTGCTGCTGCCATCTATGGTTACAACTCACAACTGTCATTTCTGCTCCCATCTCTGCTCACAACTGTCATTGCTGCTACCATCTCTGCTCACAACTGTCATTGCTGCTGCCTTCTCTGGTTACAACTCACAACTGTCATTGCTGCTACCCTCTATGGTCACAACTCACAACTGTAATTTCAGCTCCCATCTCTGCTCACAACTGTCATTGCTGCTGCCATCTATGGTCACAACTCACAACTGTCATTTCTGCTCCCATCCCTGCTCACAACTGTCATTGCTGCTACCATCTCTGCTCACAACTGTCATTGCTGCTGCCATCTATGGTCACTACTCACAACATTCATTTCTGTTCCCATCTCTGCTCACTATTGTCATTGCTGCTGCCATGTCTGGTCACAGCTGTCATTGCTGCTCCCATCTCTGCTCTCAACTGTCATTGCTGCTCCCATTTCAGCTCACAGCTGTCATTGCTGCTCCCATCTCTGCTCACAACTGTCATTTCTGCTCCCATCTCTGCTCACAACTGTCATTGCTGCTCCCATCTCTGGTCACAACTCACAACTGTCATTGCTGCTGCCGTCTCTGGTCACAACTCACAACTGTCATTGCTGCTGCCTTCTCTGGTCACAACTGTCATTGCTGCTCCCATCTCTGCTCACAGCTGTCATTGCTGCTGTCATCTCTGCATAACAACTGTCGTTGCTGCTGCCATCTCTGCTCACAACTGTCATTGCTGCTCCCATCTCTGGTCACAACTCACAACTGTCATTGCTGCTGCCATCTCTGATCACAACTCACAACTGTCATTGCTGCTGCCATCTCTGGTCACAACTGTCATTGCAGCTGCCATCTCTGCTCACAACTGTAATTGCTGCTCCCATCTCTGCTCACAGCTGTCATTGCAGCTGCCATCTCTGCTCACAACTGTAATTGCTGCTCCCATCTCTTCTCACAACTGTCATTGCTGCTCCCATCTCTGGTCACAACTCACAACTGTCATTTCTGCTCTCATCTCTGCTCACAACTGTCATTGCTGCTGCCATCTCTGCTCACAACTGTCATTGCTGCTGCCATCTTTACTCACAATTGTCATTGCTGCTACCATATCTACTCACAACTGTCATTGCTGCTGCCATCTTTGGTCACAAGTCACAACTGTCATTTCTGCTCCCATCTCTGCTCACAACTGGCATTGCTGCTGCCATCTCTGGTAACAGCTGTCATTGCTGCTCCCATCTCTGCTCTCAACTGTCATTGCTGCTCCCTTTTCTGCTCACAGCTGTCAATGCTGCTCCCATCTCTGCTCACAACTGTCATTACTGCTGCCATCTCTGCTCACAAATTGCTGCTGCCATCTCTGCTCACAACTGTCATTGCTGCTACCATCTCTGCTCACAACTGTCATTGCTGCTGCCATCTCTGCTCACAAATTGCTGCTGCCATCTCTGCTCACAACTGTCATTGCTGCTACCATCTCTGCTCACAACTGTCATTGATGCTGCCATCTATGGTCACAACTCACAACTGTCATTTCTGCTCCCGTCTCTGCTCACAACTGTCATTGCTGCTACCATATCTGCTCACAACTGTCATTGCTGCTCCCATCTCTGCTCACAACTGTCATTGCTGATGCCATCTATGGTCACAACTCACAACTGTCATTTCTGCTCCCATCTCTGCTCACAACTGTCATTGCTGCTCCCATCTCTGGTCACAACTCACAACTGTCATTGCTGCTGCCATCTCTGATCACAAATTGCTGCTGCCATCTCTGCTCACAACTGTCATTGCTGCTACCATCTCTGCTCACAACTGTCATTGCTGCTGCCATCTCTGCTCACAAATTGCTGCTGCCATCTCTGCTCACAACTGTCATTGCTGTTACCATCTCTGCTCACAACTGTCATTGATGCTGCCATCTATGGTCACAACTCACAACTGTCATTTCTGCTCCCGTCTCTGCTCACAACTGTCATTGCTGCTACCATATCTGCTCACAACTGTCATTGCTGCTCCCATCTCTGCTCACAACTGTCATTGCTGATGCCATCTATGGTCACAACTCACAACTGTCATTTCTGCTCCCATCTCTGCTCACAACTGTCATTGCTGCTCCCATCTCTGGTCACAACTCACAACTGTCATTGCTGCTGCCATCTCTGATCACAACTCACAACTGTCATTGCTGCTGCCATCTCTGGTCACAACTCACAACTATCATTGCTGCTGCCATCTCTGCTCACAACTGTCATTGCTGCTCCCATCTCTGCTCACAGCTGTCATTGCAGCTGCCATCTCTGCTCACAACTGTAATTGCTGCTCCCATCTCTTCTCACAACTGTCATTGCTGCTCCCATCTATGGTCACAACTCACAACTGTCATTTCTGCTCCCATCTCTGCTCACAACTGTCATTGCTGCTACCATCTCTGCTCACAACTGTCATTGCTGCTGCCATCTCTGGTTACAACTCACAACTGTCATTGCTGCTACCCTCTATGGTCACAACTCACAACTGTAATTTCAGCTCCCATCTCTGCTCACAACTGTCATTGCTGCTGCCATCTATGGTCACAACTCACAACTGTCATTTCTGCTCCCATCCCTGCTCACAACTGTCATTGCTGCTACCATCTCTGCTCACAACTGTCATTGCTGCTGCCATCTATGGTCACTACTCACAACTTTCATTTCTGTTCCCATCTCTGCTCACTATTGTCATTGCTGCTGCCATGTCTGGTCACAGCTGTCATTGCTGCTCCCATCTCTGCTCTCAACTGTCATTGCTGCTCCCATTTCAGCTCACAGCTGTCATTGCTGCTCCCATCTCTGCTCACAACTGTCATTTCTGCTCCCATCTCTGCTCACAACTGTCATTGCTGCTCCCATCTCTGGTCACAACTCACAACTGTCATTGCTGCTGCCGTCTCTGGTCACAACTCACAACTGTCATTGCTGCTGCCTTCTCTGGTCACAACTGTCATTGCTGCTCCCATCTCTGCTCACAGCTGTCATTGCTGCTGTCATCTCTGCATAACAACTGTCGTTGCTGCTGCCATCTCTGCTCACAACTGTCATTGCTGCTCCCATCTCTGGTCACAACTCACAACTGTCATTGCTGCTGCCATCTCTGATCACAACTCACAACTGTCATTGCTGCTGCCATCTCTGGTCACAACTGTCATTGCAGCTGCCATCTCTGCTCACAACTGTAATTGCTGCTCCCATCTCTGCTCACAGCTGTCATTGCAGCTGCCATCTCTGCTCACAACTGTAATTGCTGCTCCCATCTCTTCTCACAACTGTCATTGCTGCTCCCATCTCTGGACACAACTCACAACTGTCATTTCTGCTCTCATCTCTGCTCACAACTGTCATTGCTGCTGCCATCTCTGCTCACAACTGTCATTGCTGCTGCCATCTTTACTCACAATTGTCATTGCTGCTACCATATCTACTCACAACTGTCATTGCTGCTGCCATCTTTGGTCACAAGTCACAACTGTCATTTCTGCTCCCATCTCTGCTCACAACTGGCATTGCTGCTGCCATCTCTGGTAACAGCTGTCATTGCTGCTCCCATCTCTGCTCTCAACTGTCATTGCTGCTCCCTTTTCTGCTCACAGCTGTCAATGCTGCTCCCATCTCTGCTCACAACTGTCATTGCTGCTGCCATCTCTGCTCACAAATTGCTGCTGCCATCTCTGCTCACAACTGTCATTGCTGCTCCCATCTCTTCTCACAACTCTCATTGCTGCTCCCATCTCTTCTCACAACTCTCATTGCTGCTCCCATCTCTTCTCACAACTGTCACTGCTACTCCCATCTCTTCTCACAACTGTCATTGCTGCTCCCATCTCTTCTCACAACTGTCATTTCTGCTTCCATCTCTGCTCACAACTGTCATTGCTGCTGCCATCTCTGCTCACAACTGTCATTGCTGCTCCCATCTCTTCTCCCAACTGTCATTGCTGCTGCCATCTCTGGTAACAGCTGTCATTGCTGCTCCCATCTCTGCTCTCAACTGTCATTGCTGCTCCCTTTTCTGCTCACAGCTGTCAATGCTGCTCCCATCTCTGCTCACAACTGTCATTGCTGCTACCATCTCTGCTCACAACTGTCATTGCTGCTGCCATCTCTGCTCACAAATTGCTGCTGCCATCTCTGCTCACAACTGTCATTGCTGCTACCATCTCTGCTCACAACTGTCATTGCTGCTGCCATCTATGGTCACAACTCACAACTGTCATTTCTGCTCCCATCCCTGCTCACAACTGTCATTGCTGCTACCATCTCTGCTCACAACTGTCATTGCTGCTGCCATCTATGGTCACTACTCACAACTTTCATTTCTGTTCCCATCTCTGCTCACTATTGTCATTGCTGCTGCCATGTCTGGTCACAGCTGTCATTGCTGCTCCCATCTCTGCTCTCAACTGTCATTGCTGCTCCCATTTCAGCTCACAGCTGTCATTGCTGCTCCCATCTCTGCTCACAACTGTCATTTCTGCTCCCATCTCTGCTCACAACTGTCATTGCTGCTCCCATCTCTGAACACAGCTGTCATTGCAGCTGCCATCTCTGCTCACAACTGTAATTGCTGCTCCCATCTCTTCTCACAACTGTCATTGCTGCTCCCATCTCTGGTCACAACTCACAACTGTCATTTCTGCTCTCATCTCTGCTCACAACTGTCATTGCTGCTGCCATCTCTGCTCACAACTGTCATTGCTGCTGCCATCTTTACTCACAATTGTCATTGCTGCTACCATATCTACTCACAACTGTCATTGCTGCTGCCATCTATGGTCACAAGTCACAACTGTCATTTCTGCTCCCATCTCTGCTCACAACTGGCATTGCTGCTGCCATCTCTGGTAACAGCTGTCATTGCTGCTCCCATCTCTGCTCTCAACTGTCATTGCTGCTCCCTTTTCTGCTCACAGCTGTCAATGCTGCTCCCATCTCTGCTCACAACTGTCATTGCTGCTACCATCTCTGCTCACAACTGTCATTGCTGCTGCCATCTCTGCTCACAAATTGATGCTGCCATCTCTGCTCACAACTGTCATTGCTGCTACCATCTCTGCTCACAACTGTCATTGCTGCTGCCATCTATGGTCACAACTCACAACTGTCATTTCTGCTCCCATCCCTGCTCACAACTGTCATTGCTGCTACCATCTCTGCTCACAACTGTCATTGCTGCTGCCATCTATGGTCACTACTCACAACTTTCATTTCTGTTCCCATCTCTGCTCACTATTGTCATTGCTGCTGCCATGTCTGGTCACAGCTGTCATTGCTGCTCCCATCTCTGCTCTCAACTGTCATTGCTGCTCCCATTTCAGCTCACAGCTGTCATTGCTGCTCCCATCTCTGCTCACAACTGTCATTTCTGCTCCCATCTCTGCTCACAACTGTCATTGCTGCTCCCATCTCTGGTCACAACTCACAACTGTCATTGCTGCTGCCGTCTCTGGTCACAACTCACAACTGTCATTGCTGCTGCCTTCTCTGGTCACAACTGTCATTGCTGCTCCCATCTCTGCTCACAGCTGTCATTGCTGCTGTCATCTCTGCATAACAACTGTCGTTGCTGCTGCCATCTCTGCTCACAACTGTCATTGCTGCTCCCATCTCTGGTCACAACTCACAACTGTCATTGCTGCTGCCATCTCTGATCACAACTCACAACTGTCATTGCTGCTGCCGTCTCTGGTCACAACTGTCATTGCAGCTGCCATCTCTGCTCACAACTGTAATTGCTGCTCCCATCTCTGAACACAGCTGTCATTGCAGCTGCCATCTCTGCTCACAACTGTAATTGCTGCTCCCATCTCTTCTCACAACTGTCATTGCTGCTCCCATCTCTGGTCACAACTCACAACTGTCATTTCTGCTCTCATCTCTGCTCACAACTGTCATTGCTGCTGCCATCTCTGCTCACAACTGTCATTGCTGCTGCCATCTTTACTCACAATTGTCATTGCTGCTACCATATCTACTCACAACTGTCATTGCTGCTGCCATCTATGGTCACAAGTCACAACTGTCATTTCTGCTCCCATCTCTGCTCACAACTGGCATTGCTGCTGCCATCTCTGGTAACAGCTGTCATTGCTGCTCCCATCTCTGCTCTCAACTGTCATTGCTGCTCCCTTTTCTGCTCACAGCTGTCAATGCTGCTCCCATCTCTGCTCACAACTGTCATTGCTGCTGCCATCTCTGCTCACAAATTGCTGCTGCCATCTCTGCTCACAACTGTCATTGCTGCTACCATCTCTGCTCACAACTGTCATTGCTGCTGCCATCTCTGCTCACAAATTGCTGCTGCCATCTCTGCTCACAACTGTCATTGCTGCTACCATCTCTGCTCACAACTGTCATTGATGCTGCCATCTATGGTCACAACTCACAACTGTCATTTCTGCTCCCGTCTCTGCTCACAACTGTCATTGCTGCTACCATATTTGCTCACAACTGTCATTGCTGCTCCCATCTCTGCTCACAACTGTCATTGCTGATGCCATCTATGGTCACAACTCACAACTGTCATTTCTGCTCCCATCTCTGCTCACAACTGTCATTGCTGCTCCCATCTCTGGTCACAACTCACAACTGTCATTGCTGCTGCCATCTCTGATCACAACTCACAACTGTCATTGCTGCTGCCATCTCTGGTCACAACTCACAACTATCATTGCTGCTGCCATCTCTGCTCACAACTGTCATTGCTGCTCCCATCTCTGCTCACAGCTGTCATTGCAGCTGCCATCTCTGCTCACAACTGTAATTGCTGCTCCCATCTCTTCTCACAACTGTCATTGCTGCTCCCATCTATGGTCACAACTCACAACTGTCATTTCTGCTCCCATCTTTGCTCACAACTGTCATTGCTGCTGCCATCTCTGCTCACAGCTGTCATTGCTGCTGCTATCTCTGCTCACAGCTGTCATTGCTGCTACCATATCTTCTCACAACTGTCATTGCTGCTCCCATCTCTGCTCACAACTGTAATTGCTGCTGCCATCTCTGGTCACTGCAGTCACTGCTGCTCCCATCTCTTCTCATAACTGTCATTTCTGCTGCCATCTCTGGTCACAACTCACAACTGTCATTGCTGCTACCATCTATGGTCACAACTCACAACTGTCATTTCTGCTCCCATCTCTGCTCACAACTGTCATTGCTGCTGCCATCTATGGTCACAACTCACAACTGTCATTTCTGCTCCCATCTTTGCTCACAACTGTCATTGCTGCTGCCATCTCTGCTCACAGCTGTCATTGCTGCTGCTATCTCTGCTCACAGCTGTCATTGCTGCTACCATATCTTCTCACAACTGTCATTGCTGCTACCATCTCTGCTCACAACTGTCATTGCTGCTGCCATCTATGGTCACAACTCACAACTGTCATTGCTGCTACCATCTCTGCTCACAACTGTCATTGCTGCTGCCATCTATGGTCACAACTCACAACTGTCATTGCTGCTCCCATCTCTGCTCACAACTGTCATTGCTGCTGCCATCTCTGCTCACAAATTGCTGCTGCCATCTCTGATCACAACAGTCATTGCTGCTACCACCTCTTCTCACAACTGTCATTGCTGCTGCCATCTCTGGTCACAACTCACAACTGTCATTGCTGCTACCCTCTATGGTCACAACTCACAACTGTAATTTCAGCTCCCATCTCTGCTCACAACTGTCATTGCTGCTGCCATCTATGGTCACAACTCACAACTGTCATTTCTGCTCCCATCCCTGCTCACAACTGTCATTGCTGCTACCATCTCTGCTCACAACTGTCATTGCTGCTGCCATCTATGGTCACTACTCACAACTTTCATTTCTGTTCCCATCTCTGCTCACTATTGTCATTGCTGCTGCCATGTCTGGTCACAGCTGTCATTGCTGCTCCCATCTCTGCTCTCAACTGTCATTGCTGCTCCCATTTCAGCTCACAGCTGTCATTGCTGCTCCCATCTCTGCTCACAAATTGTTGCTGCCATCTCTGCTCACAACTGTCATTGCTGCTACCATCTCTGCTCACAACTGTCATTGCTGCTGCCATCTATGGTTACAACTCACAACTGTCATTTCTGCTCCCATCTCTGCTCACAACTGTCATTGCTGCTCCCATCTCTGGTCACAACTCACAACTGTCATTGCTGCTGCCATCTCTGGTCACAACTCACAACTGTCATTGCTGCTGCCGTCTCTGGTCACAACTGTCATTGCTGCTCCCATCTCTGGTCACAACTCACAACTGTCATTGCTGCTGCCATCTCTGATCACAACTCACAACTGTCATTGCTGCTGCCGTCTCTGGTCACAACTGTCATTGCAGCTGCCATCTCTGCTCACAACTGTAATTGCTGCTCCCATCTCTGCTCACAGCTGTCATTGCAGCTGCCATCTCTGCTCACAACTGTAATTGCTGCTCCCATCTCTTCTCACAACTGTCATTGCTGCTCCCATCTCTGGTCACAACTCACAACTGTCATTGCTGCTCCCATCTCTTCTCACAACTGTCATTGCTGCTCCCATCTCTGCTCACAACTGTAATTGCTGCTGCCATCTCTGGTCACTGCAGTCACTGCTGCTCCCATCTCTTCTCATAACTGTCATTGCTGCTGCCATCTCTGGTCACAACTCACAACTGTCATTGCTGCTGCCATCTATGGTCACAACTCACAACTGTCATTTCTGCTCCCATCTTTGCTCACAACTGTCATTGCTGCTGCCATCTCTGCTCACAGCTGTCATTGCTGCTGCTATCTCTGCTCACAGCTGTCATTGCTGCTACCATATCTTCTCACAACTGTCATTGCTGCTACCATCTCTGCTCACAACTATCATTGCTGCTGCCATCTATGGTCACAACTCACAACTGTCATTTCTGCTCCTATCTCTGCTCACAACTGTCATTGCTGCTGCCATCTCTGGTCACAGCTGTCATTGCTGCTCCCATCTCTGCTCACAACTGTCATTGCTGCTCCCATTTCTGCTCCCAGCTGTCATTGCTGCTCCCATCTATGCTCACAACTGTCATTGCTGCTGCCATCTCTGCTCACAAATTGCTGCTGCCATCTCTGCTCACAACTGTCATTGCTGCTACCATCTCTGCTCACAACTGTCATTGCTGCTGCCATCTATGGTCACAACTCACAACTGTCATTGCTGCTACCATCTCTGCTCACAACTGTCATTGCTGCTGCCATCTATGGTCACAACTCACAACTGTCATTGCTGCTCCCATCTCTGCTCACAACTGTCATTGCTGCTGCCATCTCTGCTCACAAATTGCTGCTGCCATCTCTGCTCACAACTGTCATTGCTGCTACCATCTCTGCTCACAACTGTCATTGCTGCTGCCATCTCTGGTCACAACTCACAACTGTCATTGCTGCTACCTTCTATGGTCACAACTCACAACTGTAATTTCAGCTCCCATCTCTGCTCACAACTGTCATTGCTGCTGCCATCTATGGTCACAACTCACAACTGTCATTTCTGCTCCCATCCCTGCTCACAACAGTCATTGCTGCTACCATCTCTGCTCACAACTGTCATTGCTGCTGCCATCTATGGTCACTACTCACAACTTTCATTTCTGTTCCCATCTCTGCTCACTATTGTCATTGCTCCTGCCATGTCTGGTCACAGCTGTCATTGCTGCTCCCATCTCTGCTCTCAACTGTCATTGCTGCTCCCATTTCAGCTCACAGCTGTCATTGCTGCTCCCATCTCTGCTCACAACTGTCATTGCTGCTGCCATCTCTGCTCACAAATTGTTGCTGCCATCTCTGCTCACAACTGTCATTGCTGCTACCATCTCTGCTCACAACTGTCATTGCTGCTGCCATCTATGGTTACAACTCACAACTGTCATTTCTGCTCCCATCTCTGCTCACAACTGTCATTGCTGCTCCCATCTCTGGTCACAACTCACAACTGTCATTGCTGCTGCCATCTCTGGTCACAACTCACAACTGTCATTGCTGCTGCCATCTCTGGTCACAACTCACAACTGTCATTGCTGCTGCCTTCTCTGGTCACAACTGTCATTGCTGCTCCCATCTCTGCTCACAGCTGTCATTGCTGCTGTCATCTCTGCTCACAACTGTCGTTGCTGCTGCCATCTCTGCTCACAACTGTCATTGCTGCTCCCATCTCTGCTCACAACTGTCATTGCTGCTGCCATCTTTGTTCACAACTCACAACTGTAATTGCTGCTGCCATCTCTGCTCACAACTGTCATTGCTGCTGCCATCTATGGTCACAACTCACAACTGTCATTTCTGCTCCCATCTCTGCTCACAGCTGTCATTGCTGCTGCCATCTCTGGTCACAACTCACAACTGTAATTTCTGCTCCCATCTCTGCTCACAGCTGTCATTGCTGCTGCCATCTCTGGTCACAACTCACAACAGTCATTGCTGCTGCTGTCTCTGGTCACTACTGTCATTGCTGCTCCCATCTCTTCTCACAGCTGTCATTGCTGCTCCCATCTCTTCTCACAGCTGTCATTGCTGCTGTCATCTCTGCTCACAACTGTCATTGCTGCTCCCATCTCTGCTCACAACTGTCATTGCTGCTGCCATCTCTTCTCACAACTGTCGTTGCTGCTGTCATCTCTGGTCCTGTAAATCTGTGTTGCCTTTTCTAGACCCAGAAGAGAAAAGTTGTTCAGTTGGGATAAATAATGACAAATGGTTATGGTTAACAACAGGTAATAGTTTTATGGTTTCTACAATGAGACTATTTTCATTGTACACACTTCATCCTGCATTGTTCCCATCTATTTCTATGACAAATTGTTTCTGAAAAGTAAAGTTTATTTATTTCTGTTAAAGTATTTTACCAACACATAAAACCACTTCTTTCAAGAAAATCTGTTGCGTTGTTGTCCATTTTTTGATTCTACACACTTCTCTGAAATGCTGTCTCCCTCCCATTTTAATAATTTGTGTTGTTTCTGTGTCTTCGCCAGATGATGCTACAATATGATTTAATATATATTGTACCATAGTATCTTAGTGTGTTTTCTAATAGAAAATTAGATCTGGTCTGTGTCGGAACCGGATTTAGCTACAAGAAAATACTTCAAAACTACTACCAACAGTTACAAGGTTATAGCATACTGCTAAACAAGGTAGTAAGGAGGGGGTGGAATTCAATTCTCAGTGATTAGCCACCATGATGTTTGGTTGTGCACATCCCCGAGAATTATGGTAGCCCAAGTTCGTTAATTTTCCTATGCGCCTCTATGGAATGCAAGGGTATATAGGCAATTATGGAGGACACAAGGTACCAGCATTCCAACTGTCCTGGAGATGCATGTATACTGTACATGCTATGGAAAACCCTGCCTATATGGCATGCATGAAGGCTAGCTCATGTGATTTACAGCCCTGCTAAGAATTTAAAATTCACTGTTGAATTTACAAATACAAATTATCTGAAATGTTGCCATATAATTCAAATCATTTGAACCAGATTAAACATAGTTGAATGCTTTTGTCTTACTCTAATATTTATTTTATTTGAGAATATGCTGCAAAGGTTTAAACCCTAGAACCAGTTTGACAAATGGTATGAGAACCACTCTGAAACAATGTTAAGCACCTGACAGGTGGGATCCCAGCATGTAAAATGAGGTGGTAAAACTTAGGTTGTAAAATGTTCCTCTATCCTGAAATCATCTATTACATAAATATTATTTAATCCTGGTCTATTGCCTAACTACAGGCATGGCCAGATTAACAATGGGGCAGGTGGTGCTCCAGCTCCAGGCCTCCCATTGAAAATAGGATGGGCGGCTTGCTAAATTCACTCACCATTTGGCTGCAGATTAGCCCGACTCACATCCCATGACCCCCTCCCCTCTGCTGGTGGACTGCCCTACAAACTCCACCCATCTCGGTCCCGCTGAAGCTCCGCCCCTGAGTCATCCGAAGCTCCACCCCCTAAATATCTTTCATGTGTGATGGACATTTACCATTCATGTGACACCATACGTCGTGTCAACGGGAGAAGCAAATGTCTAAGGGAAGTGTTTGCCATCAATTGCCTTTTGGATTTGCCAGTACTGAATTATTGTGCGTTATATGTATTGAAATTAGGGCCTGATTCAGAGCCGGACGCTATTTGCGCTCGCTCGTTCAGAAAAAGGGGCCGGCTATTTAAATTGAGAGCTCACTCTTTGCGGTCTGTTGACACCTATATGTCTGAGTGAGCGAACGAAACATGCGCTCGGTATTTTGTAAGGACGCCCCCTGGCCGCTCGCATCCTACGTCATCTCCGCTATTTATTAGATTAATCGAGTACATCAAAAGGCGTCTGAACTGCTCGCAGTGCTTGTGGTTGGATTTTCCTACCGCAATCATGTGTACAGTTCAGGCTAAGAGACAACCAAGTGACGTGGCCGATGACTCTGCTTTGTTAATTATGCACACCCTTAAAACGCCCGTTTTGACCATTTGGCATGCCTGCGTTCGGATCTCCACTCCCCGTTTTCAAGCACCTTCCCCTGTTACCACCCACAAACGCCTCATCCTGTCACTCAAATTAGCAGGCACTCGCTATTTTGCGAGCGCTCGATTTCCGACCGCACTGACTGGTCGGCGCATGCGCATTACGACCCATACGCATGCGCAGATGTGCAAACATCGCTCGGAGCAAATGAGCGGCCGCTTACGAGCGGCTCTGAATCAGGCCCTTAGTGCCTTGTGTATGGTCATCTTTCTATACATGAGTGTGTCTAGTCCACATTTAGGACCTCATTCAGAGTCGGTCGTTGCGGCCGCACGGTCGTACGCCACAGATGTGCGCTATACTGCGCATGCGTAAAGTTCGCAATGCGCGTGCGCAAACTAGCCGCTACGATCAGAAATTTCTCTCTCCTTGAACACAGCCAGGTCGGTAGTTTGAGTGACAGATGGAGGCGTTTGTGGGTGGTAACAGGGAAAGGTGCTTGAAAACGGGGGAGTGGAGATCCGAACGCAGGTGTGCCTGATTATGCGAACGGCGTTTTATGAGAGTGCATACGGATTATGGGAGTGCATAATTAACAAAGTAGCGTCATGGCACATGTAACCTGGGAGGTTTTTACACTGACATGATTGTAGAGCTTAAGAGAGGGTATGGTCAACCTTAAACTCTACGACCAGTTCCGATGGTTCCCGATGGTCTCGATTAATCCTTATATGCCTGGAGATGACGTGCAATGCGTACGAGAAGGGGGCGTATTTTTTTGTCTTCCGACCGCTTCCTCCCCTTGGTCGGCCAACTACCGATCCGAATTTAGGGACGCAACTTGCGAGGGAATCATTTGCATATCCGGCCCCTTTTTCCGTACGACCGTGCGGCCGCTTCGACCGACTCTGAATGAGGTCCTTAGTGTCCTCCCATTTACATGCTAATCCACTGACTGTCATGCTAAAATCATTTGCTTACTGCAGAACTGGATGTAGTAGGACATAGTTGGTACATACTGTAATATCAAGAGATGGCATTCACCATGCAGTACCAGTTTTGTCTCACTGCCCACAGTACCTCTATGTGGTCGGTCTCCAATGTTCCTCTTGCAGCAGGAAGCGCATTGCAACACATATCATTTTTCCAAGTTACTGTGTGGTCTAAGGAATATTCACAGTACTATTCATTGACGTAGATGACTGTGGATTTATTTGCAATTGCTGCTAATGGCTCTCTAATTATGTGTACAATGTCACAGTCTGATTTACATCATTAGAACCCATAGGAACAGATCTATTAGCAAAATAATCCCTGCTCCATCGATTAGCCACTCCTCTTTAACATATTCCATTCCATACTGTAGCTTTGTCAGCCCTGTCATAGAGTAAAACATATCACAATGTATTTCCTTCTAAACTAATATTCACTCATGTAAAGTAGAGCTTGGCAGATAGGTGTATTTAATGCAGGGGGAGTGATCAATATAAATATTATCATTTATAAAAAAAAAAATTGAGATACCAATATTCATTACATACAGTATTAGGAGCCACTAATATTAATTAACAATACATTATGGAGCACAATATTTAAGAATTAGATATAGTGTCCACTATATTTTGTCATTATTTTAACACAAGGCCAAAACATTTTATGTTTATGCAGTATGGGGGCAATGGGAAAGGGTGGGAGGGCAATTTGACATTTTTAGAGGTGGTTTCCTCCTAACCACATATGGTTAGGGCTAAACACTTGAGATTCGAGGGATTCTAAACCACTTGCAAAATGTGTCCATTACTCTAAATGCATAAATACCAAGATGGCCACCGGCTTCAATTCGGGAAACTGGCATGGTTGGCAAGACGTCAACTACTATAGAAGACTTCTACAATTATAATTATTTAAGTGCGGCCTTTAACTTGGGTGCCTATGCAAAGCCAACTTACAGAAAACTGGGAAATGTCAATGGCTTGCTATTACTCATCACTGCTTAATACAGTATGTTCTCTCTTAATAAATGGTAATGCAGATGTATCCTCATACATCTAGCATCCATATTCCACATAACGCGGCAGGCTTGCCGCATCTTATATGAATGCAGCATGGCATATTCAGTTCCATTATGCTGTATTTAGTTGCAGCCTAATGCACTCAGACAAGGGAGAGTGTAATACTACTTACTGTCCACTAGATGTTGCTATTCCTAAACTGCACTGTGCATGCGTCAAATAGCCAATGTAGTGAAACTACTGTATGTTTTAATAGACTGCTGTTTCATTTCCATCTCCAATGCTGCGTGACAAATGACTGTATACTGTAAAAATATACTACAGTATACTAGTTTAATCTTGGTTGAGCTTATTATGATTATTTATTTTTAATTATTTATTTTCTTATGTATAGCACTGAATTAATATACAGTACTACAAATCTGTGTGTAAAGTATCTAGCAAATATTGTATGTGACAGAATATCAAACATTATTGTACTGTATATGACAGTACTTCCATGGCCTGGCAAATTGAAATGCAATGCAGTGAGATTTTACTATTTTGCTGTACATTTCAAAATTGTAAACAACACAATACTGTACAGTATGTACCATAATAACCATGTATACTGTATACCGTGCTGTCCTATAAGTGAATACAGTATTTGTCCACTGATTTTTAATAGTAGCCTGAGCATGTGCTGAACGGATGTCCTCCATTACACAAAGGAGGTCCGGAGATGCAACACTAAAGCATGAGATGCGACCTGGCCAAGTATTGCATTCTTGGCTGCAGTTGAATCTCATGAGTTAGTGCCAGGCAAGTAGTTAAGTCACCTGTGCCCAAGCATGATTATCCTTAAAACCTGGACCGTTAGGGTGCATGAGCACAGAGGGCCTGATTCAGACCCAGACGCTAAGCTGCGATCGCACGCTATGGCATGTGTATGCAGGGGTGTCGAGAGGGGGGGGGAGTGGGTACAGTTTACCCGGGCTTCCAGAGGGGCCTGGCGGGGGCCCGGGTCTGGCACCGCCCCCCCCCTCACTTCCTCCCTCCCTCTGTGTGCTGGGCTGCAGCGGGAGATTGCTTGCGGCTGCTAAGTAGCAGCTACAGCAATCTCCTATGCCTGAAGGGGGGAACGATCACACTGATCGCGCCCCACACTGGCTTTGCACCAGGCTGAGGGGCTCACAGCGTCCCCTCCCCAGCGCGCAGCACCGATTCGCGGCGCTGCAAAACTTTTTTCCAAGGGGGCGTGGCCACGCCTTCTGAAATTAGGCCACACCCCCTCTTTACCGGGGCCCCTCGTGGCTCTCTACGTCCCTGTGTGTATGCATCGCAGTGCACGTGCATGAGACAGTCACTGCGTTCGGAGTACACAGACTGAGCGCTACTTTCAGGGACAGTGCCATTTGTTGGTGGTAGAGGGAAGGTCCTGGAAAATGGGGGAGTGGGTGAGTGAACACAGGCGTGTCTGAGCGTCAAAACGGCGTTCTTGGGCGTGCATAATTAGCATGGAAGCATCATTGTACACATCACCTGGTTGTATTCATTGCCGGCAGTGATCGCAGTGCTTGTGGCGGAGTAGGGTCTACCTCAAGGGCAGCTCTGATGGCTCGTAACAGCTTAATCCTACACTTCCTGTAGATGACGTGTGTTAAGAATGAAAAGTGGGCATCATTACACCGGCGAGCATTCACTCTGCCGTCGCTCTCTAAGACATAGAGGGCGTCCTTAAGCCTGGCCTTGCGATTGCGGAATTTGCATACTCGGCCCCTGTCGGCTGCGAGAGAGTGCAGCTTAGCGTCCAGGACTGAATGAGCTCCAGAGTTTGGAAACCTCTGCAGCAGTGCATTAAAACATACAATAGTTTCACTACATTGGCTATTTGATGCATGCACAGTGCAGTTTAGGAAAACCAACACCTGGTGGACAGAAAGTAGTATTACACTCTCTGGCATCTAAGTGTATTATGCTGCGAATGAATATTACATGATGCGACTGAATACACCATGCTGCACTCGGCGAAGGCATATAAGATGCAGCAAGTCTGCCGCACTATTTGGCACATGGACGCTAGATGTACGAGGACACATCTGTATGTTCATTTTCTTTAATCAGGTTTGAGTTTCAAATAGTCTGTGTATAAATAATGTTATAGCCTTAGAAAAAAATAGCTGTATTTTCGGTTTGGCTATGGATTATTTTGACCTGCTAATTTTTCTTTTTGCTCATCTGGTATCCTGAGAGCTGTGGGAGAGATGAGCAACAAGACAGGCTATTTAGGGTCACAGCTCAGTGAAATATGTAAGACACATCAAGAAAAAGTCCTGAGGGTATTATGCAGTGGGGAAAGTGAGGGGTGTGCTGACTGGCGGATATTACACCTGTGATTGCTGTGTCATGGTTGTGAGTTGTCTGATGTGAGGAAGGAGAATGGGAAATGTGAAATAAGCTTTGGGTCAGGTCTTACAATCTAAACTGAAATTTGCTTCTTGAGACCCTATAAGATCCTCTCTTCAGCATTCAGTTTTAGAAGGCAGATTTAATGCTAGACGTCCCTGCGGTTTATAATTATGAATTTGACAAGTTCATGTGTTTGCTGTTAATTATTATAATTAGCTTTCGCTTCGCACAGACGCATCCGTTTAACAACAATATTAGCAGCAGGAGGAGACCCCGTGACTGATGCTGGATGATAAGAGAGCAATGGGACCCCTTAGATCATCTGGTTGTGAATTAACCCCTTCCAATCAAGTCTGAGTGTTATATTGTGTCTGCACGAGTCATGTAATCTCATTTAACATGGACACAACATTATTAAATATGTGCATTTTATATTTTTTTGTCATTGAAAAGATATTTGCATTGTGACAGTTTGATGCCACGAGTACCCTGACCATAAGATTTACTACCCCTCTACCCATCAGACGTAATAAGGTACCCGGCGGCACACATACAGTATCTATAAATGTATATAACTATAGTTATGCCAAATGCTAAAGATTTTTATAAATAATTTAGAAATTAAATTTAAAACTTGGTCAAAATACATTTAGCTGCATTTGCGATTGTGAGTCTATTTGAGTAAGTCACAGCATTAAGAAATAGTTGCTGGATGTACATTGCATTTAGAATCGCTGCATCTTGCAGTGACACTATTATTCAGTGTATTTCCCTTTAAATTACCTGTTCGGCGAAGTCCAGGGGTGTCTCCCTCCTCAAGGGTGTCCTACCCTTGTGCTGCCGACAGCGTTATGTTGCTGCCGATGGGTCAATGTAAATTGCGCATGTGTGGGAGCCTTCCGTGAATACGTATAGCGCTTAAATTGGCTTTCTATAAAGCGCATAAGGATTTCAACTTACAGTACAGCAGTACGTACAGTTTTCTGCTGTTTTTACATAGCAAAAATATATATTTGGTATCCAGTCACAAGGCTGATATGTACTGTGACGACATTCATAAAGTCAACACCACAATGCCGACACTAGAATGAATGTCGACACCATGTAAAATATCGACGGTTAGGCGCTGCTGGGGTGGTTGGGGTTAGGCTGCAGTGGGGGTGGTTAGGGTTAGATACTAGAGGGAATGTTACGGTTAGGGGTAGAGATTAGGGTAAGGGATAGGGCAAGCATACTTACCACTGGGACCGGAAGAAGACACTGGAGACGACGCTGCCGCCGGAACCAGGTAAGTGACTGCTGGGCCACTAGGGATGTTAGGTCAACATTGTATCATGTTGACATGTCACCTGTCTAGATATGATGACTGTCAACATGTTTTCTGTTGACATTGCAACCATATCCTAATACATGTCAACACAAGAACTGTTGATCTAATATACAGCACCCATATCTATAACCAGGGCAAAATTAAATGCAGTGCTACATTCATAACAGCAATGTTACACTGACTAATCAATGGAATGAGCCTTCATAAGTATCGGAGCAATGTGATAACCCCATATAGCATACACAACTAGAGAAAAGGGGGCCTCACTCTTTGTCAAATAGAACCCCAACTGTTTTGTACATCTGGTTACTGAAATTGTTGCTCATTCTTGTTTGCAACATTACTTGAACTTCCCTAGATTGAATAGGGACTTTGAGGAACAGCGATTTATACAATCATTCCACAGAATATAGGTCAGGACTTTAAATGGGACACTTTAGGACTGTTTATTTTATATAAGGCACTGAATGTGGCTTTTGTTGAATATTTTTGGTCAATATCCTGCTGAAATACAAATTGTATCCTAAGTGCTACTGTAGGTCTCAGATCGCAGCAGGTATTCCTGCCAGAATTGCCTACAGTACATCTTGCTCCATCAGTTTGCCTGTTAAAGGATTGCATTATGCGCACGCCAAATATTTCATGGTTAGAATAGTGTACTGTACTTGAGACCAAAAAGAACCATATCAGTAGTGGCATTACAAAATCAGCAGACAAAGGCAATGTCAGAATAAGGTGACCAACTGCCAAAAGTTTGCCCATGACCGTCCCAGTTTTCATACTCGCAGACCCGCATCCCAGGCAAACGCTCCCTGGACACCTAAAGTCCCAATTTTCTCCAAAGTGTGTGAAAGAAAATGTAACATCCATGCATTGGCTTTAAAAATAAAACTCAGAGGCTGAAAGCAATGCTGTTTTTGGGGTCAAACAGATACAGTACACTGTAAAAATCCCATGAAATGGGATAAATCCTACAATTACAATTTAATAGATTATACAACGTTACATCCTTTGAAATTATGAGCGCTGTTTTCACGGGTCAGTGACCGTGAACAGGCAATCCTTGGGGTCTATTCATCATTCATTTGTAGACATGGATATCTTACTTTCTGTGTCTTTTACACAAAATAAAGTAACGGTCCTATTCATTGTCTAAGTAACCCAGGATATTTCACTGAAACCTCTTTCTTAAAACAGTAGCACCAAAGCAGAACAGACTCCCCATACACTACTATGGAGATCTACAATTTTTTTTAAATCAACATACTCCAAAAATATATAATTTTCTGAATTTGTCAGTATAGTTAAACCATCTCAGTATAGTGTAAATGGCCCCAATCTTCTTGTAAACTACTTGTTCAGACATCAAATAAAATGGCAGCAAAAGGAATGCTTTGTTGTAAACTTTTATTTATTTATTTTTTTGGTCTGGTAAGGATGTGTCCCAGGTTGGCCCAATAAAACATTGGTCAGCCTAGGTCAGAAATAGAGCATGGTCATGGTGTCACGACCAGGACTGCGGGCCCCCGGAGAGCTCCGACCTTACCTGTCAGGGCGCTCTGGCAGGGTCCTTCCTGCAGGTGTCCTGGCTTCTGGAGGTGATCCCGGCACCGGAGTTCAGGCAGGGTGGCAGGCAGAACAGCAGGCAGTGGATTCCTGAGCAGCGCCGATGTCTACTGGGCGCCGCCATCTTGGATTCGGACATGTGACCTGGTTAGCCAATCCAGTCACAGCAGCTTCCTGGGAGTCCTAGCAGGCTATCCTGCACTAAGGTATGGTACTTAAGGGTGTTTTGCACACCCTCTAGTTGCCAGTGCAACGTTATACACAGCATAAGCTGTGTGCTAGTTCCTGTGCTCCCTTGCCTCAGTATTGCTGCAGTTATTGTAGTCAGCCTGCCATTTCCCGTCACTGTTCCAGTCTACACCACCTCTGACTCCTGCCCAGAGCGCATAATCCCATTGCCTATCCAGCAGAAGGGCCTGCCGTCCCCGGGGTTCAGTGTCCTCTTCAGCCTCCAGCTCCAGTGTCCGACTACCTCGTCTTCCTCGGTTGCCACAGTCTGAGTTTCCTGCACCTCTCTTTTATTCATGAATCACACCCCCCTGAGACCGGCTTCTTTTCAATACCAGCAAACCGTCCCGCGAACGTCTCCTGAGTCCACTCCGTATCCAAGCTGTAATCAAGTCCTGACACATGGCTAGTGAAGTTTACTCAAAATCATATGTTGAGTAGAGTCAAATACAAGACTATAGAGTCTCCAGACAAGAGGCGCTTTACCTTACAACAAGAAATGTCTTCATATGAGACTAAAAATGTGTGCGCAGAACCCTGGCCAAACCACAGCAAGGCAGGCGATCGCACGGCAAGGCATTAGCACGCCCACTATGACTTGGCGTGTGATCGCTTTGTGTATGCAGACGCCCACCAGCCTGTCTTAAGACGCCCACTTGTGCACTTCATCTCCAGGAAGTGTATGCAACCATCGGTACATCGGATACCATTGGATGTGATCGCAGCTCTTGAGGCAGACCATACCCTACCGCAAGCTCTGCGAGCACTTCAGTGTAAAATCCAGCCTGGTGATGTGTACAATGACGCTGTCTATAAATTATGCACGCCTCTGAAACGGCGTTGAGACGATCGGGCACGCCTGCGTTTGCACCTCCACTCCCCCATTATTAATGGCCAGCCCCTGTCACCAGCCACAAACGGCTTCTCCTGTCACTCACTCTGCTGGGCTGTCTATGCGCAGCAAGCGAACGCTTCCCGGTCTCTCACACTGGTTCGCGTATGCTCACTGTGATGTCTACGTATGCGCAGACCGTGAAAATTGGCCAGCTACGAGCGAACGCTTCCTAGCGGGTCTGAATCAGGTGATAAAAACCGATAAAACCAGCTGATATGTCCAAAACCAAAATCCGAGTTTGTTTTTTATATCCGAGTTCTTAATCGGCAACAGATCCGAACCGGGACTCTGTTCAAACCGGGACACAGAAGTGAATCCGAACCTTTATACGGTTCTACTCTGATCCCCTAAATTCGGACGTGCTCAGATTTCAGAATTCTGGACCCACATAGCTCTATATGAGACTAATTTTATATAAACAGCAAGCACATATCATATGTGTATAGTACATATCAGCATGCACAAATGAATAATGATATTGAGTGTCATGTTAGACATACTGTATATGTTCAGCTATGTTTGTGTCACCAAATAGACGTAATGCTCAATTAGATGTATAGATGATGGTAGATAAGGGCACAAGCACACCAAAGATGCAGACAAGTAGAAAAAACCCTAATATTTAAGGATTCTTTTAGCAAAAGGGATGAATACTTATGCAATTACTCATTGTCTGTTTTATTTCTGTAATTAAAAAAATCTTAATAGTTTTTTTTAAATGTACAGTTTATGAAGGCTTGTACTGTATCTCTTCTTGCCTCTAACTGTATATAGCTCTGAACTGAATGTTTTCCCCAACAATTCCCCACTTTGCAGTGTCATAGCACTGCAGATTGACATTCCCAGCCAATTATCTGCAAATACAGTACACTAAAGCTGTCATTCAGCGCTATGATACTGTGGGGGGAGGGGGAGTTCTGGAGACTCAGTAAGGTAAGTACAGTAATTCTTGATGTACAGTATATTAGATTTTATTAGGGAGCAAAGGGCATACATATAAAGCTCTGAACTAATCATAGTGAAATTTTCATTTAACTGCTCTTGGAGAGGTATTCACCTTACGAAGGCTATTTTTAAAACAGTGGAAAGCTCTGCAGTGTAATATATATATATCTACATATATACATTACATATATATATATATATATATATATATATATATAGCAACCTTTTCCTTGGCATTACCTACTTTTGCTCTTTTTCCTTTTTAGTCCCTTTTCGCCAATTAAATGAATGTTAATTAACAAATCTACACAAGGTAAAGTTTTTCATTTGGTCTGTAGAGGCATTTTTTTTTTCACTGAATACCCACGAAATGTATATCAGCATTCTGATTGGTGATTGACTGTTGCTATTCAACAATCAGAGTTTAAGAAGATGTACAGTGGGTGTCCAGTGCTCTTATTTGTGAGTTTTCTAACACTACCCATCAATCAAAATGTGAATAACTAGATGGTCCCTGTACTTTGATGAATGGTCCTATCAATGCCAGGTGTCATCTAGTGGGTATGGCAGCCCATATTTCCTCTGTAATGCACTGAGTAAAAGCATGTCATGCAAGAAGGGTAAAGTATCTATTGTGTCTACGTTTTGCCACTGTGATCTGGGGTCTTCATTTTAAGGACACCAGGGTTTTGAGAATCAGCATTTTATTACATGTTGGATAACTTAAACGCATTGTCATACAACTATGTACATTTTTTTGGTGCAATCAGTGGGTCAAAATGTAGATCATACTTCCGAACTATGCCTCCAGTCCTAAATCAAACATCAGCAGTGAGGTGGAGTGCTTCATTCTTGTCAGAAGTCATCAGTGGTTTCATGATAAATAGGCAAATTATTTATTGTATTGACTTTTATATACAGTAAATATAATATTTTATATAAATATATACTGCATTCACAGCATTGGCATAATAGTCAAAAATTTAATTTTCGGTAGAGAAATAATGGAAAAAACTTAAATAACTTTAGAATTACTGCAATAATCTTAGAAAACTTACTACTTTTTTATACTTAGCTTTCAAAGCTTCAGGTAAATATCACGTCTTTACAGTATGTCTCAAAACATAAAGAAAACTTCATTTTTTTTTTAAATTGGAGATTTGCAGACTGTAAAAGGTGGGATTGACATTCTGCTTAAAAGGAGGATTATATACTAACATTGCTCAAATGTATAACTCTACACTAAGATCATAGAAACTACAGAGGAACAAACATTACAAAACTGTAAACTGAAATTTTCCCAACTTCATTCATTCATAATAATAACAATCCCTTTTATGGCCTGCTTTAGGCGGATGATTGCTAATTGCTAATTGATTGTTTGTTATGAGGTTAGTTTAGTATAAAAATAACAATTCATTTGAGCAAATCTAGTTAAAAAAATATTGTAGTTTCAGTAGCTTTTTGTCCTGACCAATAACAACAGCATTATCAGTAATAGTATAAAATGCCAAAAAGGGAAATAATAAAACAAGTAAAAGAATATTATTCTTCATCTTTAGTATATTGTACTGTATGCTATATACAGACTTAATAGTGTATAGTCCAGCATCTATTCCTACATATTCATAATTTAAACATGGTCCCCACTTATTAAACTCGGCAGAATATATTCTTATAAGTGGTTGTGATAATTGCTTTAGTCAAGAGAGGCAAATGGGATTCTAATTACATTTCGGTTAGGTAATATATACTATTACACTAATGTTCTATAATCAATTTGCGTGTAGGAAATAACAACAATAAAAAAATAACAACAATAAAAAAAATATATATATTTCAACTAAACAAACAGCACATTGAAAAAATTATGTTTGTGGAAGGGAAAACTATCAATTGTAAAGCACAACGAAATATGCTTCGCTATATAAGAAACTGTTAATAAATAATAAATAATAATAATAAAAGTGAATTTTGTTGAGTGAGACTAAAATAAATATTATATATATATATATATATATATATAGAGAGAGAGAGAGAGAGAGAGAGAGAGAGAGAGAGAGAGAGACATATATCAAGGAACCCCTAAAACTGTAGTGTTTGTACACCAGGATTTAAAAAAAGTTTTCTCTTTAAATTGTGTTTACAGATATATGTGTACCAAATAAATTTTTTCTTCATATATTCGATACTAGCGACCCCCACCCCAGCTTCACACGGGAGCAATTTTGAATCTTTTTTAATCAAGTTCTTATAAGATTGTCTTGTAGATGACATTGATTGTTTTTCCTCCTGACGTAAACACAAAAAGATTTCATTTTGACGTAAAACACAAAAGGGCCAACGTAAAGCTGTCCATGAGAAAAACAGTCTCCACTTAGATCAACTCCAGCCACGTTAAGTGTCTATCCCTATACTTTATTTATTGTCATGCCAAAGCAGAAATAAAGAATTGTGTTTCACATAAATGAAATAGAAACGGTAAAAAAAAAGAAAAACCTAAATTTTATATCAGTAAAAAGGGCTTACATCAATTTTTCTGGAGAAACCATATAAACGTATCAATCTCTATATGGTATAAACAAAAGTCCATCGTCCAGTGATTAGCCTGAAAAAACAGGCAGATGCCTACAAGGGACCGTTTTTCATTGACTTGCTTCACTAAAATCGTCACTGCTCGGCTCCGTTTTGTCATACATTAATGTTTCATACATGTTAACCTTCCCCAGACAAATGCTCTGTAGAATAGTGAAAACTGTATCAAAATCCATATAGTGGTTTTTAAGATTAGCCCGAACAAACAGACAGATGCCTACCAGCCTCCAAGCATACCTCTTTCCAGGTGCTGAACATGACAATGAGCAATGTCCTCTTTGCACAATGTACCCAGTATTTCCTGGTTTTCCTGTTGAGCTTCCTCTCTGTGATGCCCCTGTAAGAGAACAGCACTGCTCTCCATTGGAGATGCCTCCTGTTCACTGAGGGCATGTGGCTGAGCGGGAACATCATGCTGGAGAGGGAGCACTTCATGGTGGAGGAGTGATGGCCAGAGTCCACCTGCATGTTCAGTTTAGAGATGGACATCGGAATCCAATGGTCACTAGCCATCAATGTTTTAGTTATGATGGTAGTGTTTTTACCATTTGATGGTGGTGGTCGTCCAATGTTTGCCACCATCGAATTAAAATCATTAGATGGTGTTCTGATGGTTGTTTGTTTTTTTCAATTCCCCTGGCTCCATCCTGGCTACTGTTTCTGCATCAGGACATTGTCATAGCTTCAATGAAGGCTGCCTCTCACTCTGTCTGCCTCAGACATGACCCTGCACAGTCCTTGATTCCCTCACCTCTCTTGGCTGCTGTTAACTGACAGGTCACATTGCTGGCTTTGATTGGCTCTCACTGTCTCAGAGAGCCAATCAGAAGGCATCCATTGTCCCTGTAGCAGCAGTCAGTTACTCACACAGCAAAACAGTTTTTTTTTTGTGATTTGTTTCAGTAAAATCATCACTGCTCCCTTTTGTCACAGATGAATGTTCATACACCTAAATCTTCTTTGACCAATGGTGTACAGAATAGTGAAAACCCCATCAAAATCCATCCAGTGGTTTAACTGATTAACCTGAACTAACAGAGAGAACCTGAAATGAGGACTTTTTATATATATATATATATATATATATATATAGAGAGAGAGAGAGAGAGAGAGAGAGAGAGAGAGAGAGAGAGAGAGAGAGAGAGAGAGGGAGATATAACTCACGCACTGAGTTAACAGATGTTAACAACCTAATATAGGGGTTCCGAGTTTAACCAAGTCTGAATTTGGAATCATTTTGGGGAATAGAGTCGAACCGAGTCCCAGTTCGGATCTTCCCTTGGTTCAGATCTCGGATTTAAAAACCGATCTCAGGTTTTGTATTGCATGCAAACAGGTCAAAATGAAGTAATTTTAGATCCCAAACCAAAAACAAAACAAGTGAGTTTGGTTTTGCAAAACCAAAACATGAAGATGAACCCGGATCCAAAACCAAAACACATACACATCTCTACAAATAACTAGAGATGAGCGGGTCCTTCGCCGGGACCAGACCCACCCAAATTTCAGGAATCCGGGGGGATCCGAGACACAGCTCGGATCTCCCTATCTGCCCCGGATCCCTAATCGAGGCAAAACCACGCGATCCCACTGTCGGATCGCACAGATTTGCCTCGAGCGGGCTTAACGCTTATTGGCAGTGTTAAGCCCATTGAGTATGGGCACAGGAAATTAGGAAGATGCCGCCCATCTCCCTTGCCTGACACTGCCGGCACCCCCTGCTGCTGACCGCCACTGGCAGCAACCCCTGCTGCAGACACTGCTGGCACCCTGCATTGAGGACACCACCGGCACCATGCACTGCCAACACAATCAGGACCCCCACACTGTGGACACCGCTGGCACCCTCACTCAGCTAACACCGCTGGCACCCTGCATTGAGGACACTGCCAGCACCCCTGCACTGCTGCCCCACGTACTGAGGACACCGTCAGCAACCCCACACTGCCAACACTGCCACCACTCCCACACTGAGGACACCACTGGCACCCCTGCACTGCCGACACTGTCAGCACTGAGGACACCACTGGCACCCCTGCTTTGCCGACACCACCGGCACCCTGCACTAAAGACACTGCCAGCACCCCCGCACTACTGCCCCACATATTGAGGATGCCATCAATGACCCCGCACTACCGTTACTCCCACACAGAGGGCATCCCCGCACAGCCAACACTGTCAGCACTCCTGCACCAAGGACCCTGCTGACACCCCCGCTCTGCCGACACTGCCAGCACTATGCACTCAGGACACTGCCAGGAAACCCCACTCTGCCAACACCACCACACTGCCAACACAGCTGGCACTTCCGCATTGAGGATACCACTGGCACTCTCGCATTGAGAACTCAGCCAACACCCCGCACTGCCGACACTGCTGTCACAGTAAGTGCAGTATTGGTGTATCCAACACACACTGTATAACACATTGTATCCGTGTTGGAAGCTGAACTGACACATGTTATTGCCGCCCACTGCTGTTGCTTAGCTTAGTCAGCCAGCTAGCTGGATGCAACCTTTTGGCCCTAAACTAGAAAAATCAATATTGTGAGGTGGCCAAAATTGATTGGAAATGACTGGAAATAAATGCTATTGAGGTTGATAATACTGTAGGAATAAAAACAGGCTGAAATTATGTTATTATAGCTGTTTTTATGATTTTTTTTATCCAAAACACAAAGGAGATACAGATGCAAAACCAAAACCAAAACACGGGGGTCAGCGCACATCTCAACTGTTGCTTTGCTGAATAATTGCTTCGACCTATTACCATCAGAGGAAATAAAGTATCAGTCACTATTGCTTTGTGAATACTTACAGGTGATACAAGATCATCTTTCTGTGCATAGCAACTTGTATTGCATCCATGTTATATCAAATCACGTTTGTCAGACAAGCATAATTGTAAAGATGAGCTAAGACTAATCCAACCATGTGTATATTAGAGAGCTGCGCACTAGGACCCAGTGTCACTTGGAGGTTTAACCTCTGACCTAATTACATCACTGTTGGCCTACTGCTTATGTGCAGCCGGCGCCATCTTTACTGTGTAGAGTGTCACAGTACCTTGTGGATGCACAGTACTTAGCTCCAGGAGTGTCTTAAGAGAGGAGCGGGCCCGTGTGCACTCCTCATGCGGGGCCCCCTCCTCTCCCCCCGGTGGCCGGCAGCCGACTAATGTGGCTGGCCAGCCACCAGAGCATTAGTAGACTCCGGGCACTAGAGTGTGCCCAGAGTCTACTGCGCCTGCGCAGAACGCAGGAAACATGGCCACGGCGGGCATTTTCCAGCGTTCTGTAGATTCTGGGCACTAGATTGTGCCCGGAGTCTACTGCACATGTGTAGAACACCGGAAAAATGGCCGTGGCGTCCATTTTCCTGTGTTCTGAGCAGCGTCGACACCCGACGCGGGACCCCAGACAGGTAATTAAAAAAAATATGGGTGCAGGGTGTGCGGTGCGGGCCCCCCTGGACCCATTATAGATACGCCACTGCTTAGCTCCTGAGGTGAGACACCTAAACACTGCTGTAGCCAGTTACTGTGTAGAGTGTCACAGTACTGTATGGATGCACAGTACTTATTGTAGCCCCTGAGGTGAGACACCTAAATACCGCTGTAACCAGTTACTGTGTAGAGTGTCACAGTACAGTATGGATGCACAGTACTTACTGTAACCAGTTACTGTGTTGTAAGAGGTGGTGCAGTGCAGTGCCTGCTACCGTGCAGGTGTACTTTCGTTTCTTACCTTGCGTCGCACCCTCTCACCTTCAGGCCGTGTGTTGAACGGTCGGTCCTGAAACTCCTGAATAGAGCACAGACACGATGACCTAGGAGGAACGAGACGATGTGAGTGCCGTCCCTCCTCACATCGACCGACACGCCCTACCGAACCGAGGGATAAATTCAGCTTTTAAGTGAAGATCATCATTTGCACTTTTGGCCTCAGATCCCGAATTTTCACCTATCGGCACTCACGCACCAGGTGAAGATCCGTCCTTGCACCGGGTTGCAAAGTTCACCGTCCGCCCAGAAAGAAGGAAGGCTAGGTATTGACAAACAAACAGGGAGAGACAGTACACACAGATATTTCCCATCATGTCCACTCGTGCAGGGCCTAAACCTATGTCACGCAACTACACATACTAAAACGACATAGCCCTCAACCTACAGTGTGTGTAGTGCGACATGTATAACAATAACTAAACTTTTGCCCTGCACGGAACACCGATCATAGACTCTAAGTACACCTACCTGTCCAGAGCTGGCCAGCTCCTCTTCTCAGTGACTGGGGAAAACACTACCTCATTGGTGGGAGCCGGACAGCTCTCCACCACTGCTCACACCTCTAATCATCTATGCGGGGCTACCTTTCTATATGAGTGGCACACCTAATGGGCCTAATGCCCAGGGTCTTACCAGCGGCTCAGGGCTTATGCCTACCTACTGCAGGGTACACGAGGGACTTGGGCCTACTGCCCAGAGTCCCCTTTCCAAAACGTGGCTCAGGCCTATGGGCCTGCCTAAAGATGGGGCTTTCTATATGGGACCTAGTGCTCTCCTGTATGGGTATAGGCCTATGCCTGGTTTATGGCCACGGGCCTGGTGCCCACCTACTTTATTGAATAGTGCCCTGGGCCTAGTACCCAGGCCACTTACACCTAATTAAGGGGAAATCCATTTACGGGGCCTAATGCCGCTATTGTGCCCCGGGCCTTGTGCCCGCCTATTTGCGCATGGGCCTAGTGGCTGACTAAGCCTCACGGGCCTAGTGCCCGACAACCCTGGTGGTCAAGGGAGGGGGGTATAAGGTAGACCTCACGGAGGGCCTACCTGCTCCGCTGGAAGAGGCTGCGGGGGGGAACTTCATGAAGCTCTTTTACTTCCATCCCCTGCAGTCCTCTCCAGTCCTCAGCCGCATTCTCCGGCCGCTGGCCCATCCAGGCCAGCGGCGCCGCCTCTTCTTTTCTTCTTCCAGTCGGCACCACCTGTCTTCTCTCTTGACAGCGGCATCTTCTGGCCTCTTCCGCGGCTGCCGCCCCTGTTGACGCGCCGATCTTCTGCTCTTCAGGAGGTCTCCTCCCTCTCCGCCACCGCACTGCCTTTTCCCGCTCTGTGCCATCTAATACAAGACGGCACGAGTGGGCAGTGCTATTACACGGCGAGCCGCGATTGGCTTGTCGCGTCCGCCTCCTATTGGCTGCTGGCCCGCGAGCCAGGTTTGTCTCGCGGCCGGAGCCCAATACCTGCCGCATGGAACGCCGTGCCCGAGGCTTGACCGGCGCTGGGAACAGGTACTCTGTCCCAGTGCCGGCTACCCACCGCTTCTTGGCTGCCGGGCGCCAAGCTCCGCTGAGCTTGCGCCCGGAGCCAAGCTTCTCCTGGCGCCACAGTACCGCCGGCACTGGTGATAGGGACCAGACGGTCCCTTCACCAGGTGCCTGCGGCATCTGCACCAGTGCTGGGGACATCACTGTCCCAGCACCGGCAATGGATGTGTCCACAGAGGACACATCCCCTCTGCCTGTGCCGATGCTGGGATCAGCCACTTGATCCCAGCACGGCTCTCCACAGTGTTGATATCAGTAACCCTACATCCTGGTTAAGGACTCTCTGTGTGGCCTAACAGTCACTTTCACATTCCGCCTGACACCTATTGTGACCACCACCCCAATAGTTTATTTCAATAGTTTTGGTTTAAATCCCATAAACATCTTTCTGTTTGGGTGTTGGTTTTAAAAAGAAAAACAGAATTCCATTTTGTTTTTACATTTTTATTTCACCCAAAATCATACATTTGATGAAACAGAAACATAATATGTTTTTTTATGAGATGTTTTTGTTCCTACATTAGTATTTATTTATGGTTTGCATTCATTTACAATCTATTTTATCATGATCCCCTCACAATACCCACAATGTGACTGAGCAACATCGACCAAAGTGAGCTGTCTGCCTGAAGAGGACACTTACAGCCCACAGGCAGCTTGTTGTTGAGATGTCTTTATGTTATAGGACAATTCGGTAAATGTCAGTTTTGTGGCTGAAACAGTTTGTTTGGGCCCCTCAATATAAATGGTCATCTATTTTAAACTGTGGATCAGTATTAAGGGTTATACCCCTTTCAAACATAAAGAGAATCCTGGGAATTTGGCCTGCCTCAGCCAAATTCCCATGTTGTCGCGTATGTCTGAAAGGTACCTACCCGGGAACACGATCCCGGGTAGCTGACCCTTCAATCGACCAGGGAATTTCCCGGGACTTAAGTCCAGGGAAATTACCCTGCTTATGTCTGAATGGTGCTACCTGAGAATTTCTTTCCTGGGCTGCACCAAGCAGGTTTTACATTGGCAGCGCAGAGTGTCCTATAGGATGCTCGGCACTGCTGCTCATCACCCCCCGCGTCGCTGGCTATGGTGTTGACAATAGAGTCAGCGACCATGGCCAGGTCCTCAGGCACAGAGAACCCCAGCCAAATGCTGGGGATACCCGCCGGCGGGTCTCTGCCACAGCGGGCCACCCGCACTTCCGCTGGACCACCAGGGCAGATAGGTAATAAAATAAATAATTTACTATTTTTTATAATGGCTGCATTTTGATTGGTCGGCTGCCTGCTGCATGATGATGACGTTATCAGCGGCAGCCAGAGAGGGGATAGGCTAGAAAGGACAGAGGAGAGGGAGGTAATATTAAAAACTAAAAAACCGTGCTTATGTCTGAATGTTGCTAGCCGGGAAATTCCCGGGTAGAAGCTATAGTGTGAAAGGGGGATCTCGACCAAACACCCGGGAATTTGCAGAAGAGAAATTCCCGGGTCTGAGCAGGAAATTTCCCAGGTCGTATGTCTGAAAGGGGTTTTAGGGACCTATTTATGTATATTTGCTTAAATGTTTCATAAAGTATCTTCTTGGAGTAATTTTCTGACCAATTTAACAATACTGCATGGTCATGCCAGGTCTACTACTCAAACAATAAGAAGCAGTGTCCCACTGATAGTTCTATTACTGCGTAATAATCACAAAATAAAATGAATGTACTTCTTGGTTCTAATCCGGTGTCTTTATTGCACGCACGTGAGACCATAGACAGTACCTGCTCTGATTCCAGCCTGCCAGGACGGGATCAGAGGACATTTATTAAATAGTGATAATACTTAATATATCCTTAATCATGGGAGAAAGCCATTTCCACTTGATTTAAGGTTTGATAAAAAGAGATACCAACCCAATACAAAAAAGCCCAGTAGGCGCTATTGAACCTGGTTAAAGTCTGCCAATAATAGCAAACTAATTGGATAGGCTGCTGTTCCAATTAAGCCTCTGCAGACTTAACAATACTCTAGAAAGAGAATAAATATTTTTGTGGAACTGCGCTCAACCTATTTGTTGATATTATGGTCATCCCATATACAAGCTGATTTCAATGACAATAAACATGTTTTTATTTATACATATATAAAAAAATGCATGGGTCCCAGCGATTACAATTAAAAGTGTATGTGTATGTATGTATGTGTGTGTATATATATATATATATATATATATATATTAGTGTGAGCACGTTCGGATTTCTGAAATCCGAACCCCGCCGAGCCCCCGATCCGAGTCGTATCCGAGTCAGGCTCGACTTTTCTCGCCTGACTCGGATCTGAAATTGAGGCAAAACGTCATCATCCCGCCTTCCGGATCTCGCGGGTTTTGGATTCTATAAAAGGTCCCCGCGTCGGTGCCATTTCTCACTCCGGCTGTCTACAGTGAAGAGGAAGGGTGGGAGCTAGGGCTAGCTGGGCTGTGTTGTGCTGCTGTTGTCCATAGGGGCTGTGAGAACTCAGTCCATAGGGGATGACTGGGCTGTCTTGTGCTGCTGTTGTCCATAGGGGCTGGCTGGGCTGTGTTGTGCTGCTGTCATAGTGGCTGGCTGGGCTGTGTTGTGCAGTCAGTTGCAGTCATAGGGGCTGTGTCCATTCCAAAGTCTATAGGGTCTGGCTGGACTGTGTTGTGCAGTGTCCCATAAAGGCTGTAGTCCTAGAGGGGTGCTGTAGTGTTGTCCAGGGGGTGATCTGTGCATCAGGGGGTGCTCTCCCAAAGTGCACTCCAAATAAAAAAAAAAAAAAATTCTGTGTTTTTGTATTGTGTGCACAGTAGTCGCCCGTGCATCAACAAAGTAACGCCAACCATGCGCCTGTGTCATAAGTAAAGGGCCATCTGGCTTGACCGTTAAAGGGTGCTGTAACCCCCAAAGTGCACTCCAAACAAAATAAAAAATTATTTTCTGTGTTTCTGCACTGTGGCTGCACGTGCATCAACAAAGGAGCAGCGCCAAGCGTGCGCCTGTGTCCCATAAGTCTGTTAAAGGGTGGTGTAACCCCAAAGTGCACTCCACAAAAAATAAACAAGTGTTTGTGTGCGAAATGTATGCGCAGTAGCCGCACGTGCATCAACACAGCAGCAGCGCCAAGCGTGCACCTGTGTCATAAGTCAAAGGCTGGTTTGGACATCTGGTCCGGACTGAAGGACGTGCCAACAATGTCAATTTCTGACATGTCTACTATCACTGTATATGATACTGTCACCACTGACAGAATGGTGGAGGAATTATTTTCTGTGTGTGTGAATTGTGTGCACTGTGGCTGCACGTGCATCAACAAAGGAGCAGCACCAAGCGTGCGCCTGTGTCATATTTAAAGGGCCGGATGGCTTGTCCGTTAAAGGGTGGTGTAACCCTCAAAGTGCGCTCCACAAAAAATATATATATATTTTTTTTCTGTCTTTGTGAATTGTGTGGGCTGTAGCCGCCCCTGCATCCTCAAAGCAGCAGCGACAAGCGTGCATCTGAATGTTTAAGGGTGGTGTAACCCCCAAAGTGCGCTCCCACCAAAATAAAATAATCTTCTCTTTTTCTGTTTGTATGTGAAATTTATGCGCAGTAGCCGCACCTGCATACAGTAGGAGCAGTAATACCCACAAATTCTGTGATTTTAGCTGTTTTTATGCTTTTTTAAAAAAAAATACAGATCCAAAACACAAAACCCAGAACCCAAAACACGGAAGGGTGGTTTTGGAAAACCAATCCAGATCCAAAACACGAAGAAAGATCCAGATCCAAAACCAAAACACAAAACACGAAAAGTGGCCGGTGCACACCCCTAGTTCAAATATATTACAATTATCAATGTATCTATACAATGTAGTATAGATACATCACAAGCCAACATAATAACAATATATCTCCTACAGTATGTCCTTCCTTTATTGTGTATATAACATCCCATTGCTGTTAGCAAGACAGAAGGCTAAGAGGACCCTTTTAAAATGGAAAAGTGGAGATATAATTTTCTGTACTGTACTATATAATGATAACTGGAATATGATTGGTTGCTATAAGCATCATCTATTTATCAAAACTTCCTTTTTAGAAGTTTTGATAAATCCACCCAGATGAATTAAAAGAGGACTGTTGAGAGCTTTAAAGCCAAGCTGTGTTTGTTATGATCATTGCTAGAATTATTCTGCAACAGAACTGGCTGCGAGTAATTTGGCTCCTACCTTACCCAGCTAGCAGTTGTGAGGGTGTACAGTACACAAGATGCATTGCAAATATGGCCATTTCCTATGTGTCATGTGTCAATTTAGTCTCTTATTAGATTCTCATTTTCCCAAGCAATTATATTTTATTGAGCTAAAGGTTCCAAACTAGAGATGTGCTCTGACCCCCGTGTTTTGGTTTTGGATCTGGATTCATCTTTGTGTTTTGGTTCTGCAAAACAAGTCTCAAGTGTTTTGGATCTGGTTTTTTTTTTTTAATTGATAAAAAGTTTTTAAAAACAGATAAATCATGTAATTTATGCTTGGGATAGCTACCCCAACATTGTATTTTAATAAGGCGTGAGTGTGGACATTATGTGGTTTTTATATATATATATATATATATATATATATATATTGTGACACAGTCAGGTAAGGGGGTCCCTCTCCTGGGTAGAGGACTCCTTCCTTACACACACAGCAGCTGGGAAACAGTACGCCAGACTGAATTCGAGTACAAGCTGGTCGGCGCCAGTCTTTATTGTATAATGTCAGAAATAACATAAAGAAAACAAAACATAAATCCTAGCCCTGTCGGGGCACTAACTTCACAAGTGACTTCCCTCACTACCAGAACCTGGCAGGGCCTAATGCCCTCGCCAGCAACAAAGGCACAGCACAGCACTTACAAATAGGTTTTCAAGTGTCTCTGAGCAAACTCCCTGCCTGCTCTCCCAGGTGAGACACTCAGCCCTAAACACACTAGGCTTATATTGGCCACTCTCAGGTGGGAACCCTAACAAGCCTGTTACCAGGCTGCGAGAACCAAAACCTGGAGTGGCCGTGGGTGGAGCCCTCCCTCTCCTCTCACCCACAACCCCCAGGTCCCAAACCGGCTTTTCAAAAAGCCGAGACTCAAGCCTGCTACACTGCAGACTTTCTCCTGGGGTTTTAAAACACATAAGACGGACAAATGTACCTGCCACAGACCACTTTACCAGTGATCCTATCACAATATATATATATATATATATATATAGATATATAGATATAGATAGATAGATTGTACACCGATAAACATATGGTAAATATAGCAATTGCTACAATCCAACAACAGATATTTACTTACCTTAAGTTTGAACCGGTTGGAATAATGGATGTTTTGTTTCTTTTATAAAAAGGCAATTTGGTTACATTCATCATACTATATTGCTGCTTAAACAGTTTATATTTTATCTGTGTACAATATATATATATATATATATATATATATACTTTTAATTGTAATCGCTGGGACCCATGCATTTTTTTTATACAAATATTTTTTCTCTTTTCTTGATAAAAAGAGAATTGTCAACTTCTAAAAGCTGCCACCTAATAAATCTAGTCCTTAATATCATCTGTGCTATTTAAAGCTGGCCTTTTTCACCAGTCAGTTTATAACATTTTGTATTAAAGCACTATTAACATCCGTATTATGTGTCTATGAATATGTTCCTAGTACTGTAATATCTTCATTGTCTTTATCCTCATCAGTTCCAGGACTGATGCCAAGACATCGCCTAATGATGTGAGTATATATTATATACTTAATAGTATAAGAAGATGACTATTGTGAACCCTCTGACCCTTGTGTTGTAATTTAAACAGGATATGCACATATATAAATTAGAGTTGTGAGGTTCGGTTCTCCAGATATCCACATCCACCAGAATTTTGTGAATCCGGACAGATCCGAGTTGTGTCTCTGATCTCCTGAGGAGATCTGGACAGATATGAGTCACATGGCCAAATGTAATAGGGTTAGAGTTTAAAAAGTTTGAGAGTAAACTCACACTTTTTGAATTTTGGTCAATAAAATAGTCCAATAACATGCAAACTCGTATGTTTTCCAGACTCAAAAATCTCACTTTTTAAACTCTCACCCAGACGTTTTCCCATTTTGAAATGCAACTCGACCAATGTTTAGTGAATCAGATAAATTAAAATATAATTTAATAGAGTAAAATAAACACTTTAAGCAGATGGGTTTCACATCTAGCACATTGTGCAATTCAACAGATCACAAGTAGATAAACATGATATTAGTATTGAAAAAGTAATTGATAAAATCAGTAAAAATACTGAAAAAGTCCACTTGGAGACTAATATGATAGTCAATAGTTGGATTTAGGGCTCTTTCCACATAGTCCCAAATGAGAAATGATTAGCAGCAGTGCAACTTTACCAATAGATGGCTGAAATAGCTGTCAAGACGTCCTCTGGCATCCAGCAGTAGCGATATATGAGCTGAAGCACGATTCATAAGGGAACATCCATAGCTGCAAATAATTAAATTCCAAGGGATGGTGGTAGTCTGTTAGGATTTGCGGTTAGCAAATCATCTTGATGGCAGTTCCCATTCATAGTTGTTACTGGGATACTGCATCATGTCCTGTTCTTGTTCTGGCTTTTTGCAGGTAGCTGGAAATCCTGTTTTATCTGTTTTTAGATCATAGCCTATCATTCATGTCTGTCTGTGTGTTTTGTATAATGTGCTCCACTAATTACTAGATGTCTGGGTGCAGAGCTTAAGTGCACACATGCCTTCGATTAGGAAGTGCTCTCTCCAGGAATTGGTTCTGATTGGACCTTGCTTCCTTCCTAAGTTTCAGCCAGCCTTGCACTCCATGCCGGTTATATCATCTGACGTCCGGAGTAAGTTTGTTCTGTGCTCAGAGGTCTGAGTCCTAACCTAGTTCTACTGTTCCAGTGCCTGTCTGTCTGACTTGGATTTGCCTGTGTGTCATCCAGCCTGCATTCCTGTCATGTCTGGGTGCTCCCATTTGCCATATGATTCCTGCATCTCAGCCTGTTAGGCCACATAACAGCCTGCATATCCACTGATCATATGCCGTGTCTGTTTATGTTCACCAAAGTTAAGTTTGCAGTGTTCTCATCCACGCTGGTTCCAGTCAGTGTACTTGCTGTGTTTCACTTCAACTCCTGTGTTCAAGAATTAACTTCAACTCCTATATTCAAGCATTCACTTCAACTCCTGTGATCAAGCATTTACTTCAACTCCTGTATTCAAGCATTCACTTCAACTCCAGTGTTCAAGCATTCACTTCAACTCCAGTGTTCAAGCATTCACTTCAACTCCTGTATTCAAGCATTCACTTCAACTCCTGTGTTCAAGCATTCACTTCAACTCCTGTGTTCAAGCATTCACTTCAACTCCTGTGTTCAAGCATTCACTTCAACTCCTGTGTTCAAGCATATACTTCAACTCCTGCATTCAAGCATTCACTTCAACTCCTGTGTTCAAGCATTCACTTCAACTCCTGCATTCAAGCATTCACTTCAACTCCTGTGTTCAAGCATTCACTTCATTCCTGCATTCAAGCATTTACTTCAACTCCTGTATTCAAGCATTCACTTCAACTCCAGTGTTCAAGCATTCACTTCAACTCCAGTGTTCAAGCATTCACTTCAACTCCTGTATTCAAGCATTCACTTCAACTCCTGTGTTCAAGCATTCACTTCAACTCCTGTGTTCAAGCATTCGCTTCAACTCCTGTGTTCAAGCATTCACTTCACCTCCTGTGTTCAAGCATATACTTCAACTCCTGCATTCAAGCATTCACTTCAACTCCTGTGTTCAAGCATTCACTTCAACTCCTGCATTCAAGCATTCACTTCAACTCCTGTGTTCAAGCATTCACTTCACCTCCTGTGTTCAAGCATATACTTCAACTCCTGTGTTCAAGCATTCACTTCAACTCCTGCATTCAAGCATTCACTTCAACTCCTGTGTTCAAGCATTCACTTCAACTCCTGTGTTCAAGCATTCCCTTCAACTCCTGTGTTCAAGCATTCACTGTAAATCCAGTGTTCAAGCATTCCATTTATCTGTCTTCAAGTCCAGTCTCAAGTTGCACTTCAGCCCTTTTGTCCAATCTTGCCTATCTTGTCCTTGTCAGTCTAATCTTGTCTTGTAATCTTGCTATTAACTACAGTCCTGGTCATTCCTGCCATTTGTCCCAAGACATTCATCGGGCCATAGTATCTGCCGCTGCTATTGCCATCTCTCTGCAGCAACATTCCACTAGTCCTCGTAGTGATCCCATCACCATGTGGGAATCGTAACAAAGTCCAAATATAGCGTCCAACAGGTGTAAAACCTTAAGTAAGTCTTAGATAGGGAGGCAATCCCATTTAATCCCTATAATGGGGTACATATACAACAATAACTCGTATTATAATAAACATGTTTTACCTTAGATCGCTGGTATAACCTACTGTGAAGTGACCATAACTCTGGCATCAATATCAGGTGATATAGCCTGGTCACGTAATCAGCATGTAAACAGCGATACATCACCAGAACGCGTCACTGCTTGCGTGGGCTCCGATCACGTGAAAGGTCACGTGAGCAGGAAGATGGGGAGTCTATATACAGCAGGCCGAGCTGTCCGTGTAGCTACTGAGATGCTGGCGACCTTATCATGTGATCATCATTGGTCACATGATACTGCATGCAAACAGCGACGAGTCATGCTAGACTCGTCACTGTCAGCAAGGGGGCCAGTCACGTGTTAAACTTAAGTCACGTGAATGGAGGGTTCTATGATGAAAGAGGGAAAATAATAATAATAATAGAAAGGGCAAAGATCAGAGATGGTCAAGTATGAAATGATTATAGATCAATATCTGACTGGGCTATTAATAAAATGAATAAATATGAAAAAATAGATAAACAAAAATATAAATATAAATAAATATAAGGATATAAACATATAAAATATAAAGAAATATATGAAAAATATTTTTGGCAGAAAAATATAAATAAAGGGTATAGTTACATCAATAAAGAATAATAAATTAGTACTATAGGTACCTATATTTAACTAATCACGGAATTGAGTTCCATGGACTCGTTTAAACCATCAGCGTGGAACGCTATGTAAAATACTCCGGTTGATGATATTTCGCCGGTGTTCCATAAAACGGGTCCTTAAGCATCTAGTAGTGCGGCCCACATAGAATAAGTTGCAGTCACAAGATAGTACTTAAATAATAAATTTTGAATCACAATTCATAAAGGAATTTAATGTGTATTTATCCTCTGTGAAAGGTATATTGATTTCTGTGATTTTCCTAGCCATGTGAGAACACATGGTGCATCTGGGTTTGCTGCATCTATGGAATCCCAGGGGTTTACACACTAACCAATTAGAACCTATCTGTGTTTGGTTTGTAGTCATAATCATAGTTTGTTCTAAATGACTGGGAGCCAGGATAGATTTAAGTGATCTATTTTTATGGAAGGTTACCCGAGGATACGTATATAATAGCTTACAGAGTACACTATCCTGTATTAGTACTCAATAGTTTCTGGAGATAATATCTTTAATCTCACGGAAACTATTTTATATTTACAGATAAAGGTCATTTTCAATCGTTTTCATGTTCTTTGTTTAAGTCTGAATTTTTATTTAGATTTCTATTTTTAGCTATTGTTTTTTTCTTAGGACATAAAAAGTACCTCCCTGTTCATATTTATCACTTTTATATAATCTTCCTCTAATAGATCTTTAGGGTATCCCCTTGACAAAAAAGTACTGATCATATCTCTGGCCTGGGACAAAAACGCATCAGTTGTAGAACAATTGCATCAAAGACGCATAAATTGTCCCTTGGGTATATTTTGTTTCCAAGGGGCAAAATGGGCACTGTCATAATGTAAATACGCATTCATATTCACATGTTTCATGTAGTTAGAGGTGATTATTTTATCGTTCATAATCTCGAGAGCAAGATCCAAGAAATTTACATGTTTCTTATCATAAGTGTGGGTAAACTGAAGATTGTGAGAATTGGTATTAAGGGAAGTGACAAATGAAGATGCTGAAAGTGCATCCCCATCCCAGATAAATAAAAGATCATTGATATAACGGCCATAGAAAACCAGGCTCGCCCCCCAACTGGTCCCCCACAAATGGGTGTCCTCAAAGTCCCCCATGTATAGGTCCGCATAGCTGGGGGCTAACATAGTACCCATGGCCATTCCCATTACCTGTAAATAATGTGTACCCAAAAATAAAAAGTGATTGTGAGTGAGAATAAAAGAAACACATTGGAGTAAAAATTCTGTATGGTTTTCCCCAATGTGATGATCCAGAGTAAGTATTTTGGAAAGGGCTTCAAGGCCCTTGGAATGTGGAATATGGGTATAAAGTGCAGTGACAACTAAAGTCAAAAAGGCATATGATGGTTGCCAATTAATTAAGCCTATTAGATTGAGAAAATGAGTAGTATCTCTAAGATGTGACCTCAGTGAGCTGACCCGGGGTTGTAAAAAAGAATCCAAATAAAACGAAAGATTAGAAGTGAGAGAATTGATACCCGAAATGATAGGACGACCGGGGAGTGACAAGTGAGGGACTTGTGAATTTTAGGAAGTGGAAAATTGTGGTAGTAAGAATCGGTACTCATCCTTGGATAGAACTCCAGAGGTAAGTGCAGTAGACAATGTGGAATAAAAAGTGGTGTCACTCAATTGTCTTGTATGTAAAAAGTTTGATCCATAATGACCAGTCCACCACCCTTGTCCACCTCCTTAAAGATTAAAGAAGTATCTCTTGTAAGGGTTTTAAGGGCCGATTTCTCTCGCTTGGACAAATTTGAAGTAATTCTAGTACTACCCTGTTTCTGAGTGCAGAGTGTTTTAAAGTCCTCTAGAGTGATCTTATAAAAAGATTCAATGCTACTACTTTTATCTCTATTTGGAAAAATTCAGACTTTATTTTGAATTGATTTTTGTATTGATATATATATATATACATACACACATTCTGTCCAGGAGAACAACTGTAACTCATGTGGTTTATTTCAGTATTTAATTTTCTGCTCGTACAATATTTTGATATTTCATCTATCATGGTATTATACATTTGTTCCCATTTGATGATGCTCCATGTATGAAAATGTATCAATCTAGATAGGCTTTTGGGAACTACCCTCAATATCAGGGAATTAGCTAGGTAGTCACCAACTATTACACTGAAGGGTAGATATCTTCCATATCTCTTTATATAAACCCCCTTCAGTTACATATATTTTCGCCTTTTTTGACCATAGTGTCATAATTAACGTGTCTGACCCATATTGGGATTTAGAGATCAGATATACATCTTCTTTCCTATCTCTTATCAGTCACCATACACTGGACCTACCCTGACCCAGATTACATGTTGTGTCTGTCTAGTTTTTTCAGTGTTTTACGCATAGATGTTTGTCGATACCATTTTATTTTATCATTATATCAGCATACAAATTAAAAGCTAAGTTTTATACATTGTAGTAGGTTGAGTACCCCACAAAAATAGAGTACCTTTCTTTTCCTCTTCTTATACATACATAACTCTCTAGGGTGCACCTCCATAGAGAGACTTCTTTGGACCTGACCCACATATTGTACTCAATTTGGAATACACCTGCTTAACAACTGACTCTGGGTCTCAAGCTGGTCGATGGTACCCAAATGCTCATGCGCACGACGGAGGCTGCTCCGTCGTGCTCATGCGTGAGATCCGGCGAGCGGCGGGGAAGCCGTCGCTCGGGGTCTCGCACCAAAGGGGGCGTGCTGTTGATGGTGAGTGACAGCACGCCCACTTTGGTGGGCGTGCCGGGGCATGGCTGCCCAGACGGAGGAGTTCCCATGGGGACGCCTACCGTCTGGGTCCGGCCCCACTGACATCACTAGTGATGTCAGTGGGAGTGATTTTGGCTCTGATAGAGCCAAAATCACTCCAGGGCTGGCGGCAGCGAGACCCTACTGCAGGGTCTCGTCGCAAGCCCAATGGTCGCGATGGTCTTGACCATCGCGACCATCATCATGGACACTCGCATAAGCTGTGGGTGGTAACCCACAGCTATGCGAGCGTCCAGGAGGACGCACCAAAAAAAAAATGCCCTGGTTCAGAGCGGGCGCTCGTTCAGAGCGTCCGGCTCTGAATCAGGCCCTCTGTCAGTAGCCCCACCAGTGCTTAGGATATCCTCTCCCCCCTTTCCCCCATATATTTTTGAATTGCACAATGTGCTAGATGTGAAACCCATCTGCTTAAAGTGTTTATTTTACTATATTAAATTATATTTTAATGTAACTGATTCACTAAACCGTCCATCATCTTTTTATGTACTGAACCTTCATTTAGCGCTGGTATCCCCTTTATACATTTGGCTAACAGTTCTGATCTTCCCTCGTTTCCGAAGTCAGATTTTAAATCCGAATTTCGGGTTTTGATTTGCAAAAATGAAAATTTTTAGCTGTTCTTAAAAACTATCATTTAAAAATAAAACCCAGATCCAAAACCAAAACACTTGAGGGTGGATTTGCAAAACCAAAACTAAAACACAAACATGAATTCAGATCCAAGACCAAAATCAAAAAAACGTGTTTCAGCACCCATCTCTAAGTTAAATTCAATTCTGTGGAGTAATAAGGCATTGGACAATATCTTCTGTTCCACAGTGAGAAGAACTGGTCACTGCGGTGATGTACTGTATAGAACTGCTGGAGTAGAGGGGAACAGCCTCTAACAGATCAAATGCAAGTTATATGTTTTAATTAGTATGAAGCACTTACATATTAATGGTAAAATTATGACTATGGGCTCTATTTATTGACATTATTTTTACTAATATAAAGAGAAAAAGGGTGTTTTCACACCCTTTTCACATTATTTTAGTTTCACCTGTAGTTATTACAGGGCAATTGGAGTAGAATTAGTAAAATTCTACTCCAACCCCTAAGTATCACTTATTTTTAGTAAAGCAGATCGCATTTCCCATAATTGTAATGGGAAATGTGATCCGACCATAGTTACTAAAAATAAATTGTAAAAAAATACCGGGGAAAGCCCTGTGATAACGCCACCTGGAGGTGGCGTTATCCAGGGTCTCCCCCGGCTACCGGGCTCCCACTCTGCTCTAAAGGGGAGAGCAGAGGCGGTAGCCGGTACCAGTAATCAGCTGTGTGGTCTAAACAGACCGCAAGCTGATTGCTGTAAAAAAAAGAAAAAAAAAATTGAAACATTTTTTTTTTACTTACCTGACTCCAGGGACCGGTGATCGGGCCTCCGGTGATGGCTCCTCTCCGGTCAGCTGATCTCCCATAGTGCAGTATGGGAGATCACCTGATCAGGAAGCCCAGAGAAGATCCCCGGAGGCCAGTCGGTATTTTTTCCTAAAATACAGCGACCAGAGTGCGGATGGGATCCGCAGGGACAGAGCTTTATCGCAAGCTCTGTCCCTGCAAGGGATTTATAGTAAATCCCTGTGATATTGCCTGAATTCGCAATGCGAATTCACTCGGTAATATCACACTACAATCCGCATTCAATATGCGGATTGTAGTAAATAGAGCCCTCAGTGTATTCACTGATGTTCACAATAAAATAAAAGTAGCTGATCAGCTCAGCTTTAAGTGTTCGTGTGATATATACCGGAGATCAGTACTTTCTCCATGCTCAGGAAATCCCTGCATTGGTGAGCAAAGACCAACATTTCTTTGTAGTAGGAAATGACTTCAGAGACAGCGGAGGATAGAAATAGAGGAGGATAGCAGAGGCAAACGGTATGTAGTCGGGAAGCTGGCGGACCTAATCCCGACAGCCGGCTTCCCGACTGTCATATCCTGGCAAGGGTCTAAAGACAGGCGTTGATATGCCGACGCCTGTCATTAGACATACGCTGGGAGCCCGACGCCCGGTATCCCGATTGAAGGGGCGCCGGGTGCGGATAGCCGCGGGGGGGAGGGTTAGGTTTTGGTTTCCCGGGGGGACTTAGGGTTAGGCACCCTCCCGGGAGGTTTGGTTTGGGCTAGGGGAAGGGGGGGATTGAAGGGACGCCGAGCGTGGACAGCCGCGAGGGGACAATTAGGAAAAGTCTCTTCCTTCCGTGCCAACAGGTCTAACCCTAAAACTTCCCTTGCCCATTCTGGGTATTTCTATGCACCAGTGATTCTGTGAGGTTTAATGGCACCACTCTAAAGCCGCACATCTACTAACCGACCCAGGGAAGACAGTACGATTAGGACATCGTAATCATACCGTCGTTCCCCATCCCTGCAGTGCCTACACTGATTGATCAGTCGTTCAGTGTAGGCACCCTCCCCTCGAACATGGTCAATCTGTCGTTATCAGCATATTGACCAGCATGTTCGTGCGATAATTGATGTCTGAAACGACCATCAGGAGCACGCATCGCTGGTTGTTTACGACATTTGCATGACTGATTTGTGCCCGACTAATGAGTGATTGAATGATAACGATGTCGTTATCATTCAATCGCTCTCTTTAATCTGGTAGTGGATACCCGCCTTTAGACATTACTGTTCCCAGGTGACCATTACTTATTTTTGTGAATATTTAGATAATAATTAACATGCACCCATTTACGTCTGACAAGTTCTGAAAGTTTCAACAGTTCCTGAATATGTAATACACTTTCTTCACCTTTACCAGACATCCCACATGCATTGTGTGTATCAAGTATTTTAGCTTTTTTGGGGGGGCTACGCGCATAAATCTGTAAATCTCCCAAATGGAGTTTCAAAAGCTTACTATCATCACCTATCACTAGTTGTCAGTATCTATTCTAGAGTGGAAGTAAAGAACATGAAGTATCCTGCCAGTTTCCATGTGGTGTCATCCAATGTTGGTACATTCTGGTGCTCTTTACTATAACCTGGTTTATACCTCTTGGGTCTTTGCACATTCTTAACATTCTATTTAATCTCGTTCACACTGCTACAATGGAACTAATCTCTCCAAATGGGTCTGTGACCTTCACTATTTCACATTATTCTAATTCTATCTCAAAAAGCAAGAGATGTGCGCTGACCCCCGTGTTTTGGTTTTGGTTTTGGTTTTGGATCTGGATAATTTTTCATGTTTGGTTTTGCAAAACTACCTGCAAGTGTTTTGGCTTTGGTTTTGGTTTTGGATCTGGATTTTTTTTTTAAATAACATTTTTTTAAGAACAGCTAAAGTCATGTAATTTTTGCAATCCAAAACTGAAATTTGGATTTAAATACACGAATTCTGAACCGCTGGAAGATCAGAACTGCGACTCGGATTTATCCTGTTCTCCTCAAGAGATTATAATTATGACTCGGTTCTGTATGGCTTCACGAAATTCTGGTGGATTTGTTTTTTTGTAGAACTGAACCGCACAAAACTTTACAAAGAACACTAGAAAGTCTTGTTCATAGGTGCAATTGATAGATCTTCAGTTTCTTCATTCATTATTTGAATGTAGCTACATATTACCTTTCAAATAGCAGACTGCAGTTTACAAGCTACAGAATATGCTCATGGACAAAACATGCAACAAAAGTTACGTTCAAATTTCTGAAATCCGAACCCCCCCCCGAGACCCCCCGATCCGAGGCCGATCTGAGTCAGGCTTGACTTTTCCCGCTTGACTCGGATCTGAAATCGAGGCAAAATGTCATCATCCCGCCTTCCGGGTCTTGCGGGTTTTGGATTCTATATAAGGTACCCGCGTCGGCGCCATTTTCTCACTCGGCTGTGGACAGTGAAGAGGGAGGGTGGGAGTTAGGGCTGGCTGGGCTGTGTAGTGTAGTGCAGTGTAGTGTTGCGCTGTGCTGAGCTGCGCTGTGCTGCTGTTGTCCATAGGGGCTGTGTCCACTCCTCCAAAGTCCATAGGGGCTAGCTGTGTTGTGCTGTGCTGCTGTTGTGCATAGGGGCTGTGGGCCTGATTCAGAGCCGGACGCTATTTGCGAACGGTCATTCAGAAAAAGGGGCCAGCTATTTAAATTGAGCGCTCGCTCTTTGCGGTCTGTTCACGCCTCTATGTCTGAGCGAAATATGCGCGAAATTCAGAGCCGCTCGTAAGCGGCCGCTCGTTCGCTCCGAGCGATGTTCGCACAACTGCGCATGCATATGGGTTGTAACACGCATGCGCGAACCAGTCATTGCGGTCGGAAATTGTGTGCTCGCAAAATAGCGAATGCCTGCTAATTTGAGTGACAGAATGAGGCGTTTGTGGGTGGTAACAGGGGAAGGTGCTTGAAAACGAGGAGTGGAGATCCGAACGCAGGAGTGCCAAAATGTCAAAACAGGCGTTTTAAGGGCGTGCATAATTAATAAAGCAGCGTCATCGATCACGTCACTTGGTTGTTTCTTAGCCTGAACTGGTTGCATGATTGCGGTAGGAAAATCCAACCACTAGCACTGCGAGCAGTTCAGATGCCTTTCGATGTACTCGATTAATAAAATAAATAGCGGAGATGACGTAGGATGCGAGCGGCCAGGGGGCGTCTTTACAAAATAACGAGCGCATATTTCATTCGCTCGCTCAGACATAGAGGCGTCAACAGACTGCAAAGAGCGAGCGCTCAATTTAAATAGCCGGCCCCTTTTTCTAAACGAGCGAGCGCAAATAGCGTCCGGCTCTGAATCAGGCCCTTTGTCCTCTCCAAAGTCCTGTGCAGTGTTCCAGTCCTAAAGGGGTGCTGTAATGTTGTCCAGGGGGTGCTCTATCCATCAGGGGTGCTCCCCCCAAGTGCAAAAAAAATAAATATTTTTTCTGTGTTTGTGAATTGTGTGAAGTAAAGGGCCAGCAGGCTCATCCATTAAAGGGTGCTGTAACCCCCAAAGTGCTCTCCAAATAATATCTTTTTTTTCTGTGTTTGTGAATTGTGTGCGCAGTAGCCGCACGTGCATCAACAAAGTAGCGCCAAGCGTGCGCCTGTGTCATAAGTAAAGGGCCGGCTGGCTTGACCGTTAAAATGTACTGTAACCCCCAAAGTGCACTCCAAACAAAATAAAAAATTATTTTCTGTGTTTGTGAATTGTGTACACTGTGGCCGCACGGTTTTCAACAAAGTAGCGCCAAGCGTGCACCTGTGTAATACGTAAAGGGCCGGCTGGCTTGACCGTTAAAGGTTGCTGTAACCCCCAAAGTGCACTCCAAACAAAATAAAAAAATATTTTCTGTGTTTGTGAATTACGTGCACTGTAGCTGCACGTGCATCAACAAAAGAGCAGCACCAAGCGTGCGCCTGTGTCTCATAAGTAAAGGGCTGGCTGGCTCATCTGTTAAAGGGTGCTGTAACCCCCAAAGTGCACTCCAAACAAAATAAAAATATTTTTTTTTGTGTTTGTGAATTGTGTGCGCAGTAGCCACATGTGCATCAACAAAGTAGCGCGAAGCGTGCGCCTGTGTCATAAGTAAAGGGCTGGCTGGCTCACCTGTTAAAGGGTGGTGTAACCCCCAAAGTGCACTCCAACAAAAATAAAACATTTTCTTCTGGTGTTTGTGAATTATCTGCACTGTATGTGCATCCTCAAAGCAGCAGCGCCAAGCTTGCGTCTGTGTGTTAAAGGGTGGTGTAACCCTCAAAGTGCGCTCCACAACAAAAAAAATTCTTCTTTTATTCTGTCTTTGTGAATTGTGTGCACTGTAGCTTCACGTGCATCAACAAAGGAGCAATGCCAAGCGTGCGCCTGTGTCCCATAAGTAAAGAACCAGCTGGCTCATTTCTTAAAGGGTGGTGTAACCCACAAAGTGCACTAGTCTCCAACAAAAATAAAAAGGTCTTTCCCTATGTTCATGACTAGTGGTTCAGCTTCACATGACGATGGAAGCCCTCCTCCCGCTAAAAAAATCATACAAGTTAAGCTGGCAAAAGCACAGCAAAGAACTGTGTGTTCTAAGAAGATATCACAAATCCCCAAGGAGAGTCCAAGTGTGGTGGTGGTTGCGATGCCTGACCTTCCCAGCACTGGACGGGAAGAGGTGGCTCTTTCCACCATTTGCATGCCCCCTGCAAGTGCTGAAAGGAGCACCCACAGTCCACTTGGTGATATGCAAATTGAAGATGTCACTGTTGAAGTACAACAGGATGAGGATACTGGTGTAGCTGGCGCTGATGAGGAAGTTGGTGAGGAGGATTCTGTTGGTGATGTGGTTTGTTTAATTCAGGCTCCGGGGGAGACAGTTGTTGTCCATGGGATGAAAAAGCCCATCACGGTCATGCCTGGGCAGAAGACCAAACATTCCACCTCTTTGGTCTGGCAATATTTCTATCCAAATCCGGACAACAACTGTCTTGCCATATGTACCATATGTAAAGGGGAAATAAGTAGGGGTAGGGACGTCAACCACCTAGGAACATCCTCCCTTATATGGCACCTGCAGCGCGTTCATAAAAAGTTACTGTCAAGTTCAGAAACTTTGGCTAAGACCGTAAGCAGTCCAGGGACACCTAAATCCTGTTGTCCTGTTGTATCCAAGTGCCTGCAAACCACACCGTCAACTCCCTCCTCGTCAATTTCGTAAATAGTCCTGCAGGCCATGTCACTGGCATGATTGACTCTCATATCCGGGATTCCTCCGGAGGATCCTGCCGCTGCTGCTGTTGCTGCTGGGAGTCATTCATCATCCCAGAGAGGAAGTAGGAACACCACTACTTTTACTAAACAATTGACCTTCCAACAGTCCTTAGCGAGGAGGATCAAGTACGACAGCAGTCATCCTGAAGCAAAACGTATAACTGAGGCCTTGACTGCTATGTTGGTGTTAGACGTGCGTCCAGTATCCGCCTTTAGTGCAGTGGGATTTAGACAATTGATGGAGGTAGTGTGTCCCCGGTTCCAAATCCCGTCTAGATTCCACTTCACTAGGCAGGCGATACCGAGACTGTACAGAAATGTCAGAAAAAGTGTCCTCAGTGTCCTGAAAAATGCGGTTGTACCCAATGTCCACTTAACCATGGACATGTGGACAAGTGGAACAGGGCAGACTAAGGACTATATGACTGTGACAGCCCACTGGTAGATGTATCACCTTCCGCAGCAACAACAGCAGCGTCACCAGTAGCAGCATCTCAGAAATGCCAGCTCGTTCCAAGGCAGGCTACACTATGTATCACCAGTTTCAGTAAGAGGCACACCGCCGACAACCTCTTAGAGAAACTGAGGGATTTGTGATATCTGACAACGCCACCAATATTGTGCGGGCATTACATCTGGGCAAATTCCAGCACGTCCCATGTTTTGCTCACACAATAAACTTGGTGGTGCAGAATTTTCTGAAAAGGGACAGGGGCGTGCAGGAGACGCTTTGGGTGGCCCGAAAAATTTCTGGCCAGTTTCGCCATTCAGCGACTGCGTGCCGAAGACTGGAGCACCAGCAAACACTCTTGAACCTGCCCCGCCATCACCTGAAGCAAGAGGTTGCGATGCGGTGGAACTCTACCCTCTATATGCTTCAGAGGATGGAGGAGCAGCAAAAGGCCATTCAAGCCTATAAATCCACCTATGACATAAGCAAAGGAGGGGGTATGCACCTGACTCAAGCGCAGTGGAGAATGATTTCTGTGTTGTGCAAGGTTCTCCAGCCCTTCGAACGTGCCACACGTGAAGTCAGTTCAGACACTGCCAGCATGAATCAGGTCATTCCCCTCATCAGGCTTTTGCAGAAGCAGCTGGAGAAAGTGAAGGAGGATCTAAGGCGGAGCGATTCCGCTCAGCATGTGGGACTTGTGGATGAAGCCCTTCATTCGCTTTGCCAGGATTCCAGGGTGGTCAATCTGTTGAAATCAGACCACTACATTTTGGCCACTGTGCTCGATCCTAGGTTTAAAGCCTACGTGGTGTCTCTCTTTCTGGCTGACACAAGCCTGCAGTGGTGCAAAGACCTGCTGGTGAAAACACTGTCAGCTGAAGCGGAACGTGACACATCAACAGCTCCTTCTTCATTTTCTCCCGCAACTGGGGCTGCCAGGAAAAAACTTAGGTATCCTAAGCAACCCGCTGGCGGTGATGCAGGGCAGGCAGGACCATGTTTGAACATCTGGTCGGACTGAAGGACCTGGCAACAATTTCTGACATGTTTACTGTCACTGCATATGATACTGTCACCATTGACAGAATGGTGGAGGATTACATTGATGACAGCATCCAAGTAGGCATGTCAGACCTACTGTACCTGTACCTGTACTGGCAGGAAAAAGAGGCAATTTGGAGGCCCCTGTACAAACTGGCTCTATTTTACCTGAGTTGCCCCCCATCCAGTGTGTACTCCAAAAGAGTGTTTAGTGCAGCCGGGAACCTGGTCAGCGAAAGGCGTAGGAGGTTGCTTCCACAAAATGTGGAGAAGATGATGTTCATAAAAATGAATTATCAACTCTTCCAGGGAGACCAGCCTCCAGAACGTACAGAGGGACCTGTGGTGGTGGATTCCAGCGGGGACGAATTAATACTCTGTGAGGATGAGATTGTACACAACACTGAAGAGGGTGAGGAATTGGTGGATGAGGAGGATGAGGACGACATCTTGCCTCCATAGAGCCAGTTTGTGCAGGGACAGATTAATTGCCAGCTTGTTTTGTGGGGGCCCAAACGAACCAATCATTTCAGCCACAGTCGTGTGGCAGACCCTGGTACTGAAATGACTGGTTTGTTAAAGTGTGCATGTCCTGTTTATACAGCATAAGGGTGGGTGGGAGGGCGCAAGGACAATTCCATCTTGCACCTCTTTTTTTTTTTGTTTTGCATTATGTACTGTTTGGGGCCTAGTTTTTCAAACTGCTATCCTGTCTGCCACTGCAGTGTAACTCCTAGATGGGCCTCGTGTTTGTGCCGCCCACTCATATCTCTTAGCATAGTCATCCAGCTACCTCGGTGCAACCTTTTGGACATAAAAACACTATTGTGAGGTGTGAGGTGTTCAGAATAGACTGGAAATTAGTGGAAATTAAGGTTATTGAGGTTAATAATAGCATAGGAGCAGAAAAACCCACACATTTTGTGATTTTAGCTGTTTTTATGCTTTTTTTCAAAAAAATACAGATCCAAAACACAAAACCCAGAACCCAAAACACGGAGGGGTGGTTTTGGCAAAACCAATCCAGATCCAAAACACGAAGAAAGATCCAGATCCAAAACCAAAACACAAAACACAAAAAGTGGCCGGTGCACACCCCTAGTTCAAATATATTACAATTATCAATGTATCTATACAATGTAGTATAGATACATCACAAGCCAAAATAATAACAATATATCTCTTACAGTATGTCCTTCCTTTATTGTGTATATAACACCCCATTGCTGTTAGCAAGACAGAAGGCTAAGAGGACCCTTTTAAAATGGAAAAGTGGAGATATCATTGTCTGTACTGTACTATATAATGATAACTGGAATATGATTGGTTGCTATAAGCATCATCTATTTATCAAAACTTCCTTTTTAGAAGTTTTGATAAATCCACCCAGATGAATTAAAAGAGGACTGTTGAGAGCTTTAAAGCCAAGCTGTGTTTGTTATGATCATTGCTAGAATTTTTCTGCAATAGAACTGGCTGCGAGTAATTTGGCTCCTACCTTACCCAGCTAGCAGTTGTGAGGGTGTACAGTACACAAGATGCATTGCAAATATGGCCATTTCCTATGTGTCATGTGTCAATTTAGTCTCTTATTAGATTCTCATTTTCCCAAGCAATTATATTTTATTGAGCTAAAGGTTTCAAACTAGAGATGTGCTCTGACCCCCGTGTTTTGGTTTTGGATCTGGATTCATCTTTGTGTTTTGGTTCTGCAAAACAACCCTCAAGTGTTTTGGATCTGGGTTTTTTTTTTTTAATTGATAAAAAGTTTTTAAAAACAGCTAAAATCATGTAATTTATGCAATCCAAAACCCGAAAATCAGATTTAAAATCCGAATTCCGAACCACGCAAAGATCAGAACTGCGATTCAGATTTATCCGGATCTCCCCAGAAGATCAGAACCGCGACTCGGATTTATACGGATTCACGAAATGCGGGTGGATTTGGAGTTCTGGAGAATCGAACCGCACATTTCTATTCTAAGCATAGGTAATTGCCAAGAATTACTGGGGCACGTTTTATTAACCTATCAAGTATTTAATTTTGAGAGTGTTAGATACAAGAGCATTGGTTACAAGACAAGCATTTTGCTTGGATGTTTACGAAGTTCAAGTTTGGCAGTTGTTAATGATGATGATGAAGACTTTCACAGCTTTGTTCTGGATATATCGGTATGCTAGGTTAAGGTTACACTTATCTGAAGATGCATACAATGCAAACTACAGAACTACAAACTACAAACATATGTAAATAAGGCATCTTTATGCACAACTCTAAACCAACCCATTAAGGTCTAACTTTTGTTTGACTTTTCTTTATCTTGTATCCCAAGTAACTAAAGTCCTGATTGAGAGATGAATGCTAATGGAATCGCATCTGAGATTACGCATGGAATGCAACTGTGAAAATATGCTAATGGTTCTAAAGCTTACCTGAGCATAGCTACACTCACTGCTGCCTTTCTCATATCGGTCAGACATCCCAAGCCAGCATAAACATTGGTAACATCTCCGGTAAGTCTGACCTGTCTCATACACAGTGTCTTTCCTGCACGCAGAGAGCTCACATGCTGCAAAGGTGAGCTTAATGGCTAATTTATGAACGCCCATGAAATGGAGGTTAAACGGTCAGACACACCTACGTTTTTGTATCCCCCCCGTTACCTCCCCCGAATGCTAACTACCTGTCACTCACTGTGTGATTGACTCCACCGTGCGAGCGTAGTCGCAAAACAGTCGCTGCGCGTGTGCATGCTCAATGGCAAACAATCGCTTAATCTGCGGAAATATCGACATTGCGCATATCTCTGAATCAGGTCCTAAATTAGCAACAGCAAAAAGGTGCAATGGGAAATTACTTAAATAACTCTCTGTCGTGAAATATGTAGATTGACAGGTCTGGATTATCACAATTTCCCAGGATAAAATATGTATATCATTATTGCACATTGACTTAATGGTTTCACTGTGTGATATAATGCACTCTCTCTGTTATGTTTGTAGACTTTGTATATATTTAAAAATAAAAAAGTGTATATATATATATATAGATTGTAAGCTTGCGAGCAGGGTCGTCCTACCTATATATCTGTTTGTTATTACCCAGTTTTGTTCTGTTAATGTTCCAATTGTAAAGCGCAACGGAATATGCTGCGCTATATAAGAAACTGTTAATAATAATAATAATAATAATAATAATAATAATAATAATAATAATATATATAAATACACATATATATATATAGAGAGAGAGAGAGAGCGAGAGAGAGAGGAATAGATGCACAGTACCATGTATGACAAATGAGTGTGACTAAATTAGATACTCTGGGTAATTAAGAAAATAAGTGCTACAAGGCATGGCATAGGTCACATTTGATGGATTTAGAGTGTATTAGTTGACATTACATCATAATACGGTGCCCTTTTATCTGCCATGTAGAGCAGCCTTCATGGTTTATAACATATACGCCCTAAGACATGGTGGAAGAGTGGCAAGAGGAGAAAATAGAAAACTGCAATTCTTTGTGATATCACACTAGTCATTCAGGAAAAGTCTAAACAAAAACTCCATTCTGTACCGCTGAGACACAGCAGCGCTTGTGATAAAATAAAATGGCTACTCATATAACTCCCACCATAGGCGTATTTATAATGGATGTAGGTGAGCTTGGCTCAGACCACACACCTTGCACTCATCATTTTACTTACTTCCTGCCCGCCACATACGCATGTCTCCACCACTAACCTTGGAAATAAGGCACCGGCGCCATATATATGGTGTAATCAACAGACATATGACATTGGTGCCATGTAGATATTCACATGCGCACAAGACTCTGGCACAGTGCCAGAATATCTTAAACTATTCGCACGGGCCTGGATTTTTGCCTAGGGGGAGGAGGCCCATGGACAACTGCACCCGGGCCCCCTCCCATCTTAATACACCTCTGCCCCCACCCCTTCATTTGTCTTTTGCATGAAAGGAAAATGGGCTTTCACAGGCAAAGCCTCTATCCATTCTCCAGCGATATCCAGAAGGCAAAGTAAACATCTGCGTTAGTGGTATTAGAGCCACCCGCAAAACACTACAAACATGAGGAGGCCATGAGGTCGACAGCCGTCTTCCATCATCAACACCAGAACATTGTATACCCATTAAATGCACCATGGTGTGCCCAAGACTCTTTTGAATACAACTTATAAAGACTTTTAAGGAGTACAAAAAGCTACAGGGCCTGATTTAGAGGTTGGACGCAGTGTTGAAGTAGGAGACACTGCATAGGGTTGTTCAGATGTTCGATGTGTGACTGATGTTTTTGCTTTTGTCCGTCAGCGGTGGATGTGGGCGTCTCTGTGCGCAAGACAGTGGTGGACTCATTAGCATATTTTTGCAACTCTGATGTGAATGAAATCACAGCTGCACATGCAATTGCATTCACCGCTGAATCAGGTCTATAATGTTGTATTTTTAGTTAGTGTATCATACCTTACCTACGTTGTTTTTTGTAAATACTGTATATACTTTATCTTAAAGATGAGAGGTTAGGCTTTGCTGAAAGCTGAACACATCCAAAGTTTTCTGAGTAGAACCGAATCCTGACTCGGATCACTTCTGGTTTTGAGTAGAACTAAGGACCCGATTCAGACCCGCTCACTAAATGCGTTCGCATGCTAGATGCATATGCAAATTCTGCAAGGCAGCCGATCGCACGGCAAGGCATTAGTACGCCCACTATGTCTTAGCATGCGATTGCATTGTGTATGCAGTGCCCACTAGCCTGTTAAGATGTCCACTTGTGCACATCATATCCAGGAAGTGTATGCGATCGCAGCACTTGTGGTTGACGAGTGAATACTACCAAGTGACGTGTACAATGACGCTGCCTTTTAATTATGCACGTCTCTGAAACAGCGTTAAGACGCTCAGGCACGCCTGCATTCACATCTCCACTCCCCCGTTTCTAGGGGCCAGCCCCTGTCACCACCCACAAATGGCTTCTCCTGTCACTCACTCTGCTGGGCTGTCTATGCGCAAGGAGTGAACGCTTCCCGATCTCTTGCATTGGTTTGTGTACATGCATTGCGATGCGTACACATGCGCAGAATGCAAACAATCGGCTGGCTACGTGCAAACGCATCCTAGAGAGCGGTTCTGAATCAGGTCCTAAGATCCGCAAGTCGGATCTCTGATCTACAGCTGTTATTATCCTTTTTGTAATGAAATCCAAAACTGAAACCGAACCCAAACACTTGAGAGTGGTTTTGCCAATACCAAAATAAGGGGGTCTGTGCACATCTCTACTTTAATTACTGTATCATTTGGATTTTTATATTTTTAAGTCTATTCAAAGGCAAGAGAGTTTTCTGTGGGAGAAGGAAAGAAAAAAATGGATACTGTACATGTAGGAATTCATGCAGAGGAAGGGAAGACATACATTTTTAGCATCTACTGTAATTTCTACTGACAAACGCACGCTAACATTTAAAACAAGTGTACATTTAGTTTAGAAGATTATACTAATTTTCATTTAAAAGCCATAATCATGATATAGACTTATCACATACTTCAATAGTTATACACACACACAGGGCCTGATTCAGAGCCGCTCGTGAGCGTGCGCTCGTTCGCTCTGAGCGATGTTCGCACATCGGCGCATGCATATGGGTCGTAATGCGCATGCGGCAGAGAGTGCCTGCTAATTTGAGTGACAGGATGAGGCGTTTGTGGGTGGTAACAGGGGAAGGTGCTTGAAAACGGGGAGTGGAGATCCGAACGCAGGCGTGCCAAACGGTCAAAACGGGCGTTTAATGGGAGTGCATAATTAACAAAGCAGCGTCATCGGCCACGTCACTTGGTTGTCTCTTAGCCTGAACTGTTTGCATGATTGCGGTAGGAAAATCCAACCACAAGCACTGCGTGCAGTTCAGACGCCTTTCGATGTACTTGATTAATCTAATAAATAGCAGAGATGACGTATGATGCGAACGGCCAGGGGGCGTCTTTACAAAATTGCGAGCGCATATTTCGTTCGCTCGCTCAGACATAGAGGCATCAACAGACCGCAAAGAGCGATCGCTCTCTTAAAATATCCGGCCCCTTTTTCTGAACGAGCGAGCGCAAATAGCGTAATAGTTTAAACAGTTACAGTGTTTAAACTATTACCTCAAGAATGCGCCATTATACAGATGGGACTTTTCAACTTGTTGTGCAGCCTCAGTAGGAGCCTCCAGCAGGTGTTCTCACTGTGGCTTCACTTGGGTGCATAAAGATGGCCGTCATTTGTGGGCGAGAGCGGCGCTGGAACACAGCAATGGTGGCAGCGGCGGGGACATGGAGGCGGCGGTAGAGACATCAGCGGTAGCGACACAGGTGTCTCAGTGGGGCGCAGGTGACGGTGGAGGACCCAGCGGCGGCGGAGGAGCCAGCCATTTCTCTGAGTATGGCAGTGGCGCCCATTACAAAAATGGCGCCTCAGCGCCATTTTTAAAATTCAAAGATGGCCACTGCAAGCCAATCACGTTCCCCAGGTGAAGACCTGTAAAATAAAATATTACAATATTCAAATGTGTTGTGTTATTGTAATATGTTTTTTTGCAGGTGGACTACAGGTGGCAGTGGGCCCTAATGAATCATGCTGGTACTTGTGGTTTTCCAAGTACCAGCATGCAGGGAGGCATGCTGGGACCTATAGTTCACCTGCAAAAAAAAATATTCTTTAAAATGCACCACATCACACAATTAACCTAGCACCCACCGCCCAGCGTTGCTGGGGATAGCCCCGGGCTATCAGCCTAGGCATGGGGTGCCCTGAGGAGGGGGACCCCTTTATTTTTGGGGGTCCCCAGCTCCTCAGGGATCCCCGGCCTGGACTGACTAGCAGTCACAGTTGATGCTGCGGCTGGGGGGCCCGGTGAAAGGGCTCCCCTGGCTGTGGCATCAGCCCCCCATAAGAAATAGTCCTGTGCTGGTTCTGGAGAATACAGGGGGAGCCTACAAATTTTTTCCCCTATATTTCCAGAACCAGGACTGGATCAGAGCCCAGTGCTGGTTGCACAACTTACAGAGGACCCCTACGTCATTTGTCCCCTGTATTTTGGCAACCAGGGCTGGTTATGGCTAGTCCGGTGCTGGTTGTGCTTAAATACAGAGGACCCCTATGTCATTTGCCCCCTGTATTTAAGCACAACCAGGACTGGCTGCCTGTGTTTAAAAAAAAAAAAACTGTAAAAAAATGGTGTGGCCCCACCCCCCAAAAACAACCAACACCAGGCTTTGGAGACTCAGTACTGATTGTGCTAAAAACAGGGGACAAACGACATAGTGGTCCCCCGTATTAAACACAACCAGCACCAGGCTTTTAAGAACCAGTCCTGGTTGCCAAAATACAGGGGACAAATGACGTAAGGGTCCCCCGTATTCAGCGCAACCAGCACTGGGCCCTGAGCCGGTCCTGGTTCTGGAAATACAGGGGAAAAAATGCATAGGACCCCCCTGTATTTACCAGAACCAGCACCGGACCCTTCCTAGCGGGGAGGAGATGCCACAGCCAGGGGAGCCCTTTCACCAGGCCCCTCAGCTGAAGCATCACCCCTGACTGCCGGGGATCCTTGGGGAGCTAGGAACCCACCCAGGCTATCCCCGGCACCCCTGGAGCGTTGGGTCCCGGGTTGATTGTGTAAAGTGTGGTGCAAGTAAAGTTAAAATATATTTTTGACACAGTTTACCTTTGGGGGACTGTCTGAAAGCTGCAGGGGGTTCCTGCAATGTTGCACCCCAAAACCTCAATTCTGCACTTTTTCCACCTGCTATTCATAGGCGAAACTTTTTCACCTAGTACATTTGCATTGACTTTCCACCAAGGCGTAAAGTCTTTCAAATTGAATACGGGGTAAAAGCAAAACAGGCGAAAATGACGTAATCAGCGAAAAAGTATCGCGGATCCGGACTTTTCGCCTCAAGTTGAATACGGACCTATATGTTATTCCACACATGACCATCCATGAGCAAATATCAGTTTCATGAGACTGGTTTTGTTTTCCCTGTGAACATCTCTCTGACATCTTTACTAATAGATTCTCACTTGATATCCTTATTTTTGGCAAATCCATCCTTCAGCATCGGACAGTTGGTAATTTCAAAGCTATCATGTATACTGTTTAATGGGACAGTTCTCCAGAAATTCTCATCAAATATGATCCGGATCAACTATAAAGTTATATTTTACATTCAGTATTCATTTCTGTGTGATAAAACATTTTTGACCATGGCTTAGGAACAACTCTGATTTGGGACTTTGGCCCTGATTCAGACCTGCTCGCTAAGCCGCGATCGCTCGTTGCCAAATGGGGCCGGGTATGCAATTTCCGTGATCGCACTGTGTGGCTTAAGGACGCCCTCTATGTCTTAGAGAGCGACGGCAGTGAGCGTACGCAGGTGTATCAAGCCGCCCACCTTTCTCTCGCAGCACACGTCATCTCTGGGAAGTATCTGACTAATCGGTAACATCGAGAGCCATCGGAGCTACTCGCTGCCCTTGAGGTAGCCCCTACCCCATCGCAAGCAGTGCAATCAGTTCAGGCTCAAATACAACCTAGTGACGTGTTCATTGACGCTACTTTGCTAATTATGCATACCAATTAAACTCCGTTTTGAAGCTCAGACGCGCCTGCGTTCGCACAACCACTCCCCTATTCACAAGAACCTTCCCCTGTCACCACCCACAAACGGCACTGTCACTCAAAGTAGCGTCCAGTCTGTGTACTGCGAGTGCACGATTCCCGGCCACAGCTTAGCGACCGCGTCTGAATCAGGCCCTTTGTATAAAGTTTAATAAGCAATTGCTTGGCACCCAACCTTACAGTATTTTATGCCTTTTGTCATTATTATAAACATGTTTATATACTTTTCAGTGTGATAATGTATAATTATATTAGATACATGAATATTCTTTCTTTCCATGTAATATTAGTAATAGGTATACTTAACATTTGTTATTATAATATACCTTTACAAGCCTGGAATTTCCAAACAAGCAAATTGTGTAGTGGTCATTGTATTGTGCGCATGCTTGCAAGGATCAGGCGTATGACCTGGACTGGATGACTGGATTTGAACTTTGGACCTCATTCAGACCCACTCACTAGATGCGTTCGCTTGCACGATGCATATACAAATTTAGGAAGGCAAGCGATCGCACGGCAAGGAATTGGCACGCCCACTATGTCTTGGAGTGCGATTGCATTGTGTATGCAGATGCCCACCAGCCTGTCTTAACACTTGCGCACGTCATCTCCTGGAAGTGTATGCAACCATCGGTACATCGGCTAAAATCGGATGCGATCGCAGCGCTTGTGGCTGACCATACCCTACCGCAAGCACTGCGAGCACTTCAGTGTAAAATCCAGCCAGGTGATGTGTACTATGATGCTGCCTCTTAATTATGCACGCCTCTGAAACGGCGTTGGGACGCTCAGGCACGCCTGCGTTCGCACCTCCACTCCCCTGTTTTTAAAGGCCAGTCCCTGTCACCACCCACGAACAGCTTCCCTGTCACTCACTCTGCTGGGCTGTCTATGCGCAGAGAGTGAACGCTTCCCGATCTCTCTCAGTGGTTTGCGCACAAGTGCTGCGGTGCGTACGCATGCGCACAATGCGAAAATCGGCTGACTATGAGTGAACGCATCGTAGCGAGCGGGTCTGAATAAGGTCCCCTGTCTCCAATTTTTTTATTCTGGGATTTTGGGAAATATGTGTATGTGCAAATACTCTGTATACTATACAATACAAATTAATAAGAAACACATCCATTGCGGACAACACTGCAGAATTCTAGATTAAAGCGCAATATTAGTGCTGTACTAACATACAAGCTTATGCAGAGTGCATTAAGCTAACTACTGTAGCAAAACATGTTCTAGTTCTTGGAGGTTGCTTTAGGCTTCTGCGTGGCACACTGTTCGGAATCACTCTGAACATTTTGTCATCTGCCATATTCCTTGGAGTTATAAATAACCTTATTATCTATCTGACTAGAAACTAGTGTTATATGTTAAGGCTCATGTTATGTTTGGTTACATTAGATTCCTACAAGCGCTCAACACCTGTATGAACTTGAAGAAAATTGTTCTCTACATCTACACTATCATTTTCAGCTCGGAAACAGTTGACACATTTAGTTTTATAACCGTAGTAGTACAGTATGTTATTTTTTGTTAGCCCTTTGCATCCTGATGTGGACAGTGACTGCCAGTGTTGAGATATTGGAGACCAGTATCAGGCCATGTTTTATAGAATCACTAATTATTATTATTATTCCTGTTATGTTACCATTATTAATAAAGGATGCTGTTGGGTCCTGCTGTAGTTTTAGTACACCTGTGCTTTAGGGCCAGCTATTTAACCTCTAGGTTAATGTGACGTATCTCTCTCCATCTTGCCATCCATTTGTCTATATTGTCTATCCTGTCTCTGGGGGTCATTCAGACCCACTCGTAAGCGGCAGTACACTCGCAAGTGGGTCGATGTTCCCCACTGCGCATGCGCACGACTGAGGGAGCTCCGTCGTGCGCATGCGCGAGACCCGGACTGCGACAGCCAAGCTGTCGCTCCGGGTCTCGCACCAAAGGGGGCGTGCTGTCGATGGTGACTGACAGCACGCCCCCTTTGGTGGGCGTGCCGGGGGCGTGCCTGCCAGACGGAGGCATTCCCATGGGAACGCCTACCGTCTGAAGCCGGCCCCACTGACATCACTAGTGATGTCAGTGGGAGTGATTTTGGCTCTGATAGAGCCAAAATCACTCCAGGACTTGTGGCTGGGAAACCCTACCGCAGGGTTTCCGTCGCAAGTCCGATGGTCGCGATGGTCAAGACCATCGCGACCATCTTTTTGGTCGCTCGTATATGCTGTGGGTGGTCACCCACAGCTATACGAGCGTCCAGGAGGACGCTCCATTTTAATGGAGGAGGGCCCTGATTCAGAGCGAGCGCTCTGGTCAGAGCGTCCGGCTCTGAATCAGGCCCTCTGTCTTCTCTTCCCCAGTAACCTCTACAAGTATATACTGTAAGGTTGCTGGACCATATTGCGGTATGTTACTGTGTCTTGATCCAAGCTGAGCTTGCTTTATCCTAGGCCCTCTCTTACTCTGAGCCTATGCCTACTCATTTACATTTATCAGTGTCTTGTGCAATATGTTTTCCCTGTCCTATTGTTAAGCCTGCAACTGCCTTGTACTATTATAGTTGCTACCTTCCCATGTTTCTGTTTTGTAGTCCTGTCTGCCTCAGTTTGACCTGCTACAGTTTTGTACTATGCAAGGGTCTCGTCGCAAGCCCACAAGGATCTCGTCGCAAGCCCGATGGTCACGATGGTCTTGACCATTGCAACCATCTTCCTGGCCACTCGCTATAGCTGTGGGTGGTCACCCACAGCTATATGAGCAGCCAGGAGGCCGCTCTAAAAATCAAGAAAGACGGCCCTGATTCAGAGCGAGTGCTCTGTCAGAGCGTCCGGCTCCGAATCAGGTCCTGTGTCTCTGCAGGTGATGATCTCCATGGCTCATGCTGCTGGAATCATTGGAGGCTGTCTCTACACTGCCTCAGACCTGGCCCTCAGTCCCTCCCCCACTCCCCTCTCTCCTAGCTCTGATTGGCTCTCTGAGACAGTGAGAGCCAATCAGTGTGCAGCCCTGGCCCTGAAGCAGCAGCTGCAGTCAATCACCAACACACACAGACCCGGGGGTCTATTTACTAAGCAGTGTTAGGAGAAGTGAAAAGTGAACAGTGAAAAGTGATAAGGTGCCAGCCAATCTGACAATGTTGGCATTTCACAAATCAACATTCTGAGAACGTCAACATGTTGCCAGTTGACATATAAAACAATGTAGACATCATAACTGTCTATATTGTGGTGTTGACAATGACTACAGGTCCGATGTTGATGCAATGCCAATATTTACGCAGATTGAGCGATTGTTAGCCATTGAGCATGCGCGTTAGCCGCACTGTGCAGACGTACCGATTGTTTTGTGAATATGCCCATGCAGACAATTCACTCACAAAGTGAGTGACAGGTAGTGATGAGCAGTTAGAAAAACGCTGGCATGTCGGACTGTTTAAACACATTTCTAGACGTGAAAAAATTAGCCACTGCGTTCTTGCTTGCAGCAGGAGAGACCTCTGTGTGTCTGGAGACCCAATGTGTCTCCGGCATGTTAGACTTACACAGAAGGCTGATGGCTGCCTGATCTGGGTTCAATGTTTCCGGGTGTGCAGCGAATATGAGATGGTTTCAGTGGGTGTCTCTATGCACTGGACAGCGAGTGACTCATTAACATATTTTCGCAAATGCGACCCGTGAGAAATCGCAGCTGCGATGACATTTGCTTCCATCTCTGAATATTGCCCTACATCCATTATGTGGGATCCTTAAGTGATGGAAAATCTAAAAAAGGATTAATTGCAAAATCACTTTGATATATCTCACCCTGTGTCTTAGAACGCCATTTGTGGTTACAGGGATCATGTCCTTCTCAATCCTTGTGTTATTCCTGCATCAAGATTGTCTGGTTTCCTTTGTTGTGGCTGTTCCAGGGTTACTGTATGTTTTGTGGGAATCGGTATGATCCCGGCAGCTGCAGCCCGACAGAGGAGGAAATCCCAGTCGTCCAGGTAAGTATAAACTAACCTAATTTTACCCCTTAACCCTAACCCTCCTTTAGGGTGCCTAACCCTAACCTCCCCCCCGTGCCTAACCCTAATCCCCCCTCTAAGTGCCTAAACCTAACCCCACCTTCCCCGCCGCCTAAACCTAAGTTCCCCGGGGGGGTGCCTAACCCTAACCTCCCCCCGGGGGTTCCCTAACCCTCCCTCCCCCTATCCTAACCTTAACTTCCCGGGGGGGTGCCTATCCCTAAGTCCCCCCCGGGAGCCCTAAACCTAACCCCCCCCCCGCGCGGCTGTCCGCGCCCGGCAATACTTCGATTGGGATGTCGGGCGCCGGTCTCCCGGTGTCGGTAAAATGACAGGCATCTAGATTTAGACGCCTGATATTTAACCCTCGCCGGGATTAAGTAGTCTAGAAGCCGGCGACCAGGATTCCGTCCGCCGGCTTCATAAACGTATACCGTTTGTGTGACTCCTGGCATTGCCTTTTGGTTTCCATATTTTTTAAGCCCTGCCTCTTATTGCTCTTCAGAATTTTGCAGGCAGAAATCTTGCAATCTGCCATTTATTGCCTTGTAATATATATAATGCATTTGAAAATATAGTTGTTTCTCTGTGATATTATGCAATAATAATGGAGAAGTTATTTCACAGCAATTAATTGATCTCGCTTCTCACTCCAGTTCTTAGGTGTGAAGAGGAGGCAGAGAGAAACTTCAAAACCAGTAAGAGAAAAGAAGAAGAAATCGATGGCTAGTTAATGCCGCAGAGAGCAATTAAGTGCCCCCTCTCTCCGTAGCTGCCTTGTACTGTTTTAAGTGCAGATGAAGATTTACACAGTTCCAGTGTTACGAGGCAGATAGTTTAACTAAAGGGACAGATTTATCATCATAAAAATTGAGTGCCAGTGCTGAGAAATATATGTTGTGAAATTGTACAGAAACAGGACCATGCAATCCTATCGATCACGGGTACGAACAAAGTGCACGTACCCTGTCATGGGCGCACTACTCACGCCATACGTGCCATGATTTGCGGCATCAGCAGCACAGATACAAGAGGACACGTCTGTACGCGGGTGCTCTTTCTTCGTCAATGTACATGATGGAGTTTTATCTAGTTCTCAGGCCCCCAAAAAAACAATTATCCCTTTGCCAGTTAATGGTCACTAAACACGAATAGCTCTCTAAACACAATAATGTAGACATTTCCCATTAATTAAGTTACATATAAATTTATTATTATTATTATTATTATTATTATTATTATTATTATTCTGTAAGGATTTGCTGCAGATGTGGAGGGGTGAGAGATTAGATTATCAGTGGCCTATTCCTTAGTTGGGTGGCCCTCGATAACTTTTTAAATATTAAGGAATAATGAATAGACCCCTTCTGCCTTCTTTAGTCAATTAGTTTCTAGCTATCATTTATTTTGCCCATTCTATAAAGTGATAGGTAGAAGTGGATTGGTTGCTAAGGACAACTTCCCCACTTCTCTACTCTTTAAAAAGCTTGATACATATCCCCCTTAGACTTTACCATTAGTAGATTATTTATTACTTTTGAGGGCAGTGTTAGTGGTATGTTGAGGTAGAGGCCGATTGCAAACAGCCAAAAGGATAGTGAGAGGAAAGAGGTAAAGGCAGCTGTATACAAATCACTCAAGTAATTTGGAGACAAAAGGAAGGAAAGACATAGGTCAGCAGGAGTTAGAGAGAGAGATGATTTCTTTAAATTAGTTCATGTTTAAAGCAGAATGGGAATGTGCCATTGGAGACAGACAGGTTTAATAGATCAAATGGTGTACGGTAGAGGAGAGGAATCTGAGAACCAGGGAGGGAATATAATAAAAGGGGGGCATTTGTAGAATGGTATGGTAAATAAGATTTCATCCTCTGTTATTTGGGAGAATGAGCTGAGGGTGGGTTGGGAAGTACATATTTTGTCCAATGGTGTCACTTTTTTGCCTTCAAAGAAAATGACAAAGTTATGAGGTTTGAGGATGGAAGGTGAAGGTGCTGCAGGTGGCTTCAGGAATTGTGGGTTGAAGGTGGTAAGGTTTCAGTAGTTTGAAGACCCAGTGGATATAAGAGAATTGAAGTAGGTTTAATTGGCTTTAGAAAGGGCAATTTTATAAAATGAAATAAAAAATGTACAGGGTAGAATGACAGCATTGGAGAGATTTATTCTAGTGGCTTTTAGCAATACAGGTGGCAGGCTTGTTTGGTGTGCTATTGTGGAGATTCTATTCCCCAAAGACTGTATGTAGTGACTGTAGAAAGAAATTAGGGCAGTCCAGGGTAGTTATGACAAAGAGGAGTACAATAGTTTTAGTGAATATGAGAAGTGGATGGTATTGAATGCACACTGGGTTGCATGAGGTACTGTATGATGAGACTAAAGGAAGCAGGTTGTGGTTGGAGAACAGGAAACCAAAGTTGGAGAAATTTGAGATGGGACAGAAGCAGAAAAAGGCATGGTTAAAGGAGTGTCCATTACAGTGGGTGGAAATTGAAGTCTACATTGATTCAAAGAAGAAAATGATCAAAAGATGTTCTGTAGCAGCAGAAACAGAGTTATTAATGGGGTTGTTGAAATTAACTAGTGTAAGGGTAGGTACATCTAAGGATCATTAATATATGACCCAGGCAGCAAATCTGCCAAGGAATTACTAAACTGAATCTTGGAGGTGAAAAATTACTTCAACACATATTAAATTAAGAAAATAGACAGTTAGTGTGGACTTCAAAGGAAAAGAAGGAGCCTGAGAGTTCCTAGGGGTAAGACTCATAAATCGCAGCATGGAGCAAGCACAATATCTACTGTTGTCTGTCTCCATGTCTAAGAGCATGGTTCTGATAGATTCCTCCTAAGAGAGAGAAATATAATGTCAGAAGAGGTAAGTCACTGTAAATGTAAGGTGGTTAAAGGATTTTATTGAATAAGTCAAGGATAGTGCAAGTTTGTAACATTATTTCATGGGAAAAGAAGGAGGGCTGTGGGTAACTTGTGAGGGATTGGAAGTACGAGTAGGATTACAAGGTTTTGGGTGTGACAGACAATGTGCAGTGTGAGATAGAAAGAGGGAGAAAATTTATTTTGGAGCGAGATGAGGAGTTTGGAGAGAAGTTTCATGGAAGTGAGAAGGAGAAACAGAAGGTACATTGAAGAGGTGCATGGTGGAGTGATGTGAAAGATTCAGATGGATGTTGATCAGCTGGGGTAGTATTGGATGAGTGGAGAGGAACACATTATTCAAGTAGTGAAATGCAGTGAATGGGGTGGAGGCTTATTTGCCCCTTGCTAGCAGGGTTATTGTAGGCAACTTTCAACAATCGGACATTGGTCAGTAGGAATCTGTTTGTTAATATGAAATTTGATTATTTTGGTATTCATTTTTGTTTTAAACTACATATATATTATTTATTAGCAAATTATTTATTTAGTTTAAAATATAACTTTTACCAGTAGAAGAACCGCCTACTGCATTATGAATGAGACAGAAAAAGGTGTTGCAATTATCAGAATTTAAAGTACAAGTATAACCACCTACTGTGCTATTTGCAAGACTGAACAAAATATTTTTGTAAGGCTGTGTGAACAGAACAAATCTATGTTCATATATAAACAAATCTGTCATATTTTGTAGAACATGTATTAAATGATGCCCAACCACTTATTACAGCATGTGCAGCTAAAAGCCTTTAATAGATTGGAATTTTGTATAAAGAGAAAGTTTTTTGTGATCATTTAAATAATGTAAAATAAAACCCATGAAGCTAATTTACCTGATAAATATTATAGATGGTAAGCTAGTGAGCAGGTACAGATGTGCGCGGACCCCTGTGTTTTGGTTTTGGATCTGGATTCATCTTTGTGTTTTGGTTTTGGTATTGCAAAACCACCCTCAAGTGTTTTGGTTTAATTTTGGATTCGGATAAAAATCAATAAAAACAGCTAAAATGTCCGAATCCAAAACTCGAGTTTGTCTTTTAAATCCAGAGTTTCAAACCAGCAACAGATCCGAACCAGGACTCGGTTCAAACTGGGTCACAAAAGTGAATTCAAACCTTGATCCGAATCTACGCAGTGTGTTCGGATTTCAGAAGTCCAGATTAGTACAACTCTATGAGCAGGTCCCTCTTACCTCTTTGACTGACAGTCTTGTTTTATCATTGTGTTTGTGCCCACTATGGATTATCTATATAATCAAATAAATAAATAAATGTAACGTCATCACACTACAAATGGTAGCAACCAATCACTAAATAGCTTTCAACTGCATAGTGCAAGTTAGGCACCTAAACAAATGTCTGATTAATTGCTATGTTCTAAGGGCCTGATGCAGAGTTGCAGGCATACCCAATGGTTTAATAAATAATGTAGTGCGCCACTTATGGTTGCGGCTGCTCCCAAGAGAAATTGCCAATTCTCTATTTTAGCTAAAAACAGCTACAAACACAACATCTAATTTTTATATTATATTATTTTGCCGGCCTTCGCACTCCACATCAAGGCTGAGGTGGCCAAATTGTGCATCTGCTTTGAAGCAGGTGAAAAAGAACTTTGCTGGCTACTGCGTCTTATTTTGCTCACAAACAGGACACAGCTGTGACTGAGCAGCCGCCCTAATTGCATCTTACGGCGGCCAGCCACAAGCTGCACGTCCCTGGACTTATGTGAGTACCCTTTAGCACTGACGAGTGTGGGGAATGAATGTTTGCGGTTAGCTAAGGACAGTACGGATGGGGAGAATAGCTGGAAGTGGAGCTGCAGTCAGGTCATTTCTGTCCTACATGACCAGGAGCACATCAGCAAGTCACTATACACCTTCCCAAGCTCCCATTTATACGTTCTGGGCCAACGCAAGTACATACCTACCAGTGACATTTGTTAGTTTTCTGGAATATTTTTTCTAATGATACATTTACATCAAGTGAGCTGCTCTAATCAGGGCTGCCATCAGAAATTGTGGGGCCCAGGACTGAGTAAATAGGCAGGGCCCCCTCCCTCTTCCCACACAGTACAGAAACCGTGAGTTAGAGGTGCGGGCCACAGCCGACCCTCAGGCGATCCTGTCCTGTGCAGCCTCACACACCCCTCCTTATGGCTCTCTATATCTATTGATTTTATTTTGTGTGTGTGTACACAGATACAGTATACGCTGTCTCTCAGGCCCCCTTCTGCCTCGCTCTCTGTAGCCCTGCACACAGTGCTGTACCAGCCCCTTCTGCCTCAGCCAGGCAGCATATTAACCTCCTTACCCTTCTGTTCCAGGCTGCTGCTCCATAGTATCTGTGGCTCCTCTCTCTTCTCTTCAGTTCCGCTGTCCACCATGAAAGCGGTGCCTGTCAGTCACCCTCTACCTCTGTATAATAAAGTGTTATGCGGCGTGCACGACATCATGACTATTAAACTTTATTATACAGAGACAGAGGGGGACTGACAGGCACCGCTTTCATGGTGGACAGCGGGCTCCAGTAGCAGTAACGGCAGGGCCCCATTAATTTGCACAGGCAGTAGCGTCGTGGATGGGAATAGGACGAGGGCCCCTTTACTCGCACTGGAAGTTGCGGCGCCATCGGTGGTGGGCAGGTGGAAGGAGCGGGCCGGGCCCCCCTTCTCTGTCAGAGTGTCCGGGCCCGGGACAGTAGTCCCAACTGCCCCCCTGATGGCGGCCCTGGCTCTAATTAACAAAATTAAATTGGATATTCATCCGTGTGAGTTGATTTTGCACAGTTATTGCTGAAAAATATCATGTCCATATTTGTGTCCTTTTGATTGAAGGATTTTTTAACTTTATATTCTACATGTTATGTAATTATTAATGGATATTAGATTTATATGTACAAAAACCATGAGTTGTATTTAGCTTTTTAGTATTGATGCTCCAACTAAATTAGATACCCAATGGTTTGCATAGAAAGAACACGGAGGGAATGTATGTGACAGGAGTGTCATAAACCTCCAGGCCTGTGCATTGGCTTTCCTCATAGGCAAACCAGGGGTTAAGCTGTTGCTGGGAAGGAATTTGGTTTGTAGATGTAGCCATTAGCAGCAGGGTTTATATAAAGGGGAGGAATTATAGGTTTTTACAAGGGTGGGGAAGAGGATTTCTCTCTCTTCCATTTTGATGTTGGACAGAGAAGTACCTTGTATTCCTTATTGCATTGTGTTTTAACTACATTTATTATTTTGTTCTTTCTGTTTTTCTCTCTCATCTACCCCTACCTTGTCTGTCCCTGTTTCTGTACTATTCTTCCTTTCCCACTAACCTCCTATATATTTATCTTTCTTTCCCTATTCTTTCTCTTCTCTGTTCTTTTTGGATGATGCAGCATCCCAGGTGAGTGGTGTCTCTCCCCGCGCGGTATCTTATAGATACAGTCGCGGGGAGCACAAGAGTCAGTGGCGCTGCAGAGGGTGTGCGCGGCTGCAGCCCTTTGCTGTCTGGGTCACGCAACATGGTGGGTGGAGGGACAGCGGGGCGCAACAGGACCCATCCGGTTAGAGGCAGGGGCAGTCCATGCGACCATCAGGGGACTGTCCAGTTCCCCTGTGGGTGCACGTATTGGAGCAGGCTGGGGTGTAGCGGAGGCCATTGACAGGGTCTCTGTCACTCCCTCGGGATGGAGAGCCGCTTGCGTCGCTCTGGCCTGCAAAATGGCAGCTCCGACGATACGGGCGTTCGCAGGAGGGTGCGCTCGTCCAGGTCTGGGCGTGCTGGTGTGGGAACAGCACTACTCCGCAAAGAGCTAGAGCCACTCATGGGCCGGATGGCTCAGTGCGGAGCTTAGGCCCGCAAAATGGCGGCTCTGGGACAGGGGCTTACAGGCGATCTAGGGGGTCTGGACTTGTCCCGATGGTCTCTGACAGGGGTCTAGAGAGGTCAAATGTGCAGGGGGATGTGCAGACTAGGTCAGATGTCAACCCTGTAGCAGCTGTGTGCGGCTGGAGGGTCCTCTGCCACCTCCCTGTCAGAGACTGAGTCTTCTGGCGGGGAGTTGTCAAATTTGGATTTTAATTCTCCTTTTTCGTGGAAGTAGATATGGCATTGATGGAAGGACTTACATGGAGGTAGTAAGTCTGCCTCCCTCCTCTCGCAGGGGAGTTTCTTCTATGGTAGCAAATCCTGGCACGAGTCAGGATGTCAGGGGTGGATTAGACGTGTCTGAAGTGTCCGCTTTATGCGCTTTGGTGGTCTCAGCGATCATCCCCCTATTTAACACCAGGCCCGTTGGGGGGGACAGGGTTTCAGCGGAGCTGGATGAGCCTGTGCATATGGCCTCGCGGGTGGCGAAGTCAATTGTTCCGGTTGTCACTGCGGCATTAGGTAGGTCAAGGTGCTCTCGTAGGAGGGTTAGTGGTGCCGAGGTGCAGGATACGGCCGGGGTTGCTGATTTTACTCATGTTGGGTCTTCCATTGCAGAGCATTCCGGCAGTGTCACAGTGGATTCTGTGCAATTGGACCAGGGTGCGTCTGGAAGCAGGAGGTCCAGGGAATGGTCCCCTAGGTCTGGTGAGTCTTCTCCAGATCCCAAATGGGCTCCTAGTAATGCTTCTTCAGGTGATTTGAGGGGTTCGGTCTCAGACTGGTCTGGGTCTTCAGGGAGTTCTGCGCTGGCTAAGGCGAAGGCAGCATAAGGAGTCTGCGAGCGGCTGGTGGGTCCTCTCCAGTAGCAGGGATAGAAAGTGGGGTTCGGACAAACGGCGCTCTAAGAAGACATGTAGGTCATCCAGTAGTAGTAGTATGTCCCTAGAGTCGGGTCATTCTGATGCCCTGCATTGTTCTAACACTGCTGTTCTACGTGGCCTCCGACCTCGGGTGCACAAGAGAATTAGACGGGGTCGGTATGTTAATGTATTTATGTTAACTAGTTAGGCCAAAAAGGCGCTGGCGGTGGCCAAGTAAAAGGGTTTTGGGGGCGAGGAGGCTTGCAGGTCTTATCATACCTGGCTTAAGGGCAGGTATGTTTTTTCCGTGTGTTACTTGGAAACACATCCGGATGAGCATATGAATATCATTCGTTATTTATACCTCATTCATGAGCTTTTTAGCTCGGCTTGGGGGGGCTGCGTTTATGAATTTCGTCTGAAACAGCACGGCCATAAGATCATTGATTTTGGTGCAAAGGACGTGGAACTATTCATTGAAGTCACTCAGCCTGAATGTGCAGTGATGGATAGAGTTAGTCAGCGTCGTCCAGATAGGTCAGGAATGGGTATGTTTGGGGGACATTTGGGAGGAGCAAAGGCATCCGGTTTGAAACCTGGACATGGTAAGTGTTTTGCCTTTAACAACGGGCAATGTACCTTGGGATCTCGGTGTCTGTTCCGTCATCTTTGTATCCGCTGCGAGGGTCCGCACCCCATTAAAAATTGCACACGCACATTTACGGGAGGGGAAGTGGTGGCACAGCCAATGCTCAAAGCCGCAGACCCATGGCCCCTTCCGCTAAATAGAGCCCTTACGCCTATTTGCGTGCGGGCTTTGCTGCCATGGCTAGAGTTATACACTTTGCACGTGGAGGCAAATTTTCTGAGGGATGGTTTTACCTATTGTGCATCCGGTTTGTTGCAAGTATGTTCATAATTTGCGCTCAGAGCGGGATTTCCCAGACGTCTTGCGAGGAAAGGTGCTGCAGGAGGTTAGGCTGGGACGTATGGCACGGCCTTTTGCAGTGCCACCAATATCGTATTTGGTACTACCTCTGGTGGGGGTTGTGCCCAAGAAGGCTGCGCGGCAGTTTAGGCTTATTCAGCATCTGTCTTGCCCGGTGGGTTCCTCAGTCAACGATGCCATACCGGAAGACTTGTGCAGGATAGTTTATCAATCCTTTAATGCTGCCCTGGACATGGTGCGATCTTTTGGAAATGGGAGCTCTGCTGTGCAAGCTGGATGTTAAGTCCGCTTTTCACCTATTGCCGCTTCATCCGTCTGCATTTATTCATGGGATTTTGTTTAGATGATGGTTACTATGTTGATTTATGCTTGCCTATGGGTTGCTCGTTGTCTTGCGCTTACTTTGAGTGTTTCAGCACCTTTTTGTATTGGAGCTTGGCGACTTTTTCGGGCCAGTCAGTATTGCCCATTATCTGGACGATTTCTTATTTGTGGGTCTGGCTGGTTCCCAGGGTTGCGCTAGGCTCTTGGAGGCGGTTATTTGGTTGTTTCATGAGTTTGGGGTGCCCATTGCTGAGGATAAAACAGAGGGACCCACGACGGTCTTGACATATTTGGGGATCGAGATAGATACTGTTCAAGGTTTATGTCGGTTACCAAAAGACAAAGTATTGCACCTTCAAGACGGGATTTTGCTGGCCCTTGCCAATGGGAAAATGACACTTAAGCAGCCTCATTCGCTTTTGGGCTTGCTTAACTTTGCATGTAGAGTAATTCCCATGGGTAGGATATTTTGTCGTAAGTTGGAGAGGGCTACGGCAGGCGTTAGACACGGACATAATTTTATTCGCCTCACTATAGAAATGTGGAGGGATTTGCTTTTTTGGGAGGCATTTTTGTGGAGTTTTAATGGGATTAGGATTTGGGTTTTGTCCCCTGTGTCCAGCCCGGCTCTCCATTTTTTGACGGATGTGGCAGGCTCCGTTTATTTTAGGAGCTTATTTTGATGGGAACTGGTGTGCGGCTCCTTGGCCGGTGGAGTGGGTTGTTGAGGGTTTGCCGATTAACTTGATATTACTCTAACTACTTCCCATAATGGTGGCTTTAGAGCTGTGGGGTGGGTGTATTGTTGGCGAGCCGGGCTGTGATTTTCTGGTGCGATAACCTTGGGGTGGTCCAAGCCATTAATAGACAAAAGTCTTCATGTTTACAGGCCATAAGGTTGCTGGCACAGATAGTGTTGCGGTGTTTGCAGGGTAATATTGCTTTGCGGGCTGAACATGTTCCTGGCATAGATAATGATATCACAGATGCACTGTCGCGTGGTGATTGGGGGAAGTTTAGGCAATTGGTGCCCAGGGCTGACGAGATTGGTGAATTGTGTCCGTCTTATGTATGGCAGGTGATCCGGCCAACATGGAGGGTCGTTGGCCCCGGCTACCAACATTGCCTATCTTTCTGCTTGGGAGCAATGGAAAGCTTTCCAGTCGCTTCGGCAGAACAGAGGTAAGAGTTACAATTTGTTGATACTTGCCTTTGTTTGCCGCCTATATTCGTCGGAAAAATCCAGGTCATACGTCGTTAAACTGCTGTCCGGGATTTCTTATTTCTTGCGTTTATGGGGGGAAATTGACGTCACTAAGTCATTTTTCCTGTCACAGGTTTTGAAAGGTTGGGCTAGGGTAGGCCCTATATTGCTGGACTCACATCGCCCGATTGACGGGCATTTGTGTTGCATTTTTTAAGTTTTGGCCCCGGTTTTGCGTGTCATCATATGAGCTGTGTCTATTCAGACTGGCTTTTGGGATGGCGTACCATGGGGCATTTAGGGTGTGGGTGAATTGGCCACCACTTCATGGACGGCTGTTTCGCTTATGCTTCGTACTCACGTACTGGTTAGTTCTGATTTGGTGCAATGTCTCTTTCAGCGTTCTAAGATGGACCAGAACACCAGAGGGCGATGGGTGACTTTAGGTCATTGCCAGGAGGAGGGTATTTGTCCCGTCTGGCTGATATCGGCTTACCTTCGTATTCGGCCAGCTGGAGCGGGTGCTTGGTTGAGGCATCTGCATTGCCAGTCACGCATTACCAGTTAAAACAATGCGTTTTACATCTGTTTATCGCCATCTGATTACGGCACGCACTCCTTTTGTATCGGTGCTGCAACAGCTGCCGCTGCAGCAGGGTGGTCGGCGAGCGACATTCGGGCGATAGGCAGATGGAAGGCTGGGGTGTACCAGAGATACGTCAGGCTTCGATCTGGCTGTTAATCTCAGTTTAAGGACTAGCTTCTCATCACCCTAGTGGGTCATGGTCTTGAGGAATTTTGTTTTACCGTCAGTTTTAACTGAGGCTGCTGCCGCTGGTGGAAGTTTTGTGTTTTGTCTCAAGTCAAGCTGGGGTTCCCCCTCTCCCCATCCTAGTTTAAGCCCAAAATAATTCAATGAAATTTCCCCTTCCTGTTTTTCAATATGGTAGAGCCACTTTAGCCCCTCAACAAATCTTTCACATTCCTTTTTTTATCAAGCTATTTTTTGCTGAGGTTGTTTATCCAGGTTTAATTTACAGGACCCTTTAATAGCACTATTAACATTTTTATTTATTATTTTGACAGGATCTCAGTTGGATAGTTCGTTTGTTTGGGTTTTTGTTCATTCTTTCATATTTTGGGCAGCGCGGTCTAGCGCGGCGGCTGATGATAGGGTGTACCCGGAGACTCGCTTGGTTAGGTAGATAGGGCATCGAGGCATGTGCTGGGATTCTTTTCAGGTGTATTTGCATAGAGCTTTACATAATTTTGGTCATCCATTGTTCCTCATAATTCATCTGGGGGGGAATGACTTGATATCAGTTTCTTCACTAGAGCTTAGATGCAGGATTCGCAGGAAGCTGTTGGAATTGATGGCACTTTGGCCCTTTTGTACGATCTTTTGGTCTGAGATCATACCTCATCTGAACTGGTGGGATGCTGTCCGACCAGGAGCAGTGGATCTGGCTAGACGAATGGTGAATTCGGTTGTTTCTAGGGCAATGGCGGGACAAGGTGGTCTAGTCATTAGTCTTCTTTGGATTTCTTTCAGGGATAAAGGTTTGTTCAGGGAAGATGGGGTACATCTGACTGAGGCCGGTTTGGTTTTGTTTTTAGATGATTTGTTTGAAGCTTTGAGGACGGTGTAAAGGTTTGTGTAGAGTATGGTGGCGGGGGCGGTTCATAGGGAACTTTGTATGGCCGGTTGCAGAACGGCATTTGCTAGATTAATTTGTGATATGTTTTCAGCCCTTGGGTGCGACTCATGCCATGGAGAAGGATAGGCGTGAATATCAGCGATAACGAGGGACCATCAGTCCTGGTGGGTCTGTTACCTTCTCTGTGGTTGAGTTGGCGCTTTAAGTTGTTTTGGATATGGCAGCAGTTGGCTGCTTTTTGTTTTGGTAAATTTTTCCCCGCTAAGGTTGGGGGCAGATGGCCCGGTCACCTTGGCGATGTTAGCCTCATCTTTGTCTGATGGGCAGATGGCCCTTATCATTATCAATTTGTTTGTTACTTTATTTAGTATTTAGTATTGCTTAAGCTAGGCCATTCTTTCCTTGCCACCATACATATTTAGTTTTAAGTAATTTAAATAAATTAAATAGTTTTAGGTCAAATTCCTTTTCAATAAAAGCTGACCCCTTTTCACTCTAACTTCAGTTGTCGCATCTTTTATTTTAGATAAGTTGTATGTGTGGAGAGTGAATGCATTGCCCATAGAGAGTTTATTGTGATTGTTTGAGATCGGCGCATGCACAGGATCTGCCCTGCACATGTGCAGGTCTCCTTCTGCCACTATGGTCTCAGCGCCCCTAAGCCACAGCAAAATTGGCATGCTGTGGTGTTTGGGGGTCGGGAATGGGTGGCCAAGTCAGCATGTTGCACCCGTTTTCTGGGAGTGCCGAAGCCAGTCTCTGCACCTTCCAACACAGCTTTACTGGCCTCGACTATGGAGCCTTAGACACTCAGATGGCCAATGAAGCAACTAAAGGTGATCCGAGGTTATCAGTGTACAACTCTGAATCAGGCCATAAGTTTAGAATTACACCTTGTAAGTCCCTATTCTTTGCGTTTTACAAGGTAGGGCTAGTTCCAGGTGTAATAGCACCCTGTGGGAAAAAAATGTGTTTCTTTCCCAGTGGAGGGTGAAAAGCTGCGAGGACCAATAGGGAGAATTTGCAGCACAGGCGGGGAGCGGAGAGCTGCGGGTACCGGGAGGGAGAAGGTGCAGTGCAGATGGGCAGCGGAGGGATGAGGGGACTGGGTGGGAGAAGGTGAGCAGAGAAGAGCTGTGGGGGAGGAAGAAGGAGGGCTGTAAAAAGAGCTGAGGGCATGCCTCGCCCACCCAGCACTGCTTGATCTGGCTGGATGAGTCTATCACTCAGTATAGTGGGTGTACACTGCACTACGTCTAGGATGTGGGGCGGGCAGTGGAGGCTGGTGCCAGGCAGTGGGGAAATCTGTAGCTAGCTAGCAATAAGGGTCGGCGTGCCCAATTAGGGCGGTGCCATTGTGCGGCTGCACTGGTGGAACATGCCTCGAGCCGGCCCTGTTATAAGATATGGCTGTGTAATGATACTGTTGCTGCATACTAGCTGTTGCTGTGTGCTTCTTTCCTTTTTGTTCTGATTGACTGATTGTTCTGATTCTACTACGGCCATTTTTGGATGTGAGAAATGTAAATGTAATGTATTTCACTTAAGACTGAGTTGATTGGTTCATCTTTAAAAAATTGTCAAGAGGCAGCAGAGTGGGGAGAGTTTATTGTGGAACCGGGGGGTGGATGAGCAGCAGTTAGAGCAGGGCCGGACAGTGGGAGGCATGGAGAAGTGGTCAGGGGCAGACTGAGGTGACCCAATAAATAACGGTCCCTATACTAGTATCCTTAATAATGTTGCTGTACAGACAGCCTGGTTCTAGAGATTGCGAGACATTTTGTGAATAAGTAATCTCATCTTTATTTAAAAGTTTAACATCACCATTAATAACATAACCTGTAGAAACATTTTCATGCATTTCCCTACTCACAGGTCATTTATTATTGTTACTTTTATTTATAAACCCACAAAGAGTTTGCAGTGACATACATTGGTGGTACAAAACACAGCAACTCTGCCAACTGGAATGCCTCTTCACTCCAGCTGGATCCAGCAGCCAATCAGGAGCCAGCAGCACAACCGGTCCCTGCTCGGTCACCCTTTACTGGTTCCTGCCCGGTCAACATAACCAGTCCTAGCCTGGTCACTGTATACTGTTTCCAGCCTGGTCACAATTCACTGGTCCCAACTCAGTTACCACATACCGGTCCCAGCCAGGAGGTTATAGCTATATAATTTGTTCTTTGGACATTTGATCTCCTAGAAACCATTTCTACTAGAAGTTATTCAGTGCCTATTCTTCTAAATTCCTCTCATACTCCATGAGAAAGAACTTAATCAAGCCACCTAGCTTTCTTCACGTAACCTCCACTCCAGCTCCTGCCATAGACTCTAGTCCAGGTACAGAAAAACCCTCAGGCGTGACAAGCAGGACAGTGTAAATAGAAATACACTAAAAGAGCCCTATTAGACCGACCATGTAGTGTAATGGGGAGATGGGGAGGTGTCAGACACAGAAACATTGAGAGGGAGAATAGGATGGGTTGTCAAGGAGGATTATTAAGTTGAGGGCTGGTAGGGTTTGATGGAAAGATTAGTATTTAGGGATCTCTTTAAACCTTGGAGACTAGTAACTAGTCAAATTGGCAATGGAAGCCTTGGAGGTGGGAGTGGGAAGAGGTAATCAGAGGGTAGGTAAGGTGGTGGCCATTGACAGATCAGAGAGGTCAGGAGTGTGAAGAGAGATAAGTTTGGAAAAGCAGAGAAGAGAGTAGTGGCAGAGATTTTGTATATGATGTGAGGAGTTTGAACTTGACTAGCAGAGAAGGTACAGAAGTATAAGTTGAAATAGCAAGAAAGGAAAACAAGTAAGACAGAAACTTTAAGGATGTATCATATAAATAAGGCAGTCTAGATGTGTTTGACTGGGTAGTGTTATTGATACATATTTATTATGGGATGTGGATGCTATCAGATTTAGCACTGACTTAGTTGAGGCACAGAATCTTACGGACCCCCTGGAACCACCACAAGACGGGATGGACTTGTAGTACATTAGTCATCAGGTCACGGCCCTCTAAACTACCCCATGGAAGTTATATGATAAAAAATCAGCAAGCAGAATGGTCAGGGCCACTAGCACAGAATCAGAATGGTAGAACAAGCCAAAGGTCAAGTCCACTGGCAGAGGACAAAAAATAAAGAAATCAACAAAATAGGTGTAACCTGGTTGCACAAGAGTTATAAAATATAATGTAAATTTAAGTTTATGAGAACCCCACAATATCTGATCTAATAATTAAAGAGAGGGGGGTGCTACCACGGACATATTAATATAGATACCAAAAGAGCAAGAAAAAAAGTGAAATGTCCAACAGTGGTGCACTGGAGAATTCTAATATTAAAACATAACTTTTATGAATTCAATGGTATAATATACATAATGACAAAAGAACAGCAAAAATGAGTTAAAAATCTGAAAGGTGTGATCAAGTATGAAATGTGTGATTAAAATCGTTGCAGCATCTCTGCTATTCCACCAAATGTCATATCTGAGATAGTTATGTGGCATTGTTATCGATCTGTATTTACTGTCTGTATCACGCATAAGCTAATAAGTAACACCTGGTTGAACAGGTCAAAAGATGTGTTTATTGTGCTTCTTATTGACAGGTTACATATACTGAGAATTTATCGCCACTTGATAGATACAGTAAGCCAGTATTCATTCGTGTGTAGAAGTAACAGTTAAATGAAGACAATTGTCATGTTAGACTCAATCATTTCTGTGTGATTTCTCACTTTATTGAGCTCTACATCCTAAACCATAACAGGAATCTATGCTTAGAGTCCTAGGTGTGGATGTCTGTAAGCTGTTGTACCATAAGCCTATCTATTATTATACACAGTAGTGGCTCTTAATTAGTTGTTGAGTGATCCTCCCTAAATGCTATTACCCTAATAGTGAGTATGGATATCTTATGTATAAATGTAATCAATATTCTCCCATATTAGTCAACATTAATTAGGGTCACGGTATGATGTAAAATAATAATCTAAGGTTACACCTTCTCCTCTTCAATGAAATGTATATCTTACAGCATTAATGCTAATGACCCTAATTAATGATGACTAATATGGGAGAATATTGATTACATTTACAGGCAAGTACCTCATACTGAAGAGGTATGAGACCTTATGCTCAGGAGGAGTGACATATTACAGGGTATAATATTCTTAAGACACATAGCAGGACCAAAATACATTACTTGACCCAATTTCGAGCCAGATTTGGGGAGTGTAATTGAAGGGGTTGAGTACGGGATGCCAAGCTCGGGATCCCAGCAGTCAGAATCCCAACACTGGCATCCCAACAAGGTTAGGATACTGGCACCTCTCAGTCAGTATATTAACACTACCCCTCTCCCTAACCCTCCCTCCCTGCTGCCTTAACCTAAGCTCCCCTCTAGTGCCTAAACCTAAACCCTCCCCTACACTCTAAACATAACCCTCTCCCCTTAGTGCCTAACCCTAACCCTCCCCCTATTGCCTAACCTGGGGTGCAATCGGGAAGCTGGCTGACATTAAACCGACAGCCGGCTTCCCGACTGTCATATCCCAGCGAGGGTGAAATGCCCGGAGTCTAGATGTAGAGGCCGCTTATTTCACAGATGCCGGGAGACTGGCGCCCAGCATCCCGATCGAAGGGATGCCGGGCACCGCAAGCGGACAGCCGTGTTTGGGGAGGGTTAGGTTTTGGGCACCCGGGGGGGGACTTAGGGTTAGACACCCCCCTGGGAGGGTTAGGGTTAGGCTAGGGGGAGGGAGGGTTAGGGTTAGGCACCCCCGGGGGGGACTTAGGGTTAGGCACCCCCCCGGGGGACTTAGGTTTAGGCAGCGGGGAAGGGGGGGTTAGGGTTAGGCACTTACGGGGGGGATTAGGGTTAGGCACTTTGGGGGGAGGTTAGGGTTAGGCACCGCAAAGGAGGGTTAGGGGGTTAGGTTAGTCTATACTTACCTTAAAATGATCGTTATTTCCAGCGCTGTCGGGCTCACGCTGCCGGGATCTGCTGCAGTGACGGGCTGCCGCTGCCGGGAATCGAACCGCCGGCCATGCGGCCGGCAGTATTTCATACCGATTCCCCTAACCCTAACTACATTACTTGCCATCGGAATGCCAGCACAGGGACTCAGACAGGTGTTGGGATTCTGGCATCGGCATTCTAAGCAACGGCATCTCGACTGTCGGTTTTATGACCGCATCCCAATTGAAGCTAGGGTAAACACAGAGTTAAGGGATTTGTGACTTTGGGAAAAATGAGGAAGATGTGTGATTCCTCATGTAAAGCTCCAAGCTGAATAATAATGGGCTCAGATTGGAAACAAATTGCACTTATCAAGAGCTTTTTTTAATTTATGCCACTTAAACATACTGGGCGCAGAAGTGGAATTAAGCGTAAGCCCAGTCTTTTTCCAAGTTGAGCAATGAAAAAGTTCTTATCAGCCCCAGAATCTAGAAGTTTAGAGGTTGTTAGGTAGAACCAGAGATATCCGTTTAGCAATCCTGAAAGTCGATTTAAAAAATGGAGAGTAGCACATAGTACCTAGAATAGTCTGTTCCTTACTTTCTGGGCTCTGGAGTTTTCCAGCTTCTTAGGAAATTCAGAAACGCAGAATCATTTTGTTACAGAGATAGATCAGCTGATCCAGGAAAGTGGGACATTTCTGGAAGCCATATAATCTTTAATTCTTTCATGAAGGCCTTGCCAAAAGATGTCACTAAGGATTCATTGTTCCAGTTTAACTCTAAATCCTTATACGGAAGTTATTGACATTTTGACTCAGAGTAGAAGTCCATTGGTGTAAATGAAGAAGCTCAGAGGTACTGTAACTGATGAAGGTGTCCAGGGAGGTAGAGCAGTTATGCGGTATAGGATCATTCCACTTTCACAGGGGAGAAGCCCAGGCCAGGTCTTGATCTGAGAGCAGTGAGATTAAAAATTCTATCTTTGCCCTTTCTTAAGGGAAATTCCTCAGAAGGAGTTCAAAATGGATTGCACGCTGATTTAGGGACCCTCTGCACATTTTAGGATTTCCATCATTCTTGGGAGGGTTATTTGATGATGATCTAGGCCTTGATGATATTGCATGACCTACTGATGAGACTCCTCTAAATACGAGTAATTAAATGCTGCAACAAATCATTTGGAGGACTTCAAACTAGAGATGTTCACTGACCCCAGTATTTTGGTTTTGATTTTGGATCTGGATCCATCTTCGTGTTCTGGTTTTGCAAAATCACCCTCAAGTGTTTTGGTTTTGATTAAAAATCAATTAAAAATCAATAAAAAAACAATAAAAATTGATAGAAATAGCTAAAATGTCGGAATCCAAAACCCAATTTCTGTTTTTAAATCAGAGTTCCATACCGGCTACAGATCCGAACCAGGATTCGGTTTGAATCCGGACACCAAAGTGAATCCGAACCTTAACCTGGTTCTACTGAGAACCCCTAAAATCAGGTGTGCTCGGATTTCAGAAATCCAGACCCGCACATCTCTACTTCCAACAGCAACCATTTTTCTGGCCAGAGTATACTGTCGCACTTCTAGAATATTGGATGATGTTAGACCAGGATTAGACCTGTTCTGACAGGAGTCAAAGTGCAAAGTTTAGGTTATTAGAAATGCAAAGTCTAGCAGACCCTTTGGTATTTACCAAGAACTACCAAAAGGTGAGAGAGACTGCCGGCAGGAGTCCGCAGGTTGTAGCCCTCTTAACTACCCTCCCTCTGGTGGTGACAATGTGGAAGTACGGGCTTATTACAAAATTAGCAGGCAGCAAAATGGTCAAGCAGTCAAAGTTCGGGGTCACTAGCAGAGAACCAGAATGATAGAACAAGTCAAAGTTAAGGGTTGAGGTCAGGGTCATAGTCAGTGGTTCACAATGAGAAACAAGCCAGGGTTAGTGCACGGAGGTCATAATTTATTAACAAATAACTTTGAAGCACAGACAAGAGACCTAATACTCTGGCACCAGTATGGTGCATAGAGCTTAAAACTGTGCCAGACAGACCACACGAAACAGACCATTCACCATCATAAACTTCAGCAATACCAGATGGTGAATGAAGCCAGGAACTGCTTTGTCCGACAGCAGGAGAGGGGGGAGCCAAGAGTTGTGAGCCCAGGATCGGCCACAAAAAACACTATTTGGCCTATCAGAGCATAATACGAGGCACAATACACTTGTTAATTATGAGTTCATGTATTATTTAATAGTAAATATGGCAAAACAAATAGTTATCTTATATAGGCAAATATATATGTTATGAATATACTGTATTACGGGGGACATGTTTACATGTGATTATACTGTATTACGGGGACACAATTAAATGTGATTATACTGTATTGAGAGGTAAATATTGTATGATTTTAACATTATTTTAAGAGAATACTATTTAATAATTCAACTGTGGAGCCAATGGTAGTTTCTGCGTAGTATAAAAAAAGTTAAATTTCCAACAAAATAATGTGCTGTACTCTATCTATATCATTACAATAGACTTTATTGTTCAGCTGGCAGAAGCTGCTCTGCTTTTCACAACAAGGTCTGACATCACAATCTAATATGAACAGATATCAATTTACTATTTATTAAGTCCTGTGCTGAGATGACAGACATCTGACACACAAAAACACATATAGAAGAACAGGGCTTCCAGCAAGCTCATCAACATGCAGAAAGATATGTCATTGATGGCTATCCAGGGTAAATGGTCTCTCAGGACTTTACATTGTCCATGGAGCCTCGTCATCAAGAAAACATTTTGCATCTCTTCTGTGTGCTTCCATTTCCACAGGCCCTGAAACGCATAGATCGCTTGGACAGGAAAACCTGCCTGTATCACTCAGTCCATGCATTATTTATTTACTATCCTTTATTGATGTAGCTCTGACACTTTGGGCCTGCAGGGCGACTGCGTCCTTATGCTTATGCTGCAGCCAATGGGATTCATACAGAGATGCCCATCAGTTGGGCGCTAATCTTCAGCTGTGTGCATGTCTGGTTAGCCACCCCAATTTTACCACCCAGAAATGCCCACTAAAATTGCCTCTCTCGGCATCCAAAACTGTTCCGCGGTAACCATTGTGACTTATGCGCATTATGACTTGGACGCTTGCATGTGGCTTCAACACTGCATCCACCTCTGATTAAGGCCCATTATGTAGTGCAGAGAATGTTTGATAATTCACATAAATCATTGACCAATTCCATCTTACAATCTAAATGATCCACCACAAAATCTCTGTGGGGCTATTCTGAGAGACTGCAACCTTCAGAATTGGGTTGGTGATTGTGGATTGCATGGAATTGCCTTATGTTGCAAATGGAGGAAGTGGCATATTCCAGAAGTTCCCAAACTCCGCCATTGTGCACGTTTTAAGGATATCCATGTTTGAGCATAGGTGGCTTAATTAGTACCTCAGTCTATTTGATTTAACCACCTGGACTCAAGCCTGGATATCCTTAAAACCTGGACAGTAATGGCGGAGTTTGAGAACCCCTGAGCTATTTCATTACAGACACTCCTGAAGATGGTTAATCTCTTTCCTGCCCACTTTTCCCCTTTATCTGTCTTCAATAAATTTTTTCAGTTACTTTTACCCCACTATACACTGGACTAAAATCATTAAAACACTGGCCAAAGAAATTGTTACATTCAAAAATCTTTTCCATAGAATATGATAAACCAGTGTTTTCACAGTCAAGTAGAAGACTGTGGTGGGTGTATAAAATATGTGTATCATTGGCAATTATGATGAATATTATCTTTTAATTATTAATATTATTATTATCAATAGTATTATTATTATTATTATTATTATTATTATTATTATTATTATTATTATTATTATTATTATTATCAATATTACTATTTGTATTAGTGTTATAAGACCTCCATTGGCTTATTGCTAATTAAATACCTTAAACATCCTTACTTAACTTATCTATTAAATAAAGAGACAGACACCATAACAGCTTGGATAAAAGGTCACAGCTTTTATTTCTGAATTAATTTATTCACCTAACCAAGGTGGCCAGGAGACGCTGCATACTCAGTTCTAGCTTTCAAGTTGGAGACACACACGGGGAACGACTGAAACGCTCCCCCTAAAGACGCACTTACGTTGCAAAGGTCCCGCCTCCATCCTGGGCCAGTCTACTCCGAGCGCTTCCGCACAAAAGCGTTCGGGTCCCCTCGTACGAGAAGGAAAGACTCGTCATGTTACATCGAGGTCCAGCGCCCCCACAACGCTCTCTTGCGCCACAATAAAGCCACTGAGATGCAGCGTTCTCCCACTAAAGCCAGACTCAAATTGAGACTGGCCCGCCACCTAGAGAAAAAACCCACTAATCCAAAAGCAAGCAACTCCTTAATAACAAACCTAAACCCAAATTATTAAAATGAACACCGTCTGGACGAAAAATTCCGGCTAAATCCGAACCCTAAAAGCTATGCCTGACTACCAAGCCACCAAAGGACAGAACATGTGTATTCAAAGCACCAGTCATGGTACTATTTCAGACCAGACAATGCGCACATCCAGCCACAACAAACGCACCGCATTCACCAACTCTCTCAGCCGAAAAGACAACTCTAACCTTTCATCTTACAAAGATCATTCCCACCAACAGGCAGGACCAACCAATCAGGCATCCCCCATTTCACTGCAGACTCTACCAACAAATCTTGAACAGATGCGCACAGCAGGCCATGCACACCTATCCAGCAAACATGCCCACCACCCAAAAACAAACTGGCACGTCTAACCAAACCATGACGTTCAGCCCAGAAAATATAGGAATGGCTGAACAGCCAAACCTGCTCTTCTCCTAAGTCTTTCCACTGTAAGGAAAGAACACCCTAAGTGTGAGCCACCGCACCAAAACCAAGCTGTACACAACAAAATTAACACACAGCAACTAAACTAGCAGGGATGCAATGGGGGAAACAGGTAACCAGAGTAAAGAAGAAATACTAAAAAACCTTCCCCGTGAACCAAGTTTGAGCCAGATAATAGTCCCCGGGAGGAAAAATTAAAAAATCCCTTCACACCCCCACTTATCGAATGCTAACCATTCGATAACTGGCGGGTAAACGGCATTTTAGGGTTGGCGCAGGAGCGCACCTAAAGCTTGTCGCAGTGAACATAAGATTTATATGCAGAGGACCTCCACCTCCCAACCCTTTGAATATCACCGCTGGATGCTCCCACTATTGCTGCACTAGCAGCGGTACCGAACCGAAAGGAATGGGTCCCGCTACTAGCGCCATCTAAACCTACCACCAATAAACTACGCCAAAGAACCGCAGCAAATTGATATTTGGAAAGAGGGAGAAATTTGAATGCCCCAACCATTGGGCACCGCCTGTCATACCACCAGCCATATACAATGCGGCAAGTCGCACCGGGCAAACAGAAGAAGAGTCACCCCGTTTTAGCAAGGCAATACACATGCCCCGGCCTAACTGATCCGTCTTGGAAAACCGTAGTTTGCACAAAATGGATGACTCCTGGAACATGATGTCTACCATCATGAACCCTGTGGTCACCGGGGACTTTATGAAAGCTACAATCTCACTGACCCAAAAAGCCCCAAAAAATGCCACTGCAAAAGCCAAACTGAAAAAGGAAAACCCCGCCGGGGCCGAGGCCACAGAAGCCTTGGCGTGACCATGCTGGTAATGCCCCCAAACGAACCTAGCCATAAACTCTGAGGAAAACTTATCCGGCTGGGGGATTTGCAAAATGAAAGCCTGCCTGTCCTGTCAGCGACCTCTGTGCTAGGCCCTGTATTGCAGCCTGATGAACTGCCATACATAATGAGGGCAAGAAAAACCCAACTGCAGAAGCTGCCGGGGCCAGCAAACGGAAATGGGAAAATTGGAATCGAGACAATGAATCAGCAATCGCATTATGCAGTCCAGGGACGAGGTGCACGCAAAACCCGAATGTTGGCCTCTTAGCAACGCAAAACCAAATATAAGGAGCCGCAAGGCCGGATGGGAGGAAGAACGCTGATTGTTAAAGGCCAGAACTACCCCAAAACTGTTGCACCAGCAAACATACATGCTGACTAGCCAAACGTTCCCTCCATAGCTCAACTGTCACTACAATAGGGAAAAGTTCCAACAAAAACAAATTGCCAGTCAGGCCTTGCAAATGCCGCTCAGGAGGCCAGACCGCTGCGCTCCACTTCCCGTAAAAAAGACCCAAAACCAGAGGAACCAGCCGCATCGGTGAAAATCTGAAAAGTAGCATTCGCCACAGGAGCAGAGGGCCAAATGCGTTCACATTAAAAAGAATCAGAAAACTGGACCAAGGGGTTCATTCAGACCCGCTCGTGAGCGGCTGTATGCTCCCAAGCAGGTCGATGTTACCCCACTGCGCATGCGCACGACGGAGAGAGCTCCGTCGTGTGCGCATGCGCGAGACCCGACGAGAGACGGGCTCTCCATCGCTCCGGGTCTCACACCAAAGGGGGCGTGCTGTCGATGTTGATTGACAGCACGCCCCCTTTGGTGGGCGTGCCGGGGGTGTGCCTGCCAGACGGAGGCGTTCCCATGGGAATGCCTACCGTCTGAAGCCAGCACCACTGACATCACTAGTGATGTCAGTGGGAGTGATTTTGGCTCTGATAGAGCCAAAATCACTCCAGGGCTTACGGCAGCGAGATCCTACCGCAGGGTCTCGTCGCAAGCCCATCATCATGGACGCTCGCATAAGCTGTGGGTGGTAACCCACAGCTATGCGAGCGTCCAAGAGGCCGCTCCATTTTTAGGGAGGATGGCCCTGATTCAGAGCGAGCGCTCTGGTCAGAGCGTTCAGCTCTGAATCAGGCCCCAAGTTCAAAGATCCTCCTAAATCTCAGAAGACAAACGAACGAAGTGATGAAGCTGGCTCACCCTTGCCGTGGACCTCTACAACTTTCTCAAAAAAACCCGCCCCATGGGGATAATGTGACAAGCAAAATTAAATGATCCCAGCAAAGACTGAACTGAGCGCAATTTAACGCTATCTGTCCTAAACAAACCGCAATCTGATCAAGCAACTTACTTTGTTGCGCGGCAAGCGACAACAACCCGCCATCGAGTCTATCTCGATGGCCACATAGGCAAGATGACAGGCCCTCATTTTTGTAATGCGTGAAGGATATACAAAAACAAAACAAAAATATTAAAATTAGACAATATAACCCCAGACAAACCGCAATCTGATCAAACAACAGCGACTAGCAACCACGCCTAACTAAGGGCCTGATTCAGAGCTGGTCGCTATTTGCGCTCGCTCGTCCAGAAAATAGGGGTGGCTATTCAAATGAACCGTTTGCTGTTTGCGGTCTGTTCACGCCTCTAGGTCTGAACGAGCGAACAAAACTTGCGGTCGTTTATTGGGAAACTACGCCCCCTGTCCGCTCGCATCCTACGTCATGTCCGCTATTTATTAGATTAATCGAGTACATCGAACAGGGTATGAGCTGCTCGCTATTCTTGTGGTTGGTTTTTGCTACCACAATTTTGCGAGCAGTTCTGAGTTAAAAAAAACCAAGTGACGTGGTCAATGACGCTGCTGTATTAATTATGCACTCCCTTAAAACGCCCGTTTTGACCTTTAAGCACGCCTGCGATCGGATTTCCACTCCCCGTTTTCAAGCACCTTCCCCTGTTACCACCCACATACGCCTCATTCTGTCACTCAAATTAGCAGGCTTTCGCTATTTTGCGAGCACATGAATTTCGGCCGCACTGACTGGTTCGCGCATGCGTATAACAATCCGTACGCATGCGCAGTTGGGCAAACATCGCTCGGAGCGAACGAGCTGCCACTTACGAGTGGCTCTGAATCAGGCCCTAAGTGCCCAGATACAACAATCAAAATATCTGACTTGTAATGCACTACCGAAACACCCGAAATCTGAAAAAGAGGGGGGAAACATAAACATAGGCCCTGATTCAGACCCGGACGCAAGTGGCCGTTCGTACGTTCGGCGTACGTGCCGAAATATGTTAATTTAAGCGCTCGCTCGTAATTTCGTACGCAGCTAAACTTCCTCCCCAAAGTCTCCCGACCCCTCCTCTAGCTAACGAGCGAGCCAAATAGCGAGCGTACATCCCCAATGTGGCTTGCAGGGAACGCTCGCACAAGTACAAACCGGAAGTGGGCCTGTCAGATTTCGATTACCTGCTCGTTCATTCTGCCTACCTCCTTCAATCGTATCATGCCAATCAATATATCAATTAGCTTAATTGCTCTTCACATGTTTTCCATACTTTTTTTTTTGTTTTTCAATAAACTTTACTCTTGTCAGTGTTTTTGTTTACCCGCAGAATACGTATGGTTTAAACAATGGTTTTCTTTATCCAAAATACATGTTTGATCCAATTATCAATTTGTTTTCCGTGTTTTTACCCACGCATATTTTACTGGTTTTATTTCTTTATTTAAATTAGCTTACGCAATGTCACTGCATCAAGCCTATCATAACTCACAATAGTTTTTTTGGCCTGTAGAACACATGACTCATACACTAACCAATAGAATGGTTCCTGTTAATTTACCAACTACATTAGCCAATCAAAATTATTTTCTGGTCTTTATTAAAACTGTTTTATTAAAAATACACCATTGCCATCATGAGAGCCTCTGCATTCACCAAGCGGGAGCTTATTGTTCTGACAGAGGTGATGGACCGGCGTATCACCAGCCAGCCTCCCCCCATCAGCAATCGGGAGAAGCGTGAGGTTCGCAGCCGCCTGCGTTCCTTCGGCTCGCGCTGACAGATCAGCCAGCTGGAGCGCAGGTGGTCCGACCTTCAACGGCGGACGCCCCGCTTGCTGGCATGTTTTCGCCAGCGTATAGCGGAAAGTAAGTTATGTTTTGTTTGGTTTTCATGTTTATCTTTGCGGCCCTATCTGCGTGTGCATGTTTTCTTGTTTGGCCTGTTTCTTTTTTTCACACATATCTGCGTGTGCATGTTTTCTTGTTTGGCCTGTTTCTTTTTTTCACACATATCTGCGTGTGCATGTTTTCTTGTTTGGCCTGTTTCTTTTTTTCACACATATCTGCGTGTGCATGTTTTCCTTTTTATTTGTTAACCAATTAGCGTTTAGAAAGGTGATGTTCTAAACTAACCTCAATTTGTTTCCCATCATTTAGGGGCCGAGCGAAGCCTACGGCGTCATCGCCTGCGCAGATGTGGCCCTCGTCCCCTCTCCCCAACCCCCAGCCAAACCTCCTCTCCCCCAAATTCCCAAAATTCCCCCTCCACCCCAGCCTGCCCAGACCCTGTCGCCCCTCCCTCTTGGCGATTTCCCCTCCATCCAAATTCCCCCTCCCCTCAACCCACCCCTCTCTTGACCACCCCATCTCCAGAGTCTGTAATCACCCCGCCAACCTCCTTAGGAAATTTTCCCACCTCCGCGGAGGACGATGGTGTGGTTCCTGGTCCAGCCGTCATTCTCAACGGTATGTTTCCCTTTTTTCTTTTATTGTTTTTTAAAATGTGTTGATGTAATCCTTTGTCTGTGCCTTTTCCTTTTTTTAGTATTTTAAAAGGTTGGTTATATATCTGTTTGCATTTAAATTTCTCAGCTGATTTCCCCATACACATATCACACATTTCAAAACACTCATACTTGTATCTCTTGTTTACGGTAGCAAGATTTTTTGTTTGTTTTTTTATTTGTTTTTTGGGGGTTTTTTTGGTGTGTTTTTTTTTAAGTTTTTGTTTTGTAAAATGAATTGGGTTTTTTTTGGATTTTGAAACACAATTGTCACTTTTTGCTAAGTCGATTTTGCTGGAGAAGTTTTTTAGATTCATAAATTATGGATTCATTTTAGTAAGCACCACAATTTTATAACCCACAGAGGACCAGAGGCGTTTGGCGGAGCTAGCCGGGTGTGTCCAAATGATGAGGGGGCATGTGATCGGCCTGCTGGTGGTCCTGGATAGAATGTCGGGGATCCTGCGCCACTAATTTTCTTATTTTTTACCAGAAATATTTTACAAAAATAAACATTTAAATTTTGAATACAGTCTCATTCCTTGTCTGAAAATCTTAGATTGTTTAAACTTACATAAGTAGACAATTGCAGCAAGTATTTGAAACTAATGTAACTAAGATTGTGTAAAGCTGATTTTTTTAAGCAGGCACATGAAACACCTAACACTAACAATAGGTTTGGCGAGTTACCAGCATTTTTTTTTTTTTGGTATTTGTACATTTTTAGGAAAACCTGCTTAGGCCGAGATTCTAAAACATACTGATTCTACATAATACCTTTTGGTGTTGGTTTTAACCCACAAAGCATAGTCAAATAATGAGCAAATTGACACATTACAGGATTAGCCATTAAGCAACTTTTCCTTGGGTGAACCTGCTTACACTTCTTTGTAATGTCGAAAAGAAATGATGTTTTTCAAATAACCAAAAATGTATTCACAAAAAATTAAAAACACAAAGTGTTGGGTCACAATCAATACACACAGTGATAACAAACTGAAAAATCCAGCCTACACCATAATAAAAATATAAAAAACAATCAAGAACTGTTTGACGAATGAGCATGCCAACATGATTCCACAAATGTTGCGTTTCCAAATTGGGTCCAGAAGATATATCCAATGTGACCACATGAAGTCATTTTTTGGGAGCAGGAAGTAGTCATCGTTTCATTCCAAAATATTTTTAATTTTAAAAAAAAAAAGGGAAAACAAAAACTGATTAATTTGATTGCCTAATAATAACCTTTCTACATTGTGTCAAATAACTTTTTTTGTGACAATAATTACCTAAAGAATCTGGCCACCACATCATCGCGTATGGCCCCCCACATACTGACCTCCGACTAACCTCGGGGGGGCCATCCTCCGGCAAGGCATCTTCTGGCTGCATTGGGACACCACTCCTTATGGCGATGTTGTGAAATATCCCACACAGGACCACAATTTTCTAAACCATATCCGGCAAATACATGAGCTCGCCACCAGAGCGGTGGAGGCATCTGAATCGGCCTTTTAAAAGGCCGATACAGCACTCCACCACTTGCCTGGTGGCTGTAAGTGCGGAATTAAACTCACTTTGTGGGCCTGGTGTGGGAGCCAAATAAGGAGTGAGCAGCCAGGGCGTGCAAGGGTAGCCACTGTCTCCTGTGAAAAAGAATAGACAACATCAGGATCACTGTGTATCAAGCTTTGCATTGGTATCTACTAAAGGTCTCCACTTACCCAGAAGCCATGCATCACCAGCTTGTAGGTTGTTTAATTTTTGCCAAATCCCTGATTACCGGATGACGAATGAGTCATGTGCACTCCCGGGTAATTTTGCATTCAGGGACAGGATCTGGAGGGAGCCATCACATACCACCATTACATTCAGTGAGTGATAGTGTTTTCGGTTATTAAAATGGCCTCCAGCCGTGCTGGAGGCTGAAGTGGTATGTGAGTACCATCCACAACCCCTATGATGTGTGGGAAGCCAGCTATTTGGTAAAAATTGGCCTTGGCCACACTAAGAGAACCCATATCCAAAGGCATTTTAATAAAATGATGGAGGTGCTTGAAAAGGGCCTCCATCACTGCCCTCAGGATCCTTGAAAAGGAGGATTGGGAGATTCCCGCAACTATTCCCACTGTGGTTTGAAAGGATCCTGAGGCACAGAAATGTAACACCGCCATAAATTGCGTAAGTGGTGGTATTGCTGTAGGACTGTCAATTTGCCGCTCCAGATCACTCTCTATTAATGAGAGAGTGTCTATGATGATTTGCGGCGGTAGACGGTATCGCCTTAACACCTCATCATCGGGCATTCCAAAAAGGGTGACACGTGTTCTATATATCTGGGGCCTTGCCCGCCTATGATGCCTATGCCTGGGACGAGATTGAGGTTGGTCGGCTTCCGGTAGCATGGCCACAATAATCCGACCAACATATTCCTGAAATGGAAAGAATTGAAGTTAAGGTATGTTGCCCCCAAAAAAGGCAGAAAAATACTTATCTTTACGATACAATCCAAAGATGCTTACATGCCGGGGTATTGTCATGATTTCCAAAACCTACAATTCAACAGACCATAAAAAGGACAAAATTTGGGGTGTCCATTTTGTAAGCTAAATAGTTCGCAATTTAACTAGAGAAATCAAGCCTACAAAAGTGTTCTAAATAGTTCGCAATTTAACTAGAGAAATCAAGCCTACAAAAGTGCGCTAAATAGTTCGCAAATTTATGATCCCCAAAAACACGAAAATAAAGTCCTGAACATTTAACAAACAAGTGAAAATCCAAACTTACCAATACACGATATAGAAGTCACAGAACAAAAAGGTCGTTGGGGCAGAGCCAAAATAAACCTACAAAAGGAAAAAAAAAATGTTGGTACAAAAACCAAAAAAAAGGAGAGCCATATTTTACAAAAGGATGACGGGAAAAATCTTACCAAAAAAATACACCACAACTAAAAGAACCACACCAAAAAATGCGAACGGTAAATTAAACACAAAAAAAAACGCCTATAACAAATACCAAAACACCGCCAAATACAACTCCCGCCAACAATCCACTCCGACCAAAGTAACCTCCAACAAACAACACCCGCCACCTAGACTCGAGTCGCCAAAAGCCATAAATAGTGTTTCTTTTCCCGCTCAAATTAAGGACGGATCATAGGAACGCACAATCAATGAAGCGGCCGAATAATAAGGACGCATGTATAAATACGTCACGACCAAAAACAAACGGTCTGGTGTATTTCTTGTTTTGCCCCGAAAAATGGCTACAGACCAGCCAAACAATGGCCATGAGGCGGCCGGTAAGTATTTCTCTCATTTCTATTCAAGGATTATTTTGAACCAGAATATAGTGAAAGATTGACATCTAAATTTAAATTATTTTAATGTAAATAGGTGTTGAGGATGACATGGAAGAGGCTGCTGGGCCCAGTATTCCGGCCAAAGCTGGCAAAAAGAAAAGGCAGCCACAATTCACAAGAAAGGAGATGGAGGTTTTGGTTCAGAAGTGTGTGGACATCCTGCCACAGGCAGACAGGAATATGGGTGTAAGCCAGAAGTGGAGAATGTGGGAGGAGATAGCCAGTGCTGTCAATAGGGTGGGTGATTATGTCCGTCTAGCCCGGGATGTCAAACGCTGGTAAGTAAAAACTTGACCCCCCCCAAAAAAAGGGTCAAATAATGCAGGAATAATTCCTACTTTTTCACCCACAGATGGCAAGACTTCAAATATCGCCTGAAGCAAAAAATGGCTGACAGGGCTAGGCATGCAAGGGGGACAGGTGGGGGTCCCACCCCTGTGTCATTGGAGTTTAATGATTTGGAAGAGCTGGCACAGGGGTGTGTGCAAGATGTGGAGGTGTTTGGCGTGTCCAACATGGATACGGACATGCCAGACTTTGCGGCTCCTCATGTTGTCCCAGGTAAATCTTGTGATGTCACCAACTCTGAAATGTTATTGTGACAATATGTAGATTGTAATGTTCCTCTTTTCTCGTTTTTCTCACAGAGACACAGGCGGATGAGTCTGCTCCAGAGGGGAGCCTTGGCCGCAGAATTTCGGCTGGCTCTGCAGGGGAGGAACCAGTACATCCGGCTGAGGACCCTGCAGAAGCCAGTCCTGCGCAATCCCCCTCGCAGGCAGTGGCACTCCTCACAGAACTCAATTTTAAATCGGATTCCCATACGGGGATTCTGCAGAGGATGGACGCCAGTCTACTACGGGTGGCTGAGGCCCTGGAGCAAAATGCTGCTGCCAACGTTACCATTGGTCAGGCCCTGGCGGAAAATACCAGGGCCAACATCCGAATTGCCAATGCCCTGGAGCAGCTCGTTCGCCTGCACATGGTGGAGCCGACCTCCCTTCCTGCCGGAACATCTGGATCCTCCACCTCTGGCACAACAACAGCCATTCCTCCAAATGTGCCTAGCCCTGTGCCTAGTCCAGAGGCCACAACATCTGCCTCTGGACAGGCCAGCCAGAGGACATCCCGGACCCGGTCTGGCGCCCACCCTACCCCAGCCAAACGGGGAAAGAAACGATGACAGCACTGGCTACTTTTCCCAGACTCCTTCTGTGGTTGCCCCATATTCCTTAAGGGCCAAAACTTCGCTCCCCTTTCTTGTGAATTGTTTTTTTTTTTGTATTTTTGGCCCAAAATTTATAATTTTTAAAAGACAAATGTACCAAATATTAGTGGGTAACAATGACCCCAAACTGGTACGTCAAAATGCACATAATTTTTAAAAAAATGTGTGGTGAAAATAAAATCTAAAAATTGTTCTCAACTGTATTGTGACATTATTTGAAAAATGGCTTCTAGTTAATCCTGTACCACAAGGAAAAAACGAAATCATAGCTTTTTAAAAAAAAAAAAAAAAAAAGGGTTAAAAAAAAATGTTTCTTTAAGGAACACTTTGTTAAAAAAAAAAAAAAAAACTCCAGGCCAATGCAAAAGGTTACAATACACACAAACATGATGACATTATTGTTACAATATCACAAAACACTAACAAAATTGTAAAAAACATTCCTTAAAAAAAACGCTAATTGATTGTGTAATCCTGAAATTAGCAGCTGAGATTTTCAGCTGCGTACGGTTTTGTGCTATCCCAAAGAAAAAAAAAAAAACACATTACAAGCTGGTTTGCAATCCAAAGTTGATTGTTTTTCTGACAAGCCGTGATAAATCGAAAACATCGAGGAGGCCCGGGCCAAAGGACAAGGCCATCGCCATTGTGGTCGAGTAATCCAGACCCTAAGCTGTGCGAGCAGTTTGAACGGAAAGAGGATCAGCCAGTGACGTATGACTTGGTACGAACACATTTGATGTTCGCATGAGCTAATTTATGTACGCCCCAATAACGCCTCGCCGCGCCTGCGTTTTCCCATCTCCACCCCCGTCAATGCCCAAAAACGCCCTGTTCTGTCAATCACAGTTCACATGTCACTTCCTGCTCGCAATTTGCAGAACGAGTGAAAAAAAGCTCGCAATCTGCCGTACGCACATGCACAGTGTTGCACCGACGCATGCGCGGTTTCTCAACATCGGAACGCAACGAGCATACTGCTGCTAACGAGCGGCTCTGAATGAGGGCCATAGTCCCCCCTGGCCCTATAAAGAGAAATGTGGTATAAAATATGTGCAACATGGGCCCGGCAATGCCGGCTTGAATGCACGAATATAATAGTAAGTGAAGTTCTCAAAACAGGGTCAGGAGCGAAAAGGTATCAACAAATACACCAAGTCCCAATGAAACCATATAGCGCATGCCTACGGATGGAAGGCAACAACTGGAATACCGATAACGTCTAGCCTTGTAAACAAAATACCTGGACCAGAAACGAATCATCCACAAGACCTCAACAAACAGCTGAGAAAAACTGCTCTGCAGGCCGGCTATGGTATGATGTAATTAACAGGAAAAAACAGTAGGACCAAGGTAAATACTGAAATAATCAGATACCAGGCCAGGACCTAAAAAAAAAATGAAAGATGACCGCCGACAAAAAAGAATTAACAGTTTCTGCAGGGAAGGGCAAGAGAAAAACGGGCCCTAAAACCTACCCAACAAACTTAGTGCCCGCAGCAACCTACAAAACCACCAGGGACCCACCGAATGGTAAATCGCAACCAACCAGGCACCCTCCAAGGATAGTGTTCATGTGGAATAGCCTCCCAACAGAGGTGGTAGAGGCCAAGGCAGCATAGCAATTAAAATTGCATGGGATAGACCTAAGGGCATACTTCAGAAAAAGTAAGGATCAATAAGGGTAGAAGTAACACTGTGAAAAAATGGGGCATACTAGATGGGCCAAATGGTACTAATTGTAGTCAAACTCTATTGTGCTATGTATCGAACTTGCGAGAAAAAAGGGGAGAAAAAACACTTACAGGGTACCATTACGACTATTCGGACAGCTATTCCCAAACTGATATGTGACTAGCCTAACAAGCGCCATAGGACTATCCCCACACCATGTGAAACAACAAGCCGCGCTGCTATGAAATGGACTGGGGGCATAAACAGCGATAACTACGAATTATCTTTTAATATGTCACAATGTACAGAGTCCGCCCCCATTTCAGGCTCTGCAGTCTGAGAAGCCATTGCCCCCCGACCCTATCACCTGACTTTCGGAACCACCATCACGCAAACCGCCTAATAAGCTTGTGCAAAACGCTTGGGGGAACTAGACAAGCGAGAGCTGTAACAGAGGGCCTGATTCAGAGCCGGACGCTCTGACCAGAGTGCTCGCTCTGAATCAGGGCCCTCCTACCTAAAATTGGAGCGGCCTCCTGGACGCTCGCACAGCTGTGGGTTACCACCCACAGCTTATGTGAGCGGCCAAAAAGATGGTCGCGATGATCAAGACCATCGCGACCATCGGGCTTGCGACAAGACCCTGCGGTAGGGTCTCACTGCCGCAAGCCCAGGAGTGCTTTTGGCTCTATCAGAGCCAAAAGCACTCCCACTGACATCACTAGTGATGTCAGTGGGTCCGGCCCCAGACGGTAGGTGTTCCCATGGGAACGCCTCCATCTGGGCAGCAACGCCCCCGGCACGCCCACCAAAGGGGGCGTGCTGTCACTCACCATCGACAGCACGCCCCCTTTGGTGCGAGACCCGGAGCGACGTAGTGCCCGTCACTAGCCGGGTCTCGTGCATGCGCACAACGGAGCTCCCTGCGTCGTGCGCATGCGCACTAGGGCACCATCGACCCGCTTGCGAGCGCTAGCGAGCGGGTCTGAATCAGGCCCAGAGTCAGGGTGAGGAAAAAACAAGCAATCCATACTCACCACTACCAGAAGGCACGGGAACTGCATTGTCTGCGACTTCACCCGGAGGAGCCATCGGATCGTAACCCAGGGTCATCTCGTTGGGCACAGCAGCAGTACAACTACTGCATCATCTTGATGAAAACCACAGCTGAGTCCGGCAGACCTGTAACTAAATGAGAAAAGTTATCAGCTGAGCCAGAAGCAGGATTGCTGGGTGAAGGGGAAAGGAACCTGATAAAAAGGGGGAGGGGGGCCCAACAGGAAAATTGGATAAGGAGGGGGGGTGGTATAAAATGGCATGGGACAAGTGTGAAGCGGAGGGGGATACTATGACAATGCGGGAATTGAGAAAAAACAGCACAGCAGGAAAAAAGGACAAAGGTGTGCAAAAAGGGGGGGGGGGGGGCGTCGGGGACCAGGGCATAAGAAGCCTGGCCCCCGGGGGGGTAATAAAAAGAAAAATTAAATGAAAAATAAATCTGCCCCAGAGAGGAAGGGCTGTGGGATGAAGGGGGGTTGCCCACTTGGGGACTGGGGCAGGGGGAGGGTTAGGTTCCTGGGGCACTAAAAAATAAAGGGGGGGCACCAGCCAAAGGGAAACTTTGATTAAAAACAGAATCACCGGATCCCACTGTAAAAGTGGGATCCAAGATGGCCGCCACCACTAAAATGGCCACCGTGATGGGGTGGGAGACCAGCTGTTCCCTGCAGTGGGAGGCCATGGGCCGCAAAACTGCTGAGGGGTGGGCAGGTCACCTGCCGAGGACAGGCGGCGGCGACCTGCAGAGTGCACAGCGGGAGTCGCAGCCGCGACTGCTCCCGCTGGTGCAGCAGAACACCCAGTTAAGCAGGACTCGGTGTCGGATTAAGAAAAAGAGATAATAAAGCTGGATACTCATCTGTCCTCCAGAATCAGCAAAGAGGCAGATCACATGCACACCACCTCTTTTATACCCCTAGTCACAGGCAAACCCAGAAATCACAGCATTGGTCAGCTAGTAACCACTAAATCCACTTAATCTGCCTAGTAACAAGGCTGTTAAGACAGCTGATCAGCAAAAACCCCAGGATTCTTATTTCACTCATGTTTAGGCAACCTTCGTTTTCTATTATCATTAGTAGTATAGCAACATTTGTATTCCAAGCTGTACACAGCCTTAGAGTAAAAATGTGGCTTGTGGTTCATTAGTAGATTTAAGGCATGCACTATGCTTTTATGCATATAATAGATGCACCAAATATTGAGGCTAAAAGCATATGCAAATGAAAACATTGCATAAATAAAACAAAACTAACATAAATAGAGCTATAAGCGCATCCATACATACGTATACAATGCCTTAATTTATGCAAAGCAATTTACAGCATAGAGCGAATGCATTAAAGTCAGTAGTTCGATATAATTTCCTCTAAGATGAATTTCTAAGTCCAAACTTGGCAGTACTGTAGTTTCCACTTCAGATCTCTAAAACAGGACATTTTAACCCTTCCAGTACTGAAGATTGTAGAACCTTGTCCTTTAATACTAAAAGGGGTATTCAATATGAAACGTAAACTTCGCTGTCGAAGTTTACGTTTCATATTGGAGCTTTTACCTGGGATAAAGTTTCGGGCGCACGCCCGCTTATCCCCGTATTCAATATGAAACCTACGAAAACGGGAGCCTGCAAAGTTGGATTTGCGTTAAATTATGAAATTTTCCTTAAAAAAATTGTAGGACCCCCCTAAAACTGTAAAAACATGGGGGATCACTATGGGTACCCCCGTTTTTAGCCTGCAAATGAAAGTCGGGGATTTAAATAGCTGCGGCAGGTGTTTTTTTCCCAACATTGAAGAAGTGATGCAGAAGAGCACTTAGGTTTTTTTTTAGTTTTTTTAAGTGGTCCCATCAAATTTGGGGTACATGAAAATAAAGTACTTTTTTAAAAATTCTGCAACTGTGCACCTGCCGCTATTAATCTATTCTAGAAAACATCTGCCACATATTTGCAGAATAGCCCTGAACCTATTTCCCTATTGTTAAACAATTTTTTCCCATTCTTTTTTGTTTTCACCCCAATTTTTAAATGAATTTTTTGGGGTGTCCCTATTTTTTTTTATTTTTTTTGACACAGTTATTTTTAAAATGTCATTCCCAGGGGTGCAGGCTATTTTTTTTAAGCCTGCACCCCTAAACCCTAATTCTGCACTTTTTTTCGCCACCTATTCAGTGGTGAAAAGTTATCCCCGTTTTTTTTCAAAGACTTTTCGAACCTGCGAAAAGTATTTGAAATTGAATACAGTGTAAAACTAAAACCTGCGATAATGACATCATAGGTGCGATATTAACGCAAAAAAACGGACTTATCACTCCATATTGAATTCTCCTTTAAGAATGCTAAAAACAACATGAATCAGATAAAACGGAGCTATACCTCCCAACTGTCCCGATTTCTGCCCTGATTTCAGGGACTGACATGCCCCAATCAGGACCGCCATCAGGTTCCTCCAGGGTCCAGGGTCACAATAAGGGGATATTTCTATAAAAACATTTTATTAATAGGTTGGGTCACTCCCTTTGTGGCAAGGTCACTCCCCCCTGGGTGCTATAACTCACGCTTTGTCCTGAATTACATTGGACAATGTTAAGAGATATGTAGTTATGTCTCACAAGATTGCAAATGACTAAAGAGGGGCACTTGAATAATAATGTATTCACAGACACAATCACACTCCCCAGTAGACTGATCTAGGAGCGGTGTGACTAGTACAGTAGCATAGTTTTGTCCACATGCTTTTGCAGTGCTTTTACCACCCATTTCCTTGTACTTGCTCACTCTACTGGAGTTTCTGTTATTGGGGTAGAACTCCCATATCCTGGGAGAAAGGACAGCCCTACAGCATACCAATACTTATCTGGGAACAGACATGAAGACTTGTGTCACCATGGTTCCTCCCCCCACAATGCAATGCAGGGGCTGGGCAATGATCATGTGATCATTAGCCCCTCCCACACTGACCAACTTTCTTCCCTGATCTCCCGGAGAGCAGATCAGGGAAATAGATAAGTATGCTTTTCCTGTAAACACAGGGCACTATGACATCATCATCACTACTGGCTCACTATTCTTTGAAGAGGAATATATATTCTATTAGTAATAACATATGGCCTTATTCAGAGATGTACGCAAACCTAATGGTTTGTGTACATCTCTAATGGTGGGATGCTGCAAGCAGTTCCCCCTGAGCTGCAGCATGATTGACAGACTCTGACCACTTGGGGGCGGTACCCCTTCTGGAAGACTTCCTGGTCTCGGCTACAGACCAGTGAGGACCAATCTTAGTAACCTCAGGGTTACTCAGATGGCCGATGGTGTTGCAGATGATCCTATGCTGCATCTTAGGACGCAGCACTCAGATCTACAATGCTGTCAGAAGGCGTCTATTCTCCTTAGACACCTCCAGCTGCGTTAGCATATGTTAGCATCGGTGCTGCATCTAAAGATGCAGCCATGATGCTAACTGTATCCATCTCTGAGTCAGGCCTATAGATCATCGATGAACCTTGGAATTAATAAGGCCTATAGAGTTTTTCCACATATCTAGGCCTGTAAATCACTATTTGGAATCAGTGAACATTAAGTTCAACATGGCTATTTTTGTGTCATTTTAGTATTTTACCTGAGTTAACCAATTGCATAGCTAATTTATGAGGCTTTTTTTCACCATTACTTTGGAGGTCTTTGCGGTCTGTAATTATTTTCTAAAGTGTACAGGTCAATAGAAAGCATAGCCTATGTGCATTTCTGGCTCTCACTTTAATGCATACTTCCTTACTATTCAATTTCTCCTCCAGGTGATCACGGAGTGGGAGATCCATGTGGGAGCTGTGGGTAGAATGGCATTGTGAATTGTGTATATTCACTGGGGAAGTAGACGTGATTCATGAGGCTGGTCTACTCTTCCAAGAGTGAATTAGAAAATCCTACAACCTAAGGGGTCTATTTACTAAGCAGTGTTAGGAGACAGAGTGAAAAGTGATAAGGTGCCAGCCAATCAGCTCCTAACTGCCATCTCACAGGCTGTGTTTGAAAAATGACAGTTGGGAGCTGATTGGCTGGCACCTTTTCACTTTTCACTCTGTCTCCTAACACTGCTTAGTATATAGATCCCTAAGAGTTTTCTGGACTCTCAGGGTAGCAAAGTATGACTTATCAATATTACAGCTTTCCAACTGTACTGCTTCTCTCATCTTTTTTGATAATTTTATCGCCATCTCTGGATGGTACTATGTACCTTTCTGCCTGCTGAATTGAAGAAAAGCAGGGAAGAGGCATTCTCGGTTTTCCCTGCTGCCTCGGCTGTTTCTCTTTATTCAGCTCTCCCATGGCCTGCTCTCCAATCAGCATCTAACATCGCCTGCGCTGGCCAGCGTATGTGCAGTGGCATAAAGAGGGGTGCAGATGTATTTTGCAGATGCAAAATTAGGTAAACAATAACCTCACTGGGACAGTCCTTTTTGGCATGGGCTGTTCCGGCAGCTGCTTTGATATATATGTATATGGCGATAAAAGAAGTGTATCAAAGGGTGAAACAGATGTGCTCCTGTAAGTAGATTTTACTAAATAGACCCTAAGGATTCCATTTAAAATGCTGTGAAAAGCCCTTTATCACTGATTTGAGCTATTAATTTAGTGAGATACCACAGAAAAAGATTTCCTTTGCGGTCTCCCAATTTTCATCAACGTTCACCATTTACAAATATGGGGAAAGCGACCGGCTGACAATTCAATATACTGCAGTAAGCTTCAGTTACTGCAGTTTTAGATGAAGGCATAAAGCCATCTCAGGATGGCATTATGCTGTACTTACCAGCCTGCAATCTGCGATCCTAAGAAAGAGTGGTACTGTGCATGCGCGATACCATTCCAATTGTGGAGACAAGTGTCTCAGTTAAAAGCGAATGTATAGGCTCTCCTGCCCACACATGCGCTCTACTGACACTCAGGCCAGTATTCAATTCCAGGCGAAAAACCCGTTATCGGCGATAATTTATCGCAGATGACGTCATTTTTGCCTATTGTAATTATCCCCGTATTCAATCACAAAGAAAATGGGGATAACTTTTCTCCAGCCTTTAGCTGGCAAAAAAAGTGCAGAATTGGGGTTTAGGGGTGCAGGCTTAAATAAAATAGCCTGCACCCCTGGGAATGTTCCCTAAAATTAATTTGTGTTAAAAAAAAGGTTTTAAAAAAAATCGGGACAACCCCAAAAAAATATTTTACATTTTGGGGTTAAAAATAAATAAATAGAAAAAACACTTCTAAAATAGCTAAATTTAATCCAGAGGGGTTCCAAAGTATACGGCAGGTGTTTTCTTCAATGCGGCTGGTGCATTTTTGCAGAATTTTAAAAAATCATTAAAGGGACTTCAAACTATGCTTGCACCCATTTTCATGTACCCCAAATTTGATGGGCATAGTGATTTCCCCCCCCCCAAAAAAAGCTAAGTGCTATTCTTCAACACCTTCTTCCAGGCGCATTTATGCACCTGCCACCACTATTTAAAACCTGACTTCCCTTCAGCAGGCAAAAACGGGGGTCCCCATAGTGATCCCCCATGTCTGGATATCTTAGGGGGGTGCCAGGATAATTTCCCAAAAATTCCCAATTTGTTTTGCCACTTGCAGTTTCACAGGATCCCGTTTTTTGCGTCCTTTGTAATTGAATAGGGTTAATCGGGTACGCACGCGATACTTTTCCGCCTGGAAAACAGGCGAAGGAGGCAGGCAAAAAGTCTGGACTTTTCGCCTCAAATTGAATACGGGCCTATGTCTGGGACCTGTGAAAAGCCCTACATTACATTGTGACCACATTGTATTTGGCACAGTCACTTTTTATGTTACTGTACATACACCCCCATTGTCACTCAGATGTGACAGTGTAAACAGGCAATCTGATGATCTGCTGACTGCTTTCCATTGTTAAGAGGAAAGCAGCCTATGGGCCTGATTCCGAGTCGGACGCAGAAGTGTCTGCATCTTTACGCTATTGCCACAACCGATTTTGTCCATATTGAGACACCCAACTGCAGTGGTGCAAATCTGTCGCAGTCCATCTTTAGATGCACAATCGGTGCACCATCAAAACTTACATCAGCCCTATGGCAGGCGCAGTTTCTCTATCTGAACAAGACATCCTCTGTACGTGGTTCTGCATCTTTAGCTGCAGCCGCTGCCAGCGACACATCCATGTCAGTCTAGCCACCCCCCTGTTATCTCCCAGGAGCGGCCACTAAAATCCACACTCCCTGCTTCCAAATTCATTCTGCTTCTCTGGGGCAGAATTTTACGCAAATGGACAATTTTTTTTTTCAACTTGGCATGTGCCAGAGTGCGTTTGTCCAGCGATGGTACTATGACTCCGGTCGCAGTGTCCTGGGTACTGCAACCTGATTGACAGGCTGCGGCCATTTATGGGCAGGAAGGGAGCAGCAACTGGAGCATTCAACAAAAAGGGGGACTTGTCAGCTCCAAATTGTAGGTGTGCTGAGGCCAGTGTTTGCGTCTTCCCATACAGATTTTTGGGTCGCTGCAGCATAGTTCTTGCACCCATTCTGAGTAACCATAGGGTTACTCAGATGACTGATGCCTGCCTGATGGAGATCCGATGATGTGTCTTCGGTCACACCAGTGGATCACATAAGCCAGCAGAAGGCATTAATTTACACAAGGTGCCTCGTACGGCCTTTGCATTAAGAGATGTATGCTAACTGCACGTTATTCTGATATGTACATAGTTGGCCGATGTTGGAAGTACTACGAATGCATCCCAATGGCTACTGCCAAGAAACACAGAATGAGTTTGGACACAAGAGCTTTAAATTTCAATTGGCGTTCATGGGAGGTAATATGGGAGTGTTAATAACAGCGACTAAAGACCCTGTAGCTCTGCCACAGGGCATCAGGTTCAAGTGGAAAAAAACCACCTGCCATAAGGCTCGTGCAAGGTTCGGTGGTACGCTGAAGGTGCCTCTAAAGTTGCACAGAGACGTATTAGTGCCGCTGCCAGTGGAAGTCTCAGTATCAACTTCATCGGTCATGGCATTATCATCAAGACGCACAGAGACGGATTAGCACTTCTGCCAGTGGATGTCTCAGTATGAAGATCATTGGTTGCGACATTATTGTACAGACGCAGTCACGGCTGTGTGCACCTCTGAATGAGGCCCAAGTTATGGAGTTTACATATTGCAAATTTATATCCAAATTTGGTGACCCTGACTATGCTAAACTTTCATTCTTATACTAACTTTCATATTTTCAAAAATGACACAACTTCTAATAGAAAATATTTATCAAAATGTACTTTTTTTTCTCATGGAATAGTGGCACAATAAACCTATGTGTGAGGAGATATATCTGCAATACTGAGTGCTGGCGGAAATAGGAGATAATGACAGTGGACAACATATGGGGTCTTGTTAAAATGTTATAATCAGCTGGCTCAGTATCGCTGTTCCAGTTTTTCATATGAGATCTCTGTGTGTTATTATTTTAATCTGTAAATTATGCAACAATCTGTTAACTTTTTACAGTGTTGGACTATACAATAAGAAGAGTATACCTTATAATGTAGATCTGGATTCCTTATTAGTACTAGTGAATTCATAGCGAATTGCACTACAAGAGATGAGAGAATTTATCCAACCACAAATTAAATTTGTAGGATGTGCCTATTCTGACTACGGAGGGCATTTTATTGGCAGGAGGTGTTTTGACTGCCTAGGCAGAGACAGATTAGGAGCATTAGTTGCAGGGCATTTAGGAGTTCAGATCTCATTGCTAGGGCTGCCTTTAGTCAAAGAGTATCATGGAAGGGTTGAGATGGCATTATGTGCCTTCTTACCTGCACAAATAGAGAAAAGTGGGGAAGAGGTGTTCTCTTCCTACTTTCCTCTATTGCCCCACCTGACTCCTTAATTTTAGCCCACTGCCAACTTCTTCTATTCCGATCCTCATCCACCGGCAGCCTTTCCGATCAGTGTCAGGCTGCCGTCAATGACGCTGATCGTCGCATGCACAAAGCAGTCAAACATCTTTTGCAAATGCCACTTTTTGTGCCACTTTTCATTTTTTATTTTAATTAAATAGACCCTTGAGTGTGCTCTATAATATTGTGCATTGTACCTGTTTGTACTACTCTTCAGCTTTCTTCTTTTCTTTTTCTTGTATTCTTCTCTTTCTTGTCTTCCTCTTTCTAGTCTTTCTTGCCCTCATCATTTGCCCCCCACTCTGCTGCTATTCCAATGAGTTTTTGTGACGCGGCTAGGCCTAGAGTGATCGGCACCACCACAGCCTACTATGGTTGTGTCTTATCCATTTTCGCTGCTAGGTCCCTTTGTACCTGGAGCTTGTCTCATGATTGCCACCCAGCCAGATGTGGAGACCAGTCTACTGCTGCTCCAGCGAAGGCGGATGGTGGGCCTTTTAAGTTGGCATCTGTCTCTGTCACAGCAAGCGTGATGGTGGCTGCTACAGTGCACAGTAGGTTTACTGTCCGCTAGGGTACCCTGCTGGACTTATCAGTCTCTGTGGCTTCCTGCTGTGGTGCTTGCGGTGCCTCCCAGTGCTTCTAGTTCCGGTGGGGTCACAAATGCAGGTCTCCTGGTGGTGGTGTCTGCGGGACACAAACCCCAGCATGGCTGACAAATGGCCTGTGGCCGCATGTCTGGCCAAGCTGGTGTCAAGGAGACAGCTTCTATTCTAATTTTCACCAGCATAGGGGCAGTCTGACCACCGCAGAAGATTGTGCATGGCCAGCGTGCTTTATATACTGTGGTTATACCAGTCAGTGCTTCCCCACTTGACCCATTGCTGGCGCCTACACTTGTGGCTTTGGAGGTTGTGGATCAGGGTTCCCCCCTGTCCATTACTCTCAGGACCAAGCAGGCGCCATTATACCACTTGTGCTCAGGTAGCTGCTGTTAGTCAAGATGTGCCTGTGTCATCAGATACAGAAATGCATGGGCCTTTGATGTCCAAGGTGTACCTTCCTATGTTGTAATTTCTGGGGATAAGGCTGGGCCTCCTAATGTGGATGTCAGTTCCATTGTTGGCAAGCTGGTATCATTGATAGGTGCAATCACTCCAATTGTCAAAGCACAGACTGGTGGCCCTGGTTTGGGAGCTGCCATATCTGCTGTGCCACCAGTACACGATCTGCAGGTGCAATTAGCTCCTTTAATAATGTGGTTGGGGCAGATATGTGGTCTTTTACTTTCTCCTCTCTTCTCTGCCTATTGCCTCTGCAGCACCTTCCTCTGTGGCTTGGTCTTCCTTTTCTTTTGCGTTATCTTGTGCGTCTGCTGAGATCTCTTATCCTGAGTCCACTTCTTCCCTTCCTTATGATACCGCTGCAGATGAGTGCTCTCTCACTTTGGTGTTGGAGGCTGCTGACAGCACTTTGTCTTCGACTTCCAGTAGGGATTCTAGGTGGAGGTGACTGTAGAAGGTGTCTTCCAATTTCCCACCCTTTGATCAGGTTCCAGGATATTCATCTGTATAGGCCAGATGGGGAGCACTGATCTTTCTGTTTCTGTCTGTTTCTTTCTTGTCTGTTTCTGTATAGTCATTTGAGTGTCCTACGTAGCTCTGATCAGTGTGACACAAACAGTAAAAAGTGGAGATTTTACAAACTCCTTTATTTGTTATAAAACAAATATCACAATGAACTGGTGGGGGAGTTTATAGCTAGTATAATTAGCTCTACATGCCTTTTTTGCTATAATAATGTTGCAGGCAGGGTGTCAGGCATTGAGAAATGTTAAAATTCTGCAAATGTGACAGCAAAATGAGCATATTTGAGATTCTCTTAATGATCTAATATTCCGCAGTCAAAATTCATAAAGCACATGTGTGTCAAGTTCACATAAAGCCAATGAAACTGGAAGACGCATTTACGCAGTAACCTCTTACCAAGTTCCAGTATACCATTTAACATAATATATCAGTCTCAGCACCTGCATCACTGATGGCCACAACCAACATATAAAAAAATATTCAACAATGAGTGAAAATTGTTGAAATGTGAAATTCTCTACAGCGCTATCTCCAGCATTTCACTTTACAAAGATGGCCACTGCTTGGTCTTTTGCACATGCGTGGCGCCATCTTGTCTGTGTGAGCACCAAAGTGGAACACAGAGCTGTTCCACTTAGCTCCAGAGACCCTGCATATAATTACACCGCTACTGTCATATATGACCGACTGGTCCCCTGTATGTCCCGCTCAAGTTCTGCTCCATCTAGATTAGGGGTGAGCGGGTTCGGATTTCTAAAATCCGAACCCCCCCGAGCCCCCCCGATCCGAGTCCGATCCGAGTCAGGCTCGACTTTTCCCGCCTGACTCGGATCTGAAATCGAGGCAAAACATCATCATCCCGCCTTCCGAGTCTCGCGGGTTTTGGATCCTATATAAGGTACCCGCGTCGGCGCCATTTTCTCACTCGGCTGTGGACAGTGAAGAGGGAGGGTGGGAGTTAGGGCTGTGTAGTGTAGTGTAGTGTAGTGCTGCTGTTGTCCACTACTTCAAAGTCCATAGGGGCTGGCTGGACTGTGTTGTGCAGTCAGTTCTCCATAGGGGCTGTGTCCACTCCAAAGTCCTGTGCAGTGTCCCAGTCCTAAAGGAGAGCTGTAGTGTTGTCCAGGGGGTGCTCTGTCCATCAGGGGCGCTCCCCCCAAGTGCTAAAAAAATAATATATTTTCTGTGTTTGTGAATTGTGTGCGCAGTAGCCGCACGTGCATCAACAAAGTAGTGCCAAGCGTGCGCCTGTGTCATAAGTAAAGGGCCGGCTGGCTTGACCGTTAAGGGTGCTGTAACCCCCGAAAGTACACTCCAGTCCAAACCAAAAAAAAAATTATTTTCTGTGTTTGTGAATTGTGTGCGCAGTAGCCGCACGTGCATCAACAAAGTAGTGCCAAGCGTGCGCCTGTGTCATAAGTAAAGGGCCGGCTGGCTTGACCGTTAAGGGTGCTGTAACCCCCGAAAGTACACTCCAGTCCAAACCAAAAAAAAAATTATTTTCTGTGTTTGTGAATTGTGTGCGCAGTAGCCGCACGTGCATCAACAAAGTAGTGCCAAGCGTGCGCCTGTGTCATAAGTAAAGGGCCGGCTGGCTTGACCGTTAAGGGTGCTGTAACCCCCGAAAGTACACTCCAGTCCAAACCAAAAAAAAAATTATTTTCTGTGTTTGTGAATTGTGTGCGCAGTAGCCGCACGTGCATCAACAAAGTAGTGCCAAGCGTGCGCCTGTGTCATAAGTAAAGGGCCGGCTGGCTTGACCGTTAAGGGTGCTGTAACCCCCGAAAGTACACTCCAGTCCAAACCAAAAAAAAAATTATTTTCTGTGTTTGTGAATTGTGTGCGCAGTAGCCGCACGTGCATCAACAAAGTAGTGCCAAGCGTGCGCCTGTGTCATAAGTAAAGGGCCGGCTGGCTTGACCATTAAGGGTGCTGTAACCCCCGAAAGTACACTCCAGTCCAAACCAAAAAAAAAATTATTTTCTGTGTTTGTGAATTGTGTGCGCAGTAGCCGCACGTGCATCAACAAAGTAGAGCCAAGCGTGCGCCTGTCATAAGTAAAGGGCCGGATGGCTTGACCGTTAAAGGGTGCTGTAACCCCCGAAAGTACACTCCAGTCCAAACCAAAAAAAAATTATTTTCTGTGTTTGTGAATTGTGTGCGCAGTAGCCGCACGTGCATCAACAAAGTAGTGCCAAGCGTGCGCCTGTGTCATAAGTAAAGGGCCGGCTGGCTTGACCGTTAAGGGTGCTGTAACCCCCGAAAGTACACTCCAGTCCAAACCAAAAAAAAATTATTTTCTGTGTTTGTGAATTGTGTGCGCAGTAGCCGCACGTGCATCAACAAAGTAGTGCCAAGAGTGCGCCTGTGTCATAAGTAAAGGGCCGGCTGGCTTGACCGTTAAAGGGTGCTGTAACCCACAAAGTACACTCCAGTCCAAACCAAAAAAAAAATTATTTTCTGTGTTTGTGAATTGTGTGCGCAGTAGCCGCACGTGCATCAACAAAGTAGTGCCAAGCGTGCGCCTGTGTCATAAGTAAAGGGCCGGCTGGCTTGACCGTTAAAGGGTGCTGTAACCCCCAAAGTACACTCCAGTCCAAACCAAAAAAAATATTATTTTCTGTGTTTGTGAATTGTGTGCGCAGTAGCCGCACGTGCATCAACAAAGTAGTGCCAAGCGTGCGCCTGTGTCATAAGTAAAGGGCCGGATGGCTTGACCGTTAAAGGGTGCTGTAACCCCCGAAAGTACACTCCAGTCCAAACCAAAAAAAAATTATTTTCTGTGTTTGTGAATTGTGTGCGCAGTAGCCGCACGTGCATCAACAAAGTAGTGCCAAGCGTGCGCCTGTGTCATAAGTAAAGGGCCGGCTGGCTTGACCATTAAGGGTGCTGTAACCCACAAAGTACACTCCAGTCCAAACCAAAAAAAAAATTATTTTCTGTGTTTAGCCGCACGTATATATCAAATCGATATAACATAAATGGAGGACCAAACTTTCTCCGATAAAAATAAAATAGAGAAAGATCAAGAACCACTTCCTCCTAGTGCTGAAGCTGCTGCCACTAGTCATAACATAGACGATAACATGCCATCAACGTCGTCTGCCAAGGCCGATGCCCAATGTCATAGTAGAGGGCACATACAATCCCAAATGGCAAAGTTCAGGAAAATGACCTTGAATAAGACATTTAAATCAGCTGAAGAGAAACGTAAACTTGCCAATATGCCATTTACGACACGGAGTGGCAAGGAACGGCTAAGGTCGATCCCTAGTATGTTCATGACTAGTGGTTCAGCTTCACATGACGATGGAAGCCCTCCTCCCACTAAAAAAATCAAAAGAGTTAAGCTGGCAAAAGCACAGCGAAGAACTGTGCTTTCTAAGAAGATATCACAAATCCCCAAGGAGAGTCCAAGTGTGGTGGTGGTTGCGATGCCTGACCTTCCCAGCACTGGACGTGAAGAGGTGGCTCTTTCCACCATTTGCACGCCCCCTGCAAGTGCTGAAAGGAGCACCCACAGTCCACTTGCTGATATGCAAATTGAAGATGTCACTGTTGAAGTACAACAGGATGAGGATACTGGTGTAGCTGGCGCTGAGGAGGAAGTTGGCGAGGAGGATTCTGATGGTGATGTGGTTTGTTTAAATCAGGCTCCGGGGGAGACAGTTGTTGTCCGTGGGATGAAAAAGCCCATCACGGTCATGCCTGGGCAGAAGACCAAACATTCCACCTCTTTGGTCTGGCAATATTTCTATCCAAATCCGGACAACAACTGTCTTGCCATATGTACCATATGTAAAGGTGAAATAAGTAGGGGTAGGGACGTCAACCACCTAGGAACATCCTCCCTTATACGGCACCTGCAGCGCGTTCATAAAAAGTTACTGTCAAGTTCAGAAACTTTGGCTAAGACCGTAAGCAGTCCAGGGACACCTAAATCCCGTTGTCCTGTTGTATCCAAGCGCCTGCAAACCACACCGTCAACTCCCTCCTCGTCAATTTCCTCCTTAGTCAGGATCGGAAGTAGTCCTGCAGGCCATGTCACTGGCATGACTGACTCTCCTATCCGGGATTCCTCTGGAGGATCCTGCATTGCTACGCCTACTGCTGCCGCTGCTGCTGCTGCTGGGAGTCGTTCATCATCCCAGAGAGGAAGTAGGAACACCACTACTTTTACTAAACAACTGACCCTCCAACAGTCCTTAGCGAGGAGGATGAAGTACGACAGCAGTCATCCTGAAGCAAAACGTATAACTGAGGCCTTGACTGCTATGTTGGTGTTAGACGTGCGTCCGGTATCCGCCATTAGTGCAGTGGGATTTAGACAATTGATGGAGGTAGTGTGTCCCCGGTTCCAAATCCCGTCTAGATTCCACTTCACTAGGCAGGCGATACCGAGACTGTACAGAAACGTCAGAAAAAGTGTCCTCAGTGTCCTGAAAAATGCCGTTGTACACAATGTCCACTTAACCACGGACATGTGGACAAGTGGAACAGGGCAGACTAAGGACTATATGACTGTGACAGCCCACTGGGTAGATGTATCACCTTACGCAGCAACAGCAGCAGCGTCACCAGTAGCAGCATCTCAGAAACGCCAGCTCGTTACAAGGCAGGCTACGCTGTGTATCACCGGTTTCAGTAAGAGGCACACCGCCGACAACCTCTTAGAGAAACTGAGGGAAATCATCGCCCAGTGGCTTACCCCACTTAGACTCTCCTGGGGATTTGTGATATCTGACAACGCCACCAATATTGTGCGGGCATTACATCTGGGCAAATTCCAGCACGTCCCATGTTTTGCTCACACAATAAACTTGGTGGTGCAGAATTTTCTGAAAAGCGACAGGGGCGTGCAGGAGACGCTTTGGGTGGCCCGAAAAATTTCTGGCCACTTTCGCCATTCAGCGACTGCGTGCCGAAGACTGGAGCGCCAGCAAACACTCTTGAACCTGCCCCGCCATCACCTGAAGCAAGAGGTTGTGACGCGGTGGAACTCAACCCTCTATATGCTTCAGAGGATGGAGGAGCAGCAAAAGGCCATACAAGCCTATACATCCACCTATGACATAGGCAAAGGAGGGGGTATGCACCTGACTCAAGCGCAGTGGAGAATGATTTCCGTGTTGTGCAAGGTTCTCCAGCCCTTCGAACTTGCCACACGTGAAGTCAGTTCAGACACAGCCAGCTTGAGTCAGGTCATTCCCCTCATCAGGCTTTTGCAGAAGCAGCTGGAGAAAGTGAAGGAGGAGCTAAGACGGAGCGATTCCGCTCGGCATGTGGGACTTGTGGATGAAGCCCTTCATTTGCTTTGCCAGGATTCCAGGGTGGTCAATCTGTTGAAATCAGACCACTACATTTTGGCCACCGTGCTTGATCCTAGGTTTAAAGCCTATGTGGTGTCTCTCTTTCCGGCCGACACAAGCCTGCAGAGGTGCAAAGACCTGCTGGTGAACACACTGTCAGCTGAAGCGGAACGTGACACGTCAACGGCTCCTTCTTCATTTTCTCCCGCAACTGGGGCTGCCAGGAAAAAACTTAGGTATCCTAAGCAACCCGCTGGCGGTGATGCAGGGCAGGCAGGACCAAGTTTGGACATCTGGTCCGGACTGAAGGACCTGGCAACAATTTCTGACATGTCTACTGTCACTGCATATGATACTGTCACCATTGACAGAATGGTGGAGGATTACATCGGTGACAGCATCCAAGTAGGCATGTCAGACAGTCCATACCTGTACTGGCAGGAAAAAGAGGCAATTTGGAGGCCCCTGTACAAGCTGGCTCTATTTTACCTGAGTTGCCCCCCCTCCAGTGTGTACTCCGAAAGAGTGTTTAGTGCAGCCGGGAACCTTGTCAGCGAAAGGCGTAGGAGGTTGCTTCCACAGAATGTGGAGAAGATGATGTTCATCAAAATGAATTATCAGCTCTTCCAGGCAGACCAGCCTCCAGAAGGTACAGAGGGACCTGTGGTGGTGGATTCAAGTGGGGACGAGTTAATACTTTGTGAGGATGAGGATGTACACACTGAAGAGGGTGAGGAATCGGTGGATGAGGAGGATGAGGATGACATCTTGCCTCCGTAGAGCCAGTTTGTGCAGGGACACATTAATTGCCAGCTTGTTTTGTGGGGGCCCAAACGAACCAATCATTTCAGCCACAGTTGTGTGGCAGACCCTGGCGCTGAAATGATTGATTTGTTAAAGTGTGCATGTCCTGTTTATACAACATAAGGGTGGGTGGGAGGGCCCAAGGACAATTCCATCTTGCACTTCTTTTTTTTCTTTGCATTATGTACAGTTTGGGGCCTAGTTTTTCTAACTGCCATCCTGTCTGCCACTGCAGTGTCACTCCTAGATGGGTCACGTGTTTGTGCCGCCCACTCGTGTCGCTTAGCATAGTCATCCAGCTACCTCGGTGCAACCTTTTGGACATGAAAACACTATTGTGAGGTGTGAGGTGTTCAGAATAGACTGGAAATGAGTGGAAATTAAGGTTATTGAGGTTAATAATAGCATAGGAGCAGAGAAACCAACAAATTCTGTGATTTTAGCTGTTTTTATGCTTTTTAAAAAAAAAATACAGATCCAAAACACAAAACCCAGAACCCAAAACACGGAAGGGTGGTTTTGGCAAAACCAATCCAGATCCAAAACACGAAGAAAGATCCAGATCCAAAACCAAAACACAAAACACGAAAAGTGGCCGGTGCACACCCCTAATCTAGATACACTGTGAGTACGGCTGTACAAACACCTCTATTACACTTCAATAAACCAAACACCTGGTTAACTGCTAAGGCTGCCAGCTGTATCTGAATTCTGGTGGTGTCTACTTTTATAACCTATATTCTACTACAATAGTAAACACATATCAACAAAACAATATGTTTATAGACAGTAAATTAAAAGGACACTGAAAGAGTTAAATGCAACTTTCTTATAAAATATAGTGTAAGCCTAGTGTCCAGGGCCGCTGAGAGTCTTGGGGTGATGTAGTTGCTATCCAGAGCCCCATGTAGGCTGTGCAGCCAAGAGGAGATATGGCCGACACACCCCTCTCTCCAGGGGCTGAGTTACTTCAGTAAAAACTGGTGCAGTATAGGAGGCAGGGGAGTATCTATAATGGGTGCAGGGTGTGCGAGGAACACTGGCCCCGCACCGCACACACTGCACCCATAATATTACTTACCTCTCCGGAGTCCCACATCGGCTCGGGGGTCTGGCACTGTAAAACAACTGGAAAATGGCCGCAGCGGCCATTTTCCCGTGGTTTGCGCATGCGCAGTACAGGGAAAATGGCCGCCGTGGCCATTTTCCCAGTGACCTGTGCATACACTATAGACTCTGGGCACACTCTAGTGCCCAGAGTCTATAACTCCGGCGCTGGCCGTGCACAGCTCAGTGCACTGCCGGCCGCCGGGCAGAGAGGAGGGGGCCCTTGTCGGAGACTTCACTCGTGCCCCTTCCTCTCTAGAAATGCCCCTGATAGGAGGGGTCTGACTGTGCTGACCAACAAGAAGATGGACATTGATTTCAACAGTCCCAGCCCCCCCCATAATCTAGACTAGCAGGAGCCATGAATGAGCAGATGCTGCTGTAGTCCCTTCTGTCCCAACTATAATTGCTGAGTCCCAAAGGGAGACTTGGGCTCCTCCCTAGCTGTGCCACTGTTAGTACCAGCTGGCATGGCAATAAAATAAAATTGTCAAATTTGGAAATTTTTGAATTTGAAGCCTTAACTGGAAAATATGACAATGGTGCAGTGCGTAATGTTCGATCGTCATTTAAGGCCATCAAAGAAAAAAACTAGGACCATCACTATAATTTGAGAGCATTTATTCAGCGCTGACAGCAGAACTAAATATTGGAGCCAGTTATCACCCTAAAGTGTCAATATATTGACACAAAAGCAATCAAACAATTGATATCTCTAAAACCGAATCCACTCTCACAGTGGTAATGATTCTGTGTCTATATTGTACGTAATTGTGCAAAAAAATAAACTAATATACAGTATGTGAGTACTGTATTGGGAACAATAACTGCATTCATGTCTTGCTACTGCTATTTTAAAATGGTGATAGAAGACTAAAATCATAAAAAAAAAACTACTGTAATTATGTGAAGAAAGCATTATTTAACCCTTTCACTATTAATTATTGCCTCGCTCTTCTGATAATTTTTTGAACTGGTCACAAACATCAATATAAGAAATTGTTATGTGTAGAAAACAAACAACTCTATCTTATATTTTTCAGAAGATTTTGATTATTCAGGAAAAAGAACACTTTCTAATACCGCAAATAAAATCTACCGGGAAATGGTCAAAAATACATACCATTTTAAAAGGTAGAAGACCTTCTGCATTCAATGAGGCAACCCCTGTTTTTATTTGACACAAGTTGGGGGAGGTCTGGTGATCACCAGAATATAATAACCAACAGGGTTGTAGAGAGCTTGGTTGGGCCTGGACAATGACAAGGGGGCGTGACCTAATGTAAGGAAGCATGGGCACACCCCCTGCCAAACCCCCCCCCCCCAAACTATTAACTGTGGCACTGTCTACAGGGTGGTGCCTTTTTACCCCTCAGCCAGGGGTAGATCCAAGGGGGGGGGGGCACAATCAGTGCAATCACTATCCCCCCTCCTATCTTGTGCAGGAGTTTGGTCCTGAGTACATATACTGTACTGTGTGGCAGCATGAAGAAGATGTGTCTCTTTAAGTGCTCTTGCCTCATTTTTGGAAAACGTAATGCTTTCAGCTTTGCAGCATGTTATTGTCACCAGATCACCAGATAATAGCTACTTAATAGCCACATGACTTGACAGAGTGGACTGTGTATGAGCATATATTTGGTAATCACACAAATCTGTGATAAAAAAAAAATCACACTTTTCAATTCATTTTTGGGTGCTGATTCCAATAAAATTCCATCACATACCCGTTTTCAACAAAATTAAACTGTAATTTCTCTTTCCATTAATTTGTCTATTTTTAAATATAAACCTATTATCTTCACCTTTGTTTACAGAGTTTAGTATCTTTGACAAATCTTCTGTAAAAGGATTATTTTTCTGTGCACCTGAAGGAAACTACTGTGAATTAAATTTTAGTTCACAAGAACCTGAAGTACAAGGATCATGTATAGATGATATGTAGTGATATCAAAGTACTGTCCATGCTCCTTGGATAGCAAGGAGGATGCATAATGTACTCTCTGCTTTATGTGCGAATGGGACAGCTAAGTGGAGGGCCAACACTGGATCAAAAAAATAGTGGCCAAGCAAAGCTGATTAAAAGCCTCCATACATAAATGTTATCCTGGAAAGTTTGGCTGATCCCAAAAAAGTCCTCTTAACCCCTCTGCACATCAAACTAGGACTTATGAAGCAATTTATAAAAGCTGTGCCAAAAGAAGGAGAGTGTTTTTCAAGTATCTGTGTAAAAAGTTTCCAGGACTGTCAGAAACCTAATTGAAAGATGACATTTTTGTTGGACCAGTCATTTGAAAACTCTTAACAGACAATGAAGAAATAAATGGAAACTGTGGAAAGAGAGGCTTGGAATGCTTTTAGGGAAGTTGTAAAGGAGTTCTTAGTGAACTTCAAAGATTACAATTACAAGCAAATAGTGGAAAACATAATAGAAATATACAAAGCATTAGGTTGTTCGATAAGCTTAAAAGTGCATTTCCTGAACAATCATTTGAAACATTTTATGTCTTAGAGAAAAATTGTAGTTGGTTTTTAAATCAACACACCAAATACCTTTGGAATGAAAGAATTGCTGACAATTTTTAGTGATTCAACTTTTGCAGACCTGTGCTCATCAGACAATAATCTGTAAAGAGGCACATGATATGAAAGAGGAGACTCCCCTCTTTCAAATAAGGGTGTCCCCAGTTTGGTAGATGAAAGGATTGGGGTGATAGTGGACTTTTAGTCCCCTATCACCTGTGCTTCAATTTTGTTTTCTGTAGTGTAGGGTAAATCTATGCCCAGAGACCTCTTCCATGTCAAGGTAATGCCATCTTCATAACTTGGCCACCTCCATTGCTCCCTACCGGTAGTAAGGACTGATGGAGGCTAGGTAAGCATTAAGACAGTGACAGCTGCATTTTATCATTATATTAAATTACAACTTAAAACCATAGAGATTTTCTTTCTGACTTACAAAGTGCTTCTTTTCCCACTTTTACCTGTGCTGACGATGAGCAGGACTCTCCAGCATTTTTTATTTACTATTTGAAAATGAATCCCACTCATCCATAGCCCTGAAGGGGTTAATTAAGGAAGGTTTTAAAACTTTTTGAAATTTTCTAATAAATGTAATCTATTTTTTTTTTTTTTACCATTTTGTTTATTTTATTTTTATTCCACATTAGTGGAGCTGAAAGACCTATCTGGACATGGGCTCATCTGCAGGGACTGGCTGAGCGAAGCTGTAAATTAACCCTTAATCCTCTGGGCCAGTATTGTCAATGCAGCAGAGTACAACTCAAAGTGGAACTTTGGAAGCAAAAGAATCCACTTTTGCTGTTGATGAATTTGTTCCTATGAGTCAGATGTAGCGTTGATGCAAGCGTTTCTCTCATTTGCATAAGAAAATGGATTTTCGTACTGCCCATGTGCACAAATAAGTCTAACCTTTCCATGTGTTGCAGGTATGTCTACATCTTGCACCTATGGAGAATGGAGGAGGGAGGGTACGTGCACATTTGGGCCGAGTACAGTAAATGCGTGTTCATGCAAATACAACTTACTTGACAACAGCGACTGTCAGGAGGCATGTATTTTGCAGGTGCATGCTTCCTGCTGCAAATCCACACTGATGATGGCGATATGTAACTGCTTCTAATTGGCTGAGTGCATCTTGATACCTCCCATTGACATTACATAAATTCTGAAAGTGGCTACTGCTGCTTATTCCCATCTTTTAAATGATCTTTGCAATCAGTCTAGATTTCCATTAGATTTTTTTTTCCAAAGGGTAAGATAACAGATGCTTGTATTTAATTGAACGTAATAAATACTTTTATTTTTTATTTGCATCTGTATTTATTGATAACACTGTCTAAACACATAGAGGCGGTGTTATGTATATGATACCTTATAGGGGTGTATATATAAAGGGTGCAGGGTGCGCGGGGCACACGGGCCCCTGAGTCCAGGAGGGCTCACACCGCACACCCTGCACCCATACTTCCTAATACTTACCCCTCGGAAGTCCTACGTTGGTTGGAGAGGCGCTACACAGAATACCTGGAAAATGGCCACAGCGGCCACTTTCCCGGCGTTCTGCGCATGCGCAGTAGGGAAATCGCTGGGAAAATGGCCACAGCGGCCACTTTCTCGGCATTCTGCGCATGCGTGGTAGACTCCAGGCACAGACTAGTGCCCGATGTATGCTGAAACTGTCAGTATGCCGCAGCCACCAGAGAGAGAGGAGGGGGCCCCGGATGGTGAGTGAACACGGAACCCCTCCTCTCTAAATACACCCCTGATACCTTATTAGTATACTATATTGTGTACAAATATGGTACTGTAACTTTAGCAGGGCCGGATTAAGGTTTGTGGGGACCCCTGGGCAACAAACTTGTAGGGGCCCCTATATACCACCGTTTCTTGTCACCCTAGGAATTTTTTTCTTTATGTTCACCTTAATGCCCCCAGTAGTAATGCCCCTCTTGCAATGCCCACTGTAGAAGTGCCCCTTATGCAATGTCCCCAGTAATGGTCCCCCCTATGCAGTGCTCCTCACACAGTGCCCCCTGTAGTAGTCCTCTTTATGCAGTGCCCCCTGTAGTAGTGCCCCTTATGCAGTGCCCCCTGTAGTGGTCCCCCCTATGCAGTGCCCCTTATATAATGCCCACAGTTGTGGTCCCCCCTATACAGTACCCCCATTAGTGATTATGCATTGTCCCCAGTAGTTATTGCCCCCAGTAGTAGTCCCCCCTATGCATTGCCCTCAGTAGCAGTGCCCCCTATGCATTGCCCCCTGTAGTAGTGCCCCCCTATTTCATTGCCCCCAGTAGTAGTCCTCCCCTATGCAGTGCCCCTTATATAGTACCCCCAGTAGTGTTCCCCCTATGCATTGCGCCCAGTAGTAGTCCCCCCTATGCATTGCCCTTAGCAGTAGTCCCCCCCTATGCATTGCCCCCAGTAGTAGTCCCTCCCTATTAAGTGCCCCCAGTAGTAGTCCCCCCTATTCAGTGTCCTTTATATAGTGCCCCCAGTAGTATTCCCCCAAAAGCATTGGCCCCAGTAGTATTCCCCCCTATACAGTGCCCCCAGTAGTAGTCCCCCCCATGCTCTGCCCCAAGTAGTAGTCCCCCCTATACAGTGCCCCAGTAGTAGTCCCCCCCATGCATTGCCCCTAGTAGCACACACACCCTATACAGTGACCCCTGTAGTAGTCCCCCCCTATACATTGCCCCTAGTAACACACACAACTCCAATACAGTGATGCCTGTACCGCCCCCCCCCCTATGCAGTGACGGTGCCCCTTATCACACACACATAACAAAACAAAAAAATCTTACCTGAATCCCCGCTCCTGATGGGACCGCCACTGTCCGAGTCCCGGCTCTTCTCCTGCACTACAGTATGGGAGAGACGTCATGACGTCTCTCCCATCACCCGCTGCGGGGGAGCTGGATGGTGGAGCTCATGAGTGAGCTCCAGCCGGCTCCCTCAGTTGACGCAGCAGCCAATGAGAGTCTGTCTGACTCTCATCGGCTGCTGTACCATACAGACAGCCGCCGCTGGCGGCTGTGTGTATATCACTGTGTAGTGTGGCCGCACACCCAGCGGTCTACACTACACTAGCGTGGGGACACTAGCGGCAGGTGCAGACAGCAGCCGCTAGTGGGGGCCCCTCCGTGTGCCGCCCCCTTAATCCGGCCATGAACTTTAGTATTTACTGCAAACAACTGTCTAGCCACAACTCTTGAAATAAACGAGATGCCTATACTGCCATAAACCTTGTGCATTTGCTATCCTTATAGATGCTTCCAGGTGTGCAAGAAGCATCCATTTTTAGATGCATTTAATGCTTACATTTTTTGTTACGTAAAATGTGTCCAAAGCCACATAAGCCTCCATTGTGTATATTTAATAGTTTGGAATTCTTGAGAACAAAAGAAACTATATGACAAGAACCAGCGGCGTCATTCTATCTTTCTATCTGTCTTTCACTTTCCGTCACTATCAATTAATCTTACTCAAATTATCTATGTACTTATCTGTTGCGTTCTGTGCATCAAGTCTGTTTCTCAGACACACTTGCAGTGACAGCGCAGAGCTCTCTGTCTGACAGATATCACAGCACATGGCGCAGGGATTATTATTTCTCTTCTCTCAGACTATTTGCTTTCATATCCCCATCAGCCATATGTTTCTCTCTCTGGTGACAGAGGGAAGGAGGATGGCTTTATCATTACTGTTCTAAGGAAGAGAGAGGACAATTTAGGTAATTAAAAGACATGTTGTTCTTTGCAGAAATAATCTAACTGAAGAAGGTGTGAATTATGCAGGGATTGTTGTCTTTCCTAATGATCAGCTGTGTAAAAAAAAGAAAAGAAATGTTTTAAACTGTGCTTATTGAATTGCTAATGTGTTACTGTAGCCTCTATGGCGATGGAGAAATGAGGAAAGACAATGTGACGATATGCCAGTGTCAGGAAATTGAAGACAGTGTTAAGTCTGCTGGACAGTCTCTCTCTTACAAACTATGGCCCTCATTCAGAGCCGTACGCAAACAGCAGTACGCTCGTTGCGTTCCTATGTTGACTAACCGCGACTGCGTCGGTGTAACACTGCGCATGTGCGTACGGCAGATTGCGAGCTTTTTTGGTCTCGTTCGTCAAATAGCGTACAGGAAGTGACATGTCAAATGTGATTGACAGAACAGGGCGTTTTTGGGTGTTGACGGGGGTGGAGATGGAAAAACGCAGGCGTGGCGAGGCGTTTTTGGGGCGTACATCCATTAGCTGATGCGAGCGTAAAATGTGTACGGACCGACTCATACGTCACTGGATGATCCTCTTTCCCTTCAAAATGCTCGCACAGCTTAGGGTCTGGATTACTCGACCACATTGGCGATGGCCTTCTCCTCCATCCCGGCACTCCACGATGTTGCTGCGATTAATCACGGTTGGTCAGAACAACAATTAGTGTTGGAATGAAAACCGGCTTGGTATGTGTTTTGAAAGCAGTTTTTTGTGTTAGCACAAAAGCGTACGCAGGTGGAAATCAGAGCTGCTAATGTGATGATAACACAATCAATTTACGTACATTTGTGGTTGTTTCTTTTGGCCTCAATTTGTTGGTTAGGGCCTATTGTAACAATAATGTCATCATGTTTTTCTGGTTTTTACCTTTTTCTTTTGGCCTGTTGAATTTGCATCGTTGTGTTAAATTTGAAACGTTCCTTAAAGAGCCCTTTTTTTTTTGGGCATGTAAAATGTGGTTTTTGCCAGTTTGTGCCTTTTGGCCCAGGATTAAATGTAATCCATTTTGACAATAATGTGAGAATACAATGTCAGTTTTTAACTTTTTTTTTATTGCTCAAACAAAAAATAAAAAAAAAAAACAATTTGTGGCAAAGTTTTTTTGCAGGGTTCATTCCCAAAGTTACAATAATTGGGCCAACATAAAAGATTTATGAAATGTAGAACACAAAATTAAAAACAATTCACAAGAAAGGAGAGGGAAGTTTTGACCAGAAAGGAATATGAGCCAAGCACAGAAGGAGTGTGGGAAAAGTCGCCATTGCTGTCACCGTTTTTTCACCCGTTTGGCTGGGGGAGGGAGGGTGCCAGACCGGGTCCGGGATGTCATCGGGCTTGCCTGTCCAGAGGCAGATGTTGTGGCCTCTGGACTAGGCACAGGGCTAGGCACATTTGGAGGATTGGCTGATGTTGTGCCAGAGGTGGAGGATCCTGATGTTCCGGCAGGAAGGGAGGTCGGCTCCACCATGTGCTGGCGAACGAGCTGCTCCAGGGCATTGGCGATTCGGATGTTGGCCCTGGTATTTTCCGCCAGGGCCTGACCAATGGTCACGTTGGCCGCAGCATTTTGCTCCAGGGTCTCAGCCACCCGTAGCAGACTGGCGTCCATCCTCTGCAGAATCTCCGTATGGAAATCCGATTTGAAATTGAGTTCTGTGAGGAGGGCCACTGCCTGCGAGGGGGATTGCCCTGGACTGGCTTCTGCAGGGTCCTCAGCCGGATGTACTGGTTCCTCCCCTCCAGCAGAAATTCGGCGGCCAAGGCTCCCCTCTGGAGCAGACTCATCCGCCTGTGTCTCTGTTAGGAAATATGAGAAAAGACTCACATTAGAATCTACATATTGGCCCACTAACATTTCAGAGTTGGTGACATCACAAGATTTACCTGGGACAACATGAGGAGCCGCAAAGTCTGGCATGTCCGTATCCATGTTGGACACGCCAAACACCTCCACAGGCTGCACACACCCCTGTGCCAGCTCTTCTAAATACATCAACTCCAATGACACAGGGGTGGGACCCCCACCTGTCCCCCATGCATGCCTAGCCCTGTCCGCGAGTTTTTGCTTTAGGCGTTATTTGAAGTCGCCCCATCTGTGGGATAAAATGGGAACCATTATCCTTTTGTTTAAAATGGGGTTTGTTTATAGGGGGGGCAAGTGTTTACTTACCGCCGTTTGACATCCCGGGCTAGACGGACATAATCACCCACCCTATTGACAGCAACGGCTACCTCTTCCCACATTCTCCACTTCTGGCTTGTACTCATATTCCTGTCTGCCTGTGGCAGGATGTCCACACACTTCTGAATCAAAACCTCCATCTCCTTTCTTGTGAAATGTTGCTGCCTTTTCTTTTTGGCAGCTTTGGCCGGAATACTGGACCCAGCAGCCTCTTCCATGTCATCCTCCTCACCTATTTGTGTAAATATGCAGATTTCTCAAATTCACAACTTGCCCAATCTTATGTTTCAAATTAATCATTGAGACAAAATGCATGAAAGACTTACCGCCTGACTCTTGTCCATTGTTTCCCTGGTCTGTAGCCATGTCTGAGGTCCAAACAAGAAATACACCAGAATTTAAATGTTGTTTCGTGACGTATTTATACATGCGTCCTTATTTTGCGGCCGCATCATTGATTGTGCGTTCCTATGATCCCTCCTTAATTTGTGCGGGAAACGAAACACTATTTATGGCTTGGTGTGTCTCGAGTCGAGGTGGCGTTTTTGGATTGTTGGAGGTTACCTTGGTTGGAGTTTCTTGTTTGCGGATTAAGGAGTTGGCGTTTGGAGTTTATTTTGTTTGCTAGATTTGCGTTTTTATTTTCCGTTCGCTTTTTTGGGGGATTTTTTTTTGGCCTCGTTTCTTGATTTGGTAAGTTTTGTGAAGTCTAACTTTGGTTCAATTGGTGTCTCCTTTTGTTTGTTATTGTTCTTAATTTTTTGATCCATAATTTCATCTCTTTTTTTTATTTCGGACCCAAAGACCTTTTGATTGGGAATCTTATATATTTGCTCTTGGTAAGTCCATTTTTTAACTTGTATTTGCGAACTAATTAGCGCATTTTTCTCTGTTTGTTTATTAACTTGTATTTGCGAACTAATTAGCGCATTTTTCTCTGTTTGTATAGTGACTTGTATTGGCGAACTAATTAGCGCATTTTTCTCTGTTTGTATAGTGACTTGTATTGGCGAACTAATTAGCGCATTTTTCTCTGTTTGTATAGTCACTTGTATTGGCGAACTAATTAGCGCATTTTTCTCTGTTTGTTTATTAACTTGTATTTGCGAACTAATTAGCGCATTTTTCTCTGTTTGTATAGTGACTTGTATTGGCGAACTAATTAGCGCATTTTTCTATGTTGTTTTTTAACTTGTATTGGCAAACTAATTCGCGCATTTTTCATTGCTTATTCATCCTGTAAAATTGTTTGTGGTTGCCCTTTAGCATTTTTGGCTTACATTTGACCCCATTTTGATGTACTGTGTGCAATGTTGTTTTGCTCTTTGCCCAAATGTGTGTTTCGCCTATTTTATGTTTTGTCTTGCACCAAATTTAGAAACATAAATGCCCAGACTAAACTTTTACAAATTAATATTGGGATTATTTTCAGTTTTGACGTATGATGACAATACCCCGGCATGTAAGCAGCAATGGATGGTATCATCAAGCTAAGTTGTTTTAATTTTCTTTTGGGGTGGGTCCAAGCCTTACATTCAAATCTTGCCATTTCAGGTTGATCTTGGGCGGATTGTTCTGGCCATGCTCCCGGAAGCCGACCAACCTCAATCTCGTCCCAGGCGTAGGCATCGTAGGCGTGCAAGGCCCCAGATATTTCGAACACGTGTCACCCTTTTTGGAATGCCCGATGATGAGGTTTTAAGACGCTACCGTCTTCCTCCCAAAATCATCATAGACACTCTCTCATTAATAGAGAGTGATCTTGAGCGGCAAATTGACAGTCCAACAGCAATACCACCACTTACGCAATTTATGGCGGTGTTACATTTCTGTGTCTCAGGATCGTTTCAAACAACGGTGGGAATAGTGGCGGGCATCTCACAATCCTCCTTTTCCAGGATCCTGAGGGCAGTGATGGAGGAACTTTTCAAGCACCTCCATCATTTTATTAAAATGCCTTTGGATATGGGTTCCCTTAGTGTGGCCAAGGCCAATTTTTACCAAATAGCTGGCTTCCCACACATCATAGGGGTTGTGGATGGTACTCACATACCACTTCAGCCTCCAGCACGGCTGGAGGCAATATTTCGCAACCGTAAACACTATCACTCCCTGAATGTAATGGTGGTATGTGATGCCTCCCTCCAGATCCTGTCCCTGAATGCAAAATTACCAGGAAGTGCACATGACTCCTTCGTCATCCGGCAATCAGGGATATGGCAGAAATTAACCAACCTACAAGCTGGTGATGCGTGGCTTCTGGGTAAGTGGAGACCTTTAGTACATAACAATGTTAAGCTTGATACACAGTGATCCTGATGTTGTCTATTCTTTTTCACAGGAGACAGTGGATACCCTTGCATGCCCTGGCTGCTCACTCCTTATTTGGCTCCCACACCAGGGCCACAAAGTGAGTTTAATACCGCACTTACAGCCACCAGGCAAGGGGTGGAGCACTGTATCGGCCTTTTAAAAGGCCGATTCAGATGCCTCCACCGCTCTGGTGGCGAGCTCATGTATTTGCCGGATATGGTTTCGAAAATTGTGGTCCTGTGTGGGATATTTCACAACATCGCCATAAGGAGTGGTGTCCCAATGCAGCCAGAGGATGCCTTACCTGAGGATGGCCCCCCCGAGGTTGGTCGGAGGTCAGTATGTGGGGGGGCCATATGCGATGATGTGGTGGCCAGATATTTTAGGTAATTATTGTCAAAACAACAGTGTGTATACCCAATGTGTTACGGTTTTTTGGCGTTCATCTTTTTTTATATTAATTCTTGCACCATCTTCTGTTTGTTTGCATAATCTTTGCCACTCCCATGATGACTACTTCCTGCTACCCTTCAAAAACCTTTATGTGGAAACTTCTGGAATATATTATGACACCAATATTGCTACGCCAAATTTGTGAAATCATGTGGGCATGGACCTTCGTCAACCAGTTCTTGATTTGTTGTGTGTTTGTTTCCTGTTTTTGGTATGTGGTGTATTTCTGATTATCACTGTGTGTTTTGTTTGTGAGTAACCACTTTGTTTTTTGATTTCTGTTGTGAATAAATATTTGGAGAGTGTAATTTGTTTCCTTTTTGGGCACGTTAGAAGCAAGTGTAAAAAAACTCCCAAACGTTAATTTTACCTAAGGGGTAACCCAGTAATGAAGCAAGTGGAGCTAAAATGTAATATGTTTTCGGTGTACTAACCAACACACCAAGGAATCCTGTACAATCAGTTGCCTTCGTAAGATTGGCCTAAGCAGATTGGCCACCAAATAGGAACCTTTAAAATGTTGTAAACTATCATGTTTGCCACCCCAAAAAAGGAAAATGACATTGGTACTGGGAGGTGTTTCTTGTGCCTGTTTGCCTTCAAAATACAACACACAATCTGTAGTGAGATTCTTTGGCAATCCTTGCTTGAAGAGTCTACTTATGTCAGTGTAAAGATTCTTGGATTTACTAAAAACGCATGAGACAGAGCGTGAAATAAAACTGATTTATTTGTAAACAATTTGAAAAATACGATTGAGGGAGGTAGGCAGAAAAAACGAGCAGGTAATCGGAATCTGACAGGCCCACTTCCGGTTTGTACTTGTGCGTGCGTTCCCTTCAAGCCATTTCAGGGATGTACGCTCGCTATTTGGCACGCTCGAGTTTGGGGCGGATTTTTAGCTGCGTACGAAAATACGAGCGAGTGCTTGAATTTAAATATTTTTTTACGTACGCCGAACGTACGTACGCCCACTTGCGAGTGGGTCTGAATCAGGGCCTATGTTTAGCATTGCTTTTAATGTACATATTGTATTAGCCAGGCATGCAAGTAGATAGAGAACACTTTTCCGTCAAACTTAATTTGACAGGTACCACGCCCACAACCCACCCCCTAACTCCGCCCCCTGTCACTCCCACTTTCCCTCCCCCTTTTGATATCGCTTCATATAAAATTGATATGGCTTAATATAAATTTTATGTGTCGCGATATCTTTTTGATATCTTTTTGATAGGGCTTTGTTATAAAAATCAAAATCAAATGTATATAAATGCGATAGGATTTGATATAAAATGATATTGGGTTCAATGCTTAAACAGGCAGTATTGTTGTTAAACCTTCGTGATAGCTATAAAAGTAAATACATCTTTATTTAGCAGGCAGCCATGCCTACGAACAAAAGAAACGGTGCGTCGCACCGCGCCGCTAATCGGAAAAAGCGGATGAAAAAGGCGTATTACACGGTATTGAATCTCGGCAGTTATAGCGGCTTTGATAAGTATTATAAGGTCAATAAAGACGCGTTTAAAAGAACGGAAATTAAAAAATGGATGCAAAAACAAGACGCGTATACGTTACATAAACCGGCTAGGAAATTTCGCTTGATTTTGTGAGGTAAATAGAAATACAATTTTACTACTTATGATTTATGGACGACTGTGTGGAGAGCAGATGGCCAGTCAACATCATGTTGTCATGACAATGGGCCTATTTTTATGTGGAGGCCTGGAGCTGGAGCTCCATCCGCCCCATTGTTAATCTGGCCCTGCCTCCTGTGCTTCCCCTCCGCCCCTTCCCTCCCCCTGAGCTTATATAATAATGCCAGCAGTTAGGAGGAGGGCGGGGATCTTGCAGAGCAGGATGCTGGCACCCTTGTGCGGCCGCACACAAGGAACGTACCTCGAGTCAGCCCTGAAGAGGACAAAGCTGTGAGCCGTGATGAATGAGAAACTAAAGAGACAGTGTGAATGTGATGAGAATTGACTGGCTGTATAGTAAATCTAAGACACAAGGGTAAATGTAATAGCCTGCGGAATACAGGCATCGGTGAGTTCTGTGCGAGACTGCCCAATGTTTTAAAGTAGTAGTCATTTAAAAGGTAAAACCAGGTTTATTTTTCTTTTTAAATGACCACTACTTTGAAACATCAGGCAGTCTCGCATCATGCATTGCTTTCTGCAATACTTTAGAGACAATTCCATGAGGCTAGACAGCTACCTTGAGCCCTATATGCTAAAGCAAGAGTGATTGTGAAACATACAGTATTGCCTGTTGCAATACTTAAGAGACCATTCAGTTACCTGGTAGGAATTAAAATAGAGGCAGTGTATTGATGTAACTATCAATAGCCATCTTCAGATCCACCCTTGGAGCAGCAACAAGGTCTTTTGCCAAGCTCCATGCAGGGGGCATCACTCCCACCAGGTTCTTGCCACCATTTATTTAGTACATATTCTGTACTGACTCTTCAATTATAGAAGCCTATGATTTTCATAGTGACACTCTCATATGATTTTACATTATAGATGAGGGTTTCATGCATTGCACCAATACTTAGGTAATACAAACTGTTACTTAGGGCAAATAATATTACAGTATCTGCATGCTGGGCTACCCGGGCAAAGTGGTGAGTGGCCATTCTCAGCAGCTTGCTTTTATTAAGAAATATGGGTAAAAGCATATGTGAAAATGACGTATTCTCAAGATTAAATAATCAAAATAGTGTAATCTGTGGTTTAGCATATCACACTGCACTAAGAAGCAGAATTTGTATGTAGCATGTAACCTGTGCATGCATTCACCTCTCATTTAGTGAACACATGGGGGTTAATTCTGCATTTAAAATTATTTCCTGATTTGCTGTAATGAGCCAACAATATTATTTAATCAAGAACATTCTGTACTGATGACCTGGAGACACTTCAGACACCTGAATGCGGTGGGGATCAATCTGCTTTATTTTTTCTCCCCAATCCATCTTTCTTTCTTATTTATTCTTCATTCATGTTTTTCCAGCTATTATATTTATTTTTACATTACGGTATGTTTGTCCTTTACTCTTTTATACAAGTTGGTATTGCTCATTGTCTTTTCAGCCTGTCCTACAATCCATGTCACAACTATGGTTACTGCAATGAAGATTTGGGGGCCTATTTATTGTGCGTTTTTTTCATAAAATTATGTGGATACTGCAGTTTCTCCATGATTTTATTAATTCTTGCTATGTTCTTAGAAATCTCCTGCAGAAGTCTAATTAGTACTGCAGGTCAAAGACCCCATTATTATCAAAGGGGACAATGATCTTAGGGCCATAACTAGGGGTGTACGGATGGTGCGGCCACGCAGAGTGCAGGGCCTATAACGTCACCCTGCAGCCAGCATCCATTGGATGCAATGGTCAGACACCCTGTTAGTTCACTCCATCTTCAGATGGTGTAAACCGCTTGTGGGCTTATGGAGGCTTTACGATTCCTCTACTGTGCACATGCAAAGACTCCTCCAAAATGCTAGGAAAGTAATTTGCAGGACCGGGTTCAATTGTGCTTTTATATTCAATAAAGCACCACAGCTAAAACTGGATCTGGCTATTTTATATTCCGGGTGGCCCAAAAGTAGGTATACACAATATTGTTTATTGGGCTGAAAGACAACACATTCAATATTATCACACCAACTGTCACCCCAACTGCTGCCAATCATCACTGGCAGTTGGTGTGACAGTTGGTGTGGTTCACTTATTTGAATTAGAATTTGGGACCATGCTGCAGCCCCACCGGTGGAGCCGCCACTGACTGCAGACCCTCCAACATGACCCTTTCCATAAGGTACAAAATGCTCTGCTCCTGGACTTCCCTCTTAATGTATAATTGCAGCCACCTGTGGTGAAACACCTGTCTCATCAATTACCTAGTTCAACACAGGTGACTGCAATCATAAATTAGGTGAGAAGTCCAGGAGCAGAGTGTTTTGTACCTAATGGAATGGGTCATGTTGGAGAGTAGGTGACTGTATACCTACTTTTGGGCCACCCTGTACAGTATAACATATTCCAATTACTGTAGAGACTTTGAGCAAACCTATTATCAGTCATAGTATTTATTTCTAACATATTAAAGTGCATTGTTGTTAGTTAAATATGCAGTGACAATGTGATTGTTTTATTGGATTATTAATAAAGAGCTGTTTTACTTATATAAAGCCTCCTTGTTTCACATGATAAAAATCAGACACATAGGGGTCAAATCAATTTGTGAAAGCGAGTTTGTTTCATGAAGCTCACATTGCATGAATACTTGCACCTGAGAAATGCAAGGTATTCAATTAGTTTTGCGTACGCGATTAAGTTTCACCTGCTGGACTTTTCGCCTTCATCGCATCTTTTAGCCGCAGAAACATATCATGCGCGTACTCGCTATTCGCCCTACTCAATTCCAAAAGACACGAAAACGGTGACGCGCGAAGTCAGAACAGGCGGAAAGTGTTGTCAGAATCGGGGAAATTAGCCTGAACCCCCACAAAAAGATGCAGAAACATTGTGGATCAATGTAGTAGTGCACAATTAGTCCTAATAAAACTGGGGTACTTAAGTTGGTACAATTGCCTCTAATTAGCATCTTTGCAGAAGTGGTGAAGAATTGCATTAAGCAGTTTTTTTTGAGAAAATAAGTAGTCCTGTCAAAGTTGAGGTACTTGAAAATGAGTGCAAGCATATTTTAAAGTCGCTTAAATGAAGTTTTAAAAAACGCACCTGAAGCAAGCACCTGCATTCAAAAAAACACCTCACCCGTACTTGCAGACCCCCAAAAAGTCTATTTCGCTACATTTTATGTTTGTACCCCCATTTTTGCCCCCAAGTTCAAACTACTTTTTAGGGGTGTTCCTCACTTTTTTTTAGGGATTTTTTGACGCAGTTGTCCTTTGGGGGGCTGTTCCAACGGTTCTGAGTGGTTTCCCCACCTTTACACCCCAAAATAAAAAAATGCACTTCTTTTCTCCTGCTATTCAGAGGCAAATCTTTTTCGCCTATTACATTGCATTGCGTTTCCGTGTACGAGAAAAGCATTTGGAATTGAATACGGAGATATTTTTCCAGCTGGCGAAAAGTCGCAATCAGCGATACTTTTTTGCGGATCTCAGATTTTCGCTTCTAATTGAATACGGCCCTTTATTAGAAATGCCAATTAGCAGTACTTGCAGTGAGTTTGTGCGACTTTTCTACAAATTGAGACTTTGGAGCAGTACATGAAAAAGTGGAGAGACCATCCTGGACCACAAAAGAGTTACAACTGAGATAGCAGGACCATATAGTAGGCTGTTAGTGGCCATGAGAAGAGTACTTACTATTCTTAAAAGGTGTCAAATGACTGATTTTTGCACTTTTTATTAATGGTTGAAAAATAATAGCCAGCAAGTTTTTTTTCATCAAATGAAAGTCTTTGCCACAATTTTTGGTACAGAAAAATGTCTGTATAGTAATTTTTCAATGTTTTCAAAGAAGTTTGTAAATATTTGGAATAAACACTTTACTGTACCTCTAATCTTCAAATTCTAAAACCCCTCTCCCATCAATACAACACCTCCACTTACCTGTCCCACATCATTTGCACCTCCACATACCTGTCATATGTTATTTAAACCTCCACATACCTGTCCCACATCATTTACAGTACACATCCACATACCTGTCCCACATCATTTACAGTACACCTCCTCATACCTGTCCCACATCATTTACAGTACACGTCCACATACCTGTCCCACATCATTTACGCCTCCACATACCTGTCCCACATCATTTACACCTCCACATACCTGTCCCACATCATTTAAACCTCTACAAACCTGTCCCACATCATATATACAAAGAAGAAAAGTAAGTAGCTTTAATGGGTGCACTGTGACCCATGTTGGTAATTTAAAATGTAATATTTTTAATAGGTATGTATTAAAATCTCACTATATTAAATTTGCTAAGATGGTGAAATATAAAATGATAGAATTGTGCAAAAGAGATAAAAATGTGTACAATAAAATATGCATATCAAAACCGTTGTCAATTTGTCATTGTTTCAATATGATCTGTGTTTAGTAGCACAGTGTTTCATTACTTATTATAGTTTATTCTGTTATTTATGTTGCAAATAATTATTTCTTAAGGTTAAATGCCTTCATCAGCTCCTAGAAGGAAGTAGCAAATTGTATCAAAAAATGCAGTGAGTAATATTGTGTATAGTCAGTTTTCCAAACTGATACAATGTCTTCTCTTCCTAAACTTAGATGCCTTATCCTTATGTATTGCCATGCAATGCTTATAATGAATATTTGTTAGCTATGCACTATACACAAATATAAGTTGTAGTTCTGAGTCTCTTAACTGTAAGGTTAAATTCCACACAGCAGGTATATGTTAGTATATAATTGGTCAACACACCTAGTATTAATGGGTCTCCACTACACGTGATATATAATAGTAGTAGTTCCCATTATATCATGTGTGTGTGAATCACATACCATAAAAAAAAGATTTTATAGGTAGAAATGTTAACCTTTGTAGCTCTGGGTATTCATGTATACAATAGTGCAGCTGAACCTTTAGGTAATTGTAATCATTCCCAGCACTGCGTATATTGTACATGTATCATTTTATACATCAGTAGCTGGAGCATATGCCTCATATATTTAGCATAGCTTTCACTAATTGTAGGCAATAGCAATTAGTCTCAGCACTATGTATAGTGCATTTATCATTTTACTTTGACATCAATGGCTGGGATTTATATCCATTTAGCAACATATTTAACATCAAATTTTAGTTACATGACAATGACAATCCGTTACAGATATGGCTGTTTCACCAGTCAGGCTTTCTCAAGGCCGTAATTGCCTAAAGGTTCAGCTGCACTATTCTATACATGAATACCCAGAGCTGCAAAGGTTAACATTTTCACCTATAAAATCTTTTTTTATAGTATGTGATTCACACATACATGACATAATGGGATCTACTACTATTATATATCACATGTAGTGGAGACCCATTAATACTAGGTGTGTTGACCAATTATATACTAACATATACCTGCTGTGTGGGATTTAACCTTACAGCTAAGAGACTCAGAACTACAACATATATTTGTGTATACTGCATAGCTAACAAATATTCACTATAAGCATTGCATGGCAATACATAAGGATAAGGAATCTAAGTATAGGAAGAGAAGACATTGCATCAGTTTGGAAAACTGACTATACACAATATTAGTCACTGCATTTTTTGATACAATTTGCTACTTCCTTCTAGGAGCTGATGAAGGCATTTAACCTTAAGAAATAATTATTTGCAACATAAATAACAGAATAAACTATAATAAATAATGAACCACTGTGCTACTAAACACTGATCATATTGAAACAATGATAAATTGACAACGGTTTTGTTTTGCATATTTTATTGTACACATTAATTTTCATCTCTTTTGCACAATTCTATCTTTGTATTTCACCATCTTTGCAAATTAATATAGTGAGATTTTAATGCATACCTATTAAAAATATTACATTTTAAATTACCAACGTGGGTCACAGTGCACCCATTAAAGCTACTTACTTTTCTTCTTTGTATATGTGATTTCTATAATGTTTAAGTAGTGGGTAGCACCTCAGCAAGCTTTATATTTATTCTGTCAATACAGATGAATTGATTAACAGCTAATTGGAGAGAGGACAAATAAACCTGTTAACTATTAATAACAAAATAGATGGCTGGTGCAGGATTGGTGCTCTATTTGTAACTAGTGTCCACATCATATACACCTCCAGGAGGAGCCTAATTTGTTGACTGGCCTGGTGCACGCTAGCAGAGCACTGTGCACCAGAGTAGATAGCTTGTGTGTAAGGATAGCCATCAAACATTAATGGGTAACAAGAATCAATGGTTAACCACTGATGGTACGTTTCCCATAGATTCCAAAAGATCGTATGGTTCTCTACCATAGATGGTACAGTGGACCTCATTCAGAGTCGGTTGTGAGCACCAATGCGCTCGTAACCGACTCGATGGTTTGGCTTGTGCATGTGCAGCCGCCGCGCTGCGCGTGCGCAAGCCCCGGAGTGACAGAGAAACTCTGTCGCTCCGGAGCTTATTACCAAAGGGGCGGCTGTCGATGTTGGGGGATGGTTTCCAAAATGGAGGCATTCCTTTACGAATGCCTACCATTTTGTGGGCAGCCACACTGACATCATCAGTGATGTCCATGGGGACCTTCCTGCTCCATCAGAGCAGACAGCTCCCTGGGGCTTACGGGTGCCCAGACCCAACCTTAGGGTCTGGTCGTAAGCCCTGATGGTCGCGATGGTGATCACCATTGCGACCATCAACCTGGTCAGTCGTTAAGCTGTGGTGGTAACCCACAACTTATGATCAACAAGGAGGTGGCTGTTCAGGATGCAAGCGGTTGCCCTGATTCAGTGGGACCGCTTACATCTAACGACCACCTCTGAATGAGGGCCAGAGTCTCACCAATGTTCTTTTTGTCATATGTGACTAGTGAAGTGAGTATTAGAGCTGGGATGTTCAACAATGGGCGAAACCATCAATTGTTCCCTTGTCGATAGTTTCATACTATCATGGTTAAACACTAATGGTATCATCAATGTTGACAATTGATGGTTAACCCACCAATGGCCATGACTACTTGTATGCTGCAAGCCAGAAGCAGAGAGCCATGAGCCAACTGCTATAAAAGGGGCTGAAGGAGCAGTTGATGTGCTGTGTTAGGTAACTGGCCAGGAGCTGGATCTACCTGTTTTGCTCCAGTTGGGCTGGCTGGAGCTTTGGAGTCTGGACTATGGCTGCTACATTAGATTGGAGGAGCGGCTGAAGGGATCTTCCATTTCACCCCACTTAATGTGGATGGAGAGCTCAGGTTGTGGGATAGACCCTTAGGCTTAGTCTAGTCTGTCAGGGTTTAGCCTAGGATCGGTCGTTACTCACCCCAGCATGGCTTCCCCTGACTACTCAGGTGGTCAGACGTCAGGTGCAGCAGCGGGTGATGCACTGAGGATTCTGCCTTAGGTGCTCTGGGATTTCCATGTGCTGCTATGTGTCTTGGTTACCAGGGTTACCGTCATGGGCGCCACCATGATAGTCCTTCTCACCTGACTGTTCCTTCAAGCAATGGTAGCGTGGTCTCGGTCAGCTGACGCTGTCCTCGTATGAACTGGTACCATAGGGTAAATATACTGGGCTCTGGCCACCAGGAAGTTGACTGTACAACATCATTACTACTGGTGTATGTTTGCCGTCACTTCGTTCCAGGTTCCTGTTCCTTGCTATCGAGTCTTCTCCAACTTCTATCACACTCTGGTGCATCTCCATTCGCACTCTGTGTACTCAGTGCACTTTAACTAAGTACAACCACTGTGTCTTCCTCCGGAGCATCTGGCATCACACTCCATGTACTCAATACACATTAACTGAGGACAGTCCCGTGTCATCCTCCGGAGCATCTGGCATCGCACCCCGTGTACTCAGTCCACATCTCCCGAGTGTAACCACTGTGCCATCCTCTGGTGTGTCTCATCGGACCCCATGTACTCAGTCCATATCTAACGAGTACAACCACTGTATCATCCTCCAGTGTGTCTCAATTCACACCCGTGTACTAAGACCACATCCATCAAGTACTACCACTGTGTCATCCTCTGGTGTGTCTCAGTTTACACCTCGTATATGCAGTACAACCAAGTACAACCATTGAGTCATCCTTCTGCTCCAACGGTATCCCAGGATCTGCACTCTGTGCATTCAGTGCTCAACTATTTTAGTGCCATCACTATCCTCTTCCAGTGGCAGCAGAGTATCCTACTCCTTCGTGGACGTTCCCTCCTGTCTTTATGTATATCCCTTCAGGAAGCAATTCCCATTGTGCCAACTCTGTACCTATAGGTACAGAACCTACACTTGTACTTCTCCAGAGTACATCCTCTGAGCCGTAGCGGTGTACCTCTCTCCATTTCTCACTCGTATTGGATACCGAATGAAAGGGCCACGACCTGCTTGCTAGGAGCAGCTAAACCCATATCCTGCTTGGTGGGGTCACTGGTGAACACCTCATGGCAGGTTAGACTCCGAGCTTTTGGTCAGGTCTCATCAAAATCCAATACTTGTGGATGAGGAGAACTTACATTCAGGGCTCTTGCCTCTGATTCCTCTTCCAACCTGGGACCTCAGCTTTCAACCCCTCAGTAGGGGATTCCTCAGAGCTGGGCGTGACACAGTCTGAGGTTCCTCTACACTGCCCACCCTCAGGTTCTGGCTGGTGGGATCAGTAGTGCAGCAAAGGACCCAGCCTGAGATGAAGTGAAGTAGGGCAGAGATTGGGGGTGCTCCCACCCCTCTTTAGTGTGCAGCCAGCAGGGGCCGCCCCATTATTGTGACAGCTGCCAAATTCTCAGCAGAACAGTAAGAGAATCAGAGCTATCATGAGATATTGATGTACTGATTGAGTTGGAGAGTCATCAAGGGTATGGTACACAGGAAGTTTATTTTTACCTGCCTCCACATACATCTACATCTAACAAGGCAGCAGTGTCAGTAAGAAAGCCAGGCAGCAGTGTTCCCCTGAAACAAGGTTAAATTGGATTCTGCAGAGGGATAATAATTGGTTTTAAGCAGGGATCTGGCATTTTGACTGCACTTTAACAAGAGGCACAATCTAGGTAAGTCCTAAAAATGTTTATACTGTAGTGCAGCTAAGGGTTGATTTTTGGGGCGTGGGTCCTCTGGATTGATTTGGTTGGGCTGCTTCAGGGCATCGCATTATATACACATTCTTCTTTTCTTTCACTTTTAGCACTTCCATTGTTTGTTTAATATATATGTATTATTTTCACATCTTTATTTCTCTCCTCCCTACATGCAGCAGCAGCTGCTCTTATCTATCCTACACCTTTTTACACTTCACCTTTCCTTATTGGAGCGATGCCCTGGGGTGGCTCAGCTGGGCTGGTTTGGGGGTGTCCTGCGCTCTGGATTTCAACCCCAGTAGGTTAGGGACCTACCCTCAGAGGCTACCTGGGCGCGGTGCGTAGGCCCATAACCATGGCCATGATTATGCCAAAACCTCTTTTATTATTTGCAAAATGCTATTGCAAAATTTATTATATAGAATGAGTAATGTTGGAGTTGTGCATCTGTAAATCTTTTTTGTTTGTTTGCAACACTAGTCTCCACAGGTAGCACCTCCCATTACATATATTTTCAGGGTGTGCAGTCTAGGGCCCCCCTTTTCCACATATTATATTTAGTGTGTTCTTATGCACACTTGAAGGTATGAGACGCCTTCAATCTAGGCTAGCACCCTTTCCCACCTGTCCCTAATTGGTTTTAAGCAGGGATCTGGCATTTTGACTGCACTTTAACAAGAGGCACAATCTAGGTAAGTCCTATCAATGTTTATACTGTAGTTCTGCTAAGGGTTGATTTTTGGGTTGTGGGTCCTCTGGATTGATTTGGTTGGGCTGCTTCAGGGCATCGCATTATATACACATTCTTCTTTACTTCCACTTTTAGCACTTCCATTGTTTGTTTAATATATATGTATTATTTTCTCATCTTTATTTCTCACCTCCCTACATGCAGCAGCAGCTGCTCTTATCTATCCTACACCTTTTTACCCTTCACCTTTCCTTATTGGAGCGATGCCCTGGGGTGGCTCAGCTGGGCTGGTTTGGGGGTGTCCTGCACTCTGGATTTCAACCCCAGTAGGTTAGGGACCTACCCTCAGAGGTTACCTGGGCGCGGTGGGTAGGCCCATAACCATGGCCTTGATTATGTCAAAACCTCTTTTATTATTTGCAAAATGCTATTGCAAAATGTATTCTATAGAATGAGTTATGTTGGAGTTGTGCATCTGTAAATCTTTTTTGTATGTTTGCAACAATAGTCTCCACAGGTAGCACCTCCCATTACATATATTTTCAGGGTGTGCAGTCTATGGCCCCCCTTTTCTGTATATCCCTTCAGGAAGCAATTCCCATTGTGCCAACTCTGTACCTATAGGTACAGAACCTGTACTTGTACTTCTCCAGAGTACATCCTCTGAGCCGTAGCGGTGTACCTCTCTCCATTTCTCACTTGTATTGGATACCGGATGAAAGGGCCATGACCTGCTTGCTAGGAGCAGCTAAACCCATATCCTGCTTGGTGGGGTCACTGGTGAACACCTCATGGCAGGTTAGACTCCGAGCTTTTGGTCAGGTCTTATCAAAATCCAATACTTGTGGATGAGGAGAACTTACATTCAGGGCTCTTGCCTCTGATTCCTCTTCCAACCTGGGACCTCAGCTTTCAGCCCCTCAGTAGGGGATTCCTCAGAGCTGGGCGTGACACAGTCTGAGGTTCCTCTACACAGCCCACCCTCAGGTTCTGGCTGGTGGGATCAGTAGTGCAGCAAAGGACCCAGCCTGAGATGAAGTGAAGTAGGGCACAGATTGGGGTGCTCCCACCCCTCTTTAGTGTGCAGCCAGCAGGGGCCGCCCCATTATTGTGACAGCTGCCAAATTCTCAGCAGAACAGTGAGAGAATCAGAGCTATCCTGAGATATTGATGTACTGATTGAGTTGGAGAGTCATCAAGGGTATGGTACACAGGAAGTTTATTTTTACCTGCCTCCACATACATCTACATCTAACAAGGCAGCAGTGTCAGTAAGAAAGCCAGGCAGCAGTGTTCCCCTGAAACACGGTTAAATTGGATTCTGCAGAGGGATAATAATTGCATACAGTATGGTTATATTGTAGTTCCCAGTACCCACAACACTGAAGCAACAGACTTGTGCCGCTGGTAGTTTTTGAAGTTAGACTATTATTAAAGAAATGAAGTTACTGCAGAATATAGACACCAAATTAAAGAACGACCTCTAATCATTCAAAATTGCAATCGGTAATTAATAAAACCGAGCTCAGCAAATATTATAACTTTTAAGAAAGTGAGTGAACTTAAAGTCCAAAGTAAATAAAACCCAGGATTTGTGGACAGAGAAGGGCACCAACATTTACAGTAACTGGCCAGTAGAGTATAAAATAGTGATGTTTAAGTGTATGATATACAGTAATGCAATGCTAATAATGTGATAGTATATACAGGGGGAATGGGTATGAAATACCGGCAGCTGAGTAGCTGCCGGTTCATATCCCAACAGCAGCATCCTGAGGTTCAACATCCCGACAGGGGCTCATAAGTATATTAACCTTCCCCTCTCCCTACCCTAACCCTCCCTTAGTGGTGCCTAACCCTAACTTCCCCCTGGTAGTGCCTAACACTAACCTCCCCCCAGTAGTACCTAACCCTAACCCCCCCTGCCCACACCCTAAACCTAACCCTCCCAGGGGTTGCCTAACCCTTAAGCCCCCTATGTGGTGCCTAACCCTAATCCCCCTCCCCAGAGCCTAACCTATCCCTCCACTGGGGTGCTGTCAGAGTTCAGCCGGGGATCGGCTGTCCCTTACCGTCATGCCAGCTTCCTCTGACTTCCCGGGCAGTCGGGTGGGTGGCGCGGTGACGTGGGAGGAGCTGAGCATTCACCCTGTAGCTGTGGTGTCAGGCGACCCGGTGAGCGGGGATCGCAGTTTCCGTCATGGGCGCCGCCATGACACTTTCCCTATGTCAGTACTTCCTTCCCTGAGTGGCCCGGCTGGTCAGCTGACGCTGTGGGCCTATCAGCAGGCTTCCAGGGGTATATATATATCCGGCTCCTGTGCTCCAGGTAGTTGCCTGAACAATCATTGTTGCCGCTAGTGTAACTAGAGGAGTCTCGTTCCAGGTTCCCGTGCTTCCAGTGTGTTTCTTCCAGAGCTTCTAAGCTATCTCACCACAGTGCCTTTACTATCAACAGCTTGTGCGCAAGTTTAACCTCCATCTCTCTACAGTGCCTTTACTATCAACAGCCTGTGTGAAAGCTAACCTCCATCTCTCCACAGTGCCTTTACTAATCAACAGCCTGTGTGCAAGTTTAACCTCCATCTCTCCACAGTGCCTTTACTAATCAACAGCCTGTGTGCAAGTTTAACCTCCATCTCTACACAGTGCCTTTACTAAGCAACAGCCTGTGTGCAAGTTAACCCTTCATCTCATCACAGTGCTTTTACCATCACAGCCTGTGTGCAAGTTAACCCTTCATCTCATCACAGTGCTTTTACCATCACAGCCTGTTTGCAAGTTAACCCTTCATCTCATTGCAGTGCTTTTACCATCACAGCCTGTTTGCAAGTTAACCCTTCATCTCATCGCAGTGCTTTCACCATCACAGCCTGTGTGCAGGTTAACCCTTCGGCTCATTGCACCCTAGTGCATGTTCTCCGGCCGGCAATCCGGTATATACTTTGTGGGATATCCAGCTGTTACCTCAGCCTACCAATAAATCTCCACACCTCTCTAGCCAGCACCTCAAGTGCCTTTCTCCAGCCAGGAGTTCTATCCCACTCACCACGTGCCTATTCCAGGCATTACCCTTGGGCCACGGGTGTTTTGATTCTCTTTTCCCTGCAGGCCTTGGTCACCAAGTCAAAGGACCGTGACCTGCTTAAAGGGAGCCGCACAAGCCCATATCCCGCTTGGAGAGGTCACTGGCGAACACCTCCTTGTGAGTTAGACTCCGCACCATTGACTAGGTCTAGCCAATGACCAAGACTTGTGGATGCGGAGATCATACGTCCAGGCCCCTCGCCTTCGCCTCCTCCCTGGGCCTCAGACCTCGGCTTTCAAAAACCCGCCGCCCAGCGTGACAAGTGCCTACCCCTAATTTCCCCCCCATGGGGGCCTTAACCCAACCCTCCCCCCACCATGGCTAACGTTTACCTGTCCCCGCTTATCTTAGTTCGGGATGCTGCCTGTCAGGATTTCGGCATTGGGTTAAAGATAGGCGTTGGTATTACGATGCCTATCTTTAATCCCGAGTTAGGCTTTCGACATCAGGATTCCAATGGCTGGCATCATGCACGTAGGTAAATTCACTACATCCCTTACAGGGATAGATGAAAGTGATAGAAAGTAGGTGTAAGCCAGTGTCAAGGGGTTAAAACCCCATTTGCTGATTTTATTGCCACAGGAGGCTATAAGAGGGAACATTAGAAAACCTTACTATATACTGTACAGAAAGTGTTATAAAACTCTGTAGAGGATTTTATGTGGACATAAATTCTAACTGTTGTAATTTAACTTGTGTTTCTCCTTCATCCACTAGGGGACACTGGAGGCTTCATGACAGTGGGGTATAGATGTGTGCTACCTGGCACTTTATGTGACTATCTCCTTCCCTTTTATACCCCCCTACAAGCCAGTCTTATTTATGTGCCCAAAGGAGCTGGTCATACTTTGGGCTTCTCCTCAGGGAATTGTTTAGTTTAATAGATAGATAGTTGAAGAAGATGCTGAATACAAGCATTGAGGACATGACAGGCACCTGACTTCCCCTGCCTATCTGCGACAATGGAGCTGCCATGAGGACCCTATCGCAGCTGCTTGCGGCTCGCGCATGGGTCCTCAGCTATGGAGACCACTCTCTCTGGGGTAGTACCAGGACAAGCTGCATGCAGTGCACATTGCGGTCCCCCATTAGCCTCACTTCCTCCGGTAGCCTAGGCAGTGACTGTGAGTATATCCTGGCTCCCTGACTAGCAGGGGTTGCTAGGCACAAAAACGGCGTGTTTGCTAGGCAGCGGCAGTCTGCGGGCACCATATTCAGTATTTAAAACGGACGCCATAGCATGGGGCAGAGTCTAACGCTGAGGTCTGCTCCTTGCTGCCAGCTGTCCCAGCGCTTCCATAGCACAGCCAATGGCCATTACAGTACTGCTGCTGCTGCTGTTGGGCTGCGCTGATCATTTTGTCAGCTCTGAGACTGAGATTTGTGAGTGATCAGTGGGTTTAGGCTTTATAGGAGCACAGTGTAATTACTTCTGTGATTTATACATAAGCACTGCTAACAGCGCTGTTTGGGCGGATGTGGCTCTCCTCCCTCTATGCCCTTATCTCCTGCTATATATCTCAGACTCTACTCTTACACTGTCCACTACACTACTGTATTGTATTTCTGTCAGTGTTGTGTAACCTGGCTGGAAGAGGATCTACAGCTTCACAGAAAACTTTTTCTTGCACAAAATGTGCAGAAAAGATTACACAGGGACAATCATCTAGCTCCCCGTTGTGTGACAGTGGTGATTCAGAGCAGCAGGGTCAAGGATCCCCCCAGACACAGGAACTGCCATCTTGGGTGGCACAGTTCTCTTCTGTTATGTCACACCTGTCTGCAGAACTGGAGGCCTCTCGTAAGGATAGAGAGGTTTCCAGGTCTTTGAGTTCTACCTTCTCCCCCCCTGAACCAGCCTGGGCTCGTTCCCTAGCTAAGTCAGTGGAGGGGCTCACAAAAGCCATGACCACGTCCCACACCCCTTCTGAAAGGGGACTTCACCACAGGTTCCCAAGAAGAGGCTGTCACCCTCAGTCCTACAGTCATACGAGTATGAGGATATGCCCCCACTAGAGGAGGGCGGGTTTCATGATTCCAGGGAAGAATAGGTCCCGGAAGATCTGGAACCTTTGTCCCAGGGTATAGAAGCTCTGATTTTTGCAATACGCCAGGTATTAAACATGGAGGAAGAGGACCAGGGTTCTGCTCGGCCATCTATCTTTAGTAGAAAAGAAAATACAGGCTGCCTCCTTTCCAGCATCTGAATCCACTGCCTTGAAACACCCGAATAAAAAGTTCCAGGTATCCCGTTGACTTTAGTTTGTCACGGCCAGGGTTTCTCGGCATGGTGGTCACCGGGTATTACCTGTGAGGTCATTGTGGCGAGGGGTCTCTGGCAGCGGTGCTGGTGTTTGGCGAGGGGCATTGCCTGTGCGGGGTTCTGTGTGGGCACATTGTCACTGAGGCCTGGTGAGGCCTGGCGGTGTTTCCATTCCGTCTGGCATGGGCGCCACCATCTTGCCTCCGGTCATGTGATTCAAGCTGTCCAATCCTGGTGGGTCATGTGCTCTTTCCAGCCAGTCACAGCGCGGCACTGAGTATTTAGGAAGGTCCAGAGCCTTCCTTCCTTGCCAGTGCAACGTGTTTCTCAGCTGCGGCTGGGAGACAGAGTACCTGTGCCTTACCTGTCTGCCTGGAAGCGCTATTTTGCCTGTTACCCTGTCTGCTCCAAACCTGCTGGACTCACACTGCACCCTCCATTTACCTATCACCTGCCTGAGCACCTGAACCTGCTGTTTCCCTGCACCTTGCCTCAAACTCTACTCCCAGCTGAACTCCATTACCTCTGCCTGCACTTCAATACAGCTCACCATACCAAGCATACTGGACATTTCCTGCCTGTCACTATCTGGACATTCTCCCATTTACCCCACCACAGTCATCAAGTGCACTTTAGTGCTAAACCTGGACATTTTTCTTTTGCCATTCCCATGTCTGCTAAATCAGTATTAAAAGCTCCACCTTTTTATTTAAATCTGCTTCTGTGTCTGCTCCTATCACCACCCAGGGTCCACAATAAACCCAGACCCTCACAGTTTGCACTGGCCTCATGGATCTGGCCATGGAACAGGAGTCTGGAGTGGATTTAGTTCACTTTATTGCTGGTCGTTTAGAAAACCTGGAAACCATGCAGCATCAAATGGCTCAGTTTCTTCAAGAGATGTCTAAGCGGCAAGATAATCTGCAAACTTCGTTAACCACCCCTGGGGTATCAGCAACTACACCTCCTCCTGTGCCTGGTAATACAGGGACCAGGGTATCCCCTCGTTTACACCTACCTATGCCAAGCAAATTTGATGGCAATCCTAAACTCTGTCGTGGTTTTTCGGACCGTCTAAAAGATGATCTGATTACCCGTGAGCTTCCCACTAATTTAAATGAGATGATCTCACTCTGCAATAAAATTGACTTACGCTTCAGAGAACGTCAGGCTGAAAAGCACAGAACTGACCGGCAAAAGTCATTCTTTCCTCCTTTGCCTACCCGTCCACCCCATCCTCCTATAGATCAGGAGCCTATGCAGGTGAACCAAACCTATCTCTCCAAAAAGGAACGTCAGAGAAGGATGCTAAAGAACCTCTGTCTATACTGTGGAGATTCGGGTCACCTGGTGGCCTCCTGCTCCTGTAAATTGGGTAAATGCCCGTTCCTAACTGAACCTGGGGACATCAAGTTAGGAGTTATGAGCCCGTTCTCTAATACTAAAGATTTCAAAATTAATCTAGCTTTGGATCTTAAGCCTAAGCCTGTTTTTGTTTCTGCTCTATTGGATTCTGGAGCAGCCGGAAACTTCACGACTTCTAGTCTAGTGGATAAACTACAGATTCCTTGTTCATCTCTCAAGCACACCATTTCCCTGACCTCTGTAGATGGATGGACTCTAGCTAAAGGAGTAGTCACCAAAGAAACTTGACCAGTATTAGTATGTATTGGGTCACTCCACTCTGAGTCTTTAAAGTTCTTAGTGATACCTGAGGCTTCCCAAGAAATCATTTTAGGACTACCATGGTAATGCCAGCATAATCCCAGGATAGACTGGTGTTCAATGCAGATTCTTTCATGGGGAACCGACTGTCAGAAATCCTGTCTTCCCAAGATACGACCTGTAAGAAAGACAGCTTCATTAATATCTCCAGCTATTCCCAAGGAGTACCAGATATTCTCTGATGTTTTCTCCGAACAACAGGCGAATGTCTTACCTCCTCACAGAGAATGGGACTGTCCAATCGAGCTGATGCCTGACAAGATGCCACCCCGTGGTCGCACCTTACCTCTATCCTTGCCTGAGACACAAGCCATGTCTGAATACATCCAGGACAATCTAGCGAAAGGGTTTATTTGACCTTCCACCTCTCCTGCTGGAGCTGGGTTATTTTTCGTCGGCAAGAAGGATGGTGGGCTAAGACCTTGTTTTGACTACCGGGGCCTTAATGACATAACAGTCAAGAATCAATATCCTCTTCCCCTGATCACAGAGCTGTTAAACAGAGTCAAGGGGTCCATCATATTCTCAAAGTTGGATCTGAGAGGGGCATATAATCTCATCCGTATTCATGCTGGTGATGAATGGAAAACCGCCTTTAATACAAGAGATGGACATTTGAATACCATGTGATGCCCTTTGGGTTGTGCAATGCCCCTGCCGTGTTTCAGGGATTTGTTAATGAAATTTTTGCGGGACTTGCTGTATGTCTCGGTTGTAGTTTACCTGGACGATATACTGATTTTTTTCGTCTTCTGTAGAGAAACATCATGAACATGTGAAGGAAGTATTATCCCATCTAAGAAAGAACTACCTTTACTGCAAATTGGAGAAATGTGTCTTTGGAGTACCCAGTGTGCCATTCCTTGGTTACGTCATCTCCAGCTCCAGTCTAGAAATGGATCCCAAGAAGGTGCAGGCAATTTTGGATTGGTCCCGACCTCAAACCTTGAAAGCCATCCAGAGATTGCTTGGGTTCGCCAACTACTATCGACGTTTTATTAAAGGATTCTCCTCATTATTGGCTCCCATCACCGCTCTGACCCGTAAAGATGCTAATCCTGCCCTATGGTCACCTGAGGCAGAGACTGCCTTCCAGCTTTTAAAACAGGCTTATATTTTAGCTCCAGTCTTACGTCAACCAGATTTGGACAGGCCTTTTCTATTGGAAGTGGATGCGTCTTCAGAGGACGTGGGGACAGTTCTTTCCCAGCGTATGAGGATAATTGAGTTCATCCCTGTGGGTTCTTCTCCAAGAAGTTTTCTCCTGCCGAGAGAAATTATGCCATAGGTGAACAAGAACTCCTGGCAGTGAAATTGGCATTAAAAGAATGGAGATACCTGCTGGAAGGGGTTAAGTTCCCCTTCACTGTTTTCACAGATCATAGAAACCTCCTATTTCTCAAGAATCTCCAGTGCGTGAGTCCTCATCTGGCCTAATGGGCAATATTTTTTGCTCGGTTCCAGTTCACCCTGACCTTCCGGTCTGGAGCCCTTAATCAAATGGCAGATGTTCTGTCCAGATCTCTCATCTGTGATGACAAATCAGAGAATCAACAAAATACCCCTGTCTTGGAGTCAAGAGTATTTGCCACCCTACAAGTACAGCCTCCCACAGGGAAGTCCTTTGTGGCCCCAGAGTTAAGGAAGCAGCTCCTCACCTGGGCTCATTCCTCTCGCTTTGCAGGTCACTCAGGTACCCAGAAAACCTTGGAATTTTTAAAGAGAGGCTATTGGTGGCCAGCCATGAAAGCGGATGTGTTGGAGTTAATTTCTTCATGCTCCTTGTGTGCTCAGCATAAATCTTCACATCAGGCTCCGGCTGGTGAGTTGTTGCCACTACCTATTCCGTCACGTCCATGGACGCATTTCTCCATGGACTTTGTCACAGATCTGCCGAATTCTCAATGGTTCACTACCATCTGGGTCATAGTAGACCGATTCTCAAAAATGGTCCATTATATACAACTAAAGAAATTGCCTTCAGCTCCTGACCTAGCTCATTTATTTGTTCAACATATATTCCGTCTCCATGGTCTTCCTGCTGAGATAGTCTCTGACTGTGGTGTCCAGTTTACAGCAAAATTCTGGAGAGCCTTATGTTCAGTATTACAAATCAAGCTAAATTTTTCTATGGCTTATCACCCACAAAGCAATGGTTCCACTGAGAGAGTTAATCAAAACCTTGAGACCTTCCTGTGAATTTTTATGACATCTTCTCAAGACAATTGGTCTGCATTGCTACCATGGGCTGAATTTGCACATAATGCCTCCTACCACTCTTCCACAAAACAAACCCCATTCCAAGTGGTTTACGGCCTTCATCCTCGAGTCCCTGAAATTCAAAGCCTGCCCGTCTTTGATGTACCTGCTGTGGAAGACATTGTTAAGAAGTTTGCATCAATCTGGACTCAAGTTCGTGCTGACCTGGAGAAGGCATCCTCCCATTACAAATTTCAAGCTGATAAGAAGTGTAGGATAGTACCACATATGCAAGTTGGAGACCAAGTCTGGTTGTCGACCCGAAACCTATGGCTCAGAGTACCATCTATAAAATTTGCTCCATGCTTCATTGGGCCCTTCTTCATCATAGAAATCATTAACCCAGTGGCTTATCGCCTTCAGTTGCCCCCCTTACCTGAAAATCCCCAATTCCTTTCATATCTCCATGCTTAAACCCCTGGTCTTGAACAAATTCCAAAGAGACCTGTCTGCTTCTCCCCGTGTCAAGAATGCAAGAGGCGTGGAGTTTGAAGTTTCTCAGGTTCTGGATTCCCGTATCCGCAGAGGACATCTGCAGTACCTGCTGGATTGGAGGGGATATGGCCCAGAGGAGCGTTGTTGGACTGATGCCAGTGATATCCATGCTCCTGCACGGATTAAGAGGTTCCATGCCGCCCATCCGGAAAAGCCTGGTGAGTGTCCTGAGGCTACCCATAAGGGGGGTGTACTGTCACGGCCAGGGTTTCTTGGCATGGTGGTCACCAGGTATTACCTGTGAGGTCTTTGTGGCGAGGGGTCTATGGCAGTGGTGCTGGTGTTTGGCGAGGGGCACTGGCTGCGTGGGGTTCTGTGCGGGCACATTGTCACTGAGTCCTGGTGAGGCCTGGCGGTGTTTCCGTTCTATCTGGCATGGGCGCCGCCATCTTGCCTCCGGTCATGTGATTCAAGCTGTCCAATCCTGGTGGGTCATGTGCTCTTTCCAGCCAGTCACAGCGCGGCACTGAGTATTTAGGAAGGTCCAGAGCCTTCCTTCCTTGCCAGTGCAACGTGTTTCTCAGCTGTGGCTGAGACAAAGAGTACCTGTGCCTTACCTGTCTGCCTGGAAGTGCTATTTTGCCTGTTACCCTGCCTGCTCCAAACCTGCTGGACTCACCCTGCACCCTCCATTTACCTATCACCTGCCTGAGCACCTGAAGCTGCTGTTTCCCTGCACCTTGCCTCACACTCTACTCCCAGCTGAACTCCATTACCTCTGCCTGCACTTCATTACAGCTCAATATACCAAGCATACTGGACATTTCATGCCTGTCACTATCTGGACATTCTCCCATTTACCCCACCACAGTTATCAAGTGCACTTTAGTGCTAAACCTGGACATTTTCTTTTGCCATTCCCATGTCTGCTAAATCACTTATTAAAAGCTCCACCTTTTTATTTAAATCTGCTTCTGTGTCTGCTCCTATCACCACACCAGGTCCACAACAAACCCAGACCCTCACATAGTCCTCCTACTATGAATTCCTATTAATCTTTATACCCTAATGTCGCTATTTAGCGTTGCGTACACACAAGAAATAATTGCTTTCTAGACTTTGATTGTGGTTCCAAAGCACAAAATTATATTATTCACATAAAAGCATATAGTTACACACCTTGATCTATAACACAATTAGTGCAAAGGTTATACAAAATATATAAGTCACAGTTGATACATACACATGCGCTCTGGATCCAGATTTCCTGGCATCAACTATGAAACCTCCGCCAACAGAGAGAAAGATGACTAACTACCAGATCTAGAGTGCTTGCATATGTAGCCTTGCAGAGATAGGCAATACAATAGAACGAGTTGGCATAATCCCATTGGTTCTTCCTCCTGGTTCTTCTGTTAGGTTACAGTTCATAGGTCAGTTTGTATTGTAATAGTTCAGCCCTCCAACAGCTCTTTGTGTGCGTTTTCCCACCGAAGAACAAATCTAAACTGGCTAATAAACATTACATTACAGAGTACATTTAAATGCCTATCTCTCTATGATCCATAACTTGCAAATGCATGTTGCGATTTCCTTGCCAATGGAACCGGATGTCTGCAAATAAACAGTGGTTTAGAATGGCACCAAACATGGTCTGCTTATCATGTACTAAACCTTAGATACCAAATATATGTATTTCACAATAGACTTGATATGTATAAAACATCTAATATTAACCTTAATGCTTAGGGAACCTTTTTATAAGTTTTGGTATGTGTAAGTGTAAGGATATTGCGTGTAGTCGCTAATATGCGTGGTGCTTTTTATGTGCAGAGTGTTTTAATAAACAGCGCAACTGTGAGCTGTGCATCTTATATATTATATGTATGATTTAATGTGCGTATGGGGTATGGTAGGACTTTTAACAATATGCGGTAGCAATGCAGTCGCACCATGCTAATAATAGCATATTAGCATTGCACACAATGGTTTCATGCTGACGACGCAAGATGGTCTTCAGGTGCAACATAAAATGGCGTCACCCGATATTAACTTGAGATCTGGTCTCAGCCAATCATCCGGCTTCGACACTACCCTTTCCCTACAGAAAGCAGGAAGCTATGTGAGACACCACCCTCGGTAGATCCCTCAGAGTCTCGTCTGTCCAAAAACACGGTTCTGTCAGTACCAGGGGCCATTTCCATAAAAGAGACTTCTGACAGGAAGTTTGAAAACACCCTAGGTCCATTTACACAGTAGCCGGTGTGATTCTTCGCTCTGCGCTAGTGGGCTGCTGGATCAATAAGGCTTCAAAAAAGGTATGTAATCTCACTTCTAGTCTTCCGCTCTAGCAATATAAGCCCGCAGAGCTCTTTGGCTGCGACAGTGGCAGGCTGATGCAGAATTAAAGAGGGCAGTGGAAGCACTTCCATTCACTGGTGACATCCTGTTCAGACCCGAACTGGACAAGTGGATCTCCCAGTCTAGGGGAGGGAAATCTACTTATCTACCCTCAGCTACTACGGCTTCCCATAAGCCTTATTCAGGACCATCCTTTCAGTCCTTTCATGCCCCAGGAAGATTTAGAGGCTGTTCCAGTGGAGGACCTACCACTGCTCATGGTTCCATAGGTAGGGGTAGAGCCACAGCAACCTCTACACACCAGGAAAATAAGCCCTCCACCAAACCCAGTCGCATGATGGGCTTCCCTCTCACCTGGGGGACCCCAGGGTGGGAGCTCGTCTTCGAGATTTCAGGGCAGTGTGGGCACAATATTGTCCAGACACCTGGGTTTGGGACCTCATCACCCAGGGGTACAAACTCGATTTCCAGTTCCAACCACCTCCTCGGTTTTTCACCACAGGTTTGCCAGTTTCCAACGATAGATGGGTCATGATACAAGAAGCTGTAGACAAACTTCTGAATGCTTGAGTGTTGGTACAGGTCCCAACACATCAATTAAAACAAGGGTTCTATGACATCTTGTTTATGGTTCCGAAGCCGGACAGATCGGTCAGACCTATTTTGAACCTGAAAGATCTCAATCCCTATCTGAGAGTATTCAAGTTCAAGATGGAGTCCCTTCAGTCTGTCATTTCGGGGGCTTGAGGAAAATGAGTTTCTGGTGTCGTTGGATCTAAAAGATGCCTACCTACACATTCCCATCTGGCCACTTCACCAAGCATTCCTACGATTCACAATTCTGGACTCACATTTTCAATTCCAGGCCTTACCCTTCGGCCTCTCTTCAGCACCCAGGGTATTCACCAAGTTAAATGTAGTGATGATTGCTCTCCTTTGGTCTCAGGGAGTCATGATTGTCCCTTACCTGGACGATCTCCTCCTGAAATCTCCTTCCAGGAAACAATTATTACAAAACATACTGGTGACTCATAGGCTCCTCATACAACACGGGTGGATCCTGAACATTCCCAAGTCCCATCTGCAGCCAACACTGAGGCTTCAATTTTTGGGGATGATTCTGGACATGGTAAGTCAGAAGGTCTTCCCTCCACAGGAAAAAGCAACTTCCATTCAGGAGATGGTGTGGCTGATCTTACAACATCGATGAGTATCAGTGCACCTGTGCATACGAATCCTCGGGAAGATGGTTGTGACCTTCAAAGCCATTCCATACGCCTGCTTCCACTCCAGGCCTTTTCAACTGGACCTCCTCTCCCATTGGTGGGGATCCCATTTATTCCTTCACCAATGAGTGAAGCTGGCCCGCAGAACTTGGATATCTCTTCTCTGGTGGTTGAATTCATCTCACCTGTTGGAGGACAAGAGGTTCAGAGTGTGGAATTGGATTCTGCTCACCACAGATGTGAGGCTGAGGGGGTGGGGGGCAGTGACTCTGGAGAATCTCTTCCAGGGTCGCTGGACTCCACAGGAGCTAAACTGCCCATAAACATCTTGGAATTATGGGCAGTGTTTTATGTTCTTCAACATCACCTGTTGTGGGGTCAAACTGTCAGAGTCCAGTAGGACAATGCCATGGCGGTGGCATATATAAACCGACAAGGCAGCACCAGAAGTCAGGCAGCAATGAAAGAGATAAGCCGTATTCTGCTCTGAGTGGAGGAATTCGCCATGGCAATATCAGCAATATTTATTCTAGGCGAGGACAATTGGGAGGCCAACTACCTCAGTCGTCATGACATACATCTTGGGAGTAGGCACTCCATCCCCAGGTGTTTCAACAGCTTGTTCAGAGATGAAGCCTTCCACAAGTCGACCTCATGGCATCCAGGCACAATCATCAACTGCCTCTGTACTTTTCTCGGAGGCTGTGGGAGTGGATGCACTCACAACACCCTGACGGTTCCAATTCATCTATCTGTTTCCGCCAATTCCTCTTCTGCATCAAGTGGGAAAGGGCCAGGGTTCTGTTAGTGGCCGCTGATTGGCTCCACAGAGCTTGGTATTCCAACCTGCTTCTACTGCTAATAGACGATCCATGGCTTCTACTGCTGCGAGAAGCGGCTATGTTTGACGGCATGGCTCCGTGGGATTGGGATCTCGTCCACTCTTTCTTGCAGTCTTCACTGTTTGAACCATTACAGATGGTTAAGTACCTCTCGTGGAAGGTTGTACTTCTCCTAGCCCTGGCTTCAGCCATGTGAGTGTTGGAGATCGAGGTTCTTTCCTGTCATCCTCCATACATTTCTTCCTAAGCGGCCTCTGAGTTCCACATAATCCAGCCTATTGTGGTTTCCCGGTTCTTCCAGAGGACACTCCAGCTTCCAGAACCCTGGACGTCGTTAGAGCCCTCAGGATCTACATGGTTAAGATCGCATCTCTACGGTAAACAGATTCCCTATTTGTCTGGTATGATGTCGTTCATCCTGGTTGGCTGGCTTCCAAGCAGACTATTGCACACTGGATCCATCTGACCATCAGGCAGGCCTATGTGGCCTCTTCCAAGGAACCTCCGGCTTCCATCACAGCACATTCCACACACTCGGTGGGTCCCTCATGGATGGCTTCCCGTGAGGTTTCCATGACTCAACGTTGTAGAATGGCAAACATACCTTTGTCTGGTTTTACTGTTTTGATACGTTCGCTGCCTCTGCCTCGCAATATGGTCATGGTGTTTTGCAGGGTTCTCAGCGTTCTCCTGCCCGGGATGGGAGCTCTGGGATGTCCCCACTGTCATGAAGCATCCAGTGTCCCCTAGTGGATGAAGGAGAAAACAGGATTTTGGTACTTACCAATAAATCCCTTTCTCCGATTCCACAAGGGACACTGGACGCCCACCCGGCGCTGTTCCCTCCTGCCATGGTTGGTTGTCATTCTACGTTATGATTTATGACTGGTTGTTTTTCTTTGTTCTACTGTTTATTAGAACCTTTTTACAAATGTTATGTGTTGATTGTCATTATGTGTACTTGCTGCACCTCCTCCTCTGCAGTTTGTCTTTCCAGCTCTCTTCGGGCACAGTTTCCTAAGACTGGCTTGTAGGGGGTTATAGAGGGGGAGGAGCTACAGTAGTCACACTTTCTAAATTTAAAGTGCCAGCTTCTGGTTAGCACACATCTATACCCCACTGTCATGAAGCCTTCAGTGTCCCTTGTGGAATCGGAGAAATTGATTTATCGGTAAGTACCAAAATCCTGTTTTATGAAACATGTTTGAGAAAATGTTACTGAATTAACAATATTGTTGCTAGTAGTAACTCTTGTGGGAAAGCATTCAGTTTATTGGAGAAGTGATCCCGTTAAATGAAAACAAACCATCTTTGTAACAGTTAATTATTTATGTTTATTATTATTATTTTATTATCATATTATATATATTATGTGTGTACTACTGATTTTAATCCTGGTTCCTTATATTTGCTTGGAATTGCTTTTAGCTGGCCTGAAGGGGCCGAGTTGTAGGTAAACCAAAGCTACTGTATATGGTTTAAAAGTGCTGCCCTATTACAGTATTTAAAACATACTTGTTTATTACTTGTTTGAAGGTCAAAAGCCCTTTACCTCTCTGCGAGGGGAGAAGAAAGAAGCACACCCAACCATCAGGTTGTTGCAATGTTTCTGAAACTCCATATGTACTCAGCTTACAGTACAGTATCTAAATAAAATATTGGTGGTTGTCACACAAATAATAAGAAAAGTAAATAAGACAAGTCAGGTGACAATGTAGGTCGCAAAAGTCTTTCAGTTTAAAAATATCCACCTAGAGGGTTCCAATCATTTTATCTTCCAATCCAGTGTTAAAATTGAGCATAAATTGATAACAAAAAATAAAGAAATAAAAACTTCACAGAAGAGTACATTCAGCACCCTGTGTATCAGATAGGCATGAGCGGGTTCGGATTTCTGAAATCCGAACCCCCCCGAGCCCCCTCGATCCGAGTCGTATCCGTGTTAGGCTCGACTTTTCCCGCCTAACTCAGATATGAAATCGAGGCAAAACGTCATCATCCCACCTTCCAGATCTCTCGGGTTTTGGATTCTATAAAAGGTCCCCGTGTCAGCGCCATTTCTCACTCCGGCTGTCTACAGTGAAGAGGGAGGGTGGGAGCTACGGCTGGCTGGGCTGTGTTGTGCTGCTGTTGTCCATAGGGGCTGTGTCCACTCAGTCCATAGGGGCTGACTGGGCTGTGTTGTGCTGCTGTTGTCCATAGGGGCTGGCTGGGCTGTGTTGTGCTGCTGTCATAGGGGCTGGCTGGGCTGTGTTGTGCGGTCAGTTGTCCATAGGGGCTGTGTCCACTCCAAAGTCTATAGGAGCTGGTTTTACTGTGTTGTGCAGTGTCCCATAAAGGCTGTAGTCCTATAGAGGTGCTGTAGTGTTGCCCAGGGGATGATCTGTGCATCAGGGTTGCTCCCCCAAAGTGCACTCCAAAAAAAATTAATTATTTTTTTCTGTTTGTGAATAGTGTGCGCAGTAACTGCACGTGTATCAACAAAGTAGCGCCAAGTGTGCGCCTGTGTCATAAGTAAAGGGCTGGCTGGCTTGTCCGCTAAAGGGTGCTGTAACCCCCAAAGTGCACTCCAAACAAAATAAACAATTATTTTCTGTGTTTGTGAATTGTGTGCACTGTGGCTGCACATGCATCAACAAAGGAGATGCAAAAAAAGTGCGCCTGTGTCCTATAAGTTAAGGGCCAGCTGGCTTGTCTGTTAAAGGGTGCTGTAACCCCCAAAGTGCACTTCAAAAAAAATAAAAGTTTTGTGTTTGTGAATTGTGTGCACAGTAGCCGCACGTGCATTAAAAAAGTAGCACCAAGCGTGCACATGTGTCATAAGTAAAGGGCCGGCTGGCTCGTCTGTTAAAGGCTGGTGTAACCCCCAAAGTGCACTCCAAACACAATAAAAAATAATTTTCTGTGTTTGTGAATTGTGTGAACTGTGGCTGCACGTGCATCAACAAAGGAGCAGCGCCAAGCGTGCGACTGTGTCCCATAAGTAAAGGGCCAGCTGGCTCATCTCTTACAGGGTGGTGTAAGCCCCCAAAGTGCACTCCAACAAACAAAAATAATTTTCTTCTGTGTTTGTGAATTGTGTGCACTGTACGTGCATCCTCAAAGCAGCAGCGCCAAGCGTGCATCTGTCTGTTAAAGGGTGGTGTAACCCCCAAAGTGCACTTCAACAAAAAAAAACATTTTCTTCTGTGTTTGTGAATTGTGTGCACTGTACGTGCATACTCAAAGCAGCAGCGCCCAGCGTGTGTCTGTCTGTTAAAGGGTGGTGTAACCCTCAAAGTGTGCTCCACAAAAAAATAAAAAATTTTCTGTCTTTGTGAATTGTGTGCACTGTAGCTGCACTTGCATCAACAAAGGAGCAGCGCAAAGCGTGCTGTGTCCCATAATTAAAGAACCGGCTGGCTCATTTCTTAAGGGGAGGTGTAACCCACAAAGTGCACTAGTCTGAAACAAAAATAAAACAATATTTTCTGTGTTTGTGTGTGCCTTAGCCGCACGTATATATCAATATAACATAAATGGAGGACCAAAGTTTCTCCGATAAAAATAAAATAGGGAAAGATCAAGAACCACTTCCTCCTAGTGCTGAAGCTACTGCCACTAGTCATGACATAGACGATAACATGCCATCAACGTAGTCTGCCAAGGCCGATTCCCAATGTCATAGTAGAGGGCATATGCAATCCCAAATGACAAAGTTCAGGAAAATGACCTTAAAAAAAACATTTAAATCATCTCAGGAGGAACGTAAACTTGCCAATATGCCACTTACAATACGGAGTGGCAAGGAACGGCTAAGGTCTTTCACTATGTTCATGACTAGTGGTTCAGCTTCACATGATGATGGAAGCCCTCATCCCGCTAAAAAAAATCAAACGAGTTAAGCTGGCAAAAGCACAGCGAAGAACTGTGCGTTCTAAGAAGATATCACAAATCCCCAAGGAGAGTCCAAGTGTGGTGGCGTTTGCGATGCCTGACCTTCCCAGCACTGGACAGGAAGAGGTGGCTCTTTCCACCATTTGCAAGCCCTCTGCAAGTGCTGAAAGGAGCACCCACAGTCCACTTGCTGATATGCAAATTGAAGATGTCACTGTTGAAGTACAACAGGATGAGGATACTGGTGTAACTGGCGCTGAGGAGGAAGATGGCGAAGAGGATTCTGATGGTGATGTGGTTTGTTTAAATCAGGCTCCGGGGGAGACAGTTGTTGTCCTTGGGATGAAAAAGCCCATCACGGTCATTCCTGGGCTGAAGACCAAACATTCCACCTCTTTGGTCTGGCAATATTTCTATCCAAATCCGGACAACAACTGTCTAGCCATATGTACCATATGTAAAGGTGAAATAAGTAGTTGTAGGGACGTTAACCACCTAGGAACATCCTCCCTTATATGTCACCTGAATCGCGTTGATAAAAAGTTACTGTCAAGTTCAGAAACTTTGGCTAAGACCGTAAGCAGTCCAGGGACACCTAAATCCCTTTGTCCTGTTGTATCCTGTTGTATCCAAGTGCCTGCAAACCACACCGTCAACTCCCTCCTCGTCAATTTGCTCCTTAGTCAGGATCGGAAGTAGTCCTGCAGGCCATGTCACTGGCATGACTCACTCTCCTATAGGGGATTCCTCTGGAGGATCCTGCATTGCTACGCCTCCTGCTGCCACTGCTGCTGTTGGTGCCACTGGGAGTCCTTCATCATCCCAGAGAGGAAGTAGGAACACCACTACTTTTACTAAACAATTGACCCTCCAACAGTCCTTAGCGAGGAGGATGAAGTACGACAGCAGTCATCCTGAAGCAAAACGTATAACTGAGGCCTTAACTGCTATGTTGGTGTTAGACGTGCGTCCGGTATCCGCCATTAGTGCAGTTCCAAATCCCGTTTAGATTCCACTTCACTAGGCAGGCGATACCGAGACTGTACAGAAATGTCAGAAAAAGTGTCCTCAGTGTCCTGAAAAATGCCGTTGTACCCAATGTCCACTTAACCACGGACCTGTGGACAAGTGGAACAGGGCAGACTAAGGACTATATGACTGTGACAGCCCACTGGGTGGATGTGTCACGTTACGCAGCAACAACAGCAGCGTCACCAGTAGCTGCATCTCAGAAATGCCAGCTAGTTCCAAAGCAGGCTACGCTGTGTATCACCGGTTTCAGTAAGAGGCACACCGCCGACTACCTCTTAGAGAAACTGAGGGAAATCAACGACCAGTGGCTTACCCCACTTAGACTCTCCTGGGGATTTGTGATATCTGACAATGCCACCAATATTGTGTGGGCATTACATCTGTGCAAAATCCAGCACGTCCCATGTTTTGATCACACAATAAATTTGGTGGTGCAGAATTTTCTGAAAAGCGACAGGGGCGTGCAGGAGACACTTTGGGTGGCCCAAAAAATTTCTGGCCACTTTTGCCATTCCGCGATTGCGTGCCGATGACTGGAGCGCCAGCAAACACTCTTGAACCTGCCCCGCCTTCACCTGAAGCAAGAGGTTGTGATGCGGTGGAACTCAACCCTCTATATGCTTCAGAGGATGGAGGAGCAGCAAAAGGCCATTCAAGCCTATACATCCACCTATTACATAGGCAAAGTAGGGGGTATGCACCTGACTCAAGCACAGTGGAGAATGATTTCCGTGTTGTGCAAAGTTCTCCAGCCCTTCGAAATTGCCACACATGAAGTCAGTTCAGACACTACCAGCTTGCGTCAGGTCATTCCCCTCATCAGGCTTTTGCAGAAACAGCTGGAGAAAGTGAAGGAGGATCTAAGGCGGAGCGATTCCGCTCAGCATGTGGGACTTGTGGATGAAGCCCTTCATTCGCTTTGCCAGGATTCCAGGGTGGTCAATCTGTTGAAATCAGACCACTACATTTTGGCCACCGTGCTCGATCCTAGGTTTAAAGCCTATGTGGTGTCTCTCTTTCCGGCCGACACAAGCCTGCAGAGGTGCAAAGACCTGCTGGTGAAAACACTGTCAGCTGAAGTGGAACGTGACACATCAACAGCTCCTTCTTCATTTTCTCCCGCAACTGGGGCTGCCAGGAAAAAACTTAGGTATCCTAAGCAACCCGCTGGCGTTGATGCAGGGCAGGCAGGACAAAGTTTAGACATCTGGTCCGGACTGAAGGACCTGGCAACAATTTCTGACATGTCTACTGTCACTGCATATGATACTGTCACTATTGACAGAATGGTGGAGGATTACATGGGTGACAGCATCCAAGTAGGCATGTCAGACAGTCCATTCCTGTACAGGCAGGAAAAAGAGGCAATTTGGAGGCCCCTGTACAAACTGGCTCTATTTTACCTGAGTTGCCCCCACTCCAGTGTGTACTCCGAAAGAGTGTTTAGTGCAGCCGGGAACCTTCTCAGTGAAAGGCGTAGGGGGTTGCTTCCACAAAATGTGGAGAAGATGTTCATAAAAATGAATTATCAACTCTTCCAGGGAGACCAGCCTCCAGAACGTACAGAGGGACCTGTGGTGGTGGATTCCAGCGGGGACGAATTAATACTCTGTGAGGATGAGGATGTACACAACACTGAAGAGGGTGAGGAATCGGTGGATGAGGAGGATGAGGATGACATCTTGCCTCTGTAGAGCCAGTTTGTGCAGGGACAGACTAATTGCCAGCTTGTTTTGTGGGGGCCCAAACGAACCAATCATTTCAGCCACAGTCGTGTGGCAGACCCTGGCACTGAAATGATTGCTTTGTTAAAGTGTGCATGTCCTGTTTATACAACATAATCCCAAGGACAATTCCATCTTGCACCTCTTTTTTTTCTTTGTATTATGTACTGTTTGGGGCCTAGTTTTTCAGACTGCCATCCTGTCTGCTGTGTCACTCCTAGATGGGCCACCTGTTTGTGCCGCCCACTCGTGTCGCCAGCTACCTCGGTGCAACCTTTTGGACATAAAAACACTATTGTGAGGTGTGAGGTGTTCAGAATAGACTGGAAATGAGTGGAAATTAAGGTTATTGAGGTTAGTAATAGCATAGGAGCAGAGAAACCCACAAATTCTGTGATTTTAGGTGTTTTTATGCTTTTTTTTTCAAATCAATCCAGATCCAAAACACGAAGAAATATCCAGATCCAAAACCAAAACACAAGGAAGTGATAGCATAGGGGCATAAATAGGGTATGTAATATAACAGGGTATATAATATATAGCAAATAGGTGTAAAATAGGTCACTCTGCAGCTGGTAGCGATACTGCAGAGCCGCACCAGACCAGCCAAGGGACACTGCAAGCAATGCTCCACTACAATGAGTCAGCAATGGCCGCAAGTGTATTGATACCTTGCTTTAGCGGGGTATTACATCTGCATTTTAGTTGCATCTCAACTTGTGACAGAACAGACATAATTGTGATAACGTGAGGTGTTCTCACATAGGGAAAATCAGATTCTCACATAGGGAAAGTCAGAGGTGGGATGTCAATGGCATTACAAGCTACGTAGATAAAAGCATAAATATGCCTGTTTACAAATGGCTCTTTTGCTCCAAGCACAGACCAATGTAAGTGTGCTCTGATCAGGGCTGCAGAGAGCCGGGCCTGGGTAATGACAAGGGGTATGGCCTAATGTAAGGAGGTGTGGCCAAAAAATAAATAAAACTATTATCTGCGATGTCACGTACCGATGCCACGTGTTCCACAGGGGGTGTCATTTTGCCCATTAGTCAGGAGCAGATGGTCGCGATCAGTGCAAATCACTTCCCCCTCCTATCCGGGGTTGTCATAACAGCAGTGTGGGCCCTGGACAAAACAATGCACTGGGGCCCCTACCCACCTATTCATGGGAAAAAATTTAAATGGTCAATATAATTAAACCCTCCTGCATGCCCATAAGACCTCTCACACTTGCAGAGAGGCTCTGTCTAACTGGTCTGAAGCCGGCGGGAGAAGTGAAACTGAGACTGAGGTGAGTACTCATCATTGGGGGGGGGGGGTGGGGGAGGTTAGATCAGAATATAGTGCACAGGCTTATAAAAATATCACAAATTTACCAACTGGATGCCGCTGCAGGGGGCAGGTTGGCGGGCCCCCACAAGCTTCGGGCCCCTGGGCAACTGCCCAACAAGCCCAATGGAAGAGATGGCCCTGCTCCTATCTGGTGCAGCCGAAGGAGACTGGGGAAAGGGGAGGAGCAGCGGAACTTGACCCCTCCAGCAAGTCTGGGCCCTGGTAATCAGTACCCGCAACCCCCCCTCTCTCGGCGCCCCTGGCTCTGATGATGGTGCATGGTGGAAAACTAAGCATATGGATAGGGTCCACAGCAAAGATGCATTGAACTCTGCATGCAGGTAAATATATTAGTTATGGATGACTTAAACTCTACATAAAGCCCATAAGGATTTAATTTTGATAATTATTTTAATTTGCCTTCGCTGTAAATTTTTCTTAAAACACTTTTTTCCATGTGTTGCACTGATTTTTATGCTACTTAATGACAGTTTTAAAGACACTTTTAAAAAGTGATGTAATTCAATTTATTTTATTATAATAATAAATATAATTAAGTAGTAAATGTCTACCCAGCATGTAGTTTTATGTAAGAACATTGTGCCTAAAGAGAGGTGTGTGCCCGTTTGCACTTTCATTTTCTTGCAGTAGGTCAGACACTACCTAATTGCCTATGAATAAATTGCAATTATTCTCTCATCCTCAGTACTACATAATTCACAAACTACCATTATCTTGGCACTCCCACTCTCTTTTGTATGAACAGATATATACACGTCCTGATATATGCTGTACTGGGCAACATAAAGGTCAAACATACTTAATGCAATGGACTATTATATATGGAGCAGATTATATAATGTAGAGATGTCAACTTACACCATAGCCTCAGTAAGATAATGATCTAGCCTTCTAGCCTTAACTACTATAGTCTATGATCTTAGTATTATAAAAGCACTGCACTATTAAAGTGACATCCTTGGATCTGTTTTCATACATGGCATGATATAACGTTATTGAGGTTATCTCAAAGGCTATAATGATTTAATATAATGGGCAGAGATACTGTGATGTATGTAGATTACAGAAATAAATCACCCAATGCTAGTTAGTGACATACAGTAGGGGTCTATTCATTATCCCTTCATTTCTACAACAGGAGATAAAAATTTACATTTTCACTTACTTTGTAGAAATTAAGTATTGGAGCCATTCATTATAAAGGTAACGCAGGAGATATCACGAATATCTCCTGCTTAACTTCCGATCTGGTCTGGGACCTAAATACATCAAGCTTCTAAAATACTAAATATTTAGAGCTTGACAGCGGGAACCTACACCATCTTCAGATGGCGTTGGTACCCGGACCCCATTCCTTCTTATAGGAAGGAGGTCCAGGTTGCAAAAAGAGAACCTTTAAGAGCTCTCAACCCCTGTTTGGCTCCCTTCCGTTGAGCATTGGGAGCTTCGTACACATGCGTGATTTACAGGCAGGGAGCATTTGGGGGAGGCAACGGGGAGTGTCAGATAGAAATGCAGACTTGTCTCGACTATTTCAAGGGAGGTGTCACATCCTGCATCTGTGATCCCGAGCGCAATTAAAACGGCTCCAGGATCTCGGTTCCGTCGGCCATTCTAGGTGACCATAGACTTAATCGGTGAGTCAATATTTGCCTGTACTGCATCCGATGTTGCGGACAACTGCGATGGTCCTTGTGTATGATTCAGTACAAGCCCCGGCGGCTGTTGCATTAGCATATTTCAGCACATCCACATCTATGAAAATCGCAGCATGAAACTCTGATTCAGGCCTCTGGTGAATACACCTAATGTTGCCTTCTTTAGGTAGGGGCTCCTTCTTTAGATAAGTGGCAACCGTAAAATACAGACATCAAACGTTGTCTACACATCCTGGCTATGCCTGTTATTTATTACAAGTGCTGTTGAGACCCGGAGTTCCATCCTTTTACTTCATACTAGGGGTGTGCACCGGCCACTTTTCATGTTTTGGTTTTGGATCTGGATCTTTCTTCGTGTTTTGGATCTGGATTGGTTTTACCAAAACCACCCTTCCGTGTTTTGGGTTCTGAGTTTTGTGTTTTGGATCTGTATTTTTTTAAAAAAAAGCATAAAAACAGCTAAAATCACAGAATGTGTTGGTTTTTGTGCTCCTATGCTATTATTAACCTCAATAACTTTAATTTCCACTAATTTCCAGTCTATTCTGAACACCTCACACCTCACAATAGTGTTTTTATGTCCAAAAGGTTGCACCGAGGTAGCTGGATGACTATGCTAAGCGACACAAGTGGGCGGATGACTATGCTAATGCAACAGCCGCCGGGGCTTGTAATGAATCATGCACAAGGTCACAAACACGTGACCCATCTAGGAGTGACACTGCAGTGGCAGACAGGATGGCAGTTTGAAAAACTAGGCCCCAAACTGTACATAATGCAAAGAAAAAAAAGAGGTGCAAGACGGAATTGTCCTTGGGCCCTCCCAATTACCCTTATGTTGTATAAACAGGACATGCACACTTTAACAAAGCAATCATTTCAGTGCCAGGGTCTGCCACACAACTGTGGCTGAAATGATTGGTTCGTTTGGGCTCTCACAAAACAAGCTGGCAATTAATCTGTCCCTGCACAAACTGGCTCTACGGAGGCAAGATGTCGTCCTCATCCTCCTCATCCACCGATTCCTCACCCTCTTCAGTGTTGTGTACATCCTCATCCTCATAGAGTATTAACTCATCCCCACTGGAATCCACCACCACAGGTCCCTCTGTACGTTCTGGAGGCTGGTCTCCCTGGAAGAGTTGATAATTCATTTTTATGAACATCATCTTCTCCACATTTTGTGGAAGCAACCTCCTACGCCTTTCGCTGACAAGGTTCCCGGCTGCACTAAACACTCTTTCGGAGTACACACTGGAGGGGGGGCAACTCAGGTAAAATAGAGCCAGTTTGTACAGGGGCCTCCAAATTGACTCTTTTTTCTTCCAGTACAGGTATGGACTGTCTGACATGCCTACTTGGATGCTGTCACCGATGTAATCCTCCACCATTCTGTCAATGGTGACAGTATCATATGTAGTGACAGTAGACATGTCAGAAATTGATGCCAGGTCCTTCAGTCCGGACCAGATGTCCAAACTTTGTCCTGCCTGCCCTGCATCAACGCCAGCGGGTTTCTTAGGATACCTAAGTTTTTTCCTGGCAGCCCCAGTTGCGGGAGAAAATGAAGAAGGAGCTGTTGATGTGTCACGTTCCACTTCAGCTGACAGTGTTTTCACCAGCAGGTCTTTGCACCTCTGCAGGCTTGTGTCGGCCGGAAAGAGAGACACCACATAGGCTTTAAACCTAGGATCGAGCACGGTGGCCAAAATGTAGTGGTCTGATTTCAACAGATTGACCACCCTGGAATCCTGGCAAAGCGAATGAAGGGCTTCATCCACAAGTCCCGCATGCCGAGCGGAATCATTCCGTCTTAGCTCCTCCTTCACTTTCTCCAGCTGCTTCTGCAAAAGCCTGATGAGGGGAATGACCTGACTCAAGCTGGAAGTGACTGAACTGACTTCACGTGTGGCAAGTTCGAAGGGCTGGAGAACCTTGCACAACACGGAAATCATTCTCCACTGCGCTTGAGTCAGGTGCATACCCCCTCCTTTGCCTATGTCATAGGTGGATGTATAGGCTTGAATGGCCTTTTGCTGCTCCTCCATCCTCTGAAGCATATAGAGGGTTGAGTTCCACCGCGTCACAACCTCTTGCTTCAGGTGATGGCGGGGCAGGTTCAAGAGTGTTTGCTGGCACCTCAGTCTTCGGCACGCAGTCGCTGAATGGCGAAAGTGGCCAGAAATTTTTCAAGCCACCCAAAGCGTCTCCTGCACGCCCCTGTCGCTTTTTTAGAAAATTCTGCACCACCAAGTTTATTGTGTGAGCAAAACATGGGATGTGCTGGAATTTGCCCAGATGTAATGCCCACACAATACTGGTGTCAGATATCACAAATCCCCAGGAGAGTCTAAGTGGGGTAAGCCACTGGGTGAAGATTTCCCTCAGTTTCTCTAAGATATTGTCGGCAGTGTGCCTCTTACTGAAACCGGTTATACACAGCGTAGCCTGCTTTGGAACGAGCTGGCGTTTCTGAGATGCTGCTACTGGTGACGCTGCTGCTGTTGCTGCGTAAGGTGATACATCTACCCAGTGGACTGTCACAGTCATATAGTCCTTAGTCTGCCCTGTTCCACTTGTCCACATGTCCGTGGTTAAGTGGACATTGGGTACAACGGCATTTTTCAGGACACTGAGGACACTTTTTCTGACATTTCTGTACAGTCTCGGTATCGCCTGCCTAGTGAAGTGGAATCTAGACGGGATTTGGAACCGAGGACACACTACCTCAATCATTTGTCTAAATCCCACTGCACTAATGGCGGATACCGGACGCACGTCTAACACCAACATAGCAGTCAAGGCCTCAGTTATACATTTTGCTTCAGGATGACTGTTGTCGTACTTCATCCTCCTCGCTAAGGACTGTTGGAGGGTCAATTGTTTAGTAAAAGTAGTGGTGTTCCTACTTCCTCTCGGGGATGGTGAACGACTCCCAGCAGCAGCGGCAGCAGGAGGCGTTGCAATGCAGGATCCTCCGGAGGATTCCCGGATAGGAGAGTCAGTCATGCCAGTGACATGGCCTGCAGGACTACTTCCGATCCTGACTAAGGAGGAAATTGACGAGGAGGGAGTTGACGGTGTGGTTTGCAGGCACTTGGATACAACAGGACAACGGGATTTAGGTGTCCCTGGACTGCTTACGGTCTTAGCCAAAGTTTCTGAACTTGACAGTAACTTACTATGAACGCGTTGCAGGTGCCGTATAAGGGAGGATGTTCCTAGGTGGTTAACGTCCCTACCCCTACTTATTCCACCTTTACATATGGTACATATGGCAAGACAGTTGTTGTCCGGATTTGGATAGAAATATTGCCAGACCAAAGAGGTGGAATGTTTGGTCTTCTGCCCAGGCATGACCGTGATGGGCTTTTTCATCCCACGGACAACAACTGTCTCCCCCAGAGCCTGATTTAAACAAAACACATAACCATCAGAATCCTCCTCACCAACTTCCTCCTCATCGCCAGCTACACCAGTATCCTCATCCTGTTGTACTTCAACAGTGACATCTTCAATTTGCATATCAGCAAGTGGACTGTGGGTGCTCCTTTCAGCACTTGCAGGGGGCGTGCAAATGGTGGAAAGAGCCAACTTTTCCCGTCCACTGCTGGGAAGGTCAGGCATCGCAACCACCACCACACTAGGACTCTCCTTGGGGATTTGTGATATCTTCTTAGAACGCACAGTTCTTCGCTGTGCTTTTGCCAGCTTAACTCGTTTGATTTTTTTAGCGGGAGGAGGGCTTCCATCGTCATGTGAAGCTGAACCACTAGTCATGAACATAGGGAAAGACCTTAGCCATTCCTTGCCACTCCGTGTCGTAAATGGCATATTGGCAAGTTTACGTTTCTCTTCAGATGATTTAAATGTTTTTTTCAAGGTCATTTTCCTGAACTTTGTCATTTGGGATTGTATGTGCCCTCTATTATGACATTGGGCATCGGCCTTGGCTGACGACGTTGATGGCATGTTATCGTCTATGTCATGACTAGTGGCAGCAGCTTCAGCACTAGGAGGAAGTGGTTCTTGATCTTTCTCTATTTTATTTTTATCGGAGAAAGTTTGGTCCTCCATTTATTTTATATTGATATATTTTTTATTTTTGTTGGAGACTAGTGCACTTTGTGGGTTACACCACCCTTTAAGAAATGAGCCAGCCGGCCCTTTACTTATGGGACACAGGCGCACGCTTGGCGCTGCTCTTTTGTTGATGCACGTGCAGCCACAGTGCACACAATTCACAAACACAGAAAATATTTTTTTATTTTGTTTGGAGTGTACTTTGGGGGTTACAGCACCCTTTAGCAGTCAATCCAGCCGGCCCTTTATTTATGGGACACAGGCGCACGCTTGGCACTACTTTGTTGATGCACATGCGGCTACTGCGCACACAATTCACAAACACAAAAAAATATATTATTTTGTTTTGTTTGGAGTGCCCTTTGGGGGTTACAGCACCCTTTAACGGACAAGCCAGCTGGCCTTTTACTTATGGGACACAGGCGCACGCTTGGTGCTGCTCCTTTGTTGATGCACGTGCAGCCACAGTGCACACAATTCACAAACAGAGAAAAAATATTTTTTTTTTAGCACTTGGGGGGAGCACCCCTGACGGACAGAGCACCCCCTGGACAACACTACAGCACCCCTTTAGGACTGGGACACTGCACAGGACTTTGGAGTGGACACAGCCCCTATGGACAACTGACTGCACAACACAGTCCAGCCAGCCCCTATGGACTTTGAAGTAGTGGACACAGCCCCTATGGACAACAGCAGCACAGCGCAGCACAGCACAACACTACACTACAACACTACACTACACTACAAAGCCTAGCCAGCCCTAACTCCCACTCTCCCTCTTCAAAGTCCACAGCCGAGTGAGAAAATGGCGCAGACGCGGGTACCTTATATAGCATCCAAAACCAGCGAGACCCGGAAGTCAGGATGATGACGTTTTGCCTCGATTTCAGATCCGAGTCAGGCGGGAAAATTCGAGCCTGACTCGGATCGGCCTCATATCGGCGGGGCTCGGGGGGGTTCGGATTTCAGAAATCCGAACCCGCTCACCCCTACTTCATACTACATCTATCTGCTGGAGAGGCATCTGGGCATGCTGTGGTGGCTGGGGTGAGTGCCGGATTATTTCTATTACATATATATATATATATATATATATATATATATAAAATCTCACATGGAACGGCACTCGCTCACAGCAGCCACAGCTCGCCAGGGTGCTCCTCCTAGTACAATGGTATAAGCAGGCAAATCTGGATGGCACTCCCGATGAGATCATCAAACAGACGCACCGGCAGTGCGGACAGTGTGAGGGGGCGTGGTCAAAATCACCATGGTGCCGTCAACATGACAATATCAACAAACATATGCAAATAAATAAAATGGGGATTCTAAACATTTGTTGCGCCCGTATAATAAAAACAACATGGCAATAACGTATCTATCAGCGGATATAACAATCAACTAGAAAGCATACAATCTAAGACAAAAGATAACACAGATGCGGTCTCTATTGCCACCTCTTATATTAGGGGGGACGTAATCAATAATGTTATATCTTATAGAAGATAAATTATGGTGAAAGTCTCGAAAGTGGCCACAATTTTTGCCCTCCAAGACCCTTGTAGTTGATTGGTGCATTGCCATTCTTTCCGTCATCTGAAGCATTGTTTTTCCGATATATAGCAAACTATAATCGCGGCCCGAACACCGACAGGAGACCCAAATTCCGTAGACAAAGGAAATTTCCCTTAGAAACAGACATCTCAAGCGGAGCTGCTTCATCAAGTGAAGCAGTATGTGCAGATCAGCCACAAACCTCCAGCAGCCACAGACCCCCTTTAGGGGTGGCTACAAGAGCCACTGTAGACCTCACCAAAGAGCCTGCACCAGGCATGGTGGGGAGCGGGCGAGGCAGGCAAAAAAAGGTGGCAGTGCATCTGTGTGATAACGTCATCATGAAAGCGGCAGTGTTTGTGGGCTGGAAGGTGTTGGACACAAGGTGATTGCTACAGGTATTTATACTGTGTTTTTAGCAATACTGTGTATATCTTGATAAAAGCGCGTAGTCGCTGAAACGTTGACTGTTGACACCGGGTCTGTCTGCTGTTTTTTGCTATATTATTTGTCCGGGAGTGCCATCCAGATTTGCCTGCTTTTATATATATATATATATATATATATATATATATACATATATATATATATATATTAGGGATGTGCAGGTTCGGATAGGTTCGAGTTTGCACGCAGAGTTCGGATTTAATGGAACTCAGAAAGAGGCAAAACGTCATCTTGCATGGACAAACATTCCTGGACAAAGTCCAAGAATGATGATGTTTGTCCATGCAAGATGACGTTTTGCCTCTTTCTGAGTTCCATTTTTTTGGAGGGAAAAATCCGAACTCAGCGTGCAAACTCGAACCTATCCGAGCCTGCAAATCTCTAATATATATATATAGCCAGTGGTACGACCGGAACTAAGACCTCGGCTGGCATGTGATGTGGTGCGCGGGGTGACAGGGATAGCGGTGGTTCCTATGTCCTGCGGGCCGTGGCCGCTGCCAGCACTAAGATGTCTCTTTTTGAGAGACATCCTTCATTTTTTTTGTTGGGCGGCTTAGTGGCACCCTCCAAGGGCCGGCGCCCTAGGCCAGCCCTTGTTACATACTTGCCTATTGTTCACACCGCCTTTCTGTGATCCATGGGCCAAGAGTGGGTGGTTTGATGACATGACTCAAATCTTTACTACCCAAGATCACGTTGCATTGGGATGTGATTTTTGTTATTGTGAAGTGGGAGGGTGACCTACTCTAATGGGTGTCTGGGAGAACTAGAAGTCTGCAGGACATTCTAGATGAATAATAGGCTACAGAGGTGTGGGATTCCTAATCTGTTACAGGGAGGCAGCATGGCCCTGTGTGTCACAAATTCACAACCACACCCACAGTATGGGATAGTGGTTGGTGTTTCTCTGTTTCAGTTTTGCATACATTTCTGCCCCCAAGAGAATTTTTAACAATAGTGAGAGGTATGGCATAACTGGGATAGGGCATAACTGAGGTATGGGATAACCATAAAGAGCATCCTCTTTTCCTGTGGTGAATTCTACATATTTTTCACATTTAAAAGAGTTCTATTTTATTGTGGGGAATTCTAATGCATCCTATCTCTCAATGCTGCGCTCGGAATGTAACAGATTGTGCACCACTCTTCTTGATCTATCCAAGCATCACAGTGATGTCAGGCAGTCAGTGCATCCTTCAGAAGAGATGTACGCATTAAACATTCTAAAAAGGAGTGGAGACATTCTCTACAGCAGCCAATCAGCTTCTACCTAACATTTTATGTACTTCATAAATAATAGCAAGAAGCTCATTGGATGCTATGGGCAACTCCACTTTTCTGCTTAAGGAGGTTTGATACATCTCCCCTGTAATTGTTTGACTTTGTCGAGTTAACATTGTTTTGTCATAGATCTCTTCACAGGACATGAGTTTCTCTACTCTACTAGTATACTCTGATGTAGTGTACTGATATGACAAGACCATCCAGGAAACAATGATCTTGCTAATTTGATTCAGTCTCCTAAAGCTGTGTTTCCCAGGCTCTGCTGTACTAACACAACCCGCTGTGCCACAGTCACGGCTGAACAACCTGCCAGGCTCTCCAGCCTGATACCCAGGGAAGAAAATATTCTTGTATCCGAAAGGTGCATGATTTCAGCTAATTAATGCTACCAAAGGTCAAAGGCTTTTAGACGACTTTCTATTTTGGGCACAAAATTCCCCACAGACTGATCGGCTTGAAACAGATTACAGACCGAAGGAGGCACACACAAAAAATAAATGTTTGGAGACATTCGCAGGTGCTTTGAAAGATTTTGGAGAATATTCTTTCAAGTTTCACTGTTTACACCATTCAAGTAAATGATTTGTTGTGTCAGTAACGGGAAGACAAGAAGAGAGAGCGGCTACAGCAATCTTTCAAAACACAACTGACAGCAAGTTTCAGGGTTCTTACTGAGGAATGTTAAATCCACTTCTGTCCGCATATCATTGTAATGTCACTTTTTCCCGGAGCCATTTGTGACCTCCCTGTCCTATCTACTTGGTAATAAAAGCGGTATTTACAAGAGATGCTGAAAGAATCCCTTAGGTTATTTCAAGGATGAGTCTCAAACACTGAAATAAGCAGGAGGAATATGTATATCCAATGGAAATAAAACCAAACAGGTCTTTCTACTAATCCCACGTTATCCAGGAGACATTTCTAAATCCTGAAACAAGTTCCATTGCCGTCTTGAGGACAGGCTGCGAGAGGGAAGCGGTGTCTGACGCTCCACGCAGATCTCTGATAAAAGCTATTTCTATTTAGCTCACATTGCTGCGATGTCTAAATAACGAGATACATGTCACATACAGACAGCTTAATATACTGTGCGCACACAGAGTATTTAGCTTGTACAGAGGGAGGGTGGATGCTGTCTGGCTGCAAAGCATTTCTATTACGTTAATGTGCCGAATCACATAACATAGTGAAAATAAACTTTTTGTTTATTCAATCTACTCTGTTAAAAGCAGATCCATAAACACATACTAATCAACCATTTCTAAGCTATAGAATCATTTCACAAGCTGCTATTAGTTGATGGTGACTGTCAACTGTTGCTGAATCTCCCCATATCCTTCCTATCAGGGCTTCTCTGTTCTGAAATGCTGACCTTCCATTATGGGCAAGCAGGTCCTGACTGGCAATCTGGTAATTCTGGCATGTGTCAAAAGTGTTGGTATGTCTAAAAGTATTAGTGGGCTGATCTAAATTTCCAAACTTTGATAGTGTTGATATGTAGTTAAATGGTTAATCGCTATTTGCTGTCTTTTTTCTGTGTTTTTGTATGACTTATCTGTCTAAATAACATCACATGTCTCAGTAAATATTCACCAAATTTTAAGGTCAGGCTGTTTAGACTCCAGGTGCAAGATTTCTTTACATGCTTCTATGTATTATTGGAGCATCACTGTGCTTTATGACTGTACAGTACTTAGCCCAAGAAATATTGATACCTTTTTGTATTGACTGCTGTTTGTCTTCTGTCATGTGTATCCTGTTATATTCAATAAAACCTACTCTGATGTGGCTCAAATCCACTATGCACCTACCATTTGTAGGCATCTGCCAATATACAGAAGACATATACAGCTAGTCTACCTGTCAAATCAGATGTTAATAAAATAGTCATTGGTGCAGCTACTTCAATACTGGTAGACCAATTGGAATATTAAAAAAGTATGAAGATGAGAATTGCTTCTAGCAGACCCATGATGCAAATGAATGAACTTATATTATTTCTTGGTGTCAATACACAAACAGCAAAACAGAATGGGTTTCTCATGGTCCTGTGAATCAAAGCAAGAGTCAAAGACTGGCTTTATTCATCCAATCTTAGGACATTTGTATACAATGTATTTAAGTGGAGATAAGGTGAAAGAATACAAAAGTCAGAGAAAATCCTGTTCATACCATTTCTTGTTCCAAAGGGATTTCCTGAATTTTCTGCTTGCAAGCTCTAATGCAGGCATGCTGTACACCACCAGCATAGACGCCTATGGCGTTGCTTGAAGATGCAGGTATTATTAACAGGAAAGGGCACTTACCATATTACTTCTTCCCCAGCACTTATTTAACCACTAGATAATGCTGATACTTGCGTCTTTTCTTCAAGTGAAAAGTGTGAGGGAAGAAGGAAGTGCTGCAAAATCAAATGTACGGTTGTCAATAAAGTTATTGAAAACTTTTTTGCTTGGTCCACTTGTCCCACATACACCGTCAACTAAAAACACATGCTATGCGGCTCAGTGCTATTCGCCAATAGGGTGATATATTGTTCACCAACTACATAACACCGTTTCTTTATACATTCCATCGTAAACACTTCCTCCTTCACCATGGTTAAATGTAAAGCAGGAATGGCATTAACACTGCGGTACCGTATGTTTAGTGTTTGTACATTTACCCTATTGTCTACTGTTTTTATTCTTTTTCAATTGGACTATTTTAGAAAAGAGGAAGAAATATTCCCTGTAGATTAATGTGACTAAATAACGAGGTAATATATGGCATTATGGAAGTATATAGTTTATTTAAAATACTTATTCTGTGTCTGTGTGATTTTTTTACTTTTACCTATTGTTGAAGCTGGATAATTGGCTGAGACAAGATCAGTTTAAAATTGGATCGCAGCGACACCATCTTGTGACTGGCCGCAAGACGCCATCTTGGAAATGAGATTGCAAGACGCCATTTTGCGAATGGCCACCTAAGCGCCATTTTAGATAAACTCACACTTTAGTACATGTGGTGATATTACTATTAGCATCATGCGATTGCATCTTTCACCATTTCTCATACACACATTAATAAGCACAATTGCGCTGTTAACTAGTCGCATATTAGGGAATGCATAAGATCCTGTATGAAAATTCTGAATATTAGCTTCATGCACACGCATCTGCCCCAAGTTAACTAGCGTCTTTACATCAAACCTCACATACTCACACATTACATATTCACATACAAGGTTCCATAAGCTTTAAGGTATAAGATTCAAGTATGCACATTTACTATAATTGCTATGAAATAAAGATTATTTTGTAACTAAGGTTTTATACGTGATAAGTAAGCCATGTTTGGTATTGTACTGATGCGTACTCTCTCAACAGTATTCCGGTAATATCGATGGAGAGATCGCAACATGCATTCTCAACGTATGGACCACAGAGACTTCAAGCAACAAAATGTACATTATATGAACAACTGTTAGGATTTGCATGAGGCGGGAAACCAGAGACCTCCAGTTGTTAGAGGCTGGACTGTGTCTATTTGAACCAGCCTGTTAAATTCCTTGTAACATATGCCTTCTCCTTTAGGACCAATGGTATTAGCAACAAACTTCTCTATTGTGTTGTTTATTCCTGGGGGTTATAAATATGTGTGCTCTGACCCTGGGTTCCTGGTCTTCGTGCTGAATGCTGATTAATGAGGGGTTTCTTGCTGATGCCTAACATCTGGACCAGAGAGCGCTGCGTATGTATAACTGTACTTGGGTCTATATAATCTCTTTGCGCTAAGATTATATGAGGATCATAGCGTGTAACTGCTGTACTTTTACTTGAATAATGTGCTTTGGAACCACAGGTTCTAGGTCTGGAGTCTTTATTTACTGTATGACTGCGTACGTAAACTAGCGTCATCCTTAGAGGTTTATAGGCAGGATATTAGTAGGTATAGGCAGGGGTATATAGAGGTTCAAAGGCAGTATAATTAGTTGGGGGCTCGTAGTGAAGTCACTTACCCACTGACACGGCACTTACGGTTATTGATTTCTCACCAAAGGGTGGAGTGGCCACATGCAGGGTTTACCTACAACTGCTCCCCGTTTTCATGTGAGCCAGGGACGCTGACTAGAATCCAGGGACAAGAGAGGGAAAAGTTTGTTTTCCTTTGTTGATAGAACCTAACATTTAAAGGGGTACCGCAGTATTGAACACGTGGCTGAGTCGCAGTTTTGCGCACAGTAAAGATCCACTTTTGTGTACGCAGCTAAAGGGTGTCAAACGGTTGTGTGGTAGTCGCATTATTGTGTATGCGACTGGTCGCATAATAGTATATACGTACTTCCGGTCGTGCTGCCACGTGTTTAAACAAAGCTGTTGAGGTTTACATTCTTTTCAATTGTTGTCAATATCTGGGTTAACGTGTATTTTTCTGCGAAGTTATCTGTAACAGTGAGTGTTTGTTGGTAGGGGTAACTTGTTCCCTAAAGTTAGAGGGACCGTATGACCTTTAAGGGCTAAGTGCTAGCCGCTCGGTAAGCAGCTTACTGTTCTATACACAGTAGCAGGTGTACATGTTTTCTTTGTTGTAGAGAGGTGCGTGGAAGTAGCCGACTTAAACTTCCATAGGTGTGGAAGTTGCCTTCTTAAATCTTATCCGGGTGGGTGAAGTAGCCTTCTTCAAATCTTCACAGGTGTGTGGGCGCTGCTGTTAAATCATCCACAGGTAAGTGAAAGTATCTTGACTGTCTTTCACCAGTTTAAATCTTTATTGACAAAACATAGGAGTTGTCTCAGAATGGGGGCCTCACAAACAATAGAGATGTTAGACAATGATGTGCTGCTAATGGAAGCGACGTTTGGATTGGCCCATCGTTTTATGCATACTAAGTACGGTACTTATGCAATAAGGTATTGTGATGTATGGTTTAAAATGACGATGAAGAGTGTTAGACCATTTCCCAGAATTGGTAGTTTTGATAAAGATGTATTAGATAATGTCCAGGATCCCATCAGTCTGATGCGCTCCAGAGAGAAAAAGGTCAAATATTATGAATGTTTAAAGTTGTGGCAGCATGAAGGGGATGCATGGCTTAAAAATGCGCAAGCGACGCAAACTAGTGTTGTCAAATTGCCAGAGAATACATCCACGATGCTGAATTGCAATGCAGGCAAGCCGCAAAATGGCGCGCATGTGCAGCAAGGTAGCGTTGTGGAATGTATTGCCAGCAGTTCACGCGCACCACCCCCACGTTATGTGGATGGAGGTGCAAGTATAGTTATCAAAAATACCCATAAAAATGTAACAAGCAATTTGTACCCTCTCTTAAGCAACTATAAAGAAAATGTTCATGATGTGGATGATGAGCCTATTGTAATGTCTGCCATTACCCATGCTGTACAAATGATAGATGCTACGCCACGACAATCACGAGTGGTGCCGCCATCTCCATCGGTAACAGCAAGGGAAGTGCTAACACCCTCTGCACCCGTAGAGGAAGTTGTTAATACCATACGTAGCAGCAACAGATTAATCCCCCAGCCAAATAACAAGGTCAAAGGTAGCTGCGCTACCGGTCTACATCCCATTTGGACAATAACTGTTCCGAATTGGAATGCAGATGCGAACGGTGTAGTGCCCACAAGGGCAGTGGTAATGCATTGTCCTTGGACAAGAGCAGAACTAAATTCCATCATAAATGATTTCCCCGATCCCAAAAAGGAACTAGCCAAATGTCAGAGATTTTTGAGGAATTTGGGTAGTTCTCATGAGCCAACTAATAAAGATTGGCGTGTGGTGTTAAGGGCCTGTCTACCACGCAATACCGATGTGACAAAATTTATCACGGATTGTGTATTGGATGGTGACATTCCCTTAACGGACCAAGTAAACCAATGTAACATTTCCCGCATTGTAACTCAATTGGGTATATATTTTCTGGTAGCAGTTAACTGGAACAAAATTTTCACCATAAAGCAAAAGGAGAGTGAATCTGCAGAAGAGTATTGCGACCGGGCTCTGCAGGCTATCACCCAGTACACTGGGATAGAAGATATTAAAGATAGCACTCACCACAGGGGAATGATAGTCACGGTACTCATGGATGGTCTTAAGGAAAACTTAAACTCGGGTTCAGACCTCACAACCTGGCTGGAGGGGAGTCACAATAGATACACTCATAGAATCTGCCATAGAACATGATAAGAACATCTCAAAGAAGAGAGAGACCCAGAGCGAAAAATTACTGACTGTCAGTATTCAAGCTCTGGAAGGAATGACAGTAACATCACAGCCAACAGACACACTTGCATCTACACACACACCTACACCTGAACAGTTATATGCCCTCACTAATCCCACGCAACAGCAAACACAGCTTTATTCTACTAACCCTACACAACCACAGGTCCCACACTACTCACAAACTTCATATCCCCCACAATACCCTTATCCTCCATATCCCTAACCATATCCACCACCTCTTCCCCCTGCTCAAACCTCACAACAACCCGTGTCGTCATCCGATCCATGAATATGTTTTAACTGTAACCAGCAAGGACAATTAAGTAGAACCTGCAGAGTAAAAAGGGTAGGACCCCCAAACCAGAGAGTACCTGGATATCCCCATAAGGGATAGGCACAGAGACCAGCAAATATCCAGCAGGCACCAGCTCCAGTTGTGGCTGTAAATGCTTTATTGGAGAATGGTAGCCAACGCTAGGTGTCAGGTCATACCTGTAGTCTACAGATAGTCAGGTTAACGGGAAGTACTACGGAAGAACCGGTCATGATGGTTGATGTAGCTGGTACTGAATATCCTTTTCTTGTAGACACAGGGGCGACCAGGTCAGTGATAAAATCTCCCGTTAATTTACAGGTGACCAACGATACAGTACCAACAATGGGTGTAACAGGTAAAGTGCAACATTTTCCATTAACAAAGTCCACAGAGGTTACTATTGGGCCGTTGCATACCAGGCATTCTTTCCTTCTGGCTGCTGCGGCTCCTACTAACCTGCTGGGTAGAGACTTTTTATGTAAGATGGGATGTATTATATATTGCACCCCTGATGGTGTATTTTTAGATATCCCTGAGAGAGTTGCGCACGAGGTGCGGGATATGTTGGACACTCCCCAAAGGATAATGTATCACTCTACCAGTGTAAATGAAAATCCATCCCAGGTAGATCAAATGTTGTCCCAAATTCCAGATTCTCTTTGGACTAAGGATGGACAGGACACTGGATTAATGGCAAATGTAAGCCCAGTAATGGTACATTTAAAAAGCAGTAGGCAAGCTCCAAAAATTCCCCAGTACCCACTAAAACAGGAGGTAGAATTAGGGGTTTTTCCAATAATCGAGCGATTATTGCAACAGGGAATTTTAGTTCGTACAGCTAGTGTAGCCAACAGTCCCATCTTTCCGGTGAAGAAGAGTGGTAGGAGGGGTTATAGGCTGGTACAGGACCTTAGAGGTGTTAATAAGATAGTAGAGAGCCAATTCCCCATAGTGCCAAATCCAGCTGTCATTCTTATGCAGATCCCTCCAAACTCAACCCATTTCACTGTCATTGAACTCTGTTCTGCTTTCTTCTCTGTGCCTCTCCACCCTGACTGTCAGTATCTTTTCACATTTACATACAGAGGTGTGCAATATACATGGACACGGTTGCCCCAAGGTTTCATAGACAGCCCCATTATCTTTTCTCAGGCATTGCATGACTGTTTACAATCTTTTCAACCTGCAAATGGATCTGTTCTAATTCAATATGTGGATGATTTATTGCTGTGTTCTGATTCGTTTATGTCATGTTTGAATGATACTAAACTTTTGTTGCTTCATCTCTCGCATAAAGGACACAAGGTGGCTAACTAAGGACAAACTACAGCCGTGCCAATCCAGAGTAAAATATTTGGGACACTGCCTAACCAAGGGGTTAAGACATCTCACAAATGATAGAATCCAGGCCATACAGAACATGACACTGCCGCAGAATCAACAGCAAATTCGTACCTTCTAGGGAATGTGTGGATATTGTAGAATGTGGATCCCAGGTTTTTCTATTTTGGCCTTGCCTTTCACAGGACTTAATCTCTTCCTCAAAGCCCGATTGTGTCATACACACAGAGGAATCAGAGCAGGCTTTCCTTAATCTTAAGGATAGTCTGACCAAAGCACCTGCATTGGGAATACCTGATTATGAAAAACCTTTTGATTTGTATTGTACGGAAGCCGATGGTTGTGCTGCAGGTGTCCTTACACAAAAACATGGTGATGCCAGTAGGCCCATAGCATACTACAGTGCCCAATTGGACACTGTGGCGAGATCACTCCCCACCTGTTTGAGAAGTGTAGCAGCTAAGTGAGGACGTAGTATTGGGTCATGATATGATTGTCTATACTCTCCACGCTGTATCTGCTCTGCTGAACTCTGCTCAAACCAGACACGTCTCTTCGACTAGGTTTACCAAATGGGAACTAGCTCTAATCGCACCTGTGAACATCACTGTTAAACGTTACAGCATGCTGAATCCAGCAACATATTTACCATATGTACAACATGATGTACAAAGGGTGGAAGTTGATGAGTTGCTGGCGGAGGGTGAGTTCAGCGGACATAATGATACACACGATTGTATGGAATATCTGAATCAGACCTTTACTGCTAGACCTGACATACACGACACACCTTTAGAGAATGTAGATGTGACTTTTTACACCAATGGGAGTTGTCATAGACAAACAGACACAGGTGAATTATGTACAGGTTATGCTGTTGTAAATGACACAGACATCATAGAATCCAAACCTCTTGGTCCTCCTCACTTAGCCCAGGTGGCAGAGTTAGTAGCACTAACTAGAGCGTGTGAACTGGCAGCAGGCAAATCTGCTAACATTTACACTGACTCGAGGTACGCGTTCGGGGTGGTGCACGATTTCAGTGCTCTATGGCGTCTGAGAAATTTTATGACAGCAGCAGGCACACCAGTTGCACATTCCCGACACATAAAACATCTTTTAGAAGCAATCCAACTGCCCAAAGCGGTGGTAGTAATCAAGTGTACAGCCCATACATGTGAGGATGACACGGTGTCACTGGGCAACAACAGAGCCGATGAAGCTGCAAAATGGGCAGCAGGGTTAAAAATGTTTTCTCCCACTGAAAAAAGTTAAGTCTTTCCAAACAATTGATATGCTGAAATTAATTGAGATGCAAAATTTGTGTTCAATTCAGGAAAAGTCCATTTGGAAGTCCAAGGGATGTGGGCAAGAGTCCTCTGGGCTCTGGAGGGATGGACAAGGTAAGCCTGTAGCCCCCAAGGCATATTACCCCTGCCTGGCTGAGGCAGCACACGGTCTGACTCATCTGGGAAAACAAGGTATGTGCAAGTTGGTGAGAGCATACTGGTGCACACCAGGTTTTTCTTCACAAGCAGAAAAGATAGCAATGTCCTGCCTGACCTGCTTGAAGAAGAACATAGGGAAGCGATCCCTACTGAACCGTCCCACATTCCACCGACTGATGGACCTTTCCAGGTGATACAAATTGATTTCATCCAATTACCACCCTGCAGGAATCTTAAGTATGTATTAGTGTGCACTGATGTATTTTCTAATTGGGTTGAGGCCTACCCAGTGGCGACTAATACTGCTGTGTTTACTGCCAAGAAAATAATTCAGGAATTTGTATGCAGATACGGTATCCCTGAAATCATCGAGAGTGACAGGGGTACTCATTTCACAGGTGATGTTTTTCAAAATATGTGTAGGCTGATGGGTATTAATAGTCGACTTCACACCCCCTACCGACCGCAAGCCAGTGCCAAGGTAGAGAGGATGAATGGGACTATTAAAAATAAGTTAAGTAAAATCATGGCAGAGACTGGACTAGGTTGGCCAGAAGCATTACCGTTGGTCCTGCATAGTATAAGGACCACTCCCAGACCCCCTCTAAATCTATCTCCCTTTGAAATATTGGGCCTAATTCAGACCCACTCGCGAGTGCTGAGCGCTCGCCAGCGGGTCGATGGTGCCCTAATGCGCATGCGCACGACGGAGGGAGCTCCATTGTGTGCATGCGCGAGACCCGCATAGTGACAGCCCCAAAGGGGGCATGCTGTTGGAGGTGGCTGAGAGAGATACCTGGGTCCATTCCACTCACTGCAAAAAGGTCAACCAACCGGTGGAGGAACAAGGTGGAGACAAGGCTGATAGCGTGGACCTGTCGCTCGTGAACTTGTTTTGGGAGGATTGAAAAGGTTGTAGTGAGATACCTGAACTAAAAGAAATCTGCAGGTCTTGTTGTGGCAATGGACGGGCCTGCTGTGTTAATTTTCATGTTCTCTTTTAGAGTGTTCATCATCCTGGTCAGTTCGGGAATGTCCGGTTTCTGTGAAGGGGGACCGATTGTGGAGAGGGGAGTTGATGGCAGTGCTGATGGAGTGGAGTCAGAAGGAGCGCAATGCCAATCAGGGGAGTGTCTGACCAATTTTAGTACTGTTATTGTTAAGAGAGATGTTATTCCGGATACTCGGGGACGGTGTGGAGGTTTATTGTCTGAAGATTCCTGTATTTGTGAGCTTTGTGGGTCCCTAGTTGATGAGAATTGTATCCAGCGGTGCCAGCCTAAATATAACCCATACTGGGGTGGGTATCCTTTAGAGGATTATCATAGCATGATAGGCAAAGTGTTAAATCAAACTGATTGCTGGGTGTGTTCACATGTGCCACAGGGACAGCATAATGTAGGGTTAGTGCCATTTCCGCTGAATATCATGGAAATTTTAGAATTACAGAAAGGGAAAAGCTTGGATGGAAAATTCCTCTCATCCAAACCACCTCATTTCAAACTCTATCAATTCCAAGTAGATAGATCACTTTTGTGTTTAAACATAACCAACCCCAATAAACCCGGGAGTTGGGAAGTGACAGGGAATAATCAGACGATGACCTTCTCCAAAGAGCTGATAATGAGTCCATAAACCATGATCTGTTACGCTCAATTAAATCTAGTGGGAGACATTTTCGGTACTGGTATGCATTGAGTTCCACCAAAGAAATTGTTGGTAAGGTGCCAAATGGTTATTGTGCTAAAATAATACAGCCAGAAACTTGCATGTACCAGATGGAAGACCCAGAAATAGGTTTGTTTGCAAGGGAAATGTGCTTAATGATAATGATGCATACCATTCCTTATGTTCTCCCTGATAATGTATATTTTATATGTGGAAGAAAAGCGTATAAGTGGCTCTCCCCGAGTTCTGAAGGTTTGTGTTACCTGGGAAGAGTAGTCCCAGAAGTTATGACCCTCACACATGTTGAAATGCTTGGTATACATAAAAACACACCGTCACCATATCTTCACACACAATATGAACACAGAGGCAAATGAAATATGATACCTGGTGACGTGCACAAAGCCACTCAGTTAATTAGTGAGACAACTGGCTTTCAAGTTCTAGTCGCATTGGATCCCACCAGGATCGCTCGGGGTACATTAAACTTTAGATATATTCAGGTACTTGCTAAATTGATAGATAATATCACCGAGATGTACGATGACATATTCAGGTATACAGGGAGAGAATTGCAAGCGTACAAGAAAGAACTGGTGCAACACAGGCTAGTGTTAAATTATTTAACTGCTGTTACTGGAGGGTATTGCGTAACGTTGGCCACCCAATTTGGAGTAAAATGCTGCACCTATGTCACCAATGATACCAGCGACCCCAAGGAGGTGATAGACCAAAAGATGGATGAAATTCTGCAGCTAAAATGGGAATTTTGTAAGAACCATAATGCTTCAATGGCTGAAGTAGGGAAGAAGATAGAGGGATGGGTTTCATGGCTGAACCCAGTGAAATGGTTCTCAGGTCTAGGGGAATGGGTCCAGGAAGTGATCGTCAGCATCTGCAAATTCTTAATCCTTATACTGATTGTCATCTTAATAATTGGCATATATGTCTGGTGTGTTCCTATTGTGTTGAAGTGTGGAAAATATAAAAATAGAGTAGAACGAAATTATGATGGTGGTCAGTATGAATACCGAGGTAAATACAGAACTGCATTACAACCCTGAACTAGGAAATACCATCATTTAATGTATTATATTTAGACATGCATAGAATGTATAATTGAAATGTTATTTTAAAACACCTCAGATAATGTAAAGTCTCATATTTCCCCTTCAAGACTGCCTTTATACGACTGGTGTATCCCAACACCTTTCGCATGATCTTCCAAGATCCACGGTGTGTGTATAATAGTAGTTTTATGTCCCCACTCAGAGACACATTATTGATGGATTAAGAACCACCTTGTGCCATCCCATAATAGCACTAAATAGTATATAAATGTAAGCCTAAATTATATTTTAAAATCAGTTTGTGATAGCATGTTGTTCGCTATCAAAGGGTGGACTGTCGAAGCTGGATAATTGGCTGAGACAAGATCAGTTTAAAATTGGATCGCAGCGACGCCATCTTGCGACTAGCCGCAAGACGCCATCTTGGAAATGAGATCGCAAGACGCCATTTTGCGAATGGCCGCCTAAGCGCCATTTTAGATAAACTCACACTTTAGTACATGTGGCGATATTACTATTAGCATCATGCGATTGCATCTTTCACCATTTCTCATACACACATTAATAAGCACAATTGCGCTGTTAGTCGCATATTAGCGAATGCATAAGATCCTGTATGAAAACGCTGAATATTAGCTTCATGCACACGCATCTGCCCCAAGTTAACTAGCGTCTTTACATCAAACCTCACATACTCACACATTACATATTCACATACAAGATTCCATAAGCTTTAAGGTATAAGATTCAAGTATGCACATTTACTATAATTGCTATGAAATAAAGATTATTTTGTAACTAAGGTTTTATACGTGATAAGTAAGCCATGTTTGGTATTGTACTGATGCATACTCTCTCAACAGTATTCCGGTAATATCGATGGAGAGATCGCAACATGCATTCTCAACTTATGGACCGCAGAGACTTCAAGCAACAAAATGTACATTATATGAACAACTGTTAGGATTTGCATGAGGCGGGAAACCAGAGACCTCCAGTTGTTAGAGGCTGGACTGTGTCTATTTGAACCAACCTGTTAAATTCCTTGTAACATATGCCTTCTCCTTTAGGACCAATGGTATTAGCAACAAACTTCTCTATTGTGTTGTTTATTCCTGGGGGTTATAAATATGTGTGCTCTGACCCTGAGTTCCTAGTCTTCGTGCTGATTGCTGATTGACAAGGGGTTTCTTGCTGATGCCTAACATCTGGACCAGAGAGCGCTGCGTATGTATAATTGTACTTGGGTCAGTATAATCTCTTTGCGCTAAGATTATATGAGGATCATAGCGTGTAACTGCTGTACTTTTACTTGAATAATACTTTGTGCTTTGGAACCACAGGTTCTAGGTCTGGAGTCTTTATTTACTGTATGACTGCGTATGCAAATTAGCATCCTTAGAGGTTTATAGGCAGGATATTAGAAGGTATAGGCAGGGGTATATAGAGGTTCAAAGGCAGTATCGTTACTATTATTTTGGAACGACATATTGGTTGACAGGCACTTGTAGTTCCACAAGTGCCAAAGGGCAGGCATGCTGATACCTGTAGCTCCATGGTAATAAACAATAGTTTATATCTATTTTCACCACTATTACTCCCATACCCATAGCCCAGGGGTGCGGGGAAGTTCCCCAGGCTTCAGCATAAGGAAGAGTGGGACCCCTTTATTGATGGGGTCCCCACCTCCCCTGAGATCCCCGGTTTGGGCTGAATGGCTTGGGGTGATAATGCTTTGGCCATGGATACCCGGTGAAAGGGTACCCTGGCTGTGGCATTTCACCCCTACACAATTTTATTCCCCTATTTTAAAACCAGGACTGGCTCCTAAAATACGGGTAAACCCTACTTGTTTTTTTCCTCAGTATTTGTAGGAACCAGGACTGGCTGAGATGCCAGGGCTGCTTATGCTTTTTTTGTGGGGGACCCTGTTATTTTTTTTTTTAGAAAAATTAACACTTTAGGTAGTTTACTTGCAGAAACATACACAAATCATACTGATCTGTATATGTTTCTGCCAAACTCGCAGCTCAGGAGGTGGTATTTGAAACTTCTATCTAGCTACGAGTTTGCTACAATTACATCCGTGATTGTGATCAGGATTCTTTGAATACTCCCGAGTTGCATCTTTTTCATTGAAAGTACTTTCGAGTTTGGCTGATGGGGAATTTAATCGATTTTGCAATCTCACTCGACTTTGTCAGTGTAAAGAGAGAAATCTCTCCCGAGCTTTTTATTTAGTAAATTTGCGAGTTGAAAAAAATGCCTAAACTCACCCTAGATTGTCATCTCGACCAAACTCGAATCTTAGTAAATTTACCCCTTGCACTGTAGTTCTACAAGAACCATCACATCTCAGCAGTAAATGGCAGCTAATGTTTGATGGAGCTTTTAGTTACACCACAGTAAATATAAATTATTACCCTGTCATCCTCTGCTAAAGAGATGCCAGGAAGAGATCCAGCGCTATGTTTTTGTAGACCCAATATCGGCTAACAGGATCTTGTGGGTTCTGATTCTGAGTTGCATGCAGATGTGTATACAACTGCATTCGGAATGCAGATATTATTGTAACAGAATGCTAATGTGACTATATGCACATCTTCCTGGGTGAGCATTGAGCTGCCCGGTCTCTCCATCGACGTAGTCTTCATCACTAGTATCAGGATTTATACCTATCCTATGCTGGATCTGAAATAAGCATCTCCTCTGCATACACACAACTCAGAATAGGACAACTCCAGCTACACGCTCACGAGACTCCACTGAGATGGTTCTCTTCCATGCATCCACCCAGTTGTCATTCAGAAACTCTCATTTCACTTACCTAGAGAAACAGCCAAGATACGTCCAACTTGCATGAAGATACATAAGGATGCGTGTGTACACTACAGCGCATGTGCAGTTTTCTATCATTCGCTAGATGCGGCCCCATATACAGCGGTCTGCAACTTAGAATCAGACCTGTTATGTCAGGGGACCAGGTGGCTGCTCAGCGTGGCATAAGCTGGTGCTGGTTGTCAATTTTGTAGGGTGACTCCACCCTGTGCCTTAGTGTAACCAGCCCAGCCTACGGCATTTGTAGGGGGCTATGCTGTTTGGTTTTCAATTAATGTCAATTTTTTTTAAAACTCCTACAGATACTAGATGAAGACTTCCGTATCTGCTGCGGCTGCATATTTATAGCCAAGTAAGGTTGTATGTATTAGTTAGGCACATTGGGGCTGATTCTGAGTCACACACAAAGAGATTATAATGGGCAGCCACCAAAAGCCAGAGTTACTACTTTATGCTAATCATACTTGCAAACTTTCTGTCTCATCATATCCACGCAACTAGTGGCGGAACTAGAGAGTGGTGGGCCCAGGTGCAAGAATATGCTTTGGGCCTCCCTATGCAGTGCCCCCTGTATGGTCCCCCTATGCAGTGCCCCCAGTAGTGCCCCATATACAGTGCCCCGTATACAGTGCCCCCTGTAGCGGCCCCCCTATACAGTGCCCCTAGTAGTGGCCACCCCCCAACCGCTGGTGGTTGCATATTTGTTACTGTGCAGTGCTGACTGCTCTCACTGTGGTCTGCACTACACTTGTGGGGTCCGCGGGACACTAGTGGGTGCAGCGGCGGCTATGGGCCCCTGCACCACAGCGGGCCCCAGTGCAAGCCACCAGCTGCACTCCACTAGTTCTGCCACTGCCCACAATAAGGGGCATGGTGAAGGCACTGGTGGGCGGTGCGGGGGCATGGTTGTGCAATTGCATCATTGCTGCCCCACCCCAAAGATAAAATGCAGAGACTACCAGAATTATAAAGCAGGGGATGGGACTATGATGATGCGATTTAGCATGAATTGCATCATTGTTCCCACAGACATCCACTTTTACTCGGTTAGTGAGTGGCTGTGGGGTTAAGTATGGGCGGGTGGCGGTCGGTCCGGGAAACTTGCCCTCTCTTGCAGGCGGCTGGGAGCGTCACTCAATTTTTGGGAGCCTTCCAACCCTTCCGGAAGAATAGGCAGGCCCGGCAACAGGGGGGGGTAACTAGGGGCACAGCTGTGATGGGCCCTGAGGTTGTAGGGGGCATAGGAGGGCCCCACACATAATTTTTCCCTTCATCACTGCCTGCACTGCTGCATGATCTGGAGGGCACAGTAGGCAGGTACCAGCAGGGTCTGTATGGCGGGTCTGTGAAGTAATGTAGCTTTATTGCACCGGAGGTGGCCAGTGCAATAAAGTTTTTTTGTTTATCGCGGTGCAGCGCGTGACGTCATAACATCAGCCAGCGCCCCGCACTCGCACTACCACCAGCAGACAGAGAGGAGCCGCGGTGGCACGGTAAGTGTTACTGCTACACTGACAGGACACTGACAGGGGGCTGGCCACCGAGGGACACTGACAGGGGGCTGGCCAACGGAGGGACATTGACAGGGGGCTTGCCAACGGAGGGACACTCACAGGGGGCTGGCCACTGGAGGGGCACTGACACGGGGCTGGCTGCGGGGATAGGGGGCCCCTAAAAAATGCATGTACCGGGCCCCTTGGTTTCTGTTGCCAGCCCTGAGAATAGGCAAGTATGATGCTAATACAGATTCTCTTCAACTAGTGCGGGAGATTGTGCTAGCTAGCGGAGACCCGTTTTGCCCATTAATTTGAAACCAGTTGCTGCAACCTTTATCATTATTATCGGCACTTGCACCAGCCCCATTTTCGGTGAAAGAGATATGTCTGAAACAGGCTTCCCGTCCATATACATATAACTGAGAATTGCACAGAGCTTTGATACATGCCCACAACACTCCCATGAAACTCCCTCAAGTCAGGATATGTGCGATCACATTGTCACAACCTAGTTCCTGCCCAGAAACACCCTACTTCATGGAAAGACAGAGGACCTCATTCAGAGGCGTTCGCAAAATGCGAGAGCTCGCTCTGAAAGAGGGCGGCCGTATCTAAAAAATTATCCGGCCTCCTGGCCGCTCGCTAGGCTGTGGGTTACCACCCACAGCTTTATCGAGCGGCCAGGATGATGGTCGCGATGGTCAAGACCATCGCGACCATCGGGGCTTACGACGAGACCCTTGTGGTAGGGTCTCATCTGCTGCAAGCCCCAGAGAGCTTCTGGCTCTACTAGAGCCGGAAGCTCTCCCACTGACATCACTGGTGATGTCAGTGGGGCCGCCCACAAATGGCAGGCGTTCGCTTGGGAATGCCTCCATTTGTGAAATCACCCCCCTGCCACGCCTACAAAACGGGGTGAGCTGTTGATCAACATCGACAGCCGCCCCTTTTGTAGTGAGCCCTGGAGCGAGGGAATTTCTCTCTCGCTCCGGGGCTTGCGCACACACAGCGCAGCCACTGCGTGTGCGCAGAGCCAAACATCGACCCGCTTGAGAGCGCTCAACCGCTTGCGAGCGGGTCTGAATGAGACCCAGAGTTTTAAATATTTTTCCTGTGGTCTAATGCCAATGACACTTCATGGTAGCCCTGTAGTAAATAGGGGAAAAGTAAGTTGCTACCCTGCTGTGCTCATGTTTTCTCTGTCAGAGCTGCTTTTTATACTAAAACATACCTGCCTTTTAAAAATAATTTATAGATTGTAAGTATGGCCTTTCTTGGCTGTGTACATTCTTATGCTCTCGTGTTCCTGGACTAATGCTCTAATTTGTATCTGAAATCTGGCAATCTCCAGGAAAAGAATTTGGACTAATTAATAGAAATGTTATGGAGTCTAGTAAATGGCCCTTAGAGTTTGTCTGTCTCTATGTCGCTAGTGGTTTTGGAACAAATTCCATGTTGTGCACAATATAATTATAGGAGCCTAACTCTGTAAACTGAAAAACTGCTTGTAATAGTCTAATGAACTTTCCAGCATTTACAGCAGGAATAAAGGAAAGAGAATGGCTTTTAATGATTAATTCATATATGAACAGTACAAAATCAAGACGGTGACATTGATTATAAATATTAATAATACCAACACCACAATATTTTTTCCTTTCAAACACTTTTCTTAGTCTATTTTTCCATCTTTCTTTAAGTTTCTGTAACTGTAGAGGCAATTAGTAGGATAATCCAGGTACATTATACATTATAGGGCTCCAGTGCATCCTTGGAATCATTGTTTTACAAGAATCCAGACAACTGTTGCATGTAGGAAAGACTCAATTTCAAATAAAAGCACATTTCTATTACACTTGCATTCTGAGAGAAACTTGGATGGGTGGGTTAGAGAGTGGGACAGTTGTATAGACTAAGCATGTCTTGTTTTATCAAGGGCCCATTTTTCATGTTTGCCACTTCATGACCAGAGCCCCCATCAATTCCACTACCCACTACAACACCAAGATAATACTAAGCTGTTCCTTGTAGCGCTGTTTGTTGTATTGAAGTAAAAGGATTATATTGGTGATCAGTGGAGATGCCATAGGTGGGGCTGTAGCCCAGTCCAAAATTCAAATAGGGAAACCATACCAACTGCCACACCAAATGCTGCCAAATAACCCTAGCCAGGACTCACTGGCAGTTGATGTGGCTCCTCTATTTGAATTTTGGACTGTACTGCAGCCCCACCTCTGGAGCCACCACTAGTGGTGATACATATTAGAGATGAGCAGTTCGGTTTTGTTGAAAACTGAAAACACCCAAGCTTTGGGTTTCCAAGGAGATCCAAGTCCCAATTCGGGTCTTCCCACCAAGTTCGGATCTCAAAATGAGGCAAAATTTAGTTTTCACGGAAATTTCAGATCTTGTGTGTTTTGGGTTTCATATAAAAACCCCTACCTCTGCGACATTTCACAGAGGACATTGTATGTTGAGGGTGTGGGCTATAGGTGTGCTTCAAATAGTTGGCATAAGAGAAAGTTGTAGGTACAGTAGATGGAGTGGAAGGTAAGAGTAACTGTGGGCATCTTTGTCATTGTGTAATGTGTTTGTCAGCCACACTAGCTAGCAGCACCTGCAATCCAGTGCAAACTGCAAACAGGCAGTATAATGTCCCTGTGAGTTTGTTTGTCAAAATCCTGCAATCTAGTGCAAACAGACTCTTGTGAGAACAGTGAACTGCATTTGTTTTTCACAAGGATATGTATCTAAATTGCAGTTTGTATTGTCACTTGTGTATGAGGGCAGAGACATTGTGATTATGTTCCAGCTTATTTGTCCAAAAAATAATGTGCTGTATCTGAGTGAGCTACAACCCTAAACTTTACCAGTTTTGAAAAACATCTCAAGTCTTTTTCTATAATTCAATGTAATTCGAATTTCAAGAGTGAGTGTTTTTGAGAGGCAACATATATTACTGAACTTACTCTTGGTATGGTAGTGTCCTCGTCAGCTGAGCTCCAAAATAATAGGTGCAGAAAGACCTTCTTTATTGGGGTCTTTTAAAATCTAAAATTTTTTATAAAACTGCATTGTAAAGGTAACATTCCCTCATTTCCCTATCTAATTGTATGTTCACTTAGTGCAGTGGCAGTTAATTTCAACTACAGTAGCTTTACTCTTATCCTGGTGTAAAAATTGATCATGGATCAGTCTATAGAAGAACAGGAGCATCCCAGTACTAGAGCTGGCAGCCATAGTGCTTCTTCAACATCTAATTTAAAAGAAGGTCAAGTGGTAAGAAGGTGTAAGAAAGAGCACTCCAAATCTAAACAAAGTTTGACAATCTTTAAGAAAACATCACCTCTAATTATGAAGGAAAAAGTCCCTGCCAAAAAGCTTAAAATTGCCAACATGCCATACACCACATGCAGTGGTAAGGAAAGGTTCAGACCATGGCCATTGTTTGCGAGTTGTGGTCCTGATACTGGTGTTTCATGCACTAGAATGCCTATTGCGTAAGCCAGGGCCAAACACAGTCAGACATCTCCTATAACCTCACATGGGCTGTAGTCAAGAAGCTGACGGTCTAAATGCTGACCACCAGCTTCCCGACTGTCTAATCTCGGCAAGGTACTAATGACACATGTTGAAATCCCGACAACTGTCATTAGACCTACACCGGGAGCCCGACGCCCGGCATACCGATCGAAGGTAATCCGGGCACTGGGCATGGACAGCCATGGGGAGGAAGGTTAGGCTCCTGTGGGGGACTTAGGGTTATGTAGCCCCTCGGGAGGGTTAGGGTTAGGCACCCACGGGGGGGAGGTTAGGGTTAGGCACCCCCGGGGGGAGGTTAGGGTTAGGCACCCCCGGGAGACTTAGGTTTAGGCTGCGGGAAAAGGGGGGTTAGGTCTAGGCACTTAGAAGGGGGTTAAGGTTAGGCACTAGGTAATACCTACTAAACCCCTCATATGCAACATATTTTCACTCTGAGGGCCTGATTTACTATGGATCGCTACTGCGATCGTGGCTGCAATTAACATGCAAGTCTGCTGTGAAAATATGCTTTTGAATACAATCACACAGCCAGCATAGAGATGACCACTACTGCTATCTCACATCCATAATACCTTGCAGTCCTGTGTATACATAGGGAACATCGAGTAACATCGGCCTTCATGCACAATTACAACAGGTGTGACCGTGCTCAGAAATTGCTAGCCTCATCACACACAGTGAGCACACAAGTTGTGTACATTCATGCTTCCAAGCAATGACGTTCAAATGGACAGGCATGCCTGGTTTCTCCAATCACTCCCCTATCACCACCCCAAATGCTGATGTCCCATCCCTCGGTCTGTGATGCTTTGTATCTACGTAGGTGATCTCAGTGCAATTGCTATGCTAACTCATGCACATGCACTGCAAAGCATATGCATGCACAGTACGCACCATCTCCACTACACTCACCTTGATCACTGACCTCCTCCTGATCGGAAGTAGTCCTGTATCCAATTTGCAAATGCAAACTGACTCCTCTCCTATCCAGTATTCTCAAGAAAAATCGTTGCATGCTAGAGCTGCTGCTGCTAGGGGTGAATCTTTATCACAAAAGGGGGCCAAGAAGACTAATAGTATGACAGCCGCCATCCAGCTGCACAATAGTCCACTGAAGCCATGATGGCTATTTTAGCTTTAGCTCTACTTTCAATATCACCATCAATGCATCTGGTTTTAGACGATTAGCTGGGGTCATGTGGCCACGCTACCAAATACCATCTCAATTCTATTTTACCAGAACAGAAACCAGGATGTTAAAAAAGTTATTCTTTACCTAGAAAATGCCTCTGTACCAACTATCTACTTAACTATAGATCTGAGGACAAGTGGTACTGCTCAAACTAAACATTAAATGACTGTAACAGCCCACTGGGTGAGTGTATCAGTTTTAACAGCAGCAGTATCTAACACATATTGCCAGCTCATCCACAGGCAGGATACTCTCTCTATTACTGGCTTCACTAGGAGGCATACCAGTGTCAATCTATTGTAAAAACTTAGTGATGTAAAATTTATAACCCCACTAAGACTTTTTTCAAATGCCAGTTGTATGCATGATATGCTGACTGTGACCTGAAAAATTTCTGGACGTTTTCGGAATTCAGCAGCCAAATTTAGAAAATTGCAGCAGCTGCAAGAACAGAATAATTTGCTATGTCACCAACTGAAGCAAGAGGTAGCAACCAGGTGGAATTCCACACTTTACAGTAGATGCTTTAGTGACAGGAGGAACAACAACAAGACATCCAAATGTACACTATAAACCATGACATAGGGAGAGAAGGGACAAGTTACCAGCCTATTGCAGCATACTGAAGAATACTCTTGGTTTTATGGAAGCTACAATTCAGAAACCATTTAAAATTGCAACCAATTAAGTAAGTTTAGGCACTGCCAGTCTGAGTCAGGTCACACCCCCCATTAAACAAATGGAAAAACAGCTAGAGAAGCTAAAGTAGGAGATAAAACTAAGCAATTCCACTAGGTTTATTGGTCTTGTAGATCAAGCTTTTTATTCACTTCTCCAAGACTCAAGAATTTGCAGCATCTGCAATTGGATCATGGCATTCTGGCAACAATGCTTGATCCTAGGTTTAAGTCCTATCTAATGTCATTCTTTATAACTCACACAGATCTTAAGAATCCTTGCAAGCTAGTTGTCAGCTCAAGCAACACATGAAATGACAACAAAAATAGCTTCAGTTTATCCTGAAAATACTGCTGCCAGTAAAAAAATTATCTTTTCAAAGAGACACACTAGTAGTGATGATGATGAGTCAACTTATTGCTACAGAGTGAAACATTATTACTTTTGGCCATATGTAAAAGATTTGCCCACATGTATTGATATCTCTACAGTGACTCACTCTGATACAGTAAGCATCAATAGAATGGTGGAGGATTACTTTAATGATAATGTGCAAATTAGCATCTCACATAGGACCTCATTCAGAGTCGGTCGTTGCAGCCGCTCGATTGTATGCCACCGATGTTTGCTAAACTGCGCATGTGTAAAATTCGCAATGCGCGTGCACAAACTAGCTATTACGATCAGAAAATACTCTCTCCTTGAACACAGCCAGGTCGTTAGTTTGAGTGACAGGATGAGGTGTTTGTGGGTGGTAACAGGGGAAGGTGCTTGTGAATGGGGGAGTGGAGATCCGAACGAAGGCGTGCCTGACTATGCAAACGTCATTTTATGGGAGTGCATAATTAACTAAGTAATGTCATGGCACATGTGACATGGGAGCTTTTTATACTGACTTGATCATAGTGCTTAAGAGAGGGTATCGTCAACCTTAAGCTCTACGACCAGCTCCGATGGTCTCGATTAATCCTTATATGCCTGGAGATGACGTGTATTGCAAACAAGAAGGGGACGTGTTTTTAGTCTTACGGCCGCATCCTCCCCTTGCTCATCCAGCTAACAATCCCATCTTAATGACTCAACTTGCGAGCGCTTCATTTGCATATCCAGCCCCTTTTACCTTTACGACCGAGCGGCCGCAACGACCGACTTTGAATGAGGTCCATAGTCCCTTCGAATACTGGGAGAAAAAAAAGCAATTTGGAGCCTCTTATATAAACTAGCTATGGTGTACTTAAGATGACCACCTTCCAGTGTGTACTTGGAAAGAGTGTTTAACACAGTCAGAAACCTTATGAGAGATCAGCATAGAAAGCTACTCCCCAAAAAATTGGAAAAACTACAAATTCTATCAGGTAGACCCTTGCCTCCAATTACAACAGAGACTTCTGCAGCAGTGGATTCCAGTGGGGATGAGCTAATATTGTGATGAAAATATTAAAGGGTGGTGGTGGTGACAATGATGATGATGATGACAACTTGCACTTTGAGTTGGTGGGAGGCCCAAGGACAATTCTTTCATGCACAACTTTTCATTATGGTTTTTGCCAAGATTTGTTGTGTTGACAGGCAGCATATATTACTATACATTATTGGGGCGTTGATGTTCTGTATATTGCAAGATCATCTTTTTTTTTGGTCTTTAAATAGTTTAAGAGAAATGATGTATACAATTTAAAAAAATCACCACAAATTCCAATACAATTTAGGCTTTTCTCAACTGATCAAAAAGAAATAAAGCAAACAAAACAGAATAGTGTATTTAACATTATAACTCTTTCCTTTTTAATATATAATGTGACAGTGCAAAGACAATTTGGTCTAAATGTACAGACTAATTAAGGAAACAATGTATAGCTGTCTACACTTTTCCAATAGGTAGATGAAAAGGGTCAAAAATGTCCAATTGTACAGGACTCTCAAGATTAGGAACTGGATGTAGTATGTCTAACAAACTTTTGCAGTGCTAAACATTTCTCTTATCTAATATAATGTATCAAAATGACCAAAACTGTCCATTCAAACAAGTACTCTGTACTTTCTTGTTTCAACTTTATAAAATGATCATTTTCTTATTGTACTGAGGCCTGGGATTTGCTGGTTTGATTCAGTGTGTTTGTAAACTCACATTTGGATGCTTTTTTTTCATGTCTCCAATGTACTTTTTCTTTATAGTTACAACTCATAATCAATCAATGCTTTATCTTCCACTGAATAGTACTCCACTTCCAATCACCTGTACTGGCCTCAAGCCTGTGATTTGCAGTTTGTAGTAAGTTTGATGGAGATCAGTTTATCTACTAGATGTTACTACAGCAGCAATCACCTGTACTGGCCTCGGGTTTGTGATTTGCAGTTTGTAGTAAGATTGATGGTGATTTGGTTATCTACTAGATAGCAGCAATCACCTGTATTGGCCTGAGGCTCATGATTTGCTGTTAGAAGTAGTGTGTTGGTAATGTATTATAATTTCTACTAGCATTTTACTTTTAGGCTATTAGTTGTTGATTAGTGAAAACATTATACAGGGTCATATAGTTTATTAAACTGTCATCTTTTCTGCCACTGCTTTACCACTATGTTTCATAGATGTCCTATAGTCTTTTAAACTGTCATGTGTTTGTGCCACTGCTCTGTTGCTTTGTTTAGCCAGCCAGCTGGAAATGTTATTGATGTTAATAATACTGCAGGAATAAAAAGTCCACATTACATGATTTTACCCTTTTTATATTTTTAAAGAAATCCAAAACCAAAACACTAGAGGGTGGTTTTGCCAATACCAAAAAAACATAATGAAGATTAAGAACCAAAACCAAAACATGGGAGTCTATGAACATCTCTAACTAAAACATACTGTAGGTCTATATTTAGGTTACGCATAACTGACAATACACTTGCAGCCTATTGCTCCTGGAGCAGCAGACATTCTCCTTTACAAAGTAGTCACAACACACTCTGTATACATAAATCTTATGATATGTTGCACTTTAAATATAGTATATGAATGCAACCAGACCACAGATGTGACAGTCATGATCATCAACTTTTAACCTTGCACCAGGCCTATGGGGCCTACAGGCTCTATGGATCCCTCATACTCCTTTAAATCCTCACAGATGTTTTCCCATTCCACCTCTGGAAAAGTGAAGAACTTGACTAACTTAAAATTCTAGTCATCTGTGTCTCAACATCATGACATCATCATGTCACACATGCTGCACTTCTGGGCCTCAACAACATGGAGGCTCATTGATGAAACTCAGAGCCAGGAGCTTGGAACAAAAGGCAAAGGTGGGGAAACTTGTAGAGAGCATCATGCGGCCGCAGGCCCCCAGACGTTAAAATTTGCTAGTGGATTAAATGGACGGCGCCTCAGCAGGCTCCCTGGCAAATGCATCCTTGCCAACAGGTAGCTATGGCCAAGTATCCATCAGATCTATATTAAAAAATTCAACTTTACCATCACACCCTAAGGGGTATATTTACTGAAGTGAGAGTTTTTAGAAGTGGAGATGTTGCCCATAGCAACCAATCAGATTCTAGCTATTATCTTCTAGAAGGTATTAAGTAGAATCTTATTGGTTGCTATGGGCAACATCTCCACTTCTAAAAACTCTCACTTCAGTAAATATACCCCTAAGCCTCCAGAGCTACAAGTAGAAGCCTGATCAATGCACTTCTAAAATGTATAACTATGAAAACATTTTTTAAACAGTGTCATGATGTAGAGCTAAAGAAATAAGACTCACATGTGTCTTAGTTTTCCCATTACAGTCACTTTGAGGGTAATTCAATTTGCTTGTAGGAGATTGTCTCTCATCTAAAGCTATTTAATTGTTTTGGGGGACCAGCCCCGAGGCTGCACCTATCGTGAATTTCTACTCGCACCCTCCTGAGGTGCAAGCAGAAATCTACATTAAGTAGGGATTTGGGGATGGTTGCAAGTGCTGGTCGCACCTTATCTGTAGTGCGCCTGACAGTTAGCATGGTAGAAGCCACTTAATGTTGTTTAACCTGTGCGTTCTCATGAGAGAATGCTGCCATCATGACCAAAGCAGGGCTGCTGCACAAACAAGTGACTAGCTCCTATACAGTTTAGACAGGAGCTACTAGAATCTATTGAATTGCCCCCGCTTTTCACACTATTCAGTCTATTGGTACACACAAACTAACAAGATAAGAGGGTGGAGCTTCATATAATAATAAAGTACTTTACTTCATGTGTGCTCAACAAATTAAATTCACTTATTATAATATGAATTATTCTACACACAAGTTGACCTTATTTAAGGCCCTCTTATGATGTACCTAATGTACAGTATCAGACAGTCTCATCTGTACAAAATTAACTATTTTCCACTATGTCAACTGCAAGTGTGAGTTTGTATTCAGTCTCTATGCTACAATATTGGAAAAACTGTACAACCAGCAACAAGCTGCTAATATAGTAATACTATAAAAAGCTATAGTGATCCACATGCACATTCTAAAGAGCTATTCCATGTTATCCTGCCTGTTGTTGCAACCACCTTACCTCTTACAGAGTTTTCCATTACTAGTACTGAGTTCCCCCCAGTGTTTACTAAATTACTCTGATTTTTTTAAACCATTTGTACCGCTGCAAAACCAATTAATTGTCTTTAAAAATAATTCCCTTACACTACAATAATGATTTTTTTAATTGTACATGCCTGCTCCCTAAACTGCCTAATGATTAATTGTCTCAAATAGACATAAATTAGCATCAGGCAACCTACCTTATAAGTTTCCCACAAACCCAAAATACTGTCTTGCTTATCCACCAACCCAAGAGTAATTAAACTGAACATGCTTAGGAAAAGCATCAAACCTTAACCTCCTACAGCACTTGCAGTTGACTGGTTTAAACTGTGATTGAAAAGGTCAAGGAAAATTGGGAAAGAAGTATGGTTTACATAGTGACCAGCTGGAAACTCAACTGTGCAAGCAAGCAGATAGCATCATTCAGAGATGCTGACATTCTGGCTGCCCCTTCCAGGAGGGGACAGCCAGATCAGCAAAATCGGGGGGCGTGGCTGGCGGTTGTGGGCGAAGCGGGGCGTGGGCACGCAATCGCGTAATGTTGGTCCTGCCCCCGTTACACAATGCTGATAATCCCGGCATTGTGAAACAGGGGGCAGTGCCACAATGACGCGATGTGGCTTGAATCATGTCACAGGCACCACCTGCTGCCGGGGATTCTTATGTAAATGCAGGGGGGAGGGGGGGTAGGAGGGATCGGCAGCTGCCAGGAGGCTTGCCTGCCTTCCCGGGAGGCCGGGAGCAGCACCAGATTTTCGGGAGGCTCCTGACCAAATCGGGAGGGTAGGCAAGTATGGCATCATTACCTAATCATGAATGCAGTTTCGAGTCCAAAATTTTAAAAAGAGTGCGCCTCCAAAGTTTCACCCTGAAAATTCAGGTTTCTTTAAGTAGTTACATTCTAATTCTTAGATTTTCTTTTACTCTACCTCGGTGGTTCCCAAACTTTCGTGAATTACAGCACCCTATAATAGAAGTCTTTTCATGGCACCCCTAGGTCAAAAGTTTCTTATTGAGAAAATATGAAAAAAATATTACTTTAAGTATATTGTGGTTACCTGTCTTCCTTAGGTTCAGTTATGTGATGGTGGACAGGGTTGTGCCTCTGTTTGTCCACATATTTTATGATTGGCAGCCACCAGCACTGGTTTTGCCAGTCGAGTTAAACATAAATAATTTGATGTAAGGTGCCCGTCCACTAGCAGACATGAAAACGACTGCACAATTATGACATTGTTATCGTGCAGTCGTTTGTCAGTCTGTGATGAGCCTGCACTGAATGAGCAGTCATTCAGCGCAGGCTCATCAACCATCTGCAAACATGCTTAACCTGATGTTATCGTCAGGTTGACCAGCATGTTTGCACGATGATAGATGTCTAAACGACCAGCGGGCATCCTCATCGCTGGTCATTTTAGACATTTTTGCAAACGATTGTTATCGTTCAATCGCTCAACTTAATCATCTCTTGGATGGGCAACTTTAGTCCTGGACCACCAACCTGTGGCACCCTTGCAAGTGCCTCGAGGCATCCCAGGGTGCCACTGCGCTTAGTTTGGGAACCACTGCTCTACCTACCTGTTTATGACATCTGTACATCCTGCATTTCTGCCTCTATGCCAGAATCTAATTATGTATTACTGCTCTACCTACCTGTTTATGACATCTGTACATCCTGCATTTCTGCCTCTATGCCAGAATCTAATTATGTATTTCAAAAAGTGACTGTGTTCTGCAGGGGCTGTCTGGCAACTTTTAGCCTGGGGGACAAATGCATGCAGGCGGTCCTGGCAGAGGAGTAGCGTGTAGCCAGGGTGCCCTCAAGTGTTCCAGGGAGGAGACAGGTCCATATGGGATTAATGTAAAGTAAAAATAAAGATTATGGGCAGCCCCCTGCAGTGGTGCCCATATGCAGTGCCCCCCTGTGCCCCAGGAGAGGACCCCCTTATGCAGGCCACCAGTAGTGCCCCCAGTAGTGATCTCCCCTATGCAGTGCCCCTTATACAGTGCCCCCAGTAGTGGTCCCCCCAGTGCAGTGCCCCTTGTGCCCCCAGTAGTAAGCCCCTTATATAGTGCCCCCAGTAGTGGTCCCCCCTGTGCAGTGCCCCAGTAGTAAGCCCCTTATATAGTGCCCCCAGTAGTGGTACCCTCTATGCAGTGCCCCTTATATAGTGCCCCCAGTTGCAGTCCACCCCCCATGCAGTGCCCCCAATAGTGGTAACCCTTATGCAGTGCCCCATAAATAGTGGCAACAGATGTAGTCTCCCCCTATGCAGTACGCCCAGTATTGCCCTTTATATAGAGCCCCCAGCAGTGGTCCCCCGATGCAGTGCCCCCAGTGGTAGTCCCCTCCCCCCCTATGCAGTGCCCCTAGAAGTAGTCCCCTCCCCTTGTAGTGCCCCTAGTAGTAGTCCCCCCCTTATAGAGCCCATAGCAGTAGTCCCCCCTTGTAGTGCCCAGTACTAGTAGTTCCCCCCTTGTAGTGCCCCCAGTAGTGATCTCCCCCTTGTAATGCCCCTAGTAGTAGTCCCCCACCCTTGTAGTGCCCCCAGTAGTGATCTCCCTCTTGTAGTGCCCCACCTTGTAGTGCCCCCAGTTGTGGTATCCCCTCTTGTAGGGCCCCCAGTAGTGCCCCCCCCTTTGTAGTGCCCCCCCAGTAGACACAAGTAATAATAAAAAATAAAAAAAACACGTAGCCGCCTTCCGCTCCTCCGTCCGTCCTCCCAAGCTGGCCTGCTCTACATTATGGGAGAGACGTCATGACGTCTCTCCCATTACCCACTGCAGGAGCCGGAAGATGGAGCGGCTCCGACAGTGGGCGCAGCAGCAGTCAGTGAGAGTCTGAGAGACTCTCATTGGCTGCTACTGAAAACAAACACACAGCTGCCGGCGCTGGCGGCTGTGTGTTTGTCAGTCACTGTGTCGCACTGGCCGAACTCCATCCGGTCAGTGCTACACGCATGGTGCAGGCAGCTGTGTCACAGAGACACAGACTGTCCACGGCCCGCATGGTACTGCAGCCCAGTGGGCACATGGCACCCTGCCCCCCGGCCCAGCCCGCCTCTGGTGTTCTGTGTATAGATGGGCATTAATTTAGTGAGTAGAGATAGCAGTTAAATGGAAAGCAGTCAGTTTTAATTAATTAGCACCAGTGGCGGAACTCCCGGAGACAATGGAGTCATTTGCCACCGGGCGCCAGCCCTGAAGGGGGCACCTGGCTCCATTGTCACCCGGGGCTGCATGGAGGAGCGCCGCTGATCGGCGCTCCACCTCCAGTGGCGTAACTATGAAGGGTGCAGGGCCTGCACCCTCCATTTGCCGGGTGCCTGCTGAGTGTGTTACCAGCGGGCGCCCAGCTCCTTCTCTCCCCCCCGCGGTAGCCGGAGGACGGAGCTCACTCCTGAGCTCCGGCTTCCAGGTCCCGCAGTGCACTATGGGAGTGACATCATGACTCCCATAGTTCCGAGTGACTCCCATAGTTCCGAGGAGCGGGCACCGGGGACGGACGGCAGCAGGCACTGGAGCGGGGTTTAAGGTAAGTATTTATTTATTTTTTTGTATGTGTGTGCGCATGCAGGGGGGGACTACAGGGGGATTACTACTGGGGGCATTACAGGGGGCATATTACAGGGGGCTTACTACTGGGGGGAACTACAGGGGGCTTACTACTGTGGACTTATTACAGGGGGCTTACTACAGGGGGCTTACTACTGGGGGCATTGAAGGGGGCTTACTACTGGGAGCACTATAGGGGGATTACTACTGGGGACTTATTACAGGGGGCTTACTACAGGGGGCTTACTACTGGGGGCACTACAAGGGGGTTATTACAGGGGGCACTACAGGGGGCTTACTACTGGAGGCACTACAGGGGGCTTACTACTGGGGGCACTACGGGGGCATTGCCGGGGCCTTACTACTGGGGGCATTACAGGGGCCTTACTACTGGGGGCATCATATGGGGGCACTACAGCAGCTTTACTACTGGGGGCATCATATGTGGGCACTATAGGGGCCTTACTATTGGAGGCACTACATGGGCCTTACTACGGGGACAACTACTGGAGGTACTGCATAGGGGGACCACTACTGGAGGCACTGCATAGGGGGACCATTACTGGGGGCACTACATAGGCGGGCACTGCATAGGGGGACCACTACTGGGGGCATTGTATAAAAGGAGCCGCCTAGGGGGGCGGCGGCAGCTGGGGCTGGGACAGGTGCTGGGGGGGTGGTATATTTTATTTTGGGGGGTGGGGGGCACAACATTTATCTTGCGTCCGGGCACCTGGGAAGAAGTTACGCCACTAATTAGCACAGTTATTTTTAATCTACTAACCCCTGAAATAGACAAAAATATCAGAAAAGACATTTGTGCTTGAATATCAGTAACCAACATTACTACTGAGACTGTTGCTACCGGGATGTAGTTGAAATCCCGGCTGTTGGGATGCTGGCGCTCAGAATGCCGGTGCCGGAATCCCGACACCAATCAGAATCTCTGCACCTGCATCCCGACAGTAAGTAGTGGGTTTAGGTGGAGAGGGGGGGGAGAGTTAGGGGTTAAGGTTAGGCGCTAGGGGGAGGGTTAGGGTTTGGCACTAGGGGGGAAGGTTATGGTCAATCACTGGAGGGTTAGGTTTAGGCACTAGGGGGGAGGTTAGGTCAGAGTGCGGGGAGGGAGGGTTAGGGTACTTACTGAGAAGTGTCGGTATCCTAACCGTGCCAGGTTGCCGGCATCAGGATTCTGACCACTGGGATCCCGACTGCCAGCATCCTGTACCCAACCCGTTGTTACCATCTTTTTTCAGGAAGATTTTCCTCAGGCACTGTGCATGTAACTGATTTAAAAGCATTTATAAGGAAAAATAGTAGGTGAAAAGTTATGCTGTCACGTTACTTACAAAATAAAATGCAATGATTTCAAAAAGGTAAACATGACATATAGGGGTCTATTTACTAAGCAGTGTTAGGAGACAGAGTGAAAAGTGATAAGAAAGTGATAAGGTGCCAGCCAATTAGCTCCCAACTGTCATATTTCAAACACAGCCTGTAAGATGACAGTTGTGAGCTGATTGGCTGGCACCTTATCACTTTCTTATCACTTTTCACTCTGTCTCCTAACACTGCTTAGTAAATAGACCTCTATCTAAGTCATGAGAAATCTAGTTGTGGACAGAACAGATAGTGGCCTAATTGTAAATATCCTCTATATGTCCAACATCATAAAACTGTAAGCTCCTGGGAACTTGTACTCCAAAGGGATGAATAATATGATCCTCAGTGTTTTCTAATTCACACGGCAATCTCTTTTCCTGAATGTAACACAATAATAGCCTTTTATTTTCAGTCTCAAACAATTGTCCAGATTATTTTTTAATGAGACACAGTCATTCCGGTTGCGGGTTGAGCGTGGCGTTATTTACTGAGTATTTTCTGCTTCTCACCAGGCAAAAAAATAAAGATGCATCCAACTTCCACCACCCCCAGGAAGAACGAAATCCTGTTCCCTGGCATTCGATATGAATTTCAGCCCATATGTTTCAGTTTTATCTCTTACAGGTTCTTGTCACTGATTGAAAACAAAATAAGCACTGAATAGCCAGAGGTATCGAGACTGCCTGCTGTCATGTCACACTGTCCCATAATAAATCATTTTTCTCTCCTATCTGTAAGTGTCTTCTCCAAAATCATAAGTAAGAAAACCTCTGCCCTTGTTCATCTGTAACTATCAGTATGCATTACACTATATATGCAAGATAAAAGTAAAGCATAGTAGGAGCTGTAGGTCAGGAATTTATTATTTCCTCTGTTGCAAAGTTAGCAACAATACTTGTGTTCTAGTATAGGAACATTATAGTAAATTTGAGGTTTAGACTACTGAATTCTAACAATTTAATGCTTGTACAGTAGCATGACCAATAGGGAACTGTCACAGTTCTTGGCAGAACAATGGTGCTTGTCCGTAATTAGGATTGGCACAGATCCAGTACAACGTGCCGGTGGATACAAGGAGGTATGGACTTAGCTGCGCCCTCTGTCGGTTCCCTCGTACAGGTGCTGGTATACACTGGTGTATATAAATAGCACATCAAGATGAAGATGTAGAGGAGAGGTCGACAACCTAAGTCAGAACCAACTGAGCTACTCAGTACCAGGGATGAGACAAAATAAGGTCAAGTAGAATAGCCGAGGTCAGAAACAGCAGACAAGGGACAAATATCAAGTATGCGGGAGCAAGGTATGAGCCTATACTGTGGCACTAAATTGTTCTTAGAGACCCCTTTATATAGGCTGGAGATTCAAAATCCATGGCAAACGTGACGTCACATTTCACACGTCTGCCTCTTTAAATTTTACACAGGACGACGCTCGTGTCCTTATGGGAGCCGCGGCCACCTGTGTTCCAGACCCGCTCCGAAGGAGCGCCAGGAGGAGGAAAGGGAGAACCGGGACCAAGGCTGTCAGCAGTTGATGCCGGGGACTGTACACCCACTGTCCGCCTTCGGTCATCCACAGTCGTGCCGGACCAGTTAAGTGACGGCCTTTATATATGACTGGTGGTTCTGCCTTTTATGATGATGATGATGATGTAGGCACAAGTGAACGTGCTGACATAGAAATCGAGGATGCTTCTGTGAAAGTGCACCAGGATGAGCAGGATATTTGTGTAGCTGACACTAATTAGGATGTTGATGATGAGGATGTTGATGATGAGGATGTTGTTTGTGTAAATTAATCACCAGTGGATGAAACAGTTGTTGCCCATGATAAGGAAAAGCCCATTGTCATGCCTCGGCACAAGACAAACAAAAATATGGTTGAATTGACTCATCTGCATCACCATTGGGGTTTTTTTTTTTTAAGTTTTTAGTTTTTTCTCAGCAGGTGCACTTGCTGGATAAACTGAAGAAAAAACCACAACTGCATCACATGCCACTTGAGCTGACAATTTGCTTACCAACAGCTCTTTGCATCTCTTCAGATCTGTTTCCATTGGGAAGAAAGACACAATGTCTTCATCCCTTCTGGGAGGAAAACCCACTCCCAGCAGCAGCAGCAGGCATAGTGCTCAATGATTCTCAAGAAAGACACAACATAAGACTTAAATCTTAAATCTTGCATTGGCTCTGTTCGGCTTGTCCACATATCTGTGCTTACGTGGACAGTGGGTACAATGGCATTTTGGAGGCCACTAATTAAGTTTTTTTAATGTTCTTGTACAGGTTGGGAAATGCTTTTCTAGTGAAGTGGAATCTTTGCAAAGGATTGTTTAACAGTTAATTGTTTTTTAAAGCACTACTAGTAGTCTTCTTTGTCCCCTTCTGGGATTAAAATCCACTCCCAGCAGCACCAGGCATATCATTCAAGGATTCTCATGAAAAACACAACCTTAAATCTTGCATTTGCTCTGTTTGGCTTGTCCACATATCTGTGGTTCTGTGGACAGTGGGTACAACAGCATTTTGGAGGCCACAAATTAATTTTTTTTAATGTCCCTGTACAGGTTGGGAAATGCTTTTATAATGAAGTGGAATATTTGCAAAGGATTGTTTAACAGTTAATTGTTTTTTAAAGCAATACTAGTAGTCCTCCTGGTTCCCTTTCTGAAATGAAAATCCACTCCCAGCAATATTGCTTAAGGATTCTTCTGGAGTAACGACTGATGTGAATGAGTAAACTATTTTTTGTAAATATCTCCTCTCCTTTCCTACCCCCACTCATAAATTTGCTTCGGAATCAAGAATGAAATGAAATTTGCTACCAATCAACCCTTCCTGGCCCTGCCTTCAACTATATACATACTCCAACTCCCTCAGTCCACTTGATTAATGAAAACATATGTTTCCTTATGTGCCATGTTGGAAGTTGAACTGCCATGTGTTTGTGCCGCCCACTGTTGCCCCTTAGCTTAGTGCAAATTTTGGGCCTAAACCGGTTGAAAACAATATTGTGAGCTGTGAGGTAGTCAAAATTGTCTAGAAACGAGTGGAAATTAATGTTATTGAGGTTAATAATACTGTAGGAACAAAAAATAAAAACAAATGATGTGATTTAACTGTTTTAACAATTTAAAAAACAAAATACAGATCCAAAACCAAAACACGGGGGTCTGAGCGTATCCCTAATTACTAGAATGGGTTCTGCATTGTATACTGGTCACTATGATGTACTCAGCATTACATGCAGATTACCAGAGTAGGGTCTGCATTGTACATTGGTGACTATGATTACTCAGCATAATGTACAGATCACCAGAATGGGATCTACATTGTACGTTGGTCACTAGTCAGAATCCCAACGCCGGCATCCCGATGGTAAGTAGTGGGGTTAGGGGGATGGTTAGGTTTTGTTGTTAGGGTTAGGCACTAGGGGGGTGGGTTAGTGTTAGGCACTAGGGAGGGAGGATTAGGTTTAGGGTGCAGGGAGGGAGGTTTAGGGTTAGGGGAACGGTTAAGACACTTACCGACAGCTGCAAGTATCTTTACTCTGTCCGGATGATGGCATCGGGATTCTGACCACCAGGGTCCTGAGTGCACACATCCCATACCCAACCCACTCTGCATTGCATACTGGTCACTATGATGTACTCAGAATTATGTACACATTAAAATAATGGGTTCTGCATTGTATATCGGCCATTATGAGCTCAGCACTATGTACAGGTCACCTGAATAAGCTCTACATTGTCTATGGGTCACTATAAGCTCAACATTATGTACAGATCACAAGAATGAGGTCTAGATTGTTTGTGAAGTGGACTGTAAGTGTAGTACCCTATGTGTTGTTGAGGACACAAATAAGTTAGGTCTAGATGGTACCTTACAGTAGAGATGGTAGCTCCAGTGGATCTTCTCTCTTCTCTGGTAAGGACTCCATGAGCTTGTCCTTCTCAGGCCTTAGCAGAAAAGCTAGCCCCCCAAACACACACACACACAGTAGAATGGCTTAATGTGACAACATTGATTATTAGAATCATCTATTAGATTTATTTAAGGGGGAGTAAGTGCATGCTGGTCCAGGTAACAAAGTATAGAGAAAATAGAGATCACCATAGAAATGACAGACGATCCAACACAAAGGAAACATTAAAACTGTTTGACAATAGTTAGCAATACAGTAATAGATAAGCAATACGCAATAATTCTCTTTAGACGTTAAATAGATCAGTTTATCCTAACTGCAGCACCTATTTAACTATAAGTGTGGTAAAGAATAGCAGTTCTGGTGCTGAGTCAATAATGCCAATAAAAGCTAATGGATTTCATCACCAAATTATATATATATATATATATATATATATATATATATATATATAAATACAGGATGGCCGCGGCACTCCAAGAAACAATACGTTCAAGTTGGCTTATAGAAACCTCAAGTTTTACTTCAACGTTTCAATCAAGTGATTCTCATCAGTAAGTATACATTTTTTTTGGAGTGCCGCCGCCATTCTGTATTTGTATCCCTGCGGAAGGCACCCACGTATATCTTTTGAGGAGGAGTGCCGAGCCTATGCTGCAACTATATATATATATATATATATATATATATATGAAAAATAATGATAAAACAAGGGCGTCTCCTAATGCAATAACAATGAAACAACACCAAAATTGTGTGAAGAGGGCTAAGAGTGAACCTGTGCCATGTGCATAAAGTTATGACAGCTTATCTCATGTCCTTTGTGAAGATCCTCATAAGGTCACTAACATCAGTAGTGTTTTTCACAGTTTTAATGGCAATCCAAAAGCATACTGTACATAGTGTAACACAGTTTACAATTTCAGAGCTTCAATATTGAAAATGAATGGCCGTACATTAGAGATGGTAAAAAAACGCTTATCTGAGATTCAGCATACAGTAAAGTACCCAAAGCGTTTCGTCCAGGTGGAACTCTGGGCCTGATTCAGAGCCGCTCGTAAGTGTGCGCTCGTTCGCTTCCGAGCGATATTCGCACATCTGCGCATGCGTATGGGTCGTAATGCGCATGCGCCAACCAGTCATTGCGGTCAGAAAACGTGTGTTCGCAAAATTGCGAGTGCCTGCTAATTTGAGTGACAGAATGAGGCGTTTGTGGGTGGTAACAGGGGAAGATGCTTGAAAACGGGGAGTGGAGATCCGAACGCAGGCGTGCCAAACGGTCAAAACGGGCGTTTTAAGGGTGTGCATAATTAACAAAGCAGCATCATCGGCCACGTCACTTGGTTGTCTCTTAGCCTGAACTGTTCGCATGATTGCGGTAGGAAAATCCAACCACAAGCACTGCGAGCAGTTCAGACGCCATTCGATGTACTCGATTAATCTAATAAATAGCGGAGATGACGTATGATGCGAGCGGCCAGGGGGCGTTTTTACAAAATAGCGAGCGCATATTTCGTTCGCTCAGACATAGAGGCGTCAACAGACCGCAAAGAGCGAGCGCTCTATATAAATATCCGGCCCCTTTTTATGAACGAGCGAAGATCAAATAGCGTCCAGCTCTGAATCAGGCCCTCTGTCCTCTCCTCTAGACTTCCTCAGGGGTAATTTATCTTTTGAGGAGGAGTGCCGAGCCTATACTGCAACTATATATATATATTAGAGATGAGCAGGTTCGGTTCTCAGAGAACCGAGGCCACCCGAATTTAGCATAACCGATTCGAATCCAAGCAGGCTCGGAGGTTCCCGCCTTACTCGGTTCTCAAAACCGAGGCAAAACCATGGAGACGGAAATCTCGCGGTTCGCGAGCTTTCAACTCTATGATCAATGTAGTATATAAGGGACCACGTGACAGACGCCATTTCCACTCCGGCTGTGTAAAGTGAACAGGGAGGATGCATAGTGTAGGGCTGGGAGAGTACTGGTGCTAACTGCTGTGTCCTGGTCTGGTGACTGCTGATCCATTCTGGGCTGGTGTCATTGTGCTGTCTGCTATTACATTCTAGTCTCTGGTCACGATGCTGTCACTAATCACTATCACTGTGCTGTCTGTGCTGATCCATTCTGGTCTCTGGTCATGGTGCTGTCTGGTGATTCATCTGGGCTGTCTGCTGTGTTCTGGGCTTGTGCTGTGTCCATCTCTGGGCCCAAGCTCTGGACTCCAAAAAAAAAAAAAGGGTCTTTTTATTTTTTTCTGTGTGTGCATGCGCGTTAGGCTTAACCACAGTAGCGCACGAGAGCCAGCTAGCAACGCATGTTGCACTTGCAACCTTGTGCTGCCCGACTCCAGTCGTTCTTAAAAAAACCAAACAATAAAAGTGTCACTGTCTTATATATATATTTCTTCTGTGTGTGCGTGTGTGTTACCACAGTAGCGCACAAGATCAAACGACTACAGTCGTGTTCAATCAAAAAAAAAAAACAATACAAGTGTCACTGTCTTATATATTTTTTTCTTCTGTGTGTGCGTATATATATATATATATATATATATATACTGTATAATTAATTTAATTGTATATAATCACACAGACATGTAATATTAAAATGGTGTACAGTTTATTGGGTACCTCTACTATACCCAATTTAAATGGTTGTGCCCCCAGTAGTAGTGCCCCTGTAAAATTACCCCAGTAGTTAACCCCCCTATAAGAGTGCCCCCAGTACTAAGCCCCCTGTAAGAGTGTCTGTAATAGTTCCCCCAGTACTAAGCCCCCTGTAATAGTGCCCCCAGTACTAAGCCCCCTGTAATAGTGCCCCCAGTACTAAGCCCCTGTAAGAGTGCCCCCAGTGCTATGCCCCCTGTAAGAGTGCCCCCAGTGCTAAGCAACCTGTAAGAGTGCCCCCAGTGCTATGCCCCCAGTAAGAGTACCCCCAGTACTAAGCCCCTGTAAGAGTGCCCCCAGTGCTATGCCCCCTGTAAGAGTGCCCCCAGTACTAAGCCCCCTGTAAGAGTGTCTGTAATAGTTCCCCCAGTACTAAGCCCCCTGTAATAGTGCCCCCAGTACTAAGCCCCTGTAAGAGTGCCCCCTGTGCTACGCCCCCTGTAAGAGTGCCCCCAGTGCTATGCCCCCTGTAAGAGTGCCCCCAGTGCTAAGCAACCTGTAAGAGTGCCCCCAGTGCTATGCCCCCTGTAAGAGTGCCCCAAGTGCTAAGCAACCTGTAAGAGTGCCCCCAGTGCTAAGCCCCCTGTATTAGTGCCCCCAGTACTAAGTCCTCTGTAATAGTGTCCCACTAATCCCTCTGTAAGAGTGCCTCACAAAAAACCCCCCAAAAAATAGAATACTTACCTCAAGCCCTGATCCTGCGTCTGCTGCCGTCCACCGCTCCTCAGAACTATGGAAGAGACGTCATGACATCTCTCCCAAAGTGCCTGTTGGGGGAGCCGGAGTTCATGAGAGAGCTCCGTCTGCCGCTGTGGGGAACCGGGCGCTGGTAAAATCTCAGCGGGTGCCTGGCTATTGGAGCCTCTCTGCAGTGGCCAGGGGGAAGGGGGAAAAAAGAATGTGGCGGCGGGGGGTTGCGGTGGGATGGTGTGCCCTATGCTCACGCGTAGTCAGCGTAACGGGCCGGCAGGCCCTGGTTTGGGGTCGCCTTCAGTGATAATGCTGAATGCACAATCTGACTCAGGTGAGTGTGCAGGGCAGATACAAATATTGATTTAAAGCAAATAAATGTAATAAAAAAATACAGGTTAGGTATAAAATAATACCGGTCAGGTGAATTATTTTGTTTCCTGTTGTTTCCATTATATATAGCCCGATATTGAATGCTAACATTGGCTAGATTCAGGGTCTCATTCAGATCCGGTCGCAAGCGCCGATGTGCTCGCAACCGGGTTGATGGTTAGCGCTGCGCACACGCAGCGGCCGCACTGTGAGTGCGCAAGCCCCGGAGCGAGAGAGAAACTCTCTCGCTCTGGAGCGCTCTACAAAAGGAGTGGCTGTTGATGTTGATCGACAGCTCGCCCCATTTTGTAGGCGGGCCGGGGGGGTGGTTTTCCTTTAGGAATGCCTTTCCGTTTTGTGGGCGGCCGCACTGACATCATCAGTGATGTCAGTGGGGAGTTTCCTGCTCGATCAGAGCAGGAAGCTCCCTGGGGCTTGCGGTTGCCGAGACGCAACCTTAGGGTCTCGTCGCAAGCCCCGATGGTCGCGATGGTGTTCACCATCGCGACCATCAACCTGGTCGGTCGCTAAGCTGTGAGTGGTAACCCACAGCTCAGCTAGCGACCAGTAGGCCACACTAAAAAAAGGAAGCGGCCGCCCTCATTCAGAACGAGTGCTCGCTTCTTGCGACCGCCTCTGAATGATGGCCTCAGTCCCACACAGGGGGTAATGCATAGGTGCATGCAGTTGCAGTAGTGGCTGCAAGTTTTAGCGCAGTCGCTACTGCATCTTTATGGCAATACCGTGGCAGAAGGACATCCTATTGAGATACCCATCTGGCTGTTGTGCAATACAAAGATGCAGTAATGGCACACCATTGGCTGCTCCATTGTACATTGCACCTGCCTATGGCAAGCATTTAAAGTCCGACTGACCATGGCCACTAGCACTGACAAGCCAGCGACACACCAGTGACTAGAAGCCATCCCCCCAGTTATCATCAAGAAATGCCCATCAAAACTACATGGATCTCCATGCAATTTTTATCACATCTGTATGGTAAACATCGGATTGTTTGAGCAATGTGGCCAGGACATGTGCGCAGAGGGAAATCATTGGACACTTGCACCTGATGGTATCTGTGTGCTCTCTTCTGAATCACCGCCCTACAATCCTCACGAATGGACGATGTTCCTGAAGTTGAGCAATTTCATCAATCGGTGCATGCATTACACAGAGTGTACACACAGAGGCGCTGTTGCGATTGGGATAGATGGTATAATAAATGTTGTTGAAAAGTGTTGGGTGTCCTAGGTCGGTGACTGGAAGGTGGTTAGAAGTGAACTCAAAAATAAATACATCTTTGCGTTCACTTCTAGCCACCTTTCAATAGAAACGTTAATTTCTTATATTGTATGCTCAATTGTGTGGCATGGGAGATGAAGGTATGAAACCCTTTTTTTTTCAGATTTTCTTTTTCTGGGCACCAGATGGAAACTATGGACCTCATTCAGAGCTGGTCACACAGAGCGTGCGGTCGGTCTGAATGAGGGGAGGACCTCTTGAATTTTCAAGACGTCCTCCTTTGCGGTGGTAAGGCTGTGGGTTAACCGCCTAAGGTGATGGTCGCGATGGTCAAGACCATCGGACCATCAGGGCTGTTAACACCCACAGCTCTAACGACCGCTCGGGTGATGGTCGCGATGTTCAGAGACCATCGCGAACATCGGGGCTTACGACGAGACCCTATGGTAGGGTCTCCCTTGTCGTAAGCCCCGGAGAGCTTTCGGCTCTGTCTGAGCCGGAAGCTCTCCACTGACATCACTAGTGATGTCAGTGGGGCCGCACCCAAATGGTAGGCGTTCCCATGGGAATGCCCCCGTTTGGGCTGCCACCCCCCCGGCCCGCCTTCTAAACGGGGCGAGCTGTCAATCAACATCGACAGCTCGCCCCCTTTGGATCGAGACCCGCTACGACCGGCGCTGTCGGTCGCAGTGGGTCTCATGCATGCGCATCGACCCGGTCCGAGCGCATCGGCGCTAACGACCGGGTCTGAATGACCCCCTATATCTCTAAGATATTTTTTACAAAATTGTCCTCATTGTATGTTTTTTAATTATCGCAGGCAATGTTCCAAGTGACTTGATATGAGGCATGTGTAACTGTCTGGGAGGGCTTGGCTAATTTGTTGAACACTTGTGTCTGTTTTTCAATTTGACTTTTTAAAGTTTTTCATTTGTGCTATCTCAGGGCCTGATTCATTAAGGATCGCTATTGCTAAAGTCTACGCAGTTGGGCAATTGTTGCGTACTGCGCATGCGTATGCATCACAGTAAACATGCGCGAAGGCACTGCATTCACACAGACCACGTAGAGCCATCGCTGAGTGATTGACAAACAGTGAGCGTTTGGGGGTGGTGACGGCGCGGGGGGGTCGGCGAAACGCAGGCGTGTCTGTCTGTTTGAATGCCGTTGCATGGGCGTGCATAAATTTACCATTGCGATTGCATACGCAGCTTGAGAACTTACTTTGTGCAACAAGGTTAGCAATTTCTAAGTAAGGCCAGGACTGCCGTAATGCTGCGTGAGGGGCCAATGTTACTTGATGTACAGAGAACGCAGGACTGCAAGGTATTACGGATGTGAGATAGCGGTAGTGGGAGGCAGTGGGCGTCTCTATGCTGGCTGTGCAATGGCATTGCGATTGCATTCATTAGCATATTTTCGCAGCATACCTGCGTGCGATTATGGAGCTGCGGCCATAATAGCGATCCTTACTGAATCAGCCCCCGAGTTCAGTGCCTTTTGTACATTCCTGATCAATGTTAGCGTGGTGTGTGTTGCAATGGCGCTGGAAATTTCAAGACTTTAAATGTGCCAAAGAAGTCTGGCATATTAGACAGAGGGATTTGCCTTTGCGTTCAACTAAATAATATAAACTTTCCCATTCTGCTAAGAATGTTCTGTGTTCTTCCTCTTATTTACGCTTAACGTAACATTTTATTTTATGTTTTAAAAAGCTTTGTTTTATTCTGCGATTAAAAAAGAAAATATCGGACACTCAAAATGATTGTAATAATCCTCAAATCTGCTCAGTTCAGCACAGAAATACTGCAGCTCCGAATAAGGACTATACATCATAATTTTAACAACAATAAAAAAAAACACAGCTCTTGCCTTGCTTCAGTGTCTAGGGAATGAGGGTTCAGGGGCCTTCACGGTACTCTGACTCTTCACAGTAGTTCACACTGTTAGCGAATACACACAATAACCGTGGAGGGAACTGTTGAAGTGAAAAAAGAAAAAACAGATCCACATAAAATACATTGAAAAAGCCAGATTCACATAAAATGCTAGGAAATGCCACATCCACATACAGTAAAATACATTGAATAAGACAGATCCACATAATATACATTGACTAAAACAGATCCACATAAAATACATTGAATAAGACAGATCCACATAAAATACATTGAATAAGGCAGATCCACATAAAATACATTGAAAAAGCCACATCCACATACAGTAAAAAACATTGAATAAGACAGATCCACATAAAATACATTGAATAAGACAGATCCACATAAAATACATTGAAAAAGCCACATCCACAGACAGTAAAATACATTGAATAAGACTGATCCACATAAAATACATTGAAAAAGACAGATCCACATAAAATACATTGAATAAGACTGATCCACATAAAATACATTGAAAAAGACAGATCCACATAAAATACATTGAATAAGACAGTTCCACATAAAATACATTGAATAAGGCAGATCCACATAAAATACACTGACATGTGGTTCCAAAACGCAGTTCCTGATGATGTCATTTTTCAAAAGACCTTTCTATTCACTAATCACTAGTAGTGATAACTTATAATTATAAGTCAACAATATAAAATTGACATGATAAAATTCATGTGTAACTCAGTATAAGGTGGACCTTCCTTGATTGGAAAGATACATCAGTAGTGATTCACTACACTACTGAACCATTTCTGCAATCAAGGAAAGTCCATTTTACAATGAGTTGCACATATTAATTTTTTTAATGCTCATTTTATTTTAGACTAGTATTATAAGACTTAATAAAAAAGTGTTTTTGATAGGCTCGCTCACTGTGTCAGGGACTGTCTGCATCACACTCTTGTCTGTGTCACGTTCTGCTTCTGGGCTCTTTCTACCTCATCCTTGTGGATGCTGGTTCCGTTGAATCAGTCACAAGTTCTTTGAGCTCCACCGCCCATGTTTGCTCAACCAAGCCTCCTCTGAACAGCTGTTCAACTGTACGCCTGTCAGAGGAGACCGTTAGTACCCATGGCAGGCAGCGTCACATCTATCCAGCTCCAGGGAGCAGCATCAAAAGGCAGGAAGAGCGGCATGTGGCTCGAGAGCTGCGGGTTGGCCACCGCTGCCATAGTTAGATGGAGGAACTGCGTCTGCCTGTAGGACGGGTGCAAGTTTTGATGGTGCAACCTATGCTGGCATCTAAGGATGCACCACTCGAGAGTACAACGTGCATGGATGCTAAAGTTGATGTCTCAGACCTTGCACATTTGACCACACAGATGTACAGAAGGGAAGGAGATGGTAGCGGCATTTGCATAAAGTCACAGATGGGCAACCACCAATAGATGCTGCTGTGTTTTACGTGCGACTTAAGATCATTAAGAGCCCTAGAGAAAGAGAAATAGCATGGAAACAGCTATCACTCTCTTGACACTTTGGGCCTGATTCAGGTTTGGGAATAGAGTAAGATATAGCAAGTAACTGTGAACTTGGACAAACCATATTGCATAATTTCCTACTTTCCTGGAAGAGCCCCCCCTACAGCCCCAGATGTGAATCTCCTGCATCTCTCCCACTTCCTTATGAAGTGGTTGGTGCCTAATAAAATAGTAACCTGGACCTGTCCCCCATAGTGGCCAGCTGTGTCTGCTCTCTGGGCATCTTCCGGGAGCAGATAATGCAAGATAGTAAGCTGATAATAATTTATATGATAATTATACCATTATTTGCACATATCTGAATATCAAAGCTTGGAGTTTTTTCTGCATTGAGCATCATTTAGCAATAAACTCCCTTTTTTTGATAATGACTATTTGGTGTGCTGATCCATCTGGCTTTTGAGTCCATGTTTATCTGGATCTTTATGGTTTTGACTGAGCACTCGCTATGAAATAAGTGCACTCTTGTTAATATCCCATATTATGTTGTGTGCTATACATGCTAACAAATATTAAATAAATAATAAACGGCACTCCAATCTAAATTGATGCATAAATCTGGTAGTTTATTAGAAAAATGCAATTTTCATGCATTTAGCATCATTATTTGTAGAGATGTGTGGGTCTGGTCTCAGAGACAACAACTGAATTTAGGGTGTGGAAAACTACTTTACAAGAAACATTATATTTTACATAATTCCATAATTACATATGCTGTATGGTTTATAATGAATACAGTTCATGAAATTCAATATGGCCTTTGCACAGCCATTTTTGCTTTGTACACATTTAAATGGAGAAATTAGATGCGATGTCTTTAAGGCCGCTCCCTGTGGAAGTTGTTTATCTGAAAGTGTGTACAAGTACTTGTCCATTTATGTATAACTGTGTGCTAGAGAAATTTAGTGACCAAATATAGTGATGCACAACACCATGATCATCTCATAAAGGAATCTTTTTCTCTTTAACTGCCAAGCACAGGAAGAGACCATAAGAGCAAACTTTGTCTATCTGATGATGTCAGTGGGTGTACAGGGGGGGCGTATTACCTGAGGACTGTAATGGAAGCTATAAAGCCATGGTAATCTAGTCAATCGTTGTTATTGCTGCATTAACCCTGGAGGATATGTGCTCCCAGATAAGGGCTAGATCTATTTATTTAATTAATTAATAAATGACACATTCTTAAGTATACTGGATTCTAATCTATTACTTTATGCAACAATGCAGGTAAAAGGTATGATTAAACAAGGGGTTCCGAGTTAAACCGAAGTCCGAGTTCAGAATCACTTTGGGGTACCGAGTCAAATCGAGTCCCGGTTCGGATCTTCCGGGGGTTTGGATACTATTTAAGCTTCCAAATGCACCCTGAGTAGGTCATAGCGCAGTCTCCTTCTCTGATTTCACATAGTCCACTGCAAACAGGTGCTATATAACTAAGGTTGCCACCTCATGCCTTTAATAAGGTATATATATGAATTACACAGATTCTGTGGGAGGCTGACTACAAGTCTCCATTTTACCTGGTTTTAATCAGCAACAGAACCTGTGTAAGTCATATGTGTTCCTTATTAAAGAGATGATCTGGCAATCATGTATACAGATGTGTCCTTTCTCATCTTTGCCGCCGATGCGGCAAACGTGCTTATGCATCATGGCATGTGATTTGCCATGTTCATGTATGCCACAGCACACCATGCTGCGGCAGCATTCACACCATGCAATGCTAAGGATCGCAGGAGCAAATAAGATGCATGCGGTCATTCGCAGGCGTGCAACTTGCGGCATGTCTGTCGCAGCGGCGGCAAAGATAAGCGAGGACACATTTGTATAACTCCCTTCAGCACACCATTAATATTAGGTCTGCTCACAGTTAGTATTCATTCTGTTTTGATTGTTTGCATTATATCAGTTTCATGTTGTAATCGTATTCTATGTTTCTATAGTTTGCATTACAGTTTTACTAATTTATTCTACAACTACAATAAACACCATTTTTTAGATCTTAACACATAGATGGGATTATTGAAAACTAGGAGTGGTTATGCTGTATGTCTAATTTTAATCAGAGGAGATAAAGTAATGTCAGAACAGCAATGGGCCTGATTCATTACCGATCGCAACTGCAATTAGGCATGCAATTAGCCGATTGTTGCATTCTGCACATGCGTATGCATCGCAGTGAACGTGCACGAAGACTCCACGGTGATCGGGATTGCGATCACAGTGAATACGCAGACCCATCACAGAGTGATTGACAGGAAGTGACCGTTTGGGGGTGGTGACGGGGGGGGGTTGTCGGTGAAACGCATGCGTGCCGGTTCGTTTGAACGCCGTTGTAGGGGCATGCATAAATTAGCCTTTGCGATGCCATACGCAGCTTGGGCTTTCACTGTGTGCGATGAATTTAGCAATTCCTGAGTAAGGTCAGGCCTCATGCAAGTGTGCGTGAGGCTCCGATTGTACTCGATGTTACCGATAGTTTTGCAGACTTGCAAAGTATTAAGGATGTGTAAGGTAAAGTGGGCATCCTTATGTTATTCTGCGACGACATTACGATTGCAATCATTACCATATTTTCGCAGTGAGATTGCATGCATAATCACAATAGCGATCCGTTATGAATCAGGCCCTAGGTTTCTAGTTCATTCAACTCTTTTTCAAGCAGTACAATACAGGGTTTTGTGGACCCAAAATGTTGCATCTTTCTAATAAACCACCAAACACCCTATATATATATATATATATATATATAGATATGTCTGGTGTAATTTAGCTTGTTAGAGGGGTCAGTGGCGCAGGATATTTTTAAAGAGGAAAGTTCACTCTGTAGTTTCTCAACAATTTCCTCATGCATCAATTTCTCTTCAAGAGACTTATCCTTTAAGTCACTTATCTGCACATAATAATTTGACAGTCTTTCATGCATAACTTCATTCATATGGCAAATTTATCCATGCTGACATACTCTTCCCCTGGCAGACCCACCACCATACACTGACCACACCCACTGTTATTGTTACTCTGCTTTGCATTTTAAATTTCTCTTTCTCTTGAATGTCACTTTTGCAAATTAATATCCCATAAGAGTTTACATAATTTTATATCATTTTCAGTCACAACTCTATTTCCTGACTGCACACTCCAGTCTTGGATTTGCGACTCTACGGCTGGCACCTGGGCTCTTTAGCTATCTCAATCCTCCTTGGACTGTCTCCACGTGCAGCCTGACTGGTCTTCCACATTAGCTTCACCTGGGCTCTGTTCCCAAGGTAGCCTTTAGGTGTGGTCATAACTCCTTGTTCTTCCCTGCATGGGCGGATCCCTCCAGCCCAACACAGAACACATAATCCACAGCTAACTACCACCAGCTAGCTTTATATATATATATATATATATATATATATATATATATATATATATATATATATATATATACCACAAGTGTAGAGCTTATCCAAAGCAGCTATACACGACACCACAACTGGGACTTTGAAAAAAGTTGCAGTTTATTTACAATGTTTTTCGGGGCTACCCGCGACCCATCCTCAGGAATAATCAAAAAATACAAAGTAAAAGCACTTACCTTATATCCCCACCAAAGGAATGTGAAAGTAATCAATCTCCCAGAGCCAGGTACACGCTGCCGGAGGGCGCCGGGCGCGGCTGTGTGACGTCACTCCCTGTTCACCCCAGTGGGGTTGCTCTGACAACCCAGAATGTTTCTCTGACCACAGGCAGCCTGTAAGGAAAAATAATACTAAGTGTAAAAGTGGATCAAGAACCAAAAAAAAGGGAAGGAAAAGGAAAAAAGAACACATGAAAATACAGTTAACAAATACTGTACATGAAAACAACATTGTATCAACATAAACTATAAGATAATATAAATGCATATATGGATCATAATCCAGAAGGTAGAGACATTATAGCAACATGAATTTATAGTATGCAAAAACATTCCACATGATCCTTTCATGACACTAGTCACACCAACATGGCACATAATAGAGCCTTCATAAATGTTCATACCAGTCCCAGCCATGTGGACCTTAACTTGGCAATATCTTCATGTCTAATTCCATATAGCAGTTTCCATCGCATTGGGAGAGCACATTACAATGCGATTGATCCAAAAATACTAGTAGCTGACATCCATTTATGATACATCCCCTTTAACAATCCTAGCCAGTGTAATTCACTGCCGAATCCTCTGGGACAGGAGTTCCCAGCAATGATCATTGAGCTGCACTTAAGTGGGTTCTGTTGCAAGAGAGACGTTAATGCCAAGATCTTGTCAGGAGAAAAGTTTGAGTCCAGGGAAAATATGATAACGAAAAGTTCTTGTAAACCTTTCTAACAGAGTACAATTAGACGATAGCTATTTTCATATGACCTCGTATTGAGGAAATAACTGCATCTTTACCACACGTGCCATGGTGAGGATTGCAGGGTTAATCCATCCTTCAATCCCTTAGGGAAGTCACAGCAGTGCAGATAAGAGCGACTGTAATAAGCTGTCACCATGTCACTTGCCAATGTTATGACAGTGTCACTGTGACAGCTTATTATCACCCTAGTGACATTCTCCTTCCTGGGATCAGCCCCTCACAGGCTGCAAATTTCAGGAGAGCAGAACAACTGAACCACTTTTCTGCAGAAGTATCAGACAGGCTCAGTAAGGTCAAGAGAGGAGCTAAGTCAACAATGTGCAAAGACTGGGAACATCCAGACCCCAATATTCCCTAATAATCTGACTGCAACACTGGTGGGAAAGCAGAAATAAATGAATACAGTGTGCAAAGTTTTTAAAAAAATAGACAATGAACTTTGACCAGATATTTTATACACAGAATACTGTCTGGACAATGTCAATAATTAAATGTCCCCTGAACATATTAAAGTGTAATGTTAATGAATTCTAACTTTAGTTTTGTAAGGAAAAGATGGGCTACAGAGCTGAGAAATATTTACATGTGCCGAGTATATTTACTTATGGATTATCAGGAATATAAATTGCAGTAAAATGCAGTATCCTTCAATTCACTACACATTTCTCATCGGACAGTTTCCTACAAGAGTCATACTGCAGTCTGTTTATATATATATAAATATATATAAATATATATAATATATATAAATATATATATATATATATATATATTTTTTTTTTTTTTAAGCTAGAATACATTAATAAGTAAATACAATAACACTCCCATTTGCATGAATGGAGTTATCATGATAGTGGTGCTTTATGCTGCAAAGTGAACAATAGGTGGCTGAAATATGTTGAAGCCTTTTACATTATGTTGTAATACATCAGTGACTTCTACTTCAGGGTGATTCAGCTTTGAGGTCCTAGGTCACACAAAGGACTGTGTCTGAGGTCGGGAAATGTGACGTGCATTGAGCATCACACCAGACTGGCTGTCCATATCAGCCGCAGACTCAATCTCTTTTCGTCTCCTTCTTATTGTTAAGCTGGCGTCTTCTGCAGGAAAAAAAAAAAACTGTATACACTAATTGCTCTGCAACTCCGCAGGGCGTACAGAGAGCTGTGATAAGGATGGCTGGACGCAGTCTGCATGATCCTGCCAGGAAATTATTTCATCTGCTGTTTGAGAGGAGAGCAATAAAACCAAAGACAATCATGTGACACGTCATTGCCACTCCGACACTCAGGAGTTGAGTTACCTATTATCAATATTGTCTAACTGCAGCTCTGCTTGTTAGATTTTACTATTTTAACCCTTTTGGCAGCATTATTTTGCATTGTCATCTGAGTGCTGTTGTACTTGCTGCATTTAGTATTTAATAAAGTATTTGACTTATCGCTTCCCAATTATTAATATATCCTTTATATCAATATTTTTTTGTAATGTACTATAGATTAGATAAGGAATAATGCACCCCCTACTGTGAAATATAAAGATATGGGAATACTGGGAGTACTGTAACTTTTATAGAACTGTTCAGTCTGTAACCACATGCCTTTGTCTGCTCATGGAATTCCTTATTATAATATTTATCTATTTCGCAGTAGGTGGGTGCAGCATCCTATACTGTACATAATACATATTAGAAAATAATACATTTTACATTTCTTTACAAAACAACTTTATAAGTGGTAAAATATGCTATCACAAAACAAATAAAATATTTTATGCTTATAGATATATTGGTATATATAATAATACAAAAGTTATGTTTTCCATTTTTTCCCACCATAAAAATAATATGATTTAGGATTAGGGCAGAATTCCCCTAGACATTTCAAAGATCTAACAACTGAAAAAAAAATAGTCTGGAAGTCTATTTTGTTAGCCATCCTAAGATAAGGTAGTTTATAAATAGGCTCAGCATGCAATATCACCGTGGTGCCTAACCAGTGAGAGTCAAAGATATATAATGAGAGTGGTTCTTTTGCTGGCGCTAATTCCTTTAGTATCAGGCCCAAGCAAAAACACCCATTTTTTACAAATAATACGACTTTCCCTCTTTGATAAATTGGTCTCCAAGGAAATCTTTTATTAGTGGATTGTTTTTTTCTTCAAGGGGTAATCAAACAGCAGTCTGATCATGAGGTGTGATTTAATCTAAACAGGGATCAAATAACTCACCATATTTTATCTGTTTTTGTTCCAAGAAGTCGTGCTTACACTAATTTTCTATCTTACATAATAGAAATTAATGTGAACATACCATGTTTCATGAGGCCACTACACAGGGGACATTATGTAAAGTTATTTGTACTTAAAAGTTATGTTGGTGGTCTTGTTATGGTCCCTGGGTTAATTATCGCCAGCCGGTGCCAAGAGGGGGAAAGCGGGTACTGATTACCCAGGCATGGGCATGACAGTGGGCCCGGGCTGCCCGCAGAACACCAATAGCTATTTTGCCAAATTTTTTTCAAACTTTTTTCATTTTTCATTAATGTTTACTAAACCGCGGGCAGCTGGCTGCAGTCGGGGGTGGGGAGGCATTGTCTCAGTCAATACACTAAGGTGACCGCACTGACAGTGTCACTTGCAGGCTGCAGCCACCACACCGATGCAAGGCTCTCACTCTTCACAAGGTACCAGGCTCCTGGCTCCATTTTGTGGGTGGGGACTGGGAGGAAGGGATGGATATATATATATATATATATATATATATATATTTTAAAACAATATATTGTGTGGTGAGAGGGGATGTCTCTCACCTGAACTGCCCACATTCTGGTGGGATCAGCTCCCTCCAAGAGAGTCTGGAGAGAACCCTGTCCAGTTTGCAGCAAGGGAGGTGTGGAACTCCATGTTTTCTCAGTTGCAGAGGCCCAGCTGCAACTCATCACTGAGCAGCACAGGAAGGGTTTAAAACTCTCACACACCTGTTGCTTATATCCCTGATGCTGACTAGCAGGTAGTAGCTACAGTGTTGTAGTGCCAGGGTCTAATAGCTATGCTGGGAGAGCATGGCCAATTGCAGACTATTAAGCATGAGGAGTTCTGGGAATTTTTATGTTTGTTTGCTTATTTTCTGTTATGTGCCTGTGTGTGTCCAGGCCTATGCTCACGTATGCCAAGGTTCAATGTTTGCTGCCATTAAAAGCCACTGCTTTACCAAGTACCCTCCTGTAGTTTCTATACCCTGTGCTGCAATATATATATATATATATATATATACGTAGGGAGGTGCGGCACTCTCGACTTTGAAATAAATCACAGACTGGAGTTTAAGTCAACAACATTTCAGTTATTACAACTGTCTTCAGGTTGTAATAATAATGGTAACCTGAAGACAGTTGTAATAACTGAAACGTTTTTGACTTTAAACTCCAGTCTGTGATTTATTTCCGAGTCGAGAGTGCCGCACCTTTCTCCGTTTATATCCATTGTTTAGTGAGGGCACTGACCACAGTTGTTTGTCATTATTGGGAGTGCTGGACCAGCGGTAATTTTATATATATATATATATATATATATATTAAATTGTAGGGGTGCACTCACCAGACTTCAGTCAGAGAATTTGTCAAAGATTATTTATTCCATCAAAAAAGTTCACCGACGTGAACTGTGAGGACCGAAACATCGGTGAACTTTTTTGATGGAATAAATAATCTTTGACAAATTCTCTGACTGAAGTCTGGTCAGTGTACCCCTACAATTTACTATACAGTATTTGGAATATGGAGTTTCCCTACACCAAAATTTTGTGTAGCACCCCAGTGTGATGGCTTTCTCTTAGTGAGTGCGGATACCTGAGAAACTTGTATAATGTAACAAGGGATACACTGAACCCCTTATTGTATTGTATATATATATATATGTATATATGATAGATAGGTATATCTATGTATATACGTGGGGGCCCCGGGAAGCTGCTGTACCGCTGCCCAGGATTTCTCTTGGCCGCCCTGGATACCGCCATAGGCTCTGGCCTAGTTAGAGCCAAATCAGAGATATCTAATAGGGTGCCTGACAATAATGTAAGCAGAGCTCTTGGCCAGAATAAGAAGCCTTAATGCTGCAGTGAATTCTTAAATTTTTTATAAGTAACTACATTATATCTATGGGGCAGATTCAAATGATTGACCAAATATTTGCCATTTACTATAGGTAAATTCAGCTTGCATTTCCACAAGCTGCTAGCAGAATCTTCCTTTTGTAGGTAATGCGCGGAAGCCACCAGAACAGATTCCCGGCTGCTTTTGCACTTAATTGAATCTGTCCAATATGTTTTAAACTCAATATTACAATTATTTCCATGATACATTATAGTACATGAAATTCATATCCATTTTAGTAATTTTAAAAAGATATGAGAGAAGTTGCATGGAAATGTTCTTGAATCAAGTTTTGCTGCAGAAAGAGTTCTGAAAATGTAATCTTCAAGTTCCGCTTTGGCTGAGTCATGCTTGTAAATTTGCTTCCATTGAGTCTGCAGTCCACGTATAGACCTGGGAGAATGGTCAATCAATTTCAAAACAATGGATCCCACACTGTGTATAGATTATTGTGTTTTTAGATGATATAAGAAGAACAAATAAGTACAGTACTGTGAAATATCCTAGTAAACTGCTGAGTTTTAACATAATGAGGGTAACAAGCAGCACGGTATCTTCTTTTAAAAAAACTTAAAGACGTTTAAATAATTGATGTCTTCTGCTATACATATTTACCGACTTATCAAACCTGGTGGCTCTGGGAGTGTTAGCAACTACAATATGCTGTTACAGCGCACACTATTTCTCAACATATTGCAGCCTAGTGTTGTTTATTACATGGTGTGTCTTGGATGAATTCACACTGTGCATTCCCAGAACATGGCACATATGCATACAGTATGCTCCTATACAGATTTATGTTATTCTGCCACTTACAACTGTCTGCACCTTGATGGGATGAACGGGGTATTCCTAATGTGGGCCAAATACAGTAAAGAGGCATGTATGCACAATTGCAATCACATAAAACTGGGTAAAGAAGTATATACTCAGATATGAGAGGTATCTGGCTGAGCTTGACTAAACCCCTAGGTGAGTCCGAGCTAAGTTCCCCTTTCTCCCTCTTTAAGACAAGTTTACAGTAGTTGCTGCTTTAGGTAACGGCATAAAGTTGTTGATTGATGTTATTACTAGCCATTTAGCTTTGAGGGGTGTGTTGATGTTTACTTATAAGTAGAGATGCGCACCGACCCCCGTGATTTGGTTTTGGATCTGGATCTCCCCTGGTTTGGGATCTGAATCTGGTTTTGGATTTTTTTCCTTGATGTTTTGTTTTTTGTTTTTGGATCTGTATTTTTTCCAAGAAATTATATAAACAGCTAAAACCACATAATTTGGGCCTGTTTTTGTTCCTACAGTATTATTAACCTTAGTAACAATCATTTTCAGGCATTTCTAGGCATTTTTAACCACCTCACAATACTGATTTCACTATTTTTCACCAATATAGGCCAAAGACTGCAGCGAGCTGGCTGGCTAAAGTAAGCAACAGAGCAGCGGCGCAAACGCATGGCAGTTTAAAAAAATGTAGGACATTTATGAAACATTGCCACACAGCAGTGGCAGATAGGATGGTAGTTTAATAAACTATAATAATGTCATTCGGCAATGCCCCAAATTGTGCCAAATGTAAAGGAAAGAGGTGCAAGATGGAATTGTCCCTCCCACCCACTCTTATGTGGGATATTAAAAAGGACAGGCACAGTTTAACAAATCAAGTACTTTAGCCACTAGGACTGACACTTTCATGGCTGATCTCCTTGGTTTGTTTGGGCCCCCACAAAACACTTTTTGGAAGGACTACTTTCAATTATTAAGGAGGAGATTCATGATGAGGGTGTTGGTGGCGGAGATTGCATGTGCTGGTCCAAACTGCTGGTAGCTGATACTGGACTGCTTGATTCCTAGTGTTTTTTTATTTCAGTCTCTGGTGATGTGGGAAATAGAGTACCCCCAAGTTTGTTCCCAAATAGGGGTGCCCCAATATTTTTTTTTATGTACACATAGATATACTGCAGCCCCATTCCATATAATTGGCAGGTATAGTGAACTTTGACTGACCTTGCTCTCCCTGAACCCCACTGAGCATATGCAGACAGGGAGGTAGAAAGTGCCCCTTGGACAGCGACCCATTTAGGAGGGAAAATCCTGCCCCATTGATTGGTAGCCTGGGTGTCCAGGCAGAGATCCCTGTAGGCGGCCTGTTGCTGTCCCCCCTGTCCTCTCATAGATGCCAGACCGACAGGGAGGAGAGTGAGGGAGAGCTTATATAATACCTTCCTCTATGCTGTCAGTGCTGAGTCTGGGAGGAATTTCTGTAAAAAGGATTGTCTGTGAGGTGCTTCTGTGGAGTGTCCCTGGATCTGTACAAATAGGGGTGCAGTAACCCCTCTCATTTACCCTGGATTACAAATACTGCACCTGGTATGCTGTCTGTAAGGAGTTGCTGTGGAGTGCCCTTGGAGCTGTAAAAATAGGGATGCTATAACTTTTATGTTTGCCCTGGATTACAATTACCAGACTTCACATTAGCCCGGAAGGCTACCTATACAATCTGCCAGGAGAGGTACTCTGATGCTGTATGTGAGTCCCTGGAGGAAGCTTGCCTGGGGATTTGCATAGAGCACCCTGCCTTGGAAGAAGCCCCCTCTGAATAAAGGAATGCCTTCCTAAGTGCCTGTTATCAGGAGGAGCCACATTTGTAAATCTGTACATGCTGGGAGAGAAGAGGAGCTGCCTGGGAAGGAGGTCTCATCGCTCCATTGTCGCAGATGAAGCCCCAGCTGAGGAAAATGTCCCGCCAGTGACAAAAACCCTGCTGTCACCCACACGGGCTGAAGAAAAGACAGCCCCAGAGGAAGAGTGCTTCAGGACCCCTCCTGCTGCTGTGTGTGTTTGCGGGACAGAGCCCCTTTGGAAAGGGATTTTGTACCTGTTGCTACTTGTAAAATACCTGCCGGAGGTCTGCAGCTGGGAGCTCTGGTGCGGTGCCTAGCATCCCAGAGTTTCCCTGGACATCGGAGGAGGCTGAACAGCCACTGCCAGGGGTGAGATCATACCAGAACCTCCCTATACTCTGTCCCTCCACAGCTCCTATCTTCCCTCCATTAAGGCCCTGCCCCTCTGTAAACCTATCCTATCTGGGTCCCCTGGGTCTATTGCATTATCCTTTAACTTGTGGCTAACCATGATTAGGCTGGGAGACCAGGTTTTGTGTAAAAGCTGCGACCAGGAGTTAGTCTCCCACACAACTGGGCATAGAAAGGAGTCATAGTGTTTTAAATTAGGTAAAGTGTGTGTTTAGTGATGAAATAGGGGGGAAGTAAAAGATAGGTCACCCCCTCTTTTTCCCAAGAGTTGCATTGGTGGTCATTTTCTTTCCTGTGAACCTCTGGCTCATGTCCAGGAGGGGACGTGCATTATGGGTGTCGGCTCATGTCCGATGTCACTGTGGGTGATGTATAAAGTATTTTATGTCTAGCTTTAAAGTAAATGTAATGCCATGTGATATGTATTTGGCTCTGTTTACTGTTTGACTCGTGTGTTAGCTAAAGGGTTGATAGTGGCCCTCCGTGGCCCTTTATCTGTTATAATACTCTGTAAAGCTGTTCACTGCTTGCTGTGTTAATATTGTCAATGCTGATTAATATTTTGCTTGCATGAAATGTTCGAGTATTTACCCATATTGGTGTTGATGTAAATTGTTTCTTATACACTATTTGGCCCGGTAACCATTTCAAAGTCCATTCATGCTGATGTAATGTATATTGCTTGTTTATTTATCCCTGTGTAACCCCGGCTGGCAGTTCTGGTGATAGTAAATTGTGGCATAGGCAATTAGCAAAGACTGTGTTAAGTGCTGCAAATCTGCCGGTGAACTACTGCTTCCAGCATAGTCCTTGTTATTTTTCTCAGTAGGGCCAAGTATTAGCAAAGACTGTGTTAAGTGCTGCAAATCTGCTGGTGAACTACTGCTTCCAGCATAGCCCTTGTTATTTTTTTCAGTAGGGCCAAGTATTAGCAAAGACTGTGTTAAGTGCTGCAAATCTGCCGGTGAACTACTGCTTCCAGCATAGCCCTTGTTATTTTTTTCAGTAGGGCCAAGTATTAGCAAAGACTGTGTTAAGTGCTGCAAATCTGCCAGTGAACTACTGCTTCCAGCATAGCCCTTGTTATTTTTTTCAGTAGGGCCAAGTATTAGCAAACACTGTGTTAAGTGCTGCAAATCTGCCGGTGAACTACTGCTTCCAGCATAGCCTAATTGTTGTCCCTATTTTTCTCAGCAAAGGCTCAAAGACTGTGTTTAAACTATTGCAGGTTGCCGGTGCACTAGCGATATAAGACTAACCTGCATGTGTTATCCCACGTTTTTCTCAGCAAAAAGGGAGCGTTAACCCAGACTGTATTTCACAGCAATAGACTGCCGGAGCACCATTGATTCAAGCTAGACCAGCAGGTTTCATATTTAGGTCTCTCATTTGATTTTTGGTAAAGTAAAGTTCTGCAGGAATTGTGGTTCTTGTTGATTTCACATGCTTGCCAGCTGGGGTCACCGGTAGATGACGGGGGGGGTAATAAATAAATACCCTGTCATTGAATAGTGTAATTAATTACCCTCCATCTGTATATGGTAAATATCTCCTGTCATTTGTTGTTAATTATTAACAAATAATAAAATTGCGTTGCACCTTCCCTCCTGACTGGTCATTGTGTCTGCAAAAGGGGAATTCAGGCTTGCCTCTCTGTCACGGTGTGTCCTATCTGAATATGGGGAAATCGGCCACCGAAGCAATCCGAACACACCTGAACCTGGTGCTAGTGGTGCAGCACTGTACAAACCAGTCAGTACATTACACTTATCCACAGACCTCTCATTAATTCACAGGTATCGAGATTGATTCCGTGGTGCGATGCTGTCGTCTACCTCATGACAAGGTGCATAAGTTGGTTTTTTTTGCATTTTTAACCACCTCACAGCACACAATATTGATTTCACTATTTTTCACCAATACAGGCCAAAGGCTGCAGCGAGCTGGCTGGCTAAAGTAAGCAACTGAGCAGTGGCACAAATGCACAGCAGTTTAAAAAAATATAGGATATCTATGAAACATTGCTACACAGCAGTGGCAGTTTAATAAACTATAATGTCGCCGCCGGGCTCCATCTCTGAAGGGGCACCTCCTCCATTGTCCACAACATATTCACCCCACTTAGGGCTGTAACTATGTACCGTCACGGCTGCCCAATACATGGCACCCCTTCCCGGCACCTGAGAAGCCACCTTCAACTAGTGGAGAGCTCCATGTCAGACTATCAGCTGCCGCCTCCGTCTATCTATAGCCTGTCTGCATGCAAATTTCTACATTACAGTGTCAGCGGCTGTGAAGGGGGGGGGTACCAAATTAAAAGTTGCCTCCGGGGCATTAAGGATGAATTTACGCCACTGATGTAAATTAAGGTGTTTCAAGACTGACCAGACTTGCCGTGGCCGTTGGGGATCTTCCTGGTTTCCTTGGAGTGTGCTTATTTATAGTGCATTTTGATGCATCTGGTGCTTGGCCACGAGGATGGTTGCCTTTTGATCAAGTAGCATGTTTACCAGAGGTATTAGACTACTCACTGTGTTTTACACCGGTCTGTGAGAGATTTGTTTTTACTACAAAGAGGTAACAAGTAGCTTAGTTGAAGCAAAGAAATATATAGAAAAGGTCCTGTAGGTTTTTTGTTTTATCTCTGGTCTGGTTACCATGGCTTGTCTTATTAAACAATTTTGTTGTCTCTTTTTGTGACTGTGGGCTCTATTTATTAACATTATTTTTACTAAAATAAAGTGAAAAAGGGTGTTTTCACACCCTTTTCACATTATTTTAGTTTCACCTACAGTTACTATAGGGCAATTGGAGTAGAATCGGGGAATTGGGGGGCGGGGCTTAATGACGGGGGCAGGGCTTAGCGCCGGGGGTAGCAGCGGCAGCGGTGGATGCATGCGCGGGGCACTAGTCACAGTATTTTTTTGCGAAATTACCGCGACTAGTGTGCGGATGGGATTCACAGGGACAGAGCTTTCACGCAAGCTCTGTCCCTGCAAGGGATTTGTAGTAAATCCCTGTGATATTGCCTGAATTCACAATGCGAATTCAGTCGGTAATATCACACTACAATCTCTATTACAAATGCTGATTGTAGTAAATAGAGCCCTGTATCTTGTTATTGTTGGGAGGGTGTTCATTTAGTTTGGTGGTTGCTTTTATCTTTATAATTATAAATTTTTTATTTGATTTCACTCCTTACAGTAATTCTTTTTATATCAAACACATATCATTGGGTAATCATTTGTATATTGAGCAACTAAATTAGATTTTGAGGTAGTAAGATTTTGGTTTGCCGCAGACATGCATTGGGTGGGTTATCAAGGTACAGTATGTTTTGGATGGACTTGAAAAGGTGTTTGCTGGAAGCGGTAAGGTTTTTCAGAGTTCCACAAATTTTGATTGTCCACCTAGGTATTAATGACTTGGGTCAACGCACATCTTTAGATTTATGCTGGGCCATTATTCATGATTGGGATCTGTTGCAGCGGTCTTAGACTTCTTGCAGGCTGGTGTGGACTACCATCATACCATGTCACAAGTGGTGTGCCTTGAAGCCAGGTGCAGCCATGGATGAGGCTCGGCGGAAGGTCAACTCCGCCGTTGCCCTTTTTTTCTGCTTGCATGTTGGTGTTGTGATTGGACACTATCTCTTTAGGCTTAGAGATGCTCTTCTGCTTAATTCCAATGGTATTCACTTGATGGATGTAGGTTTTTTCTGTTTATTGAAGATTTGTTTAGAGGTATTCTGGAGCTGGCTTAGTTTGAGTTCTTTGTTAGAAGCATGGTGCTGCGGCATTGTGGTTGCCCTGCTATGAAAGTAAAACAGATGCATGTTTTTTATATTGTTATTTCGCTTTGTAGGTGTTGTCTCCTATTATTTATGTCCCTACAGGGAATTATTACAATACCACCAGATGTGTTATTTGATCTTGAAGAGTTGCACACGTACGTGTGAATTGTATGAGGGATTCTTTTGTTGTTGTTTTTTTCTGTCATCCATTCTTGGTCCTCACCATACTAACTCTTTAGTTAACCAATTAAAAGTAAATAATTAAATTAAATTTGTCAAATAAATCTGACCTCAATTGGAAATGCCAACTCCTGTGTTGTGTCTTCTTTATTAACTTATTTGTAAATAAATTGTAACGCTAAGGGAGGAATTCAATTAGATGTGGTAAAATGATAAGTTTTCATGCTAAAACTCATCGGACTCATCTCCGGATCAAAACCCTTTTCACATGTATGGTAAAAACTGGTGAAAACTTAATTCTCCCAAAATCTTTTTTGGGATCATTTCAGAAAAAAGGGAAATCTGTCTGTACCCCAAAAAAAAGTTAAACTAAGGGAAAAGGTCTAGAAGTGTGTTATTGGCCACTATGAAAGGGTTGGGGGTTCTTAAATTTTGTTAATTGGTTGTAATAAGCAGTTTTCTAAAACAGTGAAAAAATGATAGAAAGCTATTTGTTTGCCAAAATAAATATGGGGTACATTCATATGGGTGTAAGTAAATGTTTGTGTCTTTTTAGGACACTTTTAAAAAATGTTAAAAATGCACTTGACACCACCTCCTGCAATGTTAAAAACACATGTCCAATCCATACAGCACCCCACTACTTTAAACACCTATCCCACTACTTTAAACACATTTTTCAGCATATTTTTTCACACCAAAACTGACATTGTCCAAATGAAGTCATTTAAAAAAATAATTTTTGCCCAGTCAGTAATTAAGGGGGGTGCCCATGGGGTTCTGAAGCAAATCCCAACAAGATTTCACCTGCTCCAGGGTGCCGAAAAAAACTGGTGTAAAGTAAAAAATGGACTTTACGCCACGCAAAAAGCCCCTAAAAACTTTTTGGGAAAAAAGCCATTTAATGTCAGTTTCACAGATCATGGATAATTGAATCCCACCCTAATCCCTCCCTAAGTATTAAAAGGGGTTATTTGCAAAGGACTTAACTGATGGGAGTTTAAGACATTACATGCAGGTGGTTAGGGGTAGTAGTAAATAATAGTGGATGAAAATGCCAGTGGTCACTAGTACCATCTGGTGATTCACTGTCTGCAAATGCTACACTGTCACTTACTGGTGCTCTTTTTATTACTTGTGGTGTTGGTATGGGGGCACGGGCTGCACCAGGAGTCACTACACCAAAAGGCCATCTTCTCCTCAGTGACAGGAGCCAGGTGCTGCAGTGTGACATTCCCCTGCAGCATTCAGCTCCTGTCACAGAGGAGAAGCCGACAGTGCAGGCACTAGTCTCTGGGGGCTGCCCAGCTTGCCCAGCAAGCACAAAATGGTGGATGTGCTTACATTGTTGTGGATACACCTGAAAATGGGAATGGTGAAAACAGAGATAATATCATTGTAACTTTACCCCTATAATTTTCATTAATTTCCACTCTTACATTTTTCTTGTAAAAAAGTGCAATTCTAATGGTGCGTACACACTGGGCGATTAAAGTGGACAACTGAACAATAACGATATCGTTATCGTTCAGTCGTCCACTTTATCGTCCATTTTTAACACAAAAACGATGAACGATAACGACGACACGCGTTCCCGCGGGTCGTTCGTCATCATCGTTCATCGGGTTAACATGCAGGCCAACTTGATGATGTCGTCAGGTTGCTGCATGCTATGGAATGGGGGAGAGAGCCCGGCGCTGAACGATATAGTTAATGATATCGTTCAGCGGGTGTGCTCAATGTCATGAACGACATTGAGCACAGCTTGCTGGGGACACACTAGACGATATCGCTCAGGGACCATATCGTCTAGTGTGTACGCACCATAAGGCTTGGTTTAGGTATGAGAAATCATTACACAGGGAGAGAAATGCTAAGCACCTGTAAGGCATATACTGTATTTACTAAAGTGCAGGTTTTTGGATGTGGAATGGTTGACCATAGCAACCAATCAGATTCTAGCCATTATCTACTAGAAGGTACTAGATAAATGTTAAGTAGAATCTGATTGGTTACTATGGGCAACATCTCTACTTCTAAAAACCTGCACTTTAGTAAATATACCCCTAAGACTAATAACACCTACCTAAATGCACTCTCTACCTCACTGAAATGTACAACACACCCTGCACCCATTCTAGATATGCCCATGAGAAGAGGAGGAAAGTGATGAAATGCTATAGGCTAATATATGGCTTAGTTCTGTGTATTTAGAAATGGTTTCTTTAAGAACAAAAAAGACATAAAGCTATGTATTATTTACTGTATAAGCAAACAGTGGCGTATCTATAATGGGTGCAGTGTGTACGGGGAACACGGGCCCCCGTGTCCAGGGGGGCCCCGCACTGCACACACTGCACCCATATTTTTGTTAAACTTACCTGTCCGAGGTCCCACATTGGGTGTCACTGCTGCTCAGAACACCAGAAAAATGGCCTCCGCAGCCATTTTCCGGTGTTCTGCGCATGCGCAGTAGACTCCGGGCACACTCTAGTGCTTGGAGTCTACTAATGCTCCAGTGGCTGGCCAGCCGCGTCAGTCGGCTGCCAGCCACCAGGGAGAGAGGAGAGGGCTCGTACGAGGAGTGCACACGGGCTCCCTCCTCTCTTAAAACGCCCCTGTAAGCAAACTATGCTTTGTGATGGGATTGGATTTAATTTAAGATGACCCAGCTATAATTTGTATAGGGCACCAAATTGGTCAGGGTCAGCTCTGCATTTGTGTGCCCAATCCATGTTTAGCAAGAAATCCCCAATCCTCCCAACAGTGATGTAAAGGGTTTGCGAGCATATTGGCACATATAATGTACCAGTGTGGCAGGGGTGTTTCTAGAGAGGAGGGGGCCCATGTGCAGCCTCCAACACAGACCCCCTACTCTCCCTCCGGCGGCCGGCAGCGCAATGAGTTTTGCGCGACCAGCGCCACTCTTATGGACTCTGGGCACTAGAGTGTGCCCAGAGTCTATAGAGCATGCACAGATAACCGGGAAAATGGCCATGGCGGCCATTTTCCAGCCATTTTTATAGGCGCAGACACCGGAACCGACGTGGGTCTCTGGAGAGGTAAGTTTCATAGATGCAGTGTGTGCGGTGCGGGCCCCTCCTGGACCCAGGGCACGTGTGCCCCGCACACCAAAGACCCCTTATAAATATGCCCCTGCAGTGTGGCTTTTGAAAAATGTTTGTGCAAAAAAAGTAATGTGATTCCACAAAATAGCAGTTTCAGTTTTGCACCGCAGTAAATGATCCTTATTGATTAAAAATTGACCTTTGTAGAATGTACTTTAAATACCGTTCTATTTATTGAAAAGAAAAAGCATTATAGAAAAACAACAAAGTGCATTTTCTGTAATAAAGTAACCTGATAAGCAATGAAATGCCTCCTGGGGCAGCACATACTGTAAACTCAAAGCAATCATCACAAAACTTTTTCTACAGATTGAGTAAGCTTTGTCATTTTTTTGTCATTTTTGAGTAGATAGTTTGTATGTTTTTTTAATTGGTTGTTACTAGGGGTGTGCACCGGCCACTTTTCGTGTTTTGTGTTTTGGTTTTGGATCTGGATCTTTCTTCGTGTTTTGGATCTGGATTGGTTTTGCCAAAACCACCCTTCCGTGTTTTGGGTTCTGGGTTTTGTGTTTTGGATCTGTATTTTTTTGAAAAAAAGCATAAAAACAGCTAAAATCACAGAATTTGTAGGTTTTTCTGCTCCTATGCTATTATTAACCTCAATAACCTTAATTTCCACTCATTTCCAGTCTATTCTGAATACCTCACACCTCACAATAGTGTTTTTATGTCCAAAAGGTTGCACCGAGGTAGCTGGATGACTATGCTAAGCGACACGAGTGGGCGGCACAAACACGTGACCCATCTAGGCGTGAAACTGCAGTGGCAGACAGGATGGCATTGAAAAACTAGGCCCCAAACTGTAAATAATGCAAAGAAAAAAAAGAGGTGCAAGATGGAATTGTCCTTGGGCCCTCCCACCCACCCTTATGTTGTATAAACAGGACATGCACACTTTAACAAACCAATCATTTCAGCGCCAGGGTCTGCCACACAACTGTGGCTGAAATGATTGGTTCGTTGGGCCCCCACAAAACAAGCTGGCAATTTATCTGTCCCTGCACAAACTGGCTCTACGGAGGCAAGAAGTCGTCCTCATCCTCCTCATCCACAGATTCCTCACCCTCTTCAGTGTTATGTACATCCTCATCCTCACAGAGTATTAATTCGTCCCTGCTGGAACCACAGGTCCCTCTGTACGTTCTGGAGGCTGGTCTCCCTGGAAGAGTTGATCATTCATTTTATGAACATCATCTTCTCCACATTTTGTGGAAGCAACCTCCTACGCCTTTCGCTAACAAGGTTCCCGGCTGCAATAAACACTCTTTCGGAGTACACACTGGAGGGGGGGCAACTCAGGTAAAATAGAGCCAGTTTGTACAGGGACCTCCAAATTGCTTCTTTTTCCTGCCAGTACAGGTACGGACTGTCTGACATGCCTACTTGGATGCTGTCACCGATGTAATCCTTTAACAGACAGACGCACGCTTGTCGCTGCTGCTTTGAGGATTCAAGTGCGGCTACAGCCCACACAATTCACAAAGACAGAAAAAAAAAAAGAATATTTTTATTGTTTGTGGAGCACACTTTGAGGGTTACACCACCCTGTAACAGACAGACGCACGCTTGTCGCTGCTGCTTTGAGGATGCAAGTGCGGCTACAGCCCACACAATTCACAAAGACAGAAAAAAGAAGAAGAATATTTTTATTCTTTGTGTAGCACACTTTGAGGGTGTCACCACCCTTTAACAGACAGACGCACGCTTGTCGCTGCTGCTTTAAGGATGCAGGTGCGGCTACAGCCCACACAATTCACAAAGACAGAAAAAAGAAGAATATTTTTATTGTTTGTGTAGCACACTTTGAGGGTGTCACCACCCTTTAACAGACAGACGCACGCTTGTCGCTGCTGCTTTGAGGATGCAAGTGCGGCTACATCGCACACAAGTCACAAACACATTAAAAAAATTTTTTGATTTTTTGGAGCACTTTGAGACTTACAACACCCTTTAACAGACAGACGCACGCTTGTCGCTGCTGCTTTGAGGATGCAAGTGCGGCTACAGCCCACACAATTCACAAAGACAGAAAAAAAAAGAACAATATTTTAATTGTTTGTGTAGCACACTTTGAGGGTGTCACCACCCTTTAACAGACAGACGCACGCTTGTCGCTGCTGCTTTAAGGATGCAGGTGCGGCTACAGCCCACACATTTCACAAAGACAGAAAAAAAAAGAACAATATTTTAATTGTTTGTGTAGCACACTTTGAGGGTGTCACCACCCTTTAACAGACAGACGCACGCTTGTCGCTGCTGCTTTGAGGATGCAGGTGGAATCTAGACGGGATTTGGAACCGAGGACACACTACCTCCATCAATTGTCTAAATCCCACTGCACTAATGTCGGATACCGGACGCACGTCTAACACCAACATAGCAGTCAAGGCCTCAGTTATACGTTTTGCTTCAGGATGACTGCTGTCGTACTTCATCCTCATCGCTAGGGACTGTTGGAGGGTCAATTGTTTAGTAAAAGTAGTGATGTTCCTACTTCCTCTCTGGGATGATGAACAACTCCCAGCAGCAGCAACAGCACTAGTAGGAAGTGGTTCTTGATCTTTCCCTATTTTATTTTTATCAGAGAAAGTTTGGTCCTCCATTTATGTTATATTGATATATATACGTGCGGCTAAAGCGCACACAAACACAGAAAATATTTTTTTATTTTTGCTGGAGAGTAGTGCACTTTGTGGGTTACACCACCCTTTAAGAAATGAGCCAGCCGGCTCTTTACTTATGGGACACAGGCGCACGCTTGGCGCTGCTCCTTTGTTGATGCACGTGCAGCCACAGTGCACACAAGTCACAAACACAGAAAATATATATTTTTTTGGTTTGGAGTGTACTTTGGGGGTTACAGAACCCTTTAACGGTCAAGCCAGCCGGCCCTTTACTTATGACACAGGCGCACGCTTGGCACTACTTTGTTGATGCACGTGCGGCTACTGCGCACACAATTCACAAACACAGAAAATAATTTTTTTTTTGGTTTGGACTGGAGTGTACTTTCGGGGGTTACAGCACCCTTTAACGGTCAAGCCAGCCGGCCCTTTACTTATGACACAGGCGCACGCTTGGCACTACTTTGTTGATGCACGTGCGGCTACTGCGCACACAATTCACAAACACAGAAAATAATTTTTTTTTGGTTTGGACTGGAGTGTACTTTGGGGGTTACAGCACCCTTTAACGGTCAAGCCAGCTGGCCCTTTACTTATGACACAGGCGCACGCTTGGCACTACTTTGTTGATGCACGTGCGGCTACTGCGCACACAATTCACAAACACAGAAAATAATTTTTTTTTTGGTTTGGACTGGAGTGTACTTTGGGGGTTACAGCACCCTTTAACGGTCAAGCCAGCTGGCCCTTTACTTATGATACAGGCGCACGCTTGGCACTACTTTGTTGATGCACGTGCGGCTACTGCGCACACAATTCACAAACACAGAAAATTATTTTTTTTTTGGTTTGGACTGGAGTGTACTTTGGGGGTTACAGCACCCTTTAACGGTCAAGCCAGCCGGCCCTTTACTTATGACACAGGCGCACGCTTGGCACTACTTTGTTGATGCACGTGCGGCTACTGCGCACACAATTCACAAACACAGAAAATTATTTTTTTTTTGGTTTGGACTGGAGTGTACTTTCGGGGGTTACAGCACCCTTAACGGTCAAGCCAGCCGGCCCTTTACTTATGACACAGGCGCACGCTTGGCACTACTTTGTTGATGCACGTGCGGCTACTGCGCACACAATTCACAAACACAGAAAATAATTTTTTTTTTGGTTTGGACTGGAGTGTACTTTCGGGGGTTACAGCACCCTTAACGGTCAAGCCAGCCGGCCCTTTACTTATGACACAGGCGCACGCTTGGCACTACTTTGTTGATGCACGTGCGGCTACTGCGCACACAATTCACAAACACAGAAAATATATTATTTTTTTAGCACTTGGGGGGAGCACCCCTGATGGACAGAGCACCCCCTGGACAACACTACAGCACCTCTTTAGGACTGGGACACTGCACTGGACTTTGGAGTGGACACAGCCCCTATGGAGAACTGACTGCACAACACAGTCCAGCCAGCCCCTATGGACTTTGAAGTAGTGGACACAGCCCCTATTAACAACAGCAGCACAGCACAACACAGCCAGCCCCTATGGACTTTGAAGTAGTGGACAACAGCAGCACTACACTACACTACACTACACAGCCCTAACTCCCACCCTCCCTCTTCACTGTCCACAGCCGAGTGAGAAAATGGCGCCGACGTGGGTACCTTATATAGGATCCAAAACCCGCGAGACTCGGAAGGCGGGAAGATGACGTTTTGCCTCGATTTCAGAATCCGAGTCAGGCGGGAAAAGTCGAGCCTGACTCGGATCGGACTCGGATCGGGGGGGCTCGGGGGGGTTCGGATTTCAGAAATCCGAACCCGCTCACCCCTAGTTGTTACATAATTTTATAAAGTGCACAGCATTTGTCCAGACAGATAGCAGAATCAGAAGGCAGAAAGGAATGTGAGCAGCTTCATCTCTCCTCCACTGCCCAACCATGAATCCGTTCAGCCACCCTCACACTCTGCTTGTGTCTGTGGCTGTCTGATCCATTTGTGTCTATGGGGTAAATTTACTAAGAATCGTGTCTGACCCATGTTTGTCTGAGATTAAACATGGGTAGGAACGATCATACACAGGTTATTTTTTCTTTAAAAAATTCGGAAATTTACTAAGGTCCGTGTTTTCCAATGTAGTATGTGATCATTCCTACCCGTGTTTCCCTTCCGGACAAGCAGCCTGCACATATCAGTGAGATATGTGGAGGCTGCTTGTGTGTAATAATGTAGTAAAGAAATGGTTAATAATAAAAAGTGGGGTTCCCCCTATTTTTAAACCCAGCACCGGACTCAAACTAACCGGATTGTAATGCAACAGCCAGGGGACCCTTTCACCTGGTCACCCCGGCCAAAGAAATAACACCCCAAACTAGTAAGGCCATGCCGGGGATCCCAGGGTAGGTGGAGACACCACAATAAAGGGGTCCCCCTTCTCCTGAGCAGCCCAGGCCTGGGCTGAAGCCCAGGGCTCTTCCATGCACCCCTGGCCAGCGGGTGCAGGGGTAATAGTGTTAATAATAGATGTGTACTATTGTTTTTATAATGGGACTACAGGTGCCAGCGTGCCTGCCCTTTGGCACTTTTGGAACTACAAGTGGCAGAAGGCGGCCGGCACCAATACCCCCACTGTAAAAAAAATGAAAGAACACACACTCCGTAGAAAGTACAAATGTATTGCTCACTAAACACACACATACATACTTACCTTGTCCCCGGTGATCGGTCCCCTTCTCCAGTAGAAATCCAATAACGTGACCCACGTACACTGAAGAGATGTATGTGTTTGCACATACATCTCTTCCCCGGGAAATGACGGAGACCTTGTGAGTTATTCCAAAAAAAAAAAAAATACTAACATTTAAAAAATTAAATGTCCATCAACAGTCACATGGCTCACAGCCAATCTGCGGTCGCTTATCCTAGAACGGCCAGTGATTGGCTGGCAGCTCGGGAACTGACGTAACTGCCAGCAGTTTTTCTACTATCACTGGCAAAAGCATTGCATTTGCATGGGGAAGTATAGTTAACAAGTATAGAAGTGGTACTTGTCCCACTGCAGTTCCTATTCTGTTACTGCCAGGCATTGACCCTGCCTACCACTACTTTCACTATGGCTAATCATGTACTAACCCTGCTTACTTTGTGTTGTACCTGCCTACACCTGTTTTGGTCCCACCTAAATGAGGCCACTTCAGAATTTTTTTCAGGGACACTATAAGTTCCCAAACTGTCCCTGTTCCCTGTTTTAATTTAATATTTTATTTTGCATATGTGAATATTAAAGGCATGTCTGGATAAATTAAATCATCCCTTGACCTTTCAGTGACACCTTCTTATGAGCATACAGAATGAACAGGGCTGGAGCGAAAACAAGTCAAAACTTGGCTATTTCCTAGGGTGCCCTTGGTTTGGGGGCCTCTAAAATAATGAATGAGTGTTATTATAATGTACCTAAGATTTTAATGCTCCCATAGTGACTCCACACACAGCGTTGGCTGCTGACATGAAGGAGAAGCAGCCAGCAGATTTTACAAGTTGCTGGCTGCTGCTCTTCCATGTCATTGTTATGCTGGGGTCTAAGGTGTCCAGGATGTGGCCCCCACCTCTACTTGACAAGGTATGGAAGATATGTTCTCTTATAGGGGTATTCAATATGGGAGCGAAAACATCGTTTTTGCATTAATATCGCACCTATGACGTCATTATCGCAGGTTTTAGTTTTACACCGTATTCAATTTCAAAGACTTTTCGCAGGTTCGAAAAGTCTTTGAAAAAATATGGGGATAACTTTTCACCACTGAATAGGTGGCGAAAAAAAGTGCAGAATTGGGGTTTAGGGGTGCAGGCTTAAAAAAAAATAGCCTGCACCCCTGGAAATGACATTTAAAAGATAACTGTGTAAAAAAAAGTAAAAAAAAAAAAATAGGGACACCCCCAAAAATTATTTAAAAAATTGGGGTGAAAAAAAAAATGGGAAAAAATTGTTTATCAATAGGGAAATAGGTTCAGGGCTATTCTGCAAGTATGCGGCAGGTGTTTTCTATAATAGATTTATAGCGGCAGGTGCACAAATGCAGAATTTTTAAAAACTTACTTTAGGAACATCAAAATATGCTAGTACCCATTTTCATGTACCCCAAAATTGATGGGACCACTTAAAAACACGAAAAAAATAACCTAAGTGTTTTCTGCAACACTTCTTCAATGTCGGGAAAAAAATACCTGCTTCGGCTATTTAAATCCCCGACTTTCATTTACAGGCTAAAACGTTGGTACCCATAGTGATCCCCCATGTTTTTACAACTTTAGGGGGGTCCTACAATTTTTTTAAGGAAAATTTCATAACTTTACGCAAATCCCACTTCGCCAGGTCCCGTTTTCGTTAGTTTCATATTGAATACGGGGATAAGCGGGCGCGCTCCCGATACTTTATCCCAGGTAAAATCTCCGATATGAAACGTAAACTTCGACAGCGAAGTTTACGTTTCATATTGAATTCCCCAATTAGACTCTTTCTGCCAATGTCTCTCATTCTTCCCCATTCCCTGATTCAGGAACAGTTTTGCCTTTTAAATTTGTTCACTTTCATTTTTACAGCCTGACACTATTGCAATATTGCATTAGTCCCGGCCTCTTCTCCTTCCCATATCCTGCCTCTCTCTGTTTGGTTTGTTAAAAGGATCTTTGGAGCTGTAGCTGCCAAGTGGCACCAGGACCTCCCTCCCCCCCAGACGCTGCCCCCTGGAAGATTATCCGCTGACTACTCCATCCTGTCCCTCTGATCTCTCTGCTGTGTCCTGATGAGCTGTAATTCTGTTTGGTTTCCACTCTCTGCCAAGAGCTCAGTAGTCCTGTTTATCTGAAGCTCTGTTTATCTTTGTGATGGAGCCCAAAATGTGCAAGCCTTTCACGGGCTCTGCCAACTGGCTATTATTTATTTATTACTTAACGCTCTGGCAGCAGTTTGTTTCTCTTTTGGGCACCTGAGAGCATCCCTGTGCTGGGAACTAATAGTGTCCCCTTTACGTTAAACTGTAAACTCTGGAAAGATGACGATTTCAAGAAAGAAAGAACGAAAGAAAATGTTGTCAGTCCTTCCCTGCCTGAGCTAGCCAAAAAAGGAAATGAGAGAAAAGAATTGCATTTAGGAGGAAGTAGCTTGCACGCAGTCGCACACATAATATATAATAATTTAATGGTTGATATATATATTATATATGTATATATACATATCTAAGTGTGTGTCTATATATATATATATATATATAATATATATATATATATATATACAGTCAGGTGCATAAATATTGGGACATTGACATAATTTTCATATTTTGGTCTCTATTCACCACCACAATGGCTTTGAAATGAAACAAACAAGATGCGCTTTAACTGCAGACTTTCAGATTTAATTTGAGGGTAATTACATCCAAATCAGGTGAACGGTGTAGGAATTACAACGGTTTCTATATGTGCCTCCCACTTTTTAAGGGGACAAAAGTAATGGGACAAACTAAACAATCCTAAATCTAACTTTCACTTTTTAATACTTTGTTGCAAATCCTTTGCAGGCAATTACAGCCTGAAGTCTGGAACGCATAGACATCACCAGACGCTGGGTTTCATCCCTGGTGATGCTCTGCCAGGCCTCTACTGCAAATGTCTTCAGTTCCTGCTTGTTCTTGGGGCATTTTCCCTTCAGTTTTGTCTTCATCAAGTGAAATGCATGCTCAATCGGATTCAGGTCAGGGGATTGTCTTGGCCATTGCATAACATTCCACTTTTTAGCCTTAAAAAACTCTTTGGTTGCTTTTGCAGTATGCTTCGGGTCATTGTCCATCTGCACTATGAAGCGCCGTCCAATGAGTTCTGAAGCTTTTGACTGAATATGAGCATATAATATTGCCCGAAACACTTCAGAATTAATTCTGCTGCTTTTGTCAGCAGTCACATCATCAATAAATACAAGGGAACCAGTTCCATTGGCAGCCATACATGCCCACGCCATGACACTACCACCACCATGCTTCACTGATGAGGTGGTATGTTTTGGATCATGAGCAGTTCGTTTCCTTCTCTTCTCTTCCCATCACTCTGGTACAAGTTGATCTTTGTCTCATCTGTCCATAGGATGTTGTTCCAGAACTGTAATGGCTTTTTTAGATGTTGTTTGGCAAACTCTAATCTGGTCTTCCTGTTTTTGTGGCTCACCAATGGTTACATCTTGTGGTGAACCCTCTATATTCACTCTTGTGAAGTCTTCTCTTGATTGTTGACTTTGACACATATACATCTACCTCCTGGAGAGTGTTCTTGATTTGGCCAACTGTTGTGAAGGGGTTTTTCTTCACCAGGGAAATAATTATTTTGTCATCCACCACAGTTGTTTTCCGTGGTCTTCCGGGTCTTTTGGTGTTGCTGAGCTCTTCGGTGCGTTCTTTCGTTTTAAGAATGTTATAAACAGTTGATTTGGCCACACCTAATGTTTTTGCTATCTCTCTGATGGGTTTGTTTTGATTTTTCAGCCTAATGATGGCTTGCTTCACTGATAGTGACAGCTCTTTGGATCTCATATTGAGAGTTGACAGCAACTGATTCCAAATGCAAATGTCACACCTAGAATCAACTCCAGACCTTTTACCTGCTTAATTGATAATGAAATAACGAGGGAATAGCCCACACCTGTCCATGAAATAGCTTTTGAGTTGATAGTCCCATTACTTTTGGCCCCTTAAAAACTGGGAGGCACATATTGAAACTGTTGTAATTCCTACACCGTTCACCCGATTTGGATGTAATTACCCTCAAATTAAATCTGAAAGTCTGCAATTAAAGCACATCTTGTTTGTTTCATTTCATAACCATTGTGGTGGTGAAGCGAGGCCAAAATCTGAAAATTCTGTCAATGTCCCAATATTTATGGACCTGACTGTATATATATATACATACAACATACACAGTACACACACATCATATTTATAACTTCTTACACTCATATATATATATATATGGTCAGTTCTGGCCAGTAACTGTGCCAGACAGTGTGTCGCGGCCCACTATGTGTGGGGGCCCCATGACTGACGCCCCTGTCGCCCTCGTATAATCCGGCCGTGCTAACCCTAAGTCCCCCCGGGAACTGTGAACCTAACCCCCCCTGCGTCTGTCCACGCCCGGCTTACCTTCGATCGGTAAGCCGGGTGTCAGGCTCCCGGCGTAGGTAAAATGACAGGCGTCGGGATTTTGACCCCTGTCATTTAACCCTTGCCGGGATTAGACAGTCGGGAAGCCAACGGTCAGGATTACGTCTGTCGGCTTCCCGACTGCTTCCTATATAAAATACCTATAATGTTATAAATAAGTAGTTGTAGTTCCAATAACATTATTGTGCTATTTAATAATAAAATACATTATTATATTATTAGAGATGTATGAAACCACAGAAAATGTTTTTGCGCTGATTTCCCACATTCAGTTAACAAATTGTATATTGTTCCAGTTTGTTTCTCTTTTGGGCACCTGAGAGCATCCCTGTGCTGGGAACTAATAGTGTCCCCTTTACGTTAAACTGTAAACTCTGGAAAGATGACGATTTCAAGAAAGAAAGAACGAAAGAAAATGTTGTCAGTCCTTCCCTGCCTGAGCTAGCCAAAAAAGGAAATGAGAGAAAAGAATTGCATTTAGGAGGAAGTAGCTTGCACGCAGTCGCACACATAATATATAATTATTTAATGGTTGATATATATATTATATATGTATATATACATATCTAAGTGTGTGTCTATATATATATATATATATATATATATACAGTCAGGTGCATAAATATTGGGACATTGACATGATTTTCATATTTTGGTCTCTATTCACCACCACAATGGCTTTGAAATGAAACAAACAAGATGCACTTTAACTGCAGACTTTCAGATTTAATTTGAGGGTAATTACATCCAAATCAGGTGAACGGTGTAGGAATTACAACGGTTTCTATATGTGCCTCCAACTTTTTAAGGGGACAAAAGTAATGGGACTATCAACTCAAAAGCTATTTCATGGACAGGTGTGGGCTATTCCCTCGTTATTTCATTATCAATTAAGCAGGTAAAAGGTCTGGAGTTGATTCTAGATGTGACATTTGCATTTGGAATCAGTTGCTGTCGACTCTCAATATGAGATCCAAAGAGCTGTCACTATCAGTGAAGCAAGCCATCATTAGGCTGAAAAATCAAAACAAACCCATCAGAGAGATAGCAAAAACATTAGGTGTGGCCAAATCAACTGTTTGGAACATTCTTAAAAAGAAAGAACGCATCGGAGAGCTCAGCAACACCAAAAGACCCTGAAGACCACGTAAAACAACTGAAGTGGATGACAGAAGAATTATTTCCCTGGTGAAGAAAAACCCCTTCACAACAGTTGGCCAAATCAAGAACACTCTCCAGGAGGTAGGTGTATATGTGTTAAAGTCAACAATCAAGAGAAGACTTCACTAGAGTGAATATAGAGAGTTCACCACAAGATGTAAACCATTGGTGAGCCACAAAAACAGGAAGACCAGATTAGAGTTTGCCAAACAACATCTAAAAAAGCCATTACAGTTCTGGAACAACATCCTATGGACAGATGAGACAAAGATCAACTTGTACCAGAGTGATGGGAAGAGAAGAGTATGGAGAAGGAAAGGAACTGCTCATGATCCAAAACATACCACCTCATCAGTGAAGCATGGTGGTGGTAGTGTCATGGTGTGGGCATGTATGGCTGCCAATGGAACTGGTTCCCTTGTATTTATTGATGATATGACTGCTGACAAAAGCAGCAGAATGAATTCTGAAGTGTTTCGGGCAATATTATATGCTCATATTCAGTCAAATGCTTCAGAACTCATTGGACGGCGCTTCACAGTGCAGATGGACAATGACCCGAAGCATACTGCAAAAGCAACCAAAGAGATTTTTAAGGCTAAAAAGTGGAATGTTATGCAATGGCCTAATCAATCCCCTGACCTGAATCCGATTGAGCATGCATTTCACTTGATGAAGACAAAACTGAAGGGAAAATGCCCCAAGAACAAGCAGGAACTGAAGACATTTGCAGTAGAGGCCTGGCAGAGCATCACCAGGGATGAAACCCAGCGTCTGGTGATGTCTATGCGTTCCAGACTTCAGGCTGTAATTGCCTGCAAAGGATTTGCTACAAAGTATTAAAAAGTGAAAGTTAGATTTAGGATTGTTTAGTTTGTCCCATTTCTTTTGGCCCCTTAAAAAGTGGGAGGCACATATAGAAACCGTTGTAATTCCTACATCGTTCACCTGATTTGGATGTAATTACCCTCAAATTAAATCTGAAAGTCTGCAGTTAAAGCACATCTTGTTTTTCATTTCAAAGCCATTGTGGTGGGGAATAGAGGCCAAAATATGAAAATTCTGTCAATGTCCCAATATTTATGCACCTGACTGTATGTATATATATATATATATATATATATATATATACTTTGTAGACAAAAGTGTTTGGACACTGACAGCAAATAGATCAACAAGATGTTATTGACATCAGTACTTTGTAGGTCCACCACGTGCAGTGATTACTGCAGACACCCTTCTTGGCAAATTGTCTACAAGTTCCTGGACAACAGTGGGTGGTATGTTTTGCCATTCCGCCTTAAGTACAGTGACCAACTGTGGCACTGAAGAAGGTTGAGTTGCACTCGTTGCTCCAAATCATCTCAGAGGTTCTCAATGGGGTTAAGATCTGGACTCTGAGCTGGCCAGTCCATCTAGGTTACCAAACTTTCTGTATAGCAGTCCGGCGTCGCACTGGAAACATGACAGGTGGCATTGTCATCCTGATAAAAACATTAGTTGTTTCCGTAGAGCAGCAAGTTTCCATACACTGGGCTGTTTGGTTCGTCACATGTCACAATTGATGTCAGGAAATCGAGTATCCTCTCCGACATTCGACATTCGAACGGTGTTCTTGCACGATTCAACTCATCATTGCATCAGCTCTTCTGTGAGATTTCTGGGTACTCACCTGGCACACATACAATGCATTGTCAGTTCCTTTATCACAATATAATGAACCCGTTTGAATGAGATGCCAAGTGAAGCCGAAAGTTCACGTAAAGTTAACCTTCTGTCATTTTGCAACATCTCTGCAGCTTTGGCAGTGTTGACATCTGTAACCGTGGTGGATGGTCTCCCAGAACGCGCTTCGTCAGTAACTCGCCCATCACCCTCTTTGAAGTGCTTCCACCATCAAAATACTGCAGCACGGCTAATTGTTTATCCACTGTATGTTTGTCATAACATTTCATGAGTTTCATTTCCAAACACACATCTCTGACGTAATTGCACAGGCACGTCTTCCTCATCCACCATGATGAAACATACAAAGACAATGGCAGTCCAACCGCAGGTCAGACACATTGATGTATAAGCTTCACAATAACCAGCATAGCGTTGCCACATCTGCCTATGGGACAGTCTCGTTACTTTTCAATCAGCCCTCGTATGTTTTGGCTTGCTCAGTCTCTCACGCTCAGGCTTCTCTGTAAAAGGTTTAAATATGGGTTCACATGAAGGTCTGACAACCAATTACACACAAACTGTGGACATAGATGGGTGATATAGTGGTGCAGTGCAAACACAGATGTCACAGTAAATTGGGTGCCAGACCATCATTCAAATGAAATAAACGAGTGACCTTTATTTAATACTCCTGTATTCTTCCTCCAGCACAAAACTATTTACATCTTCTCTTCTTACAGCACATTCATGTATTTGGATAGAATCAGTAAACGCCCAAGTGGCCAAAGACATATGAACCCAACCTTATGTATTTAAAACTAAAACATATTTATAATAAAAATACAGACACAGATGTGGCGATCAGAACTGGTCTGCTTTTTTATTTAAAATATCAATAATAAACTGTATATGTTGGCGATCGAAAGACACAACAGCCGACAGAGGGCCTGATTCAGACCCAGTCGCAAGCCCTGAGCGTTCGCAACCGGGTCGATGTTTGCCCACTGGGCATTCGCACGACGGAGCCGGCTCCATCTTGCGCCTGTGTGAGACCCGGCTAGCGACGGGTGCTCCGTCGCTCCGGGTGCTCCGTCGCTCCGGGTCTCGCACCAAAGAGGGCGAGTTGTCGATGGTGATTGACAGCTCGCCCCATTTGGTAGGCGTGGCCGGGGGTTGGCTTCACAAACTGAGGCGTTCCCAAGCGAACGCCTGCCGTTTGTGGGCGGCCCCACTGACATCACAAGTGATGTCAGTGGGAGAGTTTTCCGGCTCTATTAGAACTAGAAGCTCTCTGGGGCTTGCAGCCACGAGACCCTACCACAAGGGTCTCGTCAAGCCCGATGGTTGCGATGGTCTTGACCATCGCGACCATAATCTTGGACGCTCGCAATAGCTGTGGGTGGTCACCCACAGCTATGCGAGCGGCCAGGAGGCTGCACAAAAAAAAAATGCCCAGATTCAGAGCGATCGCTCTTTCAGAGCGTAGAGCTCTGAATCAGGGCCAGAGGTCAATGTCTAACAATCAGATGACCACAAAAACTTGCAGGGCTAGCTGGCCATTCAACGCAAGTACATAGGTCAAACAAATCCCCAATACCATCAAAGTCATGTTAGGCAACCAAGGCCGTTGATCCCAGTACGGACAATCAGCCAAAAGGTATCTTAATGGGGAGTGACCTATTAAGCAGCTCATTGGCCCTTGGTGACCTATTAAGCAGCTCATTGGCCCTTGGTCTGCAGTTCTTTCCTGTATTCATGCCAAAAAATAATTTGACAATCAGGGAGGGAGGAAGGGAAAACACTGAAATGAGGAAGCTTCCCACTAGGAAAATGGCCTATGTAACCCAAACTTCTACCCTAGGCCTACCCCTGCTCCTAACCCTGAACTGTCAATAGTAAGAGGGGCAAATGTCACCACACAATGAAGCAGCCCGCATAAGGGGCCTAAGCCAAGACCATTAAAAACAAAGTATCGGCCACAGAATTCCACACCTCAGGGACGTCACACACCAAAAAGAAAGCTAATTGGCTGGCACCTTATCACTTTCTTATCGCTTTTCACTCTGTCTCCTAACATTGCTTAGTAAATAGACCCCTAAGTAACTAAGCACAAGCTGTGCCAGAAATAAGGATGAATTTTTGGCACAAGGATGAAGATCACTGCTGGTTGACAGCCTGCACAACTCCTAGGTTATCACACTAGAAAGCTCTCTTCCAATCATGTAGACACTCCCCCCACAATTCTAGCACCACTACGACGGGGAAAAATTCCAAAAGTAGAAGGTTCTTGGTAAGTTTGCTGGACACCCACTCTTCCGGCCAAGGTCGCAGCAGAGCAAGAACCCTCCCATGGACCCATCTGCATTAGTGAACAATTGCAACTGTACATTAGTTAGACAAGGGGGAGGGTCATAACGCACCCAGTTAAAGTCAGTGAGAAACGCATCCCACTCTGAGAGGTCTCGTCAGACCCCGGCCAACAAACTGGAGATGAAGTGGTGACCCGTATGGACACCAGTGATTTCATTGCAATTTTCTGGAAAAAAAACCCTGCCCATGGTTATAACGCGGCACTCGAAATAAAAATCCCCAGCGAAGACAGAGGGTTTTTTTTTATTAGTAGTGTAATTGCTGCCTGTTTTATTATGTGGATAGTGCTGCTTGGTTTTTCGTTGACATCCTTTGTGCTGTTAATGACAATAAAGTATTATTATTATTATTATTAGAGGACACCACTGGGCACATCACAGATGAAGCATTGGTGGGAACAGACACAAACTATTCACTCATATTACCAACTGGAAATGTATATCTCCTGCAGCTGAGTGCGGAGATGCAGTGAATCCACTGAACCTGCAGATGACTGGACTAAAGGGGGTCAGAGCCCCCCACCACTTAGACCAGCAAACCAGCAATAGTACATACTGTAAGTCTGATGGTTGGGGAGGTTCCACAGCAGGTAATGCAGCTCCACCCCCAACAATAGAAACAGGGGATCCTGAAATGAAGCAAGCTGAGGAAACTCAGGACATGCCCTGCCTCTCTGCCTCTCGTCCCTGGAGTGCCTATGATCCTGCAAGTGACATCGGGACACCCATCCACACCCATCTGATGGCTCACACATGCAATAGAGACCCAGCTGGGGTCCAAAAATGCCACCCCCTTTTCCATTGCCGACTTCCCATATATCAGACAAACCCACTGGCAGAGGAGGGACCGGGCCACCCAGTATCAGCTTGCAGGCCTCTCCGCCAGTCACTTAAATGGGGGCTGCAGATACCACAGTCACGGGAGCTGCCATATTGGCTGGACCTGACACACTGCATTCTGGGCCCACTGAAGTGTCCAGGACCACTGGAGATGCCCCAAAGGACACCCAGGAGTAAGATTACACACCGGGCAGGATGAAACTAGAGATGCGCAGTTCGGTTCTCCAGAAATCCGGATCCACCTGAATTTCGTGAATCCGGGTAAATCCGAGTTGTGGTTCTAATCTCCTGAGGCGATCCGGGTAAATCTGGGTCGCGGTTCTGATCTTTTTACGGTTCAGAATTCGGATTTTAAATCTGAATTTCGGGTTTTGGATTGCATGATTTTAGCTGTCTTTAAAACTTTACATCTATTTTTTATTTAAAAAATCCAGATCCAGAACCAAAACACTTGAGGGTGATGTGCCAAACCAAATTCAGATCCGTAACCTTGAAGGAAATACAGATCCAAAACCAAAACAAGGGGGTCAGCGCACAACCCTGGATCCCAAAAGTGAGCTGGGACCGGGTCTAAACAGTAGGGATGCTGGGCCATCATAAGACAATAAAGAAGGAAAAAAGGGGGGACAAGACAGGAAGAAAAGAGCACAGAGAGAGATAGGACAGATGGAGAGAGGTAAAGAAGAAAAGACAAGCACACAATAGTAATAGCACAGTGAGAACGTATGTAACTTCCAATTAAAATAGCCTGCTGGCCAGACCACTTGCTAAACGCGCAGGGTTTACCAATCAGGAAAGTTGGACGTGAACCTAAAACTTTCAAGAACAACTCATTGTGCACTTATGATTGAATAGTTATGGTAAGGAGAAGTACTGTATGTGTCATATTATTGAGTATGAAACTGAGCACACGTGAACATGGGAATTGCATAGGTCCATTGGTTACGACATCTCTTTCATACAAGTACTCTACGGTCACAGATGGTACGTTCATCACATAAAATATTTTTTTTTCTATCACTGGCAAAATAAATAAATAAACTTAAGTTATGCCAAAAATTAGCTCATGTGTTAAACTAATGTCGGGAAATGTTAATTTAGCTGGCTGTGGGGGCATTGATAGAAAAACATGATTATTATATTCAGCTATGTCGCTGAATATAATAGTCAAACCTATGGGGCTGCAGACAAAAATCCATTTATCTGGCGGTATCATACAGTATGTGTGGCATTTAACCACATTTACTCACAATCATGAGTAAATTGCAGGTATTTGGATTGAGCCCGATAACTGCAATCTAGGAGCACCTGCTGCAGAATGACTGGGTCAATAAACACTCAACCAATCACAAAAGACCATAGTTGGAAATTGACCAGCTATTGACACTTCCATCATCAACAGGTAAACTTGTGGAAGTATCATGCAAAGAAAACACCTACTAAAAGGAGTAGACTTAAAATGCATACCCTTACCAGTACCAAATTAAGAGCACATGGTGACCCAAGTAGGGAAACTGTTTTGAGCCCCCATTAGCTTTGTCAAACCTCCAGTTCTGCAGAAAAAATACAGTATTATATAAGCTGTTTCCCTTAACTAAAAGCCCCAACATACTTGTCTGCTAAAAACCCCAACATACTTGTCTGCTTCAGAAAAACTAGCCGATTGGAGGGTGTATGGGGACAAATCATTTTATTGTCTGGTGCCCCATGTGGTCTCAATCTGCCTCTTTTAAGGCCATGAGTAGGCACATTAAGCATACCCGTTTATGAGCCATATTCTGTATGTAAAAAATGAAGTTAGGATATCAGGTTAGTAGATGGGCTTCCAGGGACCACTTGGCTCTAGGTAATCTAAGAAGTAATTTGGTTCTGGTCCTCACTGTACCTTACTCACATATGAACTCCTCTGATTAGCTTCTACAGACACAAAGTGCCACAAGTGGAAGATACAGGTGCACATTTTGGCATGAGTAACATGGGAAATGCATTTTGTCCAAGAAACAAGTTTAAAAATCTCATCAGAGCCAATTGTTTGCCACTGCGGCTACCCACCCTAAGTCCCCCCCGGGGGTGCCTAACCCTAACCCTCCCTCCCCCTAGCCTAACCCTCCCGGGGGGGTGCCTAACCCTAAGTCCCCCCGGGAGCCCTAAACCTAACCCTCCCCCCCCGCGGTTGTCCGCTCGCGGCGCCCGGCATCCCTACGATCGGGATGCCGGGCGCCGGTCTCCCGGCGTCGGGGAAATGCGGGTGTCTACATCTAGATGCCCGGCATTTCACCCTTGCCGGGAAATGACAGTCGGGAAGCCGACTGCCGGTATTTAGGCAGTCGGCTTCCAGATTGCCTCCCCAGTGTACATGCTGGTATATTGTTCCAGACCCAGAATGACAGCTGGACAGTGTTTACAAAGTGTAAAATACAAATAGTAGCAGTATCTCATGCCTAATTTTACTCTTATTCCTTCTATGCAGTTTGACTAGTGCAGGCGTCGTGAAGTATGTGTAATATTGAAAAGAACATTCTTGTACAGCAGTTTTAAGCAGAATAAATATATATGGCAGTTAAATGGTTAATTTCCAGTGAACCATACATGAAAACTTACCTACCCGAATAACACTGTAATATGGAGACATCTTTCCTTCCATTTCTCTGCCCGCGGATAACTGCCGCAGGTTCCCATCAAACTGTAATTATTCTAGCCTGCATATCTGTTAATTGGGACTCTAGGGTAATGATTTCTCCAATCTGTGTATTACGAGGGCCGACATGAACTCTCTCAAGGGCCACGGCTTTGTCAGATAATGCCCATCGCAAGCTAAGCGGCAAGGGAGGAAAGCTCATCAACCCAGAGAGATCGTTAGTTTAATTCCATTGTCCTGAAACAGCTCCCGTGGGTCAAAGAGCAAGCTCTCCTCCTGGTTGCTTTAGTACAGAACATGTTCTCAGGCCCTCGTCTTGAAGACTACTGTCTACTACAAGTAAGAAATCAGCTGCACAGTCTTAACTTTTTTTTGCTTTTTGCTGAGTTAAAACTACTTCAGATTACCAGGGACAGGAGTTGCCTTTTGTTATAATACTACTAAAGGCTGATGTTTGTTAGCAAATGTGCTAACTCTGATACTGCATATATTAAAATGACCAAAAATTAAGTATATTTCTGTAAACTTTTATGTTTGTGAATTACAGTATACATATATCAATATTAGCATTCTAGCAATGAAATTAAGCTTTAGAAAAAGAGTGATATTTGTATTACTTACTATGTTATGAGATATAATGCATGTTAAGCAGCACTTGAATAGTGGCTCTGACTTTAGATTAAAGATCAACTGTTAGCTCCAACATACATAGTGATGGTGGCTATCAGCACCAGAGAGGGGCTCTCTTGTGTCCTGTGCTGCCCCAGCCCCCAAACTTGTGATGATTGAGGGTATAGTGTGAAGTTGCCCTGACGTTCTGGGCGTCTCTATATTCTGCAGTGTCCTTTGGATATTCTAAACAGACTGCAGCAGTGTTGCGGATCAAAGGTGCCATTCCAGGCACACTGCTAGCCAGGTGCAGGGGCCGCGGGAGAGAAGAGATAGTTCTGTACAAAAGAGAATAAGGCTGGATCAAGACAGTCACGGTTGCACCAGGTGAGCGGGAGGTGACAGGGCAAGGGAAATGATGATTGGAGAGGGAAGGGGAATTGATGAAGTCAGAGATGGCACAGGGGTGGGAGAAGACTAGAACCAGGCTGTGACCACTGGAGTGTGAGAGGGAGGAGGATTATTGGCTGAGGCCATGAGTGAATGAGCTGCAGAGGAGTTTGGAAGCAGGAGTTTCCATGGGGTTGTCAAGTGGGAAAGCTATCCAGGATGATGGTTGGAATGTCAGGGAAAAAACTGTGGCAGCCAGGTAGTGAAGACATTTAGGAAGAAAGAGTTTGGGGCAGGGGGACGGCAGATGACTGCTACACAGAGATGAATATAGTAGAAAAGCAGACTGAGAGGACATTAAGGCATGGACAGGTACAGCTGAAGGATAGAAAAGCTCCTATGAAACCCTGCTGCTGGCCTCCAGGGTGACGGATGTTGGAGATAGATACCCCCATATAAGAAAGTAGTGTTGAATGGGGAGAGAATGGGGAGAGTTAGATTTAACTAATAATTAGGAAGTTAAAAGAAAAATAAACAGTAATGAATCAAGGCCAGATTGTTACAATTTTATACGTTATAAGTGAGAGGTATATACATTACTAGCTGATGTACCAGTTTCACCCAGGTAGATCTTAGATATTTATTTTTACCATTTCTATCTCACCATTCCAGTAACACATTAATCCTTCACCTCAATAGTAATGCATCACTAACACATTCCTCTCCCTTGACTCTGTAGTAACACATTATCCTTGCTCACCCACTAGTAACACATTCCCTCCCTTGCCCGTTTTGTAACACATTCAACAGTCCCTTCCTTCCCCTGTGTAGAAATACAATACCTCCCTCACACCTGTAGTAACACATTACCCTCATTCACACCTGTAGTAACTTATTCTCCTCCCTCACTGCATTAACCTTGCTCATCCCTGTAGTAACACATTGCACTCCCACACCTCTGTAGTAATACATTACCCCGCTAACCCCTGTAGTAACACATTCTCCTCTCTCATCTGTGAAGTAACACATTCCTCTCCTGCATCTGTGTAGTAACACATTACCATTCCTCATCTGTGAAGTAACACATTCCACTCCCATACCTGCGTAGTAACACATTACCTTCCTTCACTTCAATAGTAACACATTCCCCTCACTCATCTGTGTATTAACACATTCCCCTCCCTCACCTCTATAGTAACACATTCCCCTCTCACTGCTGTTGTAACACATTTTCCTCTCTCGTCTCTGTAGTAACACATTCCCTGCCCTCACTATTCAAATATGGGAGCCACACCAACTGCTAGTAATGTTTGGCAGCACTTGGGATGTCAGTTGGTGTTTGAATATTGAACTGTGCTGAGGCCACAATGAGTCAGTCAGTCAGTCAGGAGATTGCACAGGGGGAGGAAACATTTAAGCCCTTTTAACCACCTTAGGAGTCGAATTATGAAAAATCTCTTTTATTGGGAACCTACATCATGGCAGTAATGTACTCCACAATTTTCATTTTTCTAGGTCCAGGGGTTTGGACAGGGCGTTGATGAGTCAGTGAGTCAGTCATTCAGTTAGTGAGTCAGTCAGGACATTTAATCTATATAAAAAGTGAGAAAGCGTGTCTGTCTGTCTGTCCATCTTTTTGTCCTTCATGCTTGGCCAGAGTTTTGAACCTAGCTCCACCAAATTTGGCATGGTGGTGCAGTTTGACCCGGATTAGGTTTTTGCCTAAGTTTGAACTTCATCAGGGCCACACACTTTCACAGAATTGCTAAAAATGGGGAAAGTCTTAAATAACACAGGTTACAGGGCTGGCTCCAGTGGAAATTGGCAGTCTGTCAAATACCTGTGAAAAAGCTTCAAAAGTATCCTTTTAACCTCAGTCTCAGCAAACTTGATGACTCATGCAAGTTCTTATTAAATCCAGAGCCTCTGTGTTTGCATGCAAGGGCATAACTACAACTTTGTGGGCCACATAGCAAGATCTTAAAAGATCTTAAAAGGGCCACCCAATAGGTAAAAAATACATTATATTTGTCCCCACACAGAGCCCATTCATGTTATGCCACACAAATCCCATTCAGATAATGGCACGCAGAGCTCATTCAGTATATGCTACACAGTAGTACCCCTTATATACATTATGCCATGCAGTAGCAGTGTCCCTTATACATTATGAAACACAGTAGCCCCCATGTGAGTATTCCTTGTAACCGGCATGAATAGATGACAATGAGGCATGAGGATATTTCTGGAAGAATGTGCAGAGAATATCAGTAACCAAGAGCTGGAAGTATATCTCAAGCACAAGAAACAGCAGGAGCCTACAATGTCCAAGCAGTACACTACAGTAACTAAGACTTATACTCTGTATCGATTCCTACCTATCTATACACTCTTAAAATGTTGCTATTTAGCGTTATGAGTCGCACAAGAAATAATTGCTTTCAGACTTTGATCGTGGTTCCAAAGCACAAAAAGATATTATTCAACAAGAAGCAGATGGTTACACGCTGTGATCTAAATACAATTAGCGCAAACAACTTATACAGTCACAAGGTACAGTCGTTACATACGCATGTGCTCTGGATCCAGATCCCAGCATCAAAAATGAGACCTCCGTCAACAGCAAAGAAAAGGTGACTGACATCTAGTTTCAGAGAACTTGCATATATACCCTTACAGTGATAGGCAATATAATAGAACAGGTTGGCATGATTCCATTGGTTCTTCTTCCTGGTTCTTCTGTTACAGTACAGTTCATAGGTCAGTTCATATGGTCACAGTCCAGCCTCCAACAGCTCTTTGTGTCCATTTTGCATAAAAAAATCTAAACTTGCTGCATTATAGGGTACATTTTAATGCCTAACTCTCTATGATCCATAATTTGCAGACACATGTTGCGATTTCTTCACCGATGGAACCGTAAATCTGCAAATACACAGTGGTTTAGGATGACACCAAACACAGTCTGCTTATCATGCACTAAACCTTAGATATCAAATAACATGTATTTCACAACATTACTGATAATGAATAAAATCGTAAATATTAACCTTAATGCTAGGGAACATTTTTATGTGAGTGTGCAGAGTATAAGTATTGGGATATTAAGAAAAGATGCTAGTTAGCGTTGTGCATCTACGTGTTTGTGTAGTACACCGTGGTACGTGTTTTGCAGGGTTGATCATATTATATGTTTATATCAATGTATGCATTTATATAATGGGGACTTTTAACATCGTTCTATTGCGTGGGAATCACACAACGCTAAATAATAGCATCGCCGTATGTACTTATGTGTGAGATTCGCTAAAATGGCACTGGGCGGCCATTTGCAAAATGGCGGTTTGCGGCCATTCGCAATATGGTGTCATGCAGATTCAGTCTCAGCCAATTATCCGGCTTCGACACTCTGGCACTAGTCTTGTAAACAGAGTAGGCTTTACATAGCCTGCTCATTGATGAGCTGTATCTTAAAGTCCCAGCCACATGAAGTTCTGTCGCATGACTGTACCCAACCTCGCTATTAAAAGTTGACACCAAATCCCCTAAGAAGATTTTACAGGGATATTTCAAAGGTGACATTTTTTAAGCACTGGAAGGTGGAGCATGAATGTTTCCCACCATTACCCAGGAATGTTCCTCTGGATGACAACCCCTAATAGTTGCCATGAACAGAAGTTTTACTCAAGAGATTCAAGAATCTTGTTTTGGAAAACTTCAAATTCCTAAATGGTCAATTATTAAAGGTTTTAAAAGAGATTCTTCTGAAATTTGTAAAGAGAATAGTCATTTCAATTTGAATGCCACAGGATCAGTAACACAAAAAATCTTATTATAATAATTTGACTTTCCAGGGAAACCTTGATGTCAGCTGAGTTAAAGTAGTGAGAACATCTGCTTTCACATTTTTGCTGCCAAGTGGAAAAGTGATTTACAAATTGACCCTTAAAATAATAAGGGCCATCAGGCCTTGTTAGCTTTAAGTCCGGAAGGGACAAGCCCAAAAAAGAATTGCATTAGTTTTTTCTGGATCCCTCTGCAATCCAAAACTTGATATAAAGTAAACAAGAAAATGAATGTGCTTTTGTTCAAAAATGTATTTCTCCTGTTTGCAGTGTATGTGATGGTTGCAAAGTCTGGTGAAAACCTCCAATACATGTTCATGATGGGTTTGGGATCCCAGGGAAACAAAAAACCGACAGTAAACATTGTCAAATTTGACAGTTTATGAGACTGCAGGAAATACTCGTCACTATTTTGAGTAATGAAGGCGGTCTTCCAATTGTCACCTTCTGGAGTACGTATAAGGTAGTAGGCACCTGGGATATTGAGTTTGGTAGTGGCTTTATGGTAATAGGATTGAGTACACAAAAGTCAATGCATGGTCTTGGACTTCCATCCTTGTTGTTGATATAAATGAAGCCCTAGGACAATTGGGCTAGTATCTTGTGGACTGAACAGAAAGAATATTTTCTGCTCATGAAATACAGTATTACTTCTTAAAGAGTTACAGGAACTATCCAGAATTTAATTGTATTATTTGCTGTCAATGGGTGTTAAAAAGATGGAAATCTCTATCAGCTTAAATGGTAATTTTAGTTAAATTACAGAAGAGATAAAACGTGTTGCCTATGATGTGGTTCTCAAGCCAATCAGCTCCCAACTGTCATTATTTAAATGGATGACATTTGGGAGCTGATTGGCTGATGCACCATTATCATACACGACAAGTTTTATCAGTCGTTGTGAATGATAAAACTCTTTGATAAATGAGGCCCCTAGTATTCTCCGTAGCTCCAGAGACCAAGTGCAAAGACAGAAAAATCAAACTTGAGGCATAAACAAGTGTTACTTGACTTGAATAGTCATCAACCTGAGCAAGAGAGTTTAACATTGACCATAATTCGGCATAAAGGGGATGTAGTTAGCAGACCTGCTGCTGGTCTAAATCTTGATGGAGGAAGCCCGACACGGGACTTAAGAATGGCATCAAAATAATGATACCTATCTTCATCCCGACGCCGGATTACAGAAGGACACCATCCCGAATGAGGTCCGGGGCAGCTTATCTGTTAACTGCTGGGGGGGAGGGGGGAGTGTTAGGTTTAGGCAGCATACTGGGGTTAGGGTTAAGTTTGGGGGGTTTAGTGTTGGGCACTCCTAGGGGGAGGGTTAGGATTAGGCACATAGAGGGGAGACTTAGGCACTAACGGGGAGGGTAGGGTTTGGGATGGGGAGGGTTAGGGATAGGCTACAAGAAGGGAGGGTTAGGGGGAGTTGGGGGGAGGGTTAGTATACTTACCCAACCCCTGTCAGGATACCAACCTGTTGCTGTTGTCGGTATTTTGATAGGAGGTTTCCCGACTGTCGGTATTACATTCTGATTCCGGCATACATAAGTATTATTTGACTTGAATAGTCATCAACCTGAGCAAGAGAGTGTAACATTGATCCTAACTCGGAAGAACTGGATAGGATTTAGCATTTTGTAGATGACTAGGTAGATGGTCAAACTATGTACAATAACAATAGCAAAACAGTGCTGCCTTAATCACTGAATAAACAAATATCTATGTGATTTGGCTAAGAGTTCCTGATATGGCTGTTAGTTTTTGCCAGGTTTAATTGTCCTTATTTAGGTTCTTAGCTATATTACGTCATTTACGTAAAGGCAATTTTACACCACTGTAGTTTAATAAATAAATAAATATATTTTCTCATTTTAATGTGATATTTAAATGTGTACCAAATACCATCAAATATTTTGGTTCTGTTGTGAGTGATGGTTTTAGAAGGTCCCCACAATTGTTTTTTGCTTGAGGCCCCAAAAATTATAGATCCTCCCATGCACCTTATAGTCTAAAATGACTAAAATAAATGGTACAAGGAGCAAACAGATGCATAATGATTACATTAAAACTAATTATTTTTGGTAATCATGCTTAGATTAATTTTGTTTCCAAAAAATGTTACCCCTTAAGATTCTTTTTAATGTACATATTATGTCCTAGATATGCTTTACATACCAAAATAAAAATAATATTATTGTTAATCATGGCCTGCACTGTTTCTCTCGCTCCACTTGTTGATATATGACATATTGCAGTGGACACAAAAAGGATAGTAAAATTGCATTAGACCGGTGATTGTTCCAACATCTGGCAGTGTTTTCATATCCAGCAGAGAGACGGACTGTGAGATGAATTTCTCTCACTATCTCTATCTCCCTCTTCTCAACAAGGGAAGATTTGTCTCTGATTTGTGCTGATATTCAGCATTTTATTGAAGTGATAAAAGCCTTGTGTATACTTCAGACAGCAGGAAGCTCCTGTGAGGATGTGTCTGATATTAAGCACATTGGGATGATGGAGATATGATGTTGGGATCAGGACAGGAATGCTGTGTTTAATGTGACTATATCACTACCCTGATCTCTCCTAATTAGGGAGCATCTATATTCTATTACTGCTGGAATATGACACAGCAAAAAAGGCAGCTGTACCTCATACATGTAATGTCATTTTGTGGGTTAGTGGAGCAAGGCACAATAGTAACTTATGAAACATATGGGTATAAAAGGAGTTATGCTACATGTCTATCATAGCAGGCAAATACAGTATATTGTGACAATCACATTTAGAAATAAGCAAGTCTCGCTACTGTGAACCAATGTGTGTATCTGTCATTATAGTGGACAATTAAAATGATGTGCAATAAGATGCCAAAAAGGCAGTTTGTTGAAATAGCCTATGATAGATATAATCACCAACAGGGTTGTTATGTGTTTGTCATAAATATCAACTAAGCAGAAGGTAGTTGCAGTAATTACTGGCACTGAGAAGGGAAAGGAGATAGCTGGAATAGATCAGGGGGCTTATGTAATAAGGTGCGATCTGGTGCCGCTGCGGGAACTCCTGCGAGACTTCGCATATTTTTAAAGCTGCAATTATTTTAAAAGCAAAACCTAGCTGGTTTTGCCTTTAAAATGATTGCCGCTTTAAAAATTACGGGAAGACCTGTAGGAGTTCCCGCAGTGGCACCAGATCGCACCCTATTACATAAGCCCCTAGGTTGGTGACCCAGAGACCCATATGAGCTACATTATAAATAGAGAAATGCTGTACAATTACAATACTCTCAAACAAGCTCTTCCAAAGGTGTGTACATAGCATGAGGAGAACCGTGCAATTACGTTATAAAACGGCATACCCAGGGAGTGGCCAAAATTATATATTATTTATATTGTGAGAATACCAGGATGACTTATGGTCATTTTTTCTTTACCAATCAGCAGAAGGTATACCTGAGAGTAAACGGCAGAGAATCCCAAAATCAGCGCTTTCAGCCCCTCTCCCTACATCAGTGGGACCATATCTCACACCCATGCAAGTAATCCAGTAGCATCATTTTAGGGATAGGGTAAATATAAACACAACAATTATTGCACTTTTAGGACAGGATAGTAATATAAGCCATACTGCAGTGAATGCCACATTAGCATGTAAAACATACAGTACATGTCTATAACAGTCTGTCAGTGTCCATACCTGAGTTCCTAATCCAGACTTGCATCTCCCCTGGTAATGCTCTACTGTCAGTCTAATTTTGTTTTCATGGTCATTCAGATCTAGACACCCACAGAGACCCACATGAAGGAAGACTTGCCAATTCTTGCAGTTATTCAGTAGCCCTCCAACTGGTCCAGTAGGAGTCATAACCTCTTGTCAGTACTGACACATAGTGTACTTGCCTACTCTCCCAGAACATCCAGGGAATTCCAAAAGCTTTGGGGAGTTTCATAGACTCCTAGAAGAGTAGGTAATCTCACACTTCTTTGTGAAATTGGCAGGACAAGGGCGCAATGATCCAATTCCTAGAAATCTTCACAGATCCCCGATTTGCAACACTATCCATGAGGGGAAATGGCCTACTGACTAGAAGCACTCTGCCACATCCCGGCTGAGTTGGAAGACTGCCTTGAGCAGACCAAACAGGACTAGATTTGCCTGGTCCAATGGACAAGGGCTTTATGAGCCTGTGTGGTTAATTTCTTCCCTGGGTTCAAAAGGAGACAGACCTCTTTTTATTTTACACATGGTGTATCATAACTGTTTACCAGACTGTATTAAGGCTTGTGGGGGCCCCAGGGCAACTAAATTTTGGGGGCCCCCACCAATAATATTGACCCCCCCAATAATATTAAAACAGACCCAAACCACCTTCACCACCACACACACCTGCAGTCACTGCTACTGTTATACCCCTTACCGGCAACGTAGGCTGTGATGACTGCTTCCAATCGACCTAGAAGCGCAGCGCTGTAGATGCTACTAGCTGACCTGTTCCAACGGGGCTGTGCGCTGCTGTAAGTGTGCTGACGGGATCTTGCAGCTGATGTAAGATCCTGAAGATACTAAATACCATCCTGCTGACTCACTTAGACAAGAGGTTAATTTACATATGACCACCAGGGGTAAATTTACAATGCAGCACTTTTCAATGCCAGTGTGGTTTTGGTGGTTTCAGGCGCTGGATTTAAAGCTGCAATAATATTAAATACAAAACATGCCTGGTTTTGTATTTATCAATAATTGCCCCTTTAAATCCAGCAGCTGAAATAGTAGATGATACTTTTTGTCACACAACAGTCTGTTATCAGACTATTTGCAGACCTACTGTACTGCAAACATGAATTATAGGTAACAAGACGGGGTCTGATTTAGAGTAGATAAATTAGCATAATTTCTATTTAACAAAAAGACTATACAAATGTGGTGTATCTTTGAACATATGCAGAGCAAAGTACACCTTAATGTATGGCCTGATCTGTATCAGCATCATAGGCCTCACATTTACGCCAAGTGCAGAAAACTCACATAAATACGCCCAGGGCCAGCGCCATCCTGTACTGCACTGTCGCCCTTTCCCTCCTCCGCTCCCTCCCCCTGACCGTATACCAATAATGCCACTGGGTGGGTGGAGGGCGGGCCGGGTAGTGGTGAGCACCTCTAAAATAATGTTCAGGCTACGGTGCACTACTAGCCCAAGCCTTGAGCCGCCTCTGAATACGCCCATATGCCAAGCAGCACATACAGCTAGAAAGCTGTACTTATAGCCTATGCACCATATTTCCCGCAGCCCTATGTACGACAAATCTGTACCTAAAGAAACTGACATCCTCAATTAGCTTAAACAAACACCTTGAAATTATCAATTAACCCTCGTTACATGAATCCTACAATCTTATTGTACACTCTCCCATCTCCATTACTACCTCCTTAAGGGGCCTATGTATCAAAGCTGGATGAGAGATAAAATTATGAGATATAAATCACCAACCAATCAGCTTCTAACTTACATTTTATAGGCTGTTTGAAAAATGATAGTTGAGGGTAAATTTACTAAGATTAGAGTTCTATTAAAAAGTGATGTTGCCCGTAGCAACCAATCAGATTCCAGGTATTATCTTCTAGAAGGTGCTAGATAAAGGAGAAATAGAATCCGATTGGTTGTTATGGGCAACATCACTTCTTAAATAGAACTCCCATCTTAGTAAATTTACACCTTAGGAGCTGATTGGTTAATACCTTTTCTCTCACAATTGTATCCCTCAACAAGCTTTGATACATAGGCCCCTATGTTTTAAAATCATCTCAGATGTGATTAATCATAGAGAACATACTTCTTTATGATGAAAAGCACCAACATTCGTCACCCATTTAAATGCATTTATAATATGATTGCTCATACACCGCCATATAGCCTTTGGAATCTTATTATTCATTAATGTGTAAGCCTGCTTATCAAAGAACAATGCATTATTAGAAGTCCTACAATTATTATGGTGTGGCTTATTATTAAACTACACTCCTATTAAAGTATGATACAAATATATTACATATCTGCCTTAACAGATGTAAGAACTAAAAAATATTTTCATGGAAACACAAAATTGTTGGGAAAAAAGTATTATGTACTATATATGTTGTTTACTAGCGAAACACAATATTGTCTTACAATACAGATATGTCCTCACTCATCTTTGCCGACAATGCGACTTGCTGCATCACGTATGCCTCAAGTCGCGCGCCCGTGAATGGGTGGGTGCGTCTTTTTTGCTCCCACGATCCATATGATTGTATGGTGCGAATGCTGCCGTGGCCTTGCGTAGTGTGGCTTACACGTGCGCACCAAATGCATGCCGCTATGCGTGCGCACGTTTCCCGCATTGGCGGCAATGATGAGAGAGGACTTATCTGTATGCCTTTTAATCAGGACTATCAATTAACCCTCGTTACATGAATCCTACAATCTTATTGTACACGCTCCCATCTCCATTACTACCTCCTTAAGGGGCCTATGTATCAAAGCTGGATGAGAGATAAAATTCTGTCCTAAATCCCTACAAATAGAACTTCTGGTGGTGCCTCTCGGACCGGTGTTAGTAATTTTATCCTCACCAATAGCTGAGGAAGACTAAAAAAGGGAAACTTAGGCCCTCATAAAGAGGCGGTCGCAATAAGCGATCGCTTTCTATGAATGAGGGCGGGCGCTTCTTTTTTTTTTGAGCGGCCTCCTGGTCGCTAGCTAAGCTGTGGGTTACCACCCAAAAGCACCGACCTAAGGTTGGGTCTCGGCAACCGCAAGCCCCAGGGAACTTTCTGCTCTGATCGAGCAGGAAGCTCCCCACTGACATCACTGCTGATGTCAGTGCGGCCGCCCACAAAATGGCAAGCGTTCCATCAGGAATGCCTCCGTTTGTTTAACCACCCCCCCGCCCTGCCTACAAAATGGGTCGAGCTGTCGATCAACATCGACAGCCGGGGCTTGTGCACACGCAGTGCGGCCGCTACGCGTGCGCAGGACCAAAACATCGAGCCAGTTGCGAGCGCTCAGTGCTTGCAACCGACTCTGAATAAGGTCCTTAATCCCATAGGGAGAATAGTGGTTCCAATGGCTGTAGACAATACCAGGCTCCATTCCTTTTTCATCCTGCAGGTGTCCTGTGCCAGATAATCCCCCTCCTGAGGCTGTTTCCCAAAAGTCTATTTGGACTCAGAGCTTAACAATACCTGGTAAACACAGGTAACAATGTGTCTGTGATCCACTGTCATCCTGATTATCCCTCACTGTTTTGTGAGTTAACCCATGAAGTATTTTTTCCATCTAATGTTTCCTCATAGGGACTTCCGGTGATCTGTCAGAATATCATTGTTACATGCAGCACCCACCGGGCTACATATAAAAACAAGAACAATAGAAGTTGGTATCATACAAATATAACACTCCCCAGATGGGCTTAACCTTTATTTGGAAAATGCCCGATGCCCAGCTCTCAACCACAGCAGCAAAAATAAGGCAACAGTAGGTAGCACAGAGAAGTTATTTTTATGTTCCAGAAACAGTAATAGTCTCCAGTGAGTTCTAAAGAAAACCGATAAAAAGAATGTATGGGAAAAACGTTTCACTATGGTAAGAATTTATAATAGGTGGAGAAAAACCTACAAATATACATGTACAGAGATTGGGGGAAGGAGTAGATGAGAATATAGAATATGTTGATATTTTACTAAAGATCAGTGAATACGCCACCTGCTAATACAACTTGCCAGTTGCCACATATAGATTTTGATTCAAAGGATAACTAACTAAGGTCCTTATTCATTAACAAGTTATATTCTTGTTATTACTTGTTACTAATCTTAAGTGGCACTCCAATCAATTAGCTCCTAACTGTCATTTGTTTGAAAAATGACAGTAAGGAGCTGATTGGTTGGAGCACCATTTAAGACTAGTTACGAGTGACAACAAGAATGTCACTCGTTGATGAATAAGGCCCTTCATTGAGACCCTAACTAACTAACTAACTAACTAACTAACTAGTGTTGTCCATATGATGCGTGGCGGGTTTTAGTTCAAATGAGGATTTACAGGTAACCTATATGTGATGTGATAAAAAGTCAACTCTTTTTACGTGATCCAGACATGGGTGACTTAGACAACATTTCTCCAAGGGAAAATCCCATGGAAATGTCTATTTCAACTGTGCGCCGACCCCCTTGTTTTGGTTTTGGTTTTGGATCTTTATCTCCTCTGGTTTAGGGATCTGGATTGGTTTTGCCAAAACCGCCCTTGCGTGTTTTGTTTTTTGTTTTTGGTTTTGGATCTGTATTTTTTCTAAAAAAATTATAAAAAAGCTACAATCACATAAAATGGGCCTGTTTTTGTTCCTACAGTATTATTAACCTCAATAACATTTATTTCCAGTTGTTTCCAATCAATTTTGACCACCTCACAATATTGATTTTTTTCATCTAGTTAAGGCCAAACGGTTGCATCCAGTCAACCCTGCGATGGACTCCTCTGTGCACCCGTAGTCGCAATGCGATCGCTGCGCATGCACAGTGCGGCTTATATGCATGTGCAATGGCAAAAAGACACTTGATCTGCGTGTGTCATCACCTTTGCGTCCAGCTCTGAATCAGGTCCTCAGTACCTCCATCATCTGGGCGGTGGTCTGCAAAAGCAATATCCTGTAATTGGAATCTTGGAATTGTAGGTAGATTGGGGTCTGTTACAGGGAAATGCATGTAGTGATATTAGGTGAAGATACTGTAGTGATTTTTGCTGATAACTGAAATGATGTACAGGCTGGATGCAGTGAAACATAATATTTATTATTAATACAAAGCAATGTCGGAGAGAGAAACAGAATTACTTTATATCCTGCATGAGAAAGAATGCATGCTGGGAGCTGGATGCAGTACCACTGCGTGTCCATTATTAATAGGAACTTATGCAGGGGCTCGTCTGCAATGATCAGTGTCCATCATTAAAAAGAAACCAAGTAGAGGGCTAAATTCAGTGACACATCCTCATATGGAAAGTAACAAACATGTTTCCAGCTCTGCACTGTAACAGCCATTATTATGAGCTGCTTAAAAATGAGTTACCTATTCGTCTTACCATACCATCTATAACATTTTCATTTTCCGGGAGAAATCTGCAGCAATTATTAATCTCTGATCGATGGCACAATACCAGGTCTTTCCCAATATGTCAATTCTGTTTCTTTGCAACCTGCTGCTAAGATTTTAGTATTTCTGTTTGCATTGTGTTTTATTCTCTGGTTCTGTGCTAGACTGGTGCGTGTTCCTTTACCTGCCAAGGCTTGCTGTGAGATTTTACATTTCATTCTGTACAGTAGAAGAATAAAACCAGAAATGTATAAACCTGCCAAGGCTGTTAAAGGAACAGATGCAGAATATTGTTCTATAAATTGCTACCTTGCTTTCATTGCTACAGGAAACAGGGGATATTATTTCATCACGTGACCATCTGATTTGAGAGTGTGGTATAAATATAGCAACTTGCTGAATTATTAGTAGACGTTGCTGAGAAATAATAAGGATGGATGCATTGATGATGCCGCATGCAGTTAGCTGATGTTTTAAGTACTGCGTATGCATCTGAGTCACACTGCGTATGGATCCCGAGGGGGGGGGAGCGGTGCTGCAAAGCTTTTTGTTTTCGGGAAGGGGGCGTGGCCATGCCTCCCGCGATTAGGCCCCTGTTACCTGGGCCCGCCGCAGCTCTTGGCGGGCCTGGCTACTATTACATGATCACTTCATCATGTCTCCAGACCCGCCCTCTTCCGCCTCCAGACCCATCCACCTCCACTGAGCCTCACCCCCACAGTGGGTGTGTTGCTGACAGCATCTGCATCTAAAGACGCATTAGCACTAACATAAGATGCCACGTCCAGATGGAGAAATTGCACCTGCCATAGGGCTGGTTGCAAGCTTCGATGGTGGGACTGATGGTGCAGCGATTGTGTCACTAAAGATGCACCGAGACGGATTAGCTCCTGAGCAAGTGGGCGTCTTGGTAAGAACAGAATCAGTCACAGCATTGGCATAAAGATCGCATTGATTTCTTAATCAGAATAATAATCTGACAATTTATTTTCCCTATTTTCTATATGAATACATGCATTTTATCCCATGTCAGGAAAAGAGAAGAAGAATATTTAGGGCCTGATTCAGGGGTGCACACCGCCTTTTGCCTCGTCTGCTCTTTTCCTGACATGTTGGTCGCAGCCGCCGGTCTCAATACCGACATCTAAATGCCCATAAGGGATGCCTATCTTAATCCATATGCTGGAACACTGAAGGACGCCAGCCCGATTAAGGTAAGTCCGGGGCACCCTTAGCGTTAACTGCGGTGGGGGGGAAGGTTAGGTTTAGGGAGCATAGTGGGGTTAGGGTTAGGTTTGGTGGGGGAGGTTAGGGTTAGGCACCTCTAGGGGGGAGGGTTAGGGTTAGGCATCCCCAAGGGGAGGTTAGGGTTAGGCACACCCCAGGAGGGTTAGGTTAAGGGTATGGTAAGGGGGGTTAGGGTTAGGCACCCCCAGGAGGAGGTTAGAGTTGGGCACTAGAGGGTGAGGTTAGGGTTAGGCACCACTGAGGAGGGTCAGGGTTAGGAGGGGAAGAGGGGTAAGGATAGGGTACTTACCTGCCCTGTCGGTATCTTCTCCCATTCGGGCTGCCAGCATCGGGATATGAACCGACGGCTATTCAGATAAAACACATGTATTATTTCATATGAGAGATGTATGTGTGACAACCCTGAATGTGGGAAGGGGTCAGGGGTAATAAGGTTAAAGTAGAATATCTATAGATAAGTAATGTAAAGCAATTAGTATGTTTATTTGGAGTTGTGTTACATATATATGTTGGGCCAAGGAGGCATATGGTTATGCCGCGTTCCCCAGTGAAGGAATTGCCTCATGCTCTCCAAAAGAAAGAACCACCCCATCGTGGTGAATGCCTGTTTTGGGAAAAGGGGAACTAGAAAGGGGAGCCGCTTGTCCGCGAGTCGGAGCCTCTGGCAGGCGCGCGGAACCAGCAGGAGACGAGCCGCCGCGAGGGTAACACCCGCCGCGAACGGGGAACCCGGACGGAGGGTATAAAAGGAGATGCCTAGTGACAGTTGGGAGTTGTGGTGAGCGGTTGGCAGCACAGTGTTGAGGGACAGAGAGGCGCACTTACCTGATTGCGGGGTCCATTGTGGATCCGGAGGAGGCTGTCGTCAGGAAGGAGCTGCAGGGCCTAAGGAGCGCAGTCTTGGCTGACGGAGGGAGGCGGAGCAGCAAGGAGGCGGAGCGGCCAGAGGGGAGGAGATCCAAGGCGGTATCTGTGGCTGAGTCCCGTAGAGAGGGGCCGGCCCGGACGAAAGGGGGCGGAGATCTCAGGGCTGAGTGACAGTCCTGTCCATCCGGAGGTGTCGCAGGAGAAGGTCTGTAATAAAACACATTATAGACTTGAATTAACCTAAATCCACTCAGAGGAGGAAGCACACCACCTACCGCCTAGTAAGATAATAACTCTAACAGTCTCCCTGCCATCCTCAACAGCGCAGTTAGACCATTCTGGATACTTAGGAAAGAGACTAGCCCTAGTAATCAGCTAATGTTACCCCATCGATAGGGAGCGCCAGCAGATCGCATACCTCCTCCGCCTCCTATTAACCCAATTTAAGTCAGATCCTCTTAAAATGGGTGATTTAAAGCCGGACGGGATTCCCGCGATTGACTCCAAATTGATCCAAAAGACTACTACTTTGCAGAGGGAGAGTAAACCAGGGAACCGGCTATGCCGTGTCTGTCCCACTGACAGTTTACCAGTTAACAAGTATTGCACGGGACCGATATAAGAAAGCTAAAACTGGGATTTAAGTCATTGTCACTACCGTTCTTTGCAAATTTCAGAGACAGTGACATAGGAGGATCGCTGCATTGCATCGTAGAGCTTTGGGGAGGGAACGGGACATATCAAAGGGAAAAAGGTACCTCAGGACCCACGTGCACCACCGATAAAGAGATATCTGGCCAGCAATGTATGAACTACTTTAGCTAAGGTAGATAAAAGGTATTGAGATAAATGATAGGATAGACAGTTAGGAATTTATGTATTGTGATAAGTCGTTTTGTATGCCATATGTTGACCACTTTACCTCTACAGACGTACAGTCCGGGAGTGGAGTGGTTCCTGTATAATAAAGTTGTAGTTATTTGATGTTTGTGAGAGACGTTAAACGTAATAATTTGTGTTCATTGGTCTGTTATGTAATTGGCATCTAAACCTACACTTTGTGCTATGTTCTCCAAAAAGTGTTAATAAAAGTCACGTGTTTGGCTAATTGACTGATGATAAGTGTTAATAACCACTAGAAAGTGTACCTATCACGTCAGGAGAGACGACCCTACCCAGTCAACTCTGGTATAGCGGCTGACGGAGGTATCAGTCACCATAGGTGGGGGTGTTACAAAAATTGGCGTCACGACGAACAGGATCAAGATCCAAATTAAATAGTAAAGATGTCACGAGAACAGAGTTCAGCTGGAGACTCAAGCCACCAAAACCCGGTTATGTCTCAACTGAACCCCATAACCTTGCCCTATTATTTCGGGGCCCCATGGTTGCCCACTTATACAGGAGATGAACGAGGAGGAGAGCCCGATGGTAACTCGTTAAGAGAATTCAAACACAAGATGCAAAGTATGTTCAGGTTATATCCCTTGACAGAGAGTCAGCAGGTGGAGATATTGATCGGCCAGCTCAAGGGCTCGGCTCTGAGAGAAGTCACTTCGTGGCCCAGAGAAGAGAAACAAAATGTAAATCAAATTATGCAGAGGTTAGCTGACACCTTTGATCTACAAACAATGTCAGAATTGAAAATGAGATTCTATGCTAAAAAACAGCAAGCAGGCGAAACCCTTCATAATTTCGCATTGGGTCTACAAGTGGCTCTACGCCGTATACAGTCAGTAGATTTTAATGAGGTGCGGAACCCTGATGAGACTCTCATTAACCAGTTCATCGAAGGTTCAAGAGGGGAGGATACCAGAACCCAGTTGCGTCTCTTACGACTACAGATGCCTAGAAATTCCTTTTTGGACTTTAAGGAAGCATCAATCAAGGTCGTGGGATACACCCGAGATGATGACATTTCCTTAGTAGAAATGCCAGGGTTCCAAGAAATAATCCAGGAGTCTGCAACTTCTATGGGAACTCCTAATATGACAAAAGGAAATGCAGTACAAAACGCTCAAAATAGCTCCACCCAGCTGCGTAATCTGACAAGCCAGATGGAAAAATTGGCATCAGGGGTGACAGAGATGTGCCAGGAGATAAAAAAACTCTCCAGGAAAAATATAGACACCGCCCCCGCCGAGAGTTCGTGGCGCACAGAAAGGAGGAGGGCAACCTCCGAATGGTGGACTCCGCCCCACACTAATGGACGTCGTCCAACTGATCGATTTGACTCCCTAAGGCGCCCAATCTGCCGTAAATGTAACCAGGCTGGGCATGTCGAACGGCATTGCAATCAATCAAACCCTTTAAACGCCAATTCCCCGAGGATGGAGGACAATCCTCGGGGAACGTGAGCAGAATAGACCCTGCCCCTGAACAATGGTGGCCTAAGTTTGTGGGGAAGTGTCCTGTTGTACCCATCACAATAGGGGGAGTAGAAATGTTGGCCATGCTTGACACCGGTTCCCAAGTGACCACTATGCAATTTGACACCTACCAGAAATTTTGGGACATTAAACAGCTTCTCCTCCCGCCACCCACATGGCTACAGCTTATTGCCAGTAATGGGCTAGGAATATCCTGTCGGGGATATTGGGAGGTAGATGTCAGGGTTGGGAAGGCAGTGTTACCTGAACAGGGGTGTATAGTCACCAATGTAAATGACCCTCACGCTATACCCCTCATTATTGGGATGAACATTCTCCGAAATTGTCCAGAGGAACTTATAGCAGCCCTAAAAGTCGAGCTTGCTCGAAAGAGTTCTACAGAACGACAAGTGTTGCAACATACTATTAAAATCATTCAAGGCCACCAAAGATTTGCCGCACCGAATGGAGAAATTGGAAAAGCCAGGGTAGCGGACTCAAAGCCCGTGATTTTACAACCAAATTCAGAAATGGTGATATGGGCCAAGGCACGCTGTGGGCCACAAGGGACTGACTATGAAGCCTTTATTGAACCAAATGAAAGTATCGGTAAAGAGGCTATTGTTGTTGCCAGAACCCTAGCGGAAGTGGTTGGTGGCCGAGTACCTATACGAATCCTGAACCCGCATAACCATCATGTCCGGCTATTTCGTCATTATCCAGTTGCTAAATTATCAATAGTCACCTTCCAAGATGTAATTCACCCAGGTTTTGCTGCAGAGCAGCACCATATATTGACAGGAAGCGCCTCTCCGGCAGAGGATGAGGTGTGGTGGAAAGCTATACAGATAGGGGATGAAGAAACATCAGAAGAAAAAAAGAATGGAGTTCTCCGCCTGGTCCAAGAGATTCCCCTAGCCTTTAGCGCTAATTCTTCCGATTTCGGGAAGGTCGATTGTGTATTGCATCGGATTCCGACTGGCACCAATGCACCCATTAAAGAGAGACACCGACCTTTAGCCTCGGTCTTGTATCAACCAGTCAGAAAGATGCTGCAGGAAATGAAAGCGTCTGGAGTAATTAAGGAAAGCCACAGCCCGTGGGCGGCACCCATGGTTTTAGTAAAAAAAAAAGATGGACAATTGCGATTTTGCGTCGACTACCGCAAATTAAATAACATCACTCATAAAGACGCCTACCCACTTCCGCGAATTGAAGAATCTCTGGTCGCCCTTAAGACCGCTAAGTACTTCTCCACCCTAGACCTGACCAGTGGCTACTGGCAAGTGCAAGTAGCCCCAGAAGACAGGGAGAAAACCGCTTTTACTACTCCCATGGGGTTGTTCGAGTTCCTAAGGATGCCCTTTGGGCTCTGCAATGCCCCGGGAACATTTCAGCGACTAATGGAGCATTGTTTGGGCCACAGGAATTTCGAAATGGTCCTTCTGTATCTGGATGATGTAATTGTTTTCTCCCACACTTACAAAGATCATCTTAAGCATCTAAGAGAAGTCCTGGAGCAGCTCGTCAGATACGGCTTAAAAATAAAACCGTCCAAGTGTCATCTACTTAAGCCCAAGGTGTCCTACCTGGGATACGTCGTAAGTGCCGAAGGAATTTCTCCTGATCCCGACAAGATCAGGGCAGTGCGAGAGTGGCCTGCCCCGCGTACCATTCGTGAAGTATGGCAGTTCTTGGGTTTCGTGGGGTATTATAGGCGCTTTATTGAGCACTTTGCCAGCATTGCTGCCCCTATTCATGAATTATTGAGAGGAGTCCCGAACTTAGGTCGCACTCGGAGCGTCCCAGTGATGTGGACTTCCTCATGCCAAGAAGTGTTCGACCGTCTGAAGATACTCCTCACTGCAGCACCATTACTGGCCTATCCCGATTACGGCAGTCCTTTTCTGTTATATACGGATGCCAGCAGCCAAGGATTGGGAGCAGTACTTTCACAGCGGCAGGATGGGAAAGAAAGAGTAATAGCCTACGCCAGCAGGAGCTTGAAACGAACTGAAAGGAACGACGCTAATTATAGCGCATTCAAGTTGGAACTGTTAGCATTGGTTTGGGCAGTCACTGAAAGATTTAAAAATTATCTATTGGCCACCCCTTTTTCCGCCTACACGGACTGCAACCCTTTGGCTCACCTACAAACAACTGAACTAGGAGCCCTCGAGCAACGCTGGGTCTCCCGCCTGGCTAACTTTCCGATCAACATCCAATATAGAAGTGGAAAATTAAACATCAATGCGGATGCCTTATCTCGAATTCCTCACCAATGAGAGCAGTTAGAAACAGAAGATGTGGAAGAGTCAGTAGAGATGCCTTTATTTTCCCCAAAGCTCAATTCGGCCCCACAAAAAGTTACTCAGCTCAGAGGGGTCGATAGGTATAAGGACGACACTGCGACTCCTTGGCTGAAATGGCAAGAAGACGATCCCAATATCCAGCTAATCAAGAGACAGATACAAGATCACAGTCAGTTGACTATCGAAGAAAGAAAACAGCCCCAATGGAGTTCTTGAAGTTATGGAAACAACGGGAGCGACTGTCGATGCACGGTCGCCTCCTGGTTCGACATAGCATTGATCCTAAGACTCATTTCAAACTAACGCAAATTGTGGTACCTAGTAATACAGCAACTTATATCTTGAAGGCCTACCATAACGACTCGGGTCACTTCGGCTGCAAGAAAACGGAGAACAATATCCGGAAACGGTTTTATTGGGTCAACATGCGACAAGACATTGAGAATTGGTGTGGCAAATGCATTCCGTGCACCCTGAAGAAGAACGCTCTAGTCTCGCAGAAGGCCCCTTTGCATTCGATTATAACCTCTCGGCCATTGGAAATTGTTACCTTGGATCATGTGAAATTGGAACGGAGTCGGACAGGTTATCAGTACGCGTTAACCATAGTAGATCATTTCACGAAGTACGCTGTTATCCTACCTGTACGAGACATCACGGCAAAGACTACTGCCGAAGTATTTTGGAGGGCATTTGTACGGCCTTATGGATACCCGGAGAAAGTTCTGACGGATCAAGGGTCAGCCTTCGAATCTCATTTATTTCAAGAACTGTGTGCGTTATATGGCTGCAAGAAAGTAAGAACTACCGCCTATCACCCGCAAGGGAACGGGATGTGTGAGAGAATGAACCGAACTCTTATAAATCTTCTCCGAGCTATCCCGCTACCACAACGAACCAAATGGCCTGCCCTTCTGGCTGAATTAGTATACATTTATAACAATACAGTCCATCAATCCACCGGGTTTACTCCCTATTACTTGCTATTCGGGAGACAAGGTCAGCTCCCTATAGATGTACAATTGGGCATCTCATTGGAGGAAGGATCGAATGTCACTGTACAAAACGAATGGGTCAGCGAGCATCAACGACGTCTGAAAGTAGCACATGAATTAGTCCAAGAAAACAGCAAAGTGGTCCGACAACGGCAAAAGGAAAACTATAATCAGCAAGCCAAGGCAGAACCCTTGGAGATCGGATGCTGTGTGTGGAAGAAAAAGAATCAGAGTGTTAGTAAACTGGATCATTACTGGGAAAATATCCCATACGTTATAACTGGAAAACCTAAAGGAGACATGGCCTTATATCACATACAAAGAAAAGACGGAACTGGCCGACAGCTGGTTCATCGGGACCAACTTAAAAAATGTCAAGGTCAGATCGATAACCCCACGGATGAAGTGAATCCTGTAAACAAAAGACCCAATCTTCCTTCCAGTGAAGGCTCAGACAATCATATGAACTTATTAATGAGTATGTATTGGCCTATTTACTATGGTGGCCACCAGCCCTTCCCCAGTTGGCCTCACAGCGATCCTCACAGCGATCCAATCCTCTCTGAGGTAGCAACCCCAAATCTAGGAAGATAGGAAGACACGACAATAGTCAATTCACCCTATTTAGAACCAAGACGGTCAACTAGAAGTACGAAAGGAAAGGTGCCGCTGCGCTATCAACAATAAGATTTGTTTGATAGCGGAGCCAATGTTAATTTGTTGGAAAATTTAATTCTGTGTGATGTAGAATGCGTGAGGACACGCATAATTTAGAAGGGAGGAATGTGACAACCCTGAATGTGGGAAGGGGTCAGGGGTAATATGGTTAAAGTAGAATATCTATAGATAAGTAATGTAAAGCAATTAGTATGTTTATTTGGAGTTGTGTTACATATGTATGTTGGGCCAAGGAGGCATATGGTTATGCCGCGTTCCCCAGTGAAGGAATTGCCTCATGCTCTCCAAAAGAAAGAACCACCCCATCTTGGTGAATGCCTGTTTTGGGAAAAGGGGAACTAGAAAGGGGAGCCGCTTGTCCGCGAGTCGGAGCCACTGGCAGGCGCGCGGAACCAGCTGGAGATGAGCTGCCGCGAGGGTAACACCCGCCGCGAACGGGGAACCCGGACGGAGGGTATAAAATGAGATGCCTAGTGACAGTTGGGAGTTGTGGTGACCGGTTGGCAGCACAGTGTTGAGGGACAGAGAGGCGCACTTACCTGATTGCGGGGTCCATTGTGGATCCGGAGGAGGCTGTCGTCAGGAAGGAGCTGCAGGGCCTAAGGAGCGCAGTCTTGGCTGACGGAGGGAGGCGGAGCAGCAAGGAGGCGGAGCAGCCAGAGGGGAGGAGATCCAAGGCGGTATCTGTGGCTGAGTCCTGTAGAGAGGGGCTGGCCCGGACGAAAGGGGGCGGAGATCTCAGGGCTGAGTGACAGTCCTGTCCATCCAGAGGTGTCGCAGGAGAAGGTCTGTAATAAAACACATTATAGACTTGAATTAACCTAAATCCACTCAGAGGAGGAAGCACACCACCTACCGCCTAGTAAGATAATAACGCTAACAGTCTCCCTGCCATCCTCAACAGCGCAGTTAGACCATTCTGGATACTTAGGAAAGAGACTAGCCCTAGTAATCAGCTAATGTTACCCCATCGATAGGGAGCACCAGCAGATCGCATGCCTCCTCCGCCTCCTATTAACCCAATTTGTCAGATCCCCTTAAAACGGGTGATTTAAAGCCGGACGGGATTCCCGCGATTGACTCCAAATTGGTCCAAAAGACTACTACTTTGCAGAGGGAGAGTAAACCAGGGAACCGGCTATGCCGTGTCAGTCCCACTGACAGTTTACCAGTTAACAAGTATTGCACGGGACCGATATAAGAAAGCTAAAACTGGGATTTAAGTCATTGTCACTACCGTACTTTGCAAATTTCAGAGACAGTGACATAGGAGGATCGCTGCATTGCATCGTAGAGCTTTGGGGAGGGAACAGGACATATCAAAGGGAAAAAGGTACCTCAGGACCCACGTGCACCACCGATAAAGAGATATCTGGCCAGCAACGAATGAACTACTTTAGCTAAGGTAGATAAAAGGTATTGAGATAAATGATAGGATAGACAGTTAGGAATTTATGTATTGTGATAAGTCGTTTTGTATGCCATATGTTAACCACTTTACCTCTACAGACGTACAGTCCGGGAGTGGAGTGGTTCCTGTATAATAAAGTTGTAGTTATTTGATGTTTGTGAGAGACGTTAAACGTAATAATTTGTGTTCATTGGTCTGTTATGTAATTGGCATCTAAACCTACACTTTGTGCTATGTTCTCCAAAAAGTGTTAATAAAAGTCACGTGTTTGGCTAATTGACTGATGATAAGTGTTAATAACCACTAGAAAGTGTACCTATCACGTCAGGAGAGACGACCCTACCCAGCCAACTCTGGTATAGCGGCTGACGGAGGTATCAGTCACCATAGGTGGGGGTGTTACATATGCGGATCCCCATGTCTTGGTTTTGGATTTCTTTAAAAATTTATAAAAACAGCTAAAATCATGTAAAGTGGATCTGTTTTCTTCCTATAGCATTATTTACATCAATAACATTAATTTCCAGTAATTTCCAGTCAATTTTGACCACCTCACAGTACCTGAAATCACGAAGAGGGACTCAAAAGCAATCCAAAATACGCAAGATCCATTTTTCTTATACTGTATGTGAGTTCCAAACTTGCTGAGAACCGAATTAGGACTTGGTGCTACTCAGAACCCCAAAGTAATCCGACCCGGGACTCAGTTTGGGTGTGTTTGGTTTTCAGCAAAACTGAATCGCTCATCGCTAATTCATATAGAAAATATGGAAAATAAATTATCAGATTAGTTATTTCTGATTAAGAAATCAATGGGAATTATACATTTGTTTGGACCATACAGCCACTGTGTTGAATGATGGTCTAGCTAGTTTTCTAAAACATTACACATGGAGCCTAATTCAGAGTTGTACATTATCAAAATGTTTTTGCAGCTGAGTGATAATCGGCAATCTGCACGTGTCTAAGTCGCACTGTGCATGCTGCAAGATACATTACAGCGACTTTTTCCTCAAATTGTCAAACGCCAAATCCAGAAAACCCGCTTGAAACCCTCCTACAACTGCACAGTCAAATCTAGCGGACAGTTATACTGTGCCACCTGCCACCAAATTTTCAAGACAAAGTTCGGCTCCGCTAAGTCACCTAAGGGCGCACACTAGAAGATGATGTCAGGGAGTCGCCATCGACGGACACGTCATAGAGGACATCATAATCATCATCAAATGACAGCCAGGAAGTGTTTGAGGGAGGTAACTGGGAGTGGCAGCAAGAATGCAGGTGTGTCACAACCATTTCGGGGGCGTGTCACATCCTGCATCTGCTATCCCGTATGCAAGAAAAATGTCTCTGGTGTTTCAGTACATGTGGCCATTCCGTGCAACCATAGGGCTGCTCAGAAGACCGATAAACAAAGAATCTGAGGGTCTCATTCAGCAAAGATCGCTATTCTATAACGCAGTTGCTAATATCAGAGGTGATATGTAAATGTTTGCATTCACATTGTGATCACAGCCTAACATAAGGACATCCACTTCCCCTTACTCATATCCGTATACTTTGGCAACATAGCAAAATAATCGGTAACATCGAGTAACATCTGACCCATACGCACAGTTAAGGCAGGTCAGACCTCACTCAGGAACTGCTAACGTCAGGGCACGCTATGAGGCCTCAGGCTGCGTCTGGTATCACAGTGGATAATTTATGCACGCCCCTACAACGCCGTCCCAACGCACTGATACGTCTGCGTTCACCCGACCACCCGCTGTTACCACCCACAAATGGCACTTCCTGTCAATCACTCTGCAATGGGTCTGTGTCGCCTGATAGGCTGCTACCAACCTCCCACATCTTAAATACATCTGTGACTGCCATAAATGGCACCTGTTTTATCTCTTTCGACTGTGACAGATATGCAGAGCACGTGTTTCCTGCCATTCTCCTGTTACTGGTATGCATGGCACCTGTTTGTTGCCATTCTCCTGTTACTGGTGCAGTATACATGACAACTGTTTACTGACATTCTGCTGTGCAAAGTGGCAGTGAGAAGGATATAACTCCCAACATTCTGGCAGCCAGGACCTGATAGGCTGGATGTCAGGACAGGTCTTTAGATTATAAATCAGGATAGTTAAAAAGCATGATTATAGCTAGCCACATACATGAGCTAATCACAGCACTTAGGGCTTGATTCTAAGTCAGATGCAGCTCCATGTACATTCAGCTGTCACAATAATATATCAATAAAATAGCTCTTCTGCAGCTGAGAGATATTGAGATGATTCTTGGATGTAGCAATAACATACCGTTTCACCATTCCAGTCTGAGAGATATGTACCCTGTTGACATGTAGCTAAATGGTTAAATGCTACAAGCTGTCTCTTAACTGAGTATTATTGTGCATGAGTCATCAGCCTTAATAACATACATGTCTGAGTCACCAGACTTAAAAGTTAAGGTTGATTAGACTGCAGGTGCAAAACTTGTTTACTTGGCTAAATAAAAGGGTTGGCATGTGCCCAAGGCTGTCACTGTGTTATTGGAGCTTCACAGTGCTATATGACTGTATAGTTCTTAGCCCAAGAGGGATTGATACCTTATCATATTGACTGCTTTTTATCTTCTATCAAGTGTATCTTGTTACATTTAATAAAACCTACTCTGGTTTGAAATCAGTGTGTAAACTAATCTCCTTGCGCACATCCACTATGCACCTACCAACTTGCAGGCATCTTCCAATATGGACCCATCACTGCGGCTGTAAAGGACACGTTCAACAGGATTACAACTTTGTATTAATGATGAAAATCTCTATTCCAAGTGCATGTATGAGCTCCATAAATTTGAAGGCTTGGAGAGCTACAATACTCTACTTGGAAATTTGCTATAGAAATGCAGTTATAGCATGAGAAGCTGTGGAAGGTCATGATTGATCCAGGAGACAACCCAAACCCAGAAGACTTGGATAGAGCCATTGGAACTATGGCTTAGCTGTAAAACAGCAAGTATATTACATAATCAATGGGAGGGCATCCGCAAAGGACATGTGGGTAGCCCTGCAAATAACTTACAAAGATAAGGGTCTTATGAGGAGGATAAATCTCAGGTGCACTTTGTAAAAGATTAAACTAAGTGAATGTAAGGAATGAATACGATGATAAGATGTTTTCCATCACCCAGCAATTGGCGTCCATTGAGTCCAGGTATATGACAAATAGGTTGCTATGGCTATGTTGCAGAACCTGACCTCAGAATTTAAATTTCTGGTAGTGGCATTGGAGTCAAATATCACTGCATTAACTACTGATATTGAAAGGGCAAAGCTGCTACAATTCCAGGAGTGTATACCTGTGCACAATATTGCTGTAACATCTGCCATATATATACTTAGAACAAATGCTTTATTTGCCACAGAGTAGTGTACAAGGCTTCGAATTGCAGACTAAAGACCAAAGTGCTATGAAAAAAAAGTATTACAACAAAAGTGAGTCAGCTTTGGACTGAGCAGACAGTCATTGGTGAGACTGCTGGTATATGGACTCTGGAGCCACTAGACCTTTTAGTTGCAATGAAAAATGGTTCAACTCATTGAGTGAATGTGACCCTATTACAGTCAGAGGAATCAGGGACAAAGGACCTGATTCAGCAAGGAGCGCAGTTGCTTACACGCATGCAATTCGTCGATTAATTCGCATTGCTCATGCATATGCATCGCAGTGTGCGTACTAGCAATTGTGATAGGAACTGCATTTGTAAAGGCTATACAGACCCAGAGCAGAGTGATTGACAGGAAGTGACATTTGTGGGTGGTGACAGGGGGTGGTCGGGTGAACGCAAGCGTGCCAGTGCATTTCAACACCATTGCATGGGCGTGCATAAATTAGCCACTGCGATACCAGATGCCTCCTTAGGTCTCATAGCGTGCACAGAAGTTAGCAATTCCTGACTGAGGTCTGACCTACCTTAACTGTGCGTCTGGGACCGATGTTACTCGATGTTACCGATTGTTTATGTTGCTTAAGTATGTGGATTTGAGTAAGGGGAAGTGCACGTCCTTATTTCAGGCTGCGTTCTCAATGTGAATGCAAATATTTAAATATCATTGCTGATATTAGCAATGCAGTTGCGTGCGTATAAGCAGAATAGCGATCCATGCTGAATCATGCCCAAAGTCCTCACATCATCTAAGTCAGGACAATTACAGTGAACCCAAAAATCAAAGGCAAAATTATAGTCAAAGATATTGAAGACATTTTATTTGTACCAGACCTTAAAACTAACGTAATCACCATCAGTATCCTTGAGAAGAAAAACAACAAAATTAACTTTGCAGAGGGCAAGTATACTGTGCTCAACAAGAAAGGGACAATAATAGCTACTGCTACCCGATGCCAGGGACTCTATGTCTTAGATACTGTAAAGATACTGATACTAAGTGTTATGCAATGGCTGCTGCTAGCTCTAGCCATGCTATGGAACTGTGGCATAGGCAATTTGGACATTTACGATATGAGAATGTGAAAGAAATTCAAGAAGGGACGGTAACAGGAATGACTATAAGCAAATCTGATCATCCGGAGTGTCACCGTGCATAAAGGACAGGCATACCCGATGCACTTCCCGAAATCAGCAACTAGAGGTGAGGCATCACTATCACTGGTGCACACCAATGTATTTGGTACTATGCAACATGAATCATTTAGTAGATTCAGGTACTTCACAACACTAAGAGAAGAGAAGATGACTTGTGTACTTCCTAAGAGCAAAAAGTGAAGTGATACATATATTTGCAGACCACAATAATTTAGTAGAAACTCAAATGGGTCACAAACTAAAGACTTTAAGATCCAACAAAAGTTTTTTGGACTTCATGAGAAAACATGGGATCAAGCACAAGCTAACTATGGCGTATACACCAGAACAAGACAGTGTATGTTATACCCCTTTTCCACCAAAATTCCGGGTATGACCAGGAGTTGGAAGAGAGTTCCTATCCGGATCAGACCCAGAATTTAGCCGGCGCCGACTCGGGATATTCCTGAGTCGGCGCCGCTCACACCGGAGTCGGGTCTGCATAGACCCGGCTTTCCCGGTGTGAAAGTGGACGCTTGGAGATGACGTCATCTCCAAGCGCCACTGAAGCCGGACCAATTGGCCGGCTTGCAGCACACTCCAGGTCATCGTGACCCGGCAATAACCCGGGTTTTCGTGACTCCAGGTCACTTGACCCGGCAATCCAACCCTCTCCCCTTTTACACGAAGGAGCTGCCCGGGTTAACCCTGCCATAACCCGGGTTCTAGCTCCGGTGTAAAAGGGGTATTAGTGTGCAAATTGTTCTATAATGGAAAGAACCCATGCAATGCTGAAAGATGCTGGCCCTGAAAATACATTTTGGGCTGAAGTGGTTCGAACTGCGGTTTATCTAAAGAACAATGCACCCACTGTTGCATAGAAAGGGAAAATACCAATTGAAGTGTGGACTGGTTAGGGCCCTGCCATAAGTCACTTAAGAGTATTTGGTTGCAAAGCTTATGTACATATTCCAAAAAAAGAAGGTGCGAGTTGGACTACAACTCACAAGACTGTATTTTTCTTGGATATTGTCTTGAAAGCAAGGGATATAGGGCCTGATTCAGAGTTGGGAATAGAGTGAGAATTAGCACTAAACTGTGAACCAGGACAAACCATGTTGCAATGCAAGGGGTGTAAATACATATTTATTTATTTTTGCATGCAGGGTAAATACTGGCTGCTTTTGAATGTAGCCCACAAATACTGCACAGCTTTATTGTTACACTGCAATTTAGATGTCAGTTTGGACACACCCCTCCCAAATCTAAATCTCTCTGTACATTTTAAATCTGCCCCACCTGCAGTGCAGCATGGTTTTGCCAAGGTGATCAGTTAAGTGCTACATCTCACTTTATTCCCAAAGCTGAATCAGGCCCAAAGACTTTGGGACATTGCTAACAAAATACTTGCTAGTGTAAATTCCGAGATGTCATATTTCATGAGTAAAACTGTGAATTTCCTGAGAAAACACTTTTAACCAAGAGACCTTAAACCTTAAAAGCCAACAGCAAACAAGGATTTCAACAAGACATAACAAAGGGAAACCCCAAAGAGGTATAGGGCTCTATTTACTACAATCCGCATTGGTAATGCAGATTGTAGTGTGATATTACCGAGTGAATTCGCATTGCGAATTCAGGCAATATCACAGGGATTTACTACAAATCCCTTACAGGGACAGAGCTTGCGATAAAGCTCTGTCCCTGCTAATCCCCTTCGGAGCCTTATCACGGTATTTTCGCAAAAAATACCGTGATTAAGTGCCCGCGCATACGCCGACCGGTTGCCTCTGCTACCCCTCCTCCGGTGCTAAGCCCCACCCCCCGGTGCTAAGCCCCGCCCCCGCGATCACGGAGCCCCCGCGACCCCCCCTCCCCCCGTGCCTCCCCTCTCCCTTAATTACACTTACCTGCATGCTCCAGGCCTCCGGTGATGTTCTCCATTCCTCCGGTCAGGTGATCTCCCATACTGTACTGGGGCCCGATCACTGATGACCGGGCAGCAGTGTACTGTGGGAGACCAGCTGACCGGAGGGGAGTCATCACCGGAGGCCCGATCACCGGTCCCTGGACTACTATTTTTTTTTCTTTTTTTTACAGTAATCAGCTTGCGGTCTGTTTAGACCACACAGCTGATTACAGGGACCGACTCCCGACTCTGCTCTCCCCGTTAGAGCAGGCCAGGAGTCCGGTAACCGGGGGAGACCCTGGATAACACCACCTCCAGGTGGCGTTATTATTATCACAGGGCTTCCCCCGATATTTTTTTCACATTTATTTTTAGTAACTATGGTCAGATCACATTTCCCATTACAGTTATGGGAAATGTGATCTGCTTTACTAAAAATAAGTGACACTTAGGGCTTGGAGTAGAATTTTACGAATTCTACTCCAATTGCCCTGTAATAACTATAGGTGATACTAAAATAATGTGAAAAGGGTGTGAAAACACCCTTTTTCACATTATTTTAGTAAAAATAATGTTGAAAAATAGAGCCCATAGTGAGGAATTTGCCTCTAGTGCATTCTCAGATCCACAAAGTTTAGAAGAAGGAAAATTAAGTAATGAGGTGTCCGAATGAAAGTCTGCTGTACAGTAGATAAGGAAATGGCATCTTTATATGAAAATGGGACTTTGGGGCACATTTATCACAATCTGCAACTCAGATGCGGATTGGCTGTGATAAATTTGCCCAATATCGCAATGCAAAATGTAAATACATCACAAGGATGTATGAAGAATCGCATGAAGGGACAGAGGGACAGAGCTTGTGATAAAGGTCTGTCCCTGCAAATCCACGTCACATACTTTTCACTGTATTTTTCATGATTGCCCCCCGCAATCTTGTGAACAGAGCGACCCACCGGCAAACAATTAAAAACAAATGTATTTTCTGTACAAAGCAAAATGTATCAATTGCCCGTTACAAGGCTCGACGTGTTGCAAAGGGTTTTACTCAAAGGTCCGGAATTGACTATGGACATGTTTAAATGGTCACACACGCCTGCGTTCTTCTAACCACCCCCCGGTACCACCCCAAACGCTGACTACCTGTCACTGACTTTGCGAGTGGTGCCTCTGTATGAACATAATCGCATTGCAATCATTGTACGTGCGCAGTGCGGCGATCGCGCATGCACATTAGCAAACAATCTCTTGTACTGCTATAATATTGGCATTGTGTCCATCTGTGAATCAGGCCCTTTGTTTCTACAAGGAAAAGTATGCCTTCTTAAGAAATCATTATACGGCTTAAAACAAAGTGGCAGATGTTGGTACATCAAACTAGACACTGTGTTTCTAGAAATAGACTTTGAAAGATCAGAAACAGATCATTCTCTATACTACAAAATGATAGAAGGAAAGTTATAGCTTGTTGTTGTGGACGTGGATGATTTCCTACTAGCTAAGAAAGTCACACTGACAATGTATAGAGACCTTTAGAGGAAACATTTAAATTGAAAGACCTAGGTCCCACAAATCATCTGCTGGCTATACGATGTGTATAAACGATATTAGTGAAAGATTTCCCTTGAACTTTCTGTAGTGCAGGACAAACGATATTGGGTGTACACAATGAAAGATATCTTAAAAGCATAGGCAGATGCAAGGAGCATCTCACCAGCCTATACCATGACCACAATGGAAATAGTAATATAATAGAAATGTACCATCGCTGCATGTTCTTCTCAGTATCACAAATTAAATAATTAGCACCACCTGTGGATCTTTTAACATGTATCAGCCAATAATAAATAACCTGTGCACCAACTATGAGATTTGGAAAACATGCACTGTTAGGGATGTGCTGCTATAGAGCCCAATATATACATATATGTCCAGGGCAGTGCTCGGTTCATCTGCTGCTCCCTCAGACTCCCAGACTTGCTCCAATGCTCTGGAATGGTGCGCACATCTAAAATAAAAACATTCAGCTCAAGCACGATGGCCCTACTGCCAAATCTAATGGCTTACTGTGATCACTGGTCCTGTATATGCTGGAATTATGATACACAATACACTTTGTATGACACATATTAAAGCTGGATAAGTGCTAATGATGCCCTCTTCATGGACTGGCCACACTCACCCTAAAATCAAGCATTTGGAAACCCCCCTCTAGAAATCCTGCGTTTGCCACTGTAAAGATATCTTTCAGTGAAGTAATTCTGCCACATCTCTGAACAGGCAATTCTTGACAATATCATCAGATTGGCACGCATTGTTGGTTGTTCACTGCATACACACTGAACGATATATCATTGAACGATATCGTTATCATCCATATCATTCATAGAAAGCGTCTAGTGTGTATGCAGCTTAAGGATTGTGTAATATCTAAAAACTGGAACTATCAATATACTGTAGATCAGCAAAACTATTTTGAAACTGTACTACTGAAATATGGTATGTCAGATGCAAAACCAGTGCATACTCCTGTCAACAGAAAACAAAACTAACTGGAAGCATGTCGCCAACTACAGAATCTGAAATAGTGGAGATGAGAGCTATCCATACCAAAATGAGGAGTTGCCCAGACATCACGAATGCAGTGAGTCGGGGTAGCCAGTTTTCAGTAAATCCTGGGAAACAGCACTGGTTAGCGGTTAAGAGGATCTTGAAATAACTAACGGTTACTAGTTTGTTAAAACTTATGTTTTCAAAGACAAACACTTTAAAACTTTAAATATTCTGCGATGCACATTGGGGAATAGATGAAGATGACAGACGTTATTATACTGGCTATCTGGTTGAAATAGCAGAAGCGGCGATAAGCTGGTCAAGTAAGAAACAACAAACAGTTGCTTTACCTTCAATTAAAGTACTTACATCAGAAGCACTGAGTGTATTTCGTGAAAAATGTGGGCTGAAATCTGAGGATCAATTATGTTTGTTGTTATTATTGCTTGATGCTTTTATTATGTTTTATTATTGGAAGTTTTGAAAAAGTTTGAGATATTTAGAACTCGTAACAAAAGACATTTCTAAGCAAGAGGGGTGTTGACATGTAGCTAAATGGTTAAATGCTACAAGATGTCTCTTAGCAGAGTGTTATAATACATGACTCATCAGCCTCAATAACATCACATGTCTGAGTCACCAGTCTTAAAGTTCAGATTGACTAGACTGCAGGTGCAAGACTTGTTTATTTGGCTCTAGAAAAGGGTCTGCAAGTGCCCAAGCCTGTCACTGTGTTACTGGAGCATCAAAGTGCTGTACTTAGCCCAAGAGAGATTGATATCTTATCATATTGGCTGCTGTTTATCTTCTATCAAGTGTATCATGTTACATTCAAAAAACCTACTCTGGTTTGGAATCAAGGTGTGGACTAACCTCCTTGTTCACATCCGCTATGCACCTACCAACTTGTAAGCATCTGCCAACACATTCAACAAGTCAATTCACGCATGCGCAGTAGAGCTGGAGCTCACATTGCAGTTAAATAAATACTTAAATATATAATAAGATATGTAAAAAAAACTATTAACTAAATAAATATTGATCAGTTTAAAAAATGCGTAATCACACAATTGGCATTTTTTTCATTTGTTTTTCTTCAACAACATTTTGTACCACTGTGATCCTTGCTAATAGGCTTCCTATGTGTTGATCTGAGCATACAGTATATTACTGTCAATACTTTAATTATTGGGATAGTATTTGTCATTACACAAAGGGTTTGCAAAGAAAATCCCATGGGGACCAATTCTACTGTATATGACTTGTGTGCAGTTTTTTGGGTCTCACATCCAACTGATCCTGTTACAGCATCTCTATAAATATTCAAGTTACACACAACAAATTAACACTCTACTGATTTTATTAGCAATAGTTGCCCTAAAGATTCATATAAATCTTGGTAATGTTAAGCAATGCATATTATATATTTTGTTTCTATACAAAATATATTGGTGTACACCCTTGTTGATCATCACTGTACTTTATTGGTGATGTTTGTAGTATAAAGGCCTATGGGCCTGATTCAGACCCGCTCGCAAGCACATAGCGCTTGCAAGCGGGTCGATGGTTGCCCAGTGCGCACGCTAGAGCCCCGGAGCAAGTGAGACCTTCACTCGCTCTGGAGCTCGCAGCAAAACAGGGTGGTTGTCGATGTTGTTCGACAGCTCGCCACATTTTGTAGGTGGCTAGAGGGGGTGGCTGAACAAACGGAGGCATTCCCGAAGGAACGCCTGCCATTTGTGGGCGGCCCTACTGACATTCTCGTGATGTCAGTAGTGGACTTCCGGCTCTATTAGAGCTGGAAGTCCACTTGGCATTGCAAGTGCTGAGGCCCTACCACAAGCGTCTCCTCGCAATGCCGATGGTCGCGATAATCGCCACAGCTGTGCAAGCGACCTGGAGGCCGGGATTAAAAAAAATAGGGATGCCCTGATTCAGAGCAAACGCACGCAAAAAGCGTGCGCCTCTGAATCAGGCCCTATGTCCAATAAATAATGTGCCTATGTGGAGATTTTCACACTTCCTATCTTACAATAGATTATGGACCCCATTTAACAAGGGGACATAACCCCTTTAGCACTCAAAAAAGGAGTTATGTCCCCCTTACCATATTTAAAAAACACTGGTAGGCTTATCTTACCACTGTTTGTCACTGTACTTCTTACGCCATCTATAGTTGGCAGTATGGTCCCCATTGCCAGCCATGGGGCCCAGCAGCAACCTTTCTGGCTTCAGAGAAGAGGTGATAGAGTAATGTGCATGCCCAGACTGGCCATCGCTATGTGCATGACACAACAGCCCTTCAATGGCAATAGGCATAAGAGAGAGAAGTACAGTAATGTTAAATACCAACAGCATTTTTGCTAGTATCACTACGATAATAAACAAAATATGCACCTGGTAATAAGCATTATTGTTTAATATGGCCCTAACTCACAAACTGTATTTGGCAACTTAAAAAGAATAATAGGAATCATACTTCTCTAATCTCCTGGAGTGTCCAGGATTCTCCAGAGTTGTGTTGAACTATTGCACGCTCCCAACAGAGTAAGCTAGCCTCTGAAATCCCCATTGATGTGAGCGGTCTGAGGATCTGATGACACAATTCGATGTGATTGTATCATCTTTGCCCCATCCCAGCTGCAAGATGCCACAACTCAGTGTATTGAATAGCGGAAGTCAAACCGCAACAATGCAATTCACTGTGCCACACACACATACCTTCAGTGTGCTCTTACTATCTACCCGCGTCTGCCTGGAGTGTTGCTTTTAGATTCAGTAGGTAATGAAATCTGACATCAACTATGGGGATAGGGGGTCAATATTTTGCTGTGAGGAGCAGCCTTTTTTAATTTAAGTCACTGCCTTCCTTTCTCATACCTTTAATAAGATATTATTACAAAATAAGTTATTTTTTTCTAACTTATTTTCCAGAGTTGATGTTTTCCAAAATGCTCCAGAAATGGTAAATAAAAGGTTAGGCAAAAACCGGCGGAGCCTGCTCTGATCCGGTGTCTGCCAACCGATGTGTCGCCCATCTCTAGGAAGCGAATTTAATTCTCACTCTGGCTTTAGGTTTTAACCTGCAGATTTCCAGCAAATTTACATTTTACAACAAATGAAGTGAAGATGAAAGAGAGGGGGGTTTACAGCAGAAGCACAGAGATTAAAGCAGACGTTTTAAGATTAATCTGCTGGTCCTTCTTGCTCTACTTTCTACAGATAATTATGGCTGAGGTTCTGTCCTCACAGCTATTGTGCGAGCAGGATTATTAGAAGATCCACATACTAAGCCGGGTAGACACAAGGCTGGCACAGAGGAGCAGAACGATGTATTAAAATGCCATTACCTGCCGTTAATAGTAAAAACACAATTAAATATAAAAAGTTATGCAGTGTATGTATACTCACACGATAATATAGAACATGCAAAAGACACATCAGATCCATTAATTAAAGTATTAAAATCTGCAAGATCATGGCTATTGTAAAAAAAATGTTTCCGAGATTTACATGAGACCCCTTTACAAGACATAATACCTATAATTACCAGGCAGCAAGAAAACCTTCAGTGGTTATAATTACCAAGCAGTGAAAAAAATATCTCTAATGCTATTCTGTCCCAAAAAGTGAAGTTTTTAAAGGGATTCTTCTCAACAACTGATATCCAAGTTAATTATGCTATGTAAGAAATGATCCATGTAGGGAACTCTAAAACACACACACACACACTCTAGGGAAGGACTTGAAATGGTTCATGTACACAATGCCTATATTCTCGCAAAGTTTGGGGGAGGGAATAGGGATTGGCTACAGAAACGCAGGTGTATTGGACCATCTAAACACTATTTTTTGTGTGCCCATAAATTACCCACTGCAGTCTTGCTTGCAGGAGGAGAGCCCTCTCTATGTCTGGAGACCCGCTATGTCTGTGACAGCTTAGACTTACTCCAAAGGCTGGTGGCTGCCTGATCTGCATTCAACGTTTCATGATGTTTCCGGTTATGTGCCTGAGTGGTGGATGTGAGATGCTATCAGTGGTCGTCTCTAAGCACTGAATGGCGAGAGAGTCATTAGCATATTTTACCAATTGCAAATCCATGAGAGATTGCAACTGAGATGGCATTTGTGTCCCCATTTGAATCAGGTCCATAGTTAGGAATATGAGTATACTTTTAATAGAGATACGACTGGAAGGTGCAAAATGTGTCCCATTAAAGTATAGGATAGCCCCCAATCTTGACTAGATATAGTGGGAAATTCTTAGCTTTGTGGAGAGAATATGGCCATGTGAATAATGCCCCTTAGCGCGCCATACTTGTAAATGTTTTGTTGCATGCACAAGATATAACAAAATAGCTTTGCACTGCAGATTTATACTTTTGTAAACTAGCATTAATGTTGTTTTGAACAGTTACAGTATACTAGTGTACAGTAGTTGTGGTGTTTTGTATTATTGCCAGATTTCATTAACATACACTACAGTATGCTTAAAAAAATACGGAATTTATAAAACACTATACATACAGTATAAAGGGATAGATAATGATTTCCAGTGTAAGGACTTTTTTGTCTTCTTCAAATTAACTTTTATTTTTTTTTTACAAGATAAATATGGTTTTACATGAAAAAGAGATGTTTCATGCTGAAGCTGTTCGCTAATTGCACCTCGCCTTGTATGTATATTTGCTAATGTCCTTGAAGTCTAAAGTGTGTTTAGACTTTTCCTTTATTTTATAAGTTTACAGATAGTTCACCATCTTTTCCTGGCATCTGAGAAAAAGATGAAGACAGCATATCGAGAAAAAGCACAAAAAGGTAATTTTTACAATAAAGCTACAGTACCTTGAGGTCTGTAGCTGTTGTCAGTGGTGGAACCATTGTAGGGAGCAGCGTGGCAACAGGACATAAAGGTCAAAATTTAAAAAATACAAAATGGGGACAAAATAAGCCCTATCCCTGATCTGCCCAGGTATGTTTGAATGAAGCTGTCCTTTTCAAGGTCTGTGAATTGGAACTTTCTCACCAAAATTTCAGTCTGGCTTCCATCCTCTCCATTCCACTGAAACAACCTTGATGAAAGTCAGAAACTACCTCCTTGCTGCCAAATCCAAGGGCCACTACTCTCTACTCACTTTTCTTGACCTCTGCTGCTTTTGATAATGTGGACCACCGTTTCCTCCTGCAAAAACTACATTCCCTCTGTCTGCATGATACTACCTTCTCCTGGCTGTCCTTCTACCTGACCATTCTTTCTCCATCTCTCATGACTCCACCCCCCCCACTTCCACTAATGGTAGGTGTCCTCCAAGGCTCTGTTCAGGGACTTCTCCTAGTTTCCCTTTATATGTCCTCTCTAGGTGAGCTCATCAGCTCTTTTGGCCTCCAATAACATCTCTATGCTGATGATCTACCTCTCATCCCCTGACCTCTCCTCTTCCCTTTCCATCTGTCTCTTTACTTTTTCTTCCTGGACATGCCAGCACTTTCTTAAACTTAACCTGTCTAATACTGAGCTGATCATATTCCCACCCTCCTGAATAACCTCATCTGCAACAACTTTATTATCTATTGACAGCACAACCATCTCCTCTAGCCCCCAAGTGCACTATCTTGTGGTTATCCTTGACTCCTCCCTCTCCTTCAAATCCCACATTCAGTACCTTTCGCAGTCCTGCCATTTCTATCTCAGAAATATTTTTGGGATTAGACCCCTACTCACCCTTGAGGCAACTAAGACCCTCATCCATTCACTGGTTGTGTCTAGATTGGACCACTGTAACATCCTCCTATCTGGCCTCCCAGACTCCCACCTCTCTTACTTCCAATCTGTCTTCATTGCTGCTGCCCAGCTCATCTACCTCCCCAAATGTACTGCATCTTCCTCCCCTCTCTTACAAGCTCTACACTGGCTCCCCTTCCCCTTCTTAACCCAATTCAAGCTCCTTACACTCACTTACAAAGCCCTCACCCAATCCTCTCTCATTTACGTATCTGACCTTATCTCCCTACACACTCCTGCCCACCGACTGCGCTCCACAAAGGCATATTACCTCTCCTGCCTCCTGATTAACTCCTTCCACTCCCACCTCCAAGATTTTGTCCATGATGCTTCCTATCTCTGGAATTCTCTCCCTTTCCCTTTCTACAAAACTTCAAACGGGCTCTCAAGACTCAATTATTCATCAAAACTGTCCAGCACACATCATAACCCACTGCTCCATGCTCCTTCCTCACTGTCTACCCCATCAGTGTCATCCCTGTCTGTATGCCCCTCCCATTAAGAATATAAGCTCTCACAAGCAGGGCCCTCTTCCCTCATGTGCTCCTTCTTTCTCTTACTTATACTATCACATACTCCCTACAACGGCACCTAACCCTTGGTTGCTACTGCCCTGCTGCTTGAGTGTTATGATGGCAAATGCAGCAATATCTATAAACCATGTCCTTGTCCTGTATTGTTTTGTACTGTAAGTCACTGTTTTCTTATTTTGATCATTTGTAAGGCATTGCAGAACCCCTGAGGCACCATAAAAATAAAGCATAATAATAATTTCCTTTAAAACTATAAGGAGCTTTCAGACAAACATAATATGAGCAACAGACACATTAATTTAATAAAAAAAAATATAAAGCTGTTTTTGTGTTTGCTGTACAAAATGATACTGAATGACAAAATACAGTACGTGACCCTTCGCAAACTGTATAACCAGCAGGAGATGTTAATGGACGCTGCTTCCTGCTGGCCCGTGTGGTCAGTGTCTTATTCCAAAGAAGGTAAAATATTTATTCAGTGTAATTAAGCGTAATTACTACTTACAAATGTGGAGGACCCAGTCCTTGGCAAAGACAGTTCAGCAAATCATTTCTGCATATCCACGGGACCTAATTAACATGCCGGCTAACGACCTGAGGTCTCATCTCCTACAAATAAGCTTGGAAGATCATTTTGCTTGAAATTAATGCTGTGATTATCTGAGGTCATTTAGTAGTCCCATTCTGATTCCTGCTCTCTCCTAGTCAGTTTGCTACTCATAGAACTGAGTATTGAAGAGATTTACAGGAAAAGTCACCAGATGTTTCCACTATAGTAAAATAAACAGTTTGTAGATGGTTTGATGGCCAGTGACTTTCCAGTTTTGGTTGAATCCACAATATTTGGCTTCTAGAAAACTCGTAAAAAGCTGTGCTTGCTCTGTAGCTCAGTGGCAGAAATGCCAGACTGTGCACGGGGAAGCTATTTACCTTCGAAACCTGGCGAATAGTTTAGTAACTCTTTGGTAGCTAGGGAGAAGCCTTAGGTTCAATAGAAAACAAACTAGATTTAGGGCTTATCCTCCTTTATCAAATATACCCCTTATGAGTAAAATTAGTAAGTGCCGGGTTTTCCTGGTCAATTTACTGTGCTCAAAACCGTGGCAAAACCACAGAAATACTAAACTTAAGAACGAAAATTGCCATCCCGTTTTCCCCTATTAAAAGATTACAAACCACCTAAGTGGGTTTTTAACCCATCATCAAAAACACTCTTAAAAATTAGATGCCACTGAGAGGCATTTTGGGTGAAGCATGCATAGATCTCTAGGATCTGTGCAGGCTTTTTTTTTTAAAAAAAAGAGAAAAAAAGGAGAAATTAAAATGTGTGGGTCCCTTTTATGCCCAGGACCTTGCCACGCTTTGACAAATGAGATCATCCCTATGTATTTCAATGGAAGTGACTTGCAGTGAACTGTATTTTGTGCCATGACATTGTAAGAGGTAGTTTTGCAAAGATCCCGGGGATACTATGTGGAAGGGGACCTTTCCCTATGAATTTTGTGATCAATAAAGATGTGAAAGAGTAGTGTAGGGGAGATTTTATTTAATAAATTACTTTGTTCACTGTGTGTCACTTATGTGTGGTTTTTAAAATATTTTTCTTAGAGGTGTACTGCAGGTGCCAGCAGGCTCTGTATGCCAGGGAATGCTTGCACTTGTTATTCTCCAAGTGCCAGCTTGCCCTGGAAAATATTTAAATTGGACATGACAGGACCTAGCTGGGACCTGTAGTGCACTAGTAAAAAACAACATTATTTATTTAATTGAACAATATTTAGTAACCCCACATCCACACGGGGTGTGGGTAATAGCCCTAGGGCTATCAGCACAGGGCAAGTTTTTCCTGGGAGGGTGGGGATGCATTTTTTGCAGACCCCACTTCCCTAGCGATTCTAGTCTCATGGTGATCAGCCTAGGACTGATTGACATTATGCGGCTGACCGGGCTAGTAAAGCACAGTAATAGGATGACTGAGCGCTAAGTACTATTGTTAGTTAATTTCTATTGATCTATGTTAAAAATAGTAAATAAAAAAGGGGCTTTTTTAAAAAAAAAAAACCTTTTAAAAAATGTTTTTTTTCCTTCTCTTTTCTTTTCTGTAAAATAAATAATTAAATTAATAAAAACACTTGCCGTCGGCAAGTGACGTAATCACCAGCCGCTGTGGCATGCTCCAGTTGGATCCCCGCAGAGTTTTCTAGACAGCAAAGGAGGAGAAGATCGCATGCTGCAAGAGTCCCAGAGTAACCCATCGGTAGGGGCAGTCAGGGACAGTAACTAAAATATCTCAATCCCTCCTAATCATCTGGACATTGAATATCATTTCACCTCCTGCTCTAACATTGTTTTTAAAAGAGTTTTACCTATCCTAATACCCTCTTCCCCTCCCTGCTTGTCTTGCTGGTGCATACTGTTTTTATTAATTTAATTATTTATTTTACAGAAAAGAAAAGAGAAGGAAAAAAAAAACATTTTTTAAAAGGTGTTTTTTTTTTAAAAGCCCCTTTTTTTTATTTACTATTTTTAACATAGATCAACTCAGTCATCCTATTACCTTGTCTAAATCGAACTACACTGAGCTTCTTACATATTCACAGCACAGCATACTATTATCTACCACACTTTAGTAAAGCATAGTGATGAAAATGGCAATTTTGGGGAAACCCATGCTCTTTGTCTCACTATTTTTCCATTTCCAGCTTAGGCTCAAAATTATAGTGCTGGTAATCAATTTGTGAGGATAGGGGGCCATACATTTTTAACAAAACATTACAGAGAATCCTGCATGGATCCTAATGATCCGTGCAACATTTCTAAGCCCTATAATTTTTATAGCACTTTTGGTGGCAGGTTGACTACAGCATCAGAGTTTGTAAACCAACTGAATTTGAAGGTGGCTTACAAAACAGCATCCAAACCGATGCATACAGATGTGTCCTCACACATCTAGTCTTAATACACCACACAACCTGACTTGCCTGGTGCGAGTGAGTCGCCATGTCCCATACTACTCTGGTAGTGTTGGGCATCTGTTTTGCCGAAAATCCATCTAAGAAGCAATGCGATGCACTAGCAGACTGTGGTGATCAATTTGAGCACACTTGTAGATCTGTGTGCACCTGAGTCTGTATATGAAGCACAATGGACCTTCGAATGAAAAAAGCTGCAGTTCCTATATTGTAGCACTTCGTATACAGATTCACAGACTCAAGAACACAGATATAGAAGTGTCACATAAATTAATGAGCAAAGTCTCCTGGTGTTGCAACATATTGCACCTTATACACATTTTCTGAAAAAAAAAAAGACGCAAAAAAGATGCCCGGCACTAGCAGAGATTCACGGGACCTGGCACGCCGAGAGTGGCTTTTGAGCGCGACTGCAGCAAAGATGTGTAAGGACACATCTGACCTGTAGAATATACAGTGTTTTGGCCCCCAAACTTCAAGCGATACCCATCAGTTTCAAAGCACAATCCAATACGACATTTGGTAAATTTACGCTTAAATTAAATGATAAATTTGCTAAAGGTCAATTTTAATCAATTAAAAATCAATGTTGTGTTTTAGGGGCTAAATCACACATTTACCAACAGACCATCTTTTTCATTGGTTTTTAAGGGGTCAATCCTATTAGCCACGATGATCTCGCCGGTGCGAGTCACCGTGGCAGTGGCCACACTTTATGGCTGCCCGGATTCGCCAAATTTTGCTCGTAGCCCCATAGGGCAGCGTGCAAAGTTTAGCTGATTCAGGGTCGAGTCGGGCTGCACAGGATGCAATGTGCCGATCCGTTGCCGGTGTTTTAACACCATTGCAATGGTACATCACAACCTTCGCACAGAACAGGATGACCCCTAAGTGTTAGTAAATGTGTGATTTTGCCTCTGTAACAACATCGATTTTGATCGATTTGGATAAATTATTAATCGATTAAAATCGACCTTGAGTACTTTTTCCCCTTAGTCTCTTGTCCTTCAAAAAAACTTTATCTATTCCACTATCTGTCATTCAAATGCAAGAATGTTTATATTCTGCATTAATTTATTGAGGAATACTGCATAAAATACCAATTTTTCATATTTATTGGAAGATGCTGCTATAATAAAAACAATTCAATTTCTATTACTTAGCAGCAAAGCAATTTGATTTTACAGGTAGAACAATATGAGTAACCAGACATTAACAGGACAGTTTATTTATCACATTACTTTTTTTTTTTTTACTTGTTAGAAATTTTAATGATATTGAAACTTTCATCTTTAGCTTTGAAATGTCATTATGTGTTTCCTCGGCCGCTTTCTACCCTTCAGGCAGAGTCCGTGAGAATCCAGCAGGTGCTAATGACACTTCAAGATTTTAATTTCTGAATTTAAAAGGAAAAATTGTCCTGATATTTAAAATTTCAGTTCCTGATGAATAAGTAGAACACTGTGACAGTAAACTTGTAATAAGTTAATATCTATCATTAATGTAGTCATAGACAAATAGTAAAGAAACAATCCTTAATCTTTGTAAGAGATGTCATTTCAACAAAATGTATATTCCTCAGCCAATAATTGTATTACATTTAATTTAATTACATATATAAAGTATTTTATTAACTTTACCATATCATAGTTGGAACATAGCAATGAGGGATGAACCCTTCAGCACTCACGCAGCAACAAGGGTTAACTGTGCTGTTCTGCAGTATTATCATAAAGTGAAAATAGCAGTATTGTAATCAACAGTGAATGTGGGCCTGATTTAGAGGTGAACACATTTAAAACATTGGGGCGCAAGCTCCTAATGTTTTAAGTCTGCGCTTGGGTCTGAGATGCACTGTACAGCCACCACGATAGTTACCACCCGTGGCGCAGATCGGAATTGCTTGGAGATCTTAAATGCAGAATTTTAATACAGTGTTTACTTAGACTTAGTAACTAACTATAGTGAGCTTTTAAAGATTTCAAATTCATCCATCTGCTAGAAAATCATTCTGTTATAAGCTAGGGAATATGAATTAAAAATGGAGCAGTTCCTTTTTCAAATACAGTCATATAAAACAGTATAATACAGTACAAAAGTGGGATACTGTTGAGTGTATCAAATAGGTTTAATAATTGGATGAAGGTGTTAGACATTGCCTTTATATATAGATGATCCTACAGTTTCTAACAGCTGTGGTGTTTGCTGAAGACATCTTTTTCGTATTAATCTCTGGAGGTTAAAAAAAAATCTTCATGAGCTGCAGTGCCATTTGTTCAAAAGTATTAAAATAATGAAGTCAATAAATAAGTAAATTGCTTTCATTAAAGATCCTTCATCAGGGTGTGGCAGACATTTGAAAATAGTTGTCAAAACTGTGTGACTGACTGTCTCTAAAAGCCAGAACATTCAAAAGCTGGAAGACGCATAGATTTAATGTGTACTGTACAGTATCTCCTCAGGATCAGCACCATGGACAGCAGCTCATTTCTCTGTCGTTTCTGGTCCTTCTGAAGTGACCTGGATGTACAGTACACTGTAAAAAGTTTTTTTCTGACCAGCACACATCAAAGTGCACGCTTTACTCTCCAACATCAGTAGATGCTTCTGCATAGTAGAAGCATGTTTCGAAGCAGAAATACCTAAGGTGGAGCACTGTGTAGAAGTGCAAACATGACACAGCGTCCAAACTCCTTCCATGTTTGAGCCACCCTGTTTTTATGAAATGTGTCACCTGTGTGTGAAAGTATTATATTGCTCAGGGGGTGCCTAGAAATGCACTCCTCCACAAAGTGTGCATCGAAGGTGCAAAATAAAATATGTTCCATTTAATGTATAGGAAAAGATCTAAAGATTCCCAGCTCTGAACTGGTGAAAACTTCAAGTCTTTTGTTCTTCCATCAATCTGCACAGACAGGAACACTGCTAAATTTGAACCATCACTATCTCTTTACCTCATTTCACTAATCATTCTACACAAACTGAGATCTCATTTTACACTGGTGCCTAAAAAGGCATATATATGTACCTAGTCTGTACATTGCAAGAGCATATATTATGTGTATAACCCATTATTTATTCTCATTTGAGCCAAACAATTTTTTTATCTGCAAAACCATTTTTCCCACTTTCATGCTGTATTCAAGTATTAATCACTCACCAGAGGACCAATATTTTGTTACCTATCTACATTCTATAGACACTTTGATGGAGCAGATCTTAGAATGTGCTTCTAATTACATAGAGTCAACCTAGCAGTGTTTTTTAGTTCAGTTTTTACAGTCCTACTGTACTTTGCATACACTGATTTTCTTTTAGGTCAATAGTGGATAATTATTCTTCAGCATTGTTTCATTTCAATTTTATTGTTCAACAGATCGGTATCATTTTCAGTTGCAGTAAAAGTTAAAATGGAGGGGCTGATTCAGACCTGTTCGCTATGATGTGGATGCTCGTAGCTGACAAATAGTCGCTAACTGTGCATGCATACGCAATGTGCATGCGCGAACCAGTAACTGCAATCGGGAATCGTGTGCTCGTAGCACACAGACTGGTCGTTACTTTGAGTGACAGATAGTACCATTTGTGGGTGGTAACAGGGGAAGGTGCATATGAACGGAGGAGTGGTGATGCGAACGCAGGCATGTCTGGCCATCAAAACGGCATCTTATGGGTGTGCATAATTAGCAAAGTAGCGTCATTGTACATGTCACTTGGTTGTATTTCAGTCTGCAGTGATCGTAGTGCTTGCGGCGGGATAAGGTCTACCTCAAGTGTTGCGTGCAGCTTCGATGGCTCTCGATGGTTCCGATTAATCAAAAAAGTGGGTGTCTTTATACCGGCGTGTGTTCGCTCTGCTCTCTAAGACATAGAGGGCGTCCTTACACCAGACAGTGCGATCAAAGCATTTGTATACCTGACCCCTTTTAGCTGCGAGAGAGCGCAGCTTAGCGACCAGTTTTGAATGAGCTCCAGAGTTTCCTTCCCAAGTGTATTCTGAATTTACACAAGTCTGGAAGGAATAAAGTGTAATATTAATAATGCCTAATAATAGTATGATTAATAGAGTCAGTGTTGTGGAAAAGTTGTGTTCCATGGAGACACTTGAGACATATAACCAAATTGGAGAATGTGAGGGTGACACAAGTAGACAGAGAGAGGGTGAGAGATATATAGAGAAAATGACAGGTTCATTGATGATATTCTATTTATATCAGGGAATGCCATGAATTGCACATAGAACCTTTTGTAGTTTGTTACACCAAAAATCTCTCTACAGCAAGTATTTTAAAGAACAGTTATTCATAAATATTTATTCTTACAAAAATTGTCCCTCTCTCTAAAAAAAAATGTCTATGTCAGTGCCCTCCCGGAGACTCCTGCAGTCCTGGAGAACAACCCCCATTAGTCCTGCAATGTTTCTTTTCCACAGTTTAACAACCACCACCACCAGCAGCAGCAGAGGGTTCAAAATGAACTTTGTTATTTTATTACATGCCCGCAGAATGTTCATTGTATGCAATTGTGTTGCTAATGTCAAATTAGGAAATATTTACTGGGAGTGCTATGGAGATCAGTTCTGCTGCTATGTGGTGCTCATTGGCATAAGAACCTTAAAGTTATGCTAAAGGGGCTGCTAGGTAAAACATAATGTAATGAGAAGCATTAGTGAAATTGACCTTTACCACATTATAGAAATGTTTCTTGTATAAGTGAATAGAGACAAAATAGTTCAAATGCTTTCTCATCAGGCTTCTTAGTGGATAGCTAGTTCTTATGTAAGTGGATTTTTTAATAAGCAGATGGGGAATTTCTAGAAACAATCAAAACAATAAACTGAACTTGTTGCTGTTTATTAGACAAATTACTTCTCATCCAACATATGGGATCGTGCCTCAGCGAAAGTGTGCAGTAACTGTCAGCAAGATACAAGAGGTAGAAAATAAAGAGAAAGAGACACGGAGATGGTGAGAGTGAGTGAGAATAAGAGGGGAGAAAGAGAGGGGGAGAGAGAGAGGGAGAGAGAGAGAGGGAATGAGAGAGAGAGTGTAAAATTCTGGGTTTGTACTGTAATCTGTACTGGGGCCATAGGGGAGGCACGGCTTACACTAGAATGGATGAAACTATGAGGTTGTATGATGCTTCTTCTCATTCAGTAACTACCTGAACACTGCAAGGCTAACACTAGGTTTAGCAAGCAGAACCATTACTGGGCACAATGTGCTGGCCTCGTCCACTGAGCACGCGATGTTATGAGCAAAACTGGCATTCCCGGGAGCTCCAGTAAGTGCAGTGCTGAAGACGCCGGATCGGCTGCATATAGCGTTGCTAGTTATGGCCCTGGAAACAAGTATGCTACCTAGCAGTAGCAGCTATACTATACTATACTATACTATTTAGCTATACTAAAGCCTAGAACATGAGAGTGCTAGAGAAAGGAAGGATGATTCAGTGTGTTAACACATTAGGGACATGTGTGTCTGCTGTGGCAGTTTAACAACTGGAGACAGTCAATAGTAGCAGCTCTGTAGACAGGTATTGTAGATAATGTAGGAGACTGCATGCAGGAGGCTGTAGAATAGCAGATTCTGCTGGAAACACAGGTAGTTCTGCAGATAGCACACTGGTGTGTAGGATCAGCACTGATTACAACAGAAAAAGTTGGGGTGAAACCTTGCTGCAGAATAGAGAGTGCTGAAAATAGACTGAAATAGTAACCCCCACTCTACCCCATTATACTCCCGCTCTATACACTGCTCCACCCCCACTCTATCCCACCATGCCCCCTCTCTAGCCACTGATCCACCCCCACTCTATCCCATCATGCCCCCCTCTATCCACTGCTCTACCCCCACTCTATCCCATCATGCCCCCCTCTATCCACTGCTCCACCCCCACTCTATCCCATCATACTCCCTCTCTATACACTGCTCCACCCCCACTCTATCCCATAATGCCACCTCTATCCACTGCTCCACCCCCACTCTATCCTATCATGCCACCTTTTCATCCACTGCACCCCCCCCACTCTATCCCACCATGCCCCCTCTTTATCCATTGCACCACCCCCACTCTATCCCATCGTGCCCCCTCTATCCACTGCTCCATCCCCACTCTATCCCATCATGCCACCTCCCTGACCGCTGCTTCTCCCCTGCTCTGTCCCCCACCTGTACTTTGTCACGCTCCATCCTGCCCCCATAATTATAGTGTTGCCAGCAGTCCAGCGGATCCTCCTACTCTACTTTGACTAGGCAGTAGGCTAGGGTCTGTCCCATTTCCCCAGCAATGGTAGCCATTGGGAAGGTAGTGTATGCCCCGGCTTACACTGCACATGCATGTAGGAGATGGGACAGACCTTATCAATTTATTGTATAGATACTAAGGAGCATATTCAATTGGGCACATGATTTTTGATGCAAAGATTAACGTGGCTATTGAGACCAACTTCTGATTACCACGGCTATGCGTGCTCCCGATTCTTGCGCTATCCAATTGAGAAAAATACAAAAAAAGGGGAGAACAACCTGTACACTAAAAAAAATAATATTTCAATACATTATAGATGTCTATGACTGTCCCCAAGAAAAATATTTAGTGATTTTAAAATGGTTAATATGGCAGATATGTGCATATTCTAATAGCAGTGAATAAATGATATAATGTATTTTGTTAAAATAAATGCTCTTTAAGTTTGGGGTGCTTAAAAATGCATGTAAGTTGAGTTTTTAAGTAATTTGGCCTAAGTAAGCTAATTGAAAACTTTTAATTAACATATTGATCATCAGGGGAGGGTCCCAGAGGCTCTGCACCAAGCCCTGATATTTTTACCTTAAAATAATGTTTTTTCCCAACTTTGCACCTGTTCTGAAGCCGCAAGAAAAAAGCAGCGTTAATTCCTATGGAAATTATCATGGCTAAAATTCTCACGACTAATTGAATGAGAATATTCTCGCACTGCAAGGAATACTGTACATACTTGTAGCCAATCGAATATGCCCCCAAGGAGTATGTTAATACCCCTTTTACACAATTTCAGTATTCTGGGTTTTTGCACATGAACGCGCATCAACCTGGGATTTTTGTCAGTATAAATGGATCCACTTGGCTCCAGGGTCCCGGGTATCCAACTTGGGTAGTTTGCAGGGTTGGCCACGGGTCCTTCCCTTGTCACCCTGCAGTGTAAACGGCATGATCCGGGTCGCGATGCCCCAGATCGTGCCGCATGCCTCCCAATTGGCCGGCTTCAGTGGCTTCCACTGCAACGTCGGAAGAACCGGGTCACTGCAGACCCGGCTCTGATGTGAATGGTGTCGACCCGGCCATACCCCAGGTTGTCGCCGTAGTCAGAAAGTCTCTGTTCCAGGTCTGATCCGGGTTGGAAACATGTTCCAAATCCCGGTTCAGACCTGGGACTTTAGTGTAAAATACAATTAAATACAGACACAAATGCAAATGCATTTAATGCAAATTAATTAAAAATAAAAAGTTTTGTTTTCTTAAACTGTAAAAAATCAAGAGACAACTCAGGGTTTGTTTGCGCCCATACTCAGTACAAAAAGGCAAAGTTGGTGTAAAGAAATATGCAAATGTAACAGGTTCAGAAGCAAACTTGTCTTGTGTACTACAGTCTTTAACTACAGTCTGTGATATTTAACTGTTAGGAGATTTCATGGGCATTTGGAAAAGAGCCAATTATAAGTAAACATGAGTGACAATAGAGATCAACTAAATCTGACGGTTATGAGGGCATTGTCATGGAATGCTGGTAGTTTTCTTTAATTATAGGGATTGTATTTTATTGTTATGTGTATTACAATTATTAATGAACAATTGATTATAGAAGATGTGTCCCTGAATAAATATGAGTTTCCATCATTGAATGAGAAGACCTTATAGTACAATAACAAGTGTGCTTCACAAGTGAATGTGAGTAATGAATTGAGAAGCTGGATCATATTTCTTACAATTCGTTCCATAATGGTTTATCAACAAAATAATTTATCACTTTTATATTTATGGTGTTTTGCAGATTTGTTGTGTTACTTCTTTGAATGAGAAGACCTTATAGTACAATAACAAGTGTGCTTCACAAGTGAATGTGAGTAATGAATTGAGAAGCTGGATCATATTTCTTACAATTCGTTCCATAATGGTTTATCAACTAAATAATGTATCACTTTTATATTTATGGTGTTCTGCAGGTTTGTTATGTCGCTTCTTTATGATCTCCTGGTGTTAGGTTCCTATATAGTTTGTGTAACCTCTCATTACTTGTTACATAGACATTTCCTATCCGGCTTTAGGGCTGATTGCGAGTCAGGGCGGATCTCTGCGCGGACACAAAATTACGCATTTTGCATATCTTCATCTTATTCTGAGTCGGTTGGAACTGGGGGCCTGATTCAGCACTGGACGGAATTGCAAAGCTGCACACAAGCAGCTTTGCAGTTCCATTCTTGCAATTATGGTAATGCAGCAGGAGGCATCACGCTTCCTGCATGCATTACTGTTCCGAGCTGCATGCATGGACGCAGCATCTGGACGTCTGCATGTACCCTGGCCGGCTGAGTGATAATGGGCTATGCAGGCCGGCCATCGCAGATGGGGGAAAAAGGCCAGGAAAGCTCCGTCAGCCTCTTCCCTCCCCCCCACAACGTCGGCGACATGCCTCTGTTTTTGTAAAACGTAGGCAATTGCTGCCCCACCACCAAAATGGCAGTAGACTGTCAATCACTGACAGTGTGCTGCTGCTCTGCATACAATCACGCAGGACCCGTTCTCCACATGCACAGAACTGGTCCTGCGCACCTGCATGTGCTGAATGAGGGCCTTGGTCGGATCTGTCTTTCCATGTAATTAAAAGTTTTGGGGAAGCAAAATCTCGGAACCACTCTAACTTGTGGTTAGAGTGGTTGTAAGAAAGTTTGTTTCTGATACATGCCTTGCGGGTAGCATGGGGTTGGTACAAGTGCTGATACTAATGATGACATTGCAGTGGCTAGCATAAAACCTTGGATGGTGCGGGTTTCTGCTTCTATACTCACAAATCCTCGCAATAAGTAGTAAATCAGGCTCTCGTGGCTGCCCGGAACTTCAGCCACTAGGAGTACGACTAAGAATCAGTCCCTTAGTGTGCAACATACTGTCTCCTAATCATATGTACACTGCATCTTTTAGGAATAACGAATCAGCAACAGGTCTTATAAGAAGGCTCCTAACATTCCCTAGGTGAAAACAGGGGGTGACTAGTCAGGCGCACACGTGTCACGGTCAGCGACTGCGACTTTATACTAGGGATGTGCGCCGACCCTCGTGTTTTAGTTTTGGTTTTGTAGCTCCTTCAAGGTTTTGGATCTGGATTTGGTTATGCAAAACAGCCTCAAGTGTTTTGGTTCTGGTTTTGATTTTGGATCTGGATTTTTAAAATAAAAAATAGATAAAAAGTTTTAAAAACAGATAAAATCATGTAATTTAAAATTCGGATTTAAAATCCGAATTCCGAACCACAAAAAGATCAGAACCGCGACCCGGATTTCCTCAGGAGATTAGAACCATGACTCGGATTTACCCAGATTCACAACATTCGGGTGGATTCGGATTTCAGGAGAACCGAACCGCACATCTCTACTTTATACTAGGGATGTGCACTGACCCCCTAGTTTTTGATTTGGTTTTGGATCTGTATCTCCTTCGTGTTTTGGATCTGGATTTGGTTTTGACAAAAACGCCCTTGCATGTTTTAATTTTAGTTTTGGTTTTGAATCTCTATTTTTTTTTTAAAAATCATAAAAACAGCTAAAATCACATAATTTGGGCCTGTTTTTGTTCCTACAGTATTATTAACCTCAATAACATTTATTTCCAGTCATTTTTGACCACCTCACAGCTCACAATATTGATTTCATCTAGTTTAGGCCAAAAGGTTGCATTCAGCTAGCTGGCTGACTAAGCTAAATTACAGCAGTGGGTGGCACTAACATGTGGCAGTTCAGCTTCCAATATGGCACAGAGTGGCACTGCAGTGGTAGACAGGATGGCAGTTTAATAAACTATACAACCCTTAGGAAGTTTAAAAACGAAGAATGTTTTCATTAATCAAAAACTAGGTCAGAGACCCAAGGGACTTGGAATACGTTTATGGGCTGAAGACAGGGAAAGGACGAAAGGATTGATTCATTTTTAATTTATTATTATTTTTAATGTTTTGATTCTTAATTTTGATTCTGTGGATCAATGTAGGATCAAGTTCTTCAGTTCCTAAAAGACAGGTTTTTTAATTTTTATACATCTAATAGAAATGAGGTGGCCTTGCTTGTGGAGGTGCTGCTAGAACATACTGTAAACAGAAATGTACTCCCGGGAGATTGTTAGGGATAATGGAACCAAGACTTGCTGTTTACATCAGAGAAAAGCAGCCTATGGTTCTCCGGCTGAACTAAAACTCCCAGCATCTGTGATGTTTGCTGGGCCTACTGGAAGTTATTTGTCAACAACAGCTGGCGTGCTTCAGGTCACCTTGGCCTGCTTTACACACTGTATGTACCATATAAATATGTATTTATGTGACCAATATACACTAATTTTTGTATTAAATGTATTTGCACTTTATTGCACACATTAAAATTAAAAATGTCAGGCAGCAATGCCCCAATCAGCACATAATTTAAAGAAAAGAGGTGCAAGATGGAATTGTCCTTGGGCCCTCTCACCCACCCTTATGTTGCATACATGAAACAGGACATTCACAGTTTAACAAACCTATCACTTCAGCGACACTTTTGGCTGAAATGATTGGCTTGTTTGGGCCCCCACAAAACAAGCTGCCAATGAGCAGTGGACATTGGTGGCAATGATCTCTACATACACAAACTGGCTTTACAACATAGGTTAGATCAGATGCCATCATCATCATCACCATCACCATCAGTGTGTACAACCTCTTCTTCACACAATATTAATTCGTCCCCGCTGGAATCCACCATTACAGGTGCCTCTGTATTTTTTTTTATTAATTGCTGGTAAAGGTCTACCTCGTGGAATTTGCAATTTATTTTGATGAACATCATCTTTTCTACATTTTGGGGAAGTAACCTCCAATGACGATCACTGACAAGGTTCCCGGCTGCGCTGACAACACTTTCAGAGTACACACTGGAGGGTGGGCAACTTAATTAAAGCAAAGCCAGTTTTTGTAAGGGCCTCCAAATTGCCTCTTTTTCCTGCCAGTAGTGAAACGGACTGTCTGACATGCCTATTTGGATGCTATACCTAAAATAACCATCAACCATTCTCTGAATGGTGACCATATCAGACAAAGTCATGGTAGACATGTCCCTAATTGTAGGCAGTTCTTTCAGACCCAACCAGATGTCATTAGGTTTTGCTGACTGATCTGCATCACCAGCAGTGGGTCTCTTAGGAAAATGTATTTTATATCCTGGCAGCAGCAGAAACTGAAGGAGATGCTGCCATGTCACGTGCCACTTGAACTGACAACTTTTTCACCAACAGCTCTTTGCATCTCTTCAGATTTGTGTCCATCGGGAAGAAAGACACAACATATGACTTAAACCTAGGATCAAGTATGGTCGCCAAGATATAGTGATCTGATTTCAAGAGATTGATGACCCTTGGATCCTGGCAAATTGAGTGAAGGGCTTGATCTACAAGTTGCTCCATTTCAGCTCCTCCTTCGGTTCCTCCAGCTGCTTTTGCAAAAGTCTGTGGAATGACCTGACTCAAGCTGGCAGTGTCTGAACTAACTTCACATGTGGCAAGTTCAAAGGGTTTGAGAACCTTGCACAACACGGAAATTATTCTCCACTGCGCTTGACTAAGGTACATTCCCGATCCTTTCCCTATGTCATAGGCCGTTGTGTAGCCTTGGATGGGCTTTTGCTGCTCTTCCATCTCCTGAAGCATATAGAGGGTAGAATTCCACCTAGTTACTAACTCTTGCTTCTGCTTATGGTAGGGCAAATTCTACAGTACTTGCTGGTGCTGCAATCTTCGACATGCAGTTGCTGAATGTCAAAAATGTCTCAAAACTTTTCAGGCCACCGAGAGCATCTCCTGCATGTCCCTGTCATTTTTAAAAAAAATTTGCACCACCAATTAATTGTGTGAGGAAAACATGAGATGCATTCGAATTCGCCCAGATGTAATGCTCTCACAATATTGGTGGCATTGTCAGAGATCACAAATCCTGAGGAGAGTCCAAGCTGGGCAAGCCATTTTTTGTAATGATTTCCCTGAGTTTTTCTAAGAGGTTCTCAGCGGTATGCCTCTTATTGAAACTGGTGATACACAGAATAGACTAATTCTGAATGAGCTGGCATTTGTTAGATGCTGCTGCTGTTTGCACAGTTGGAGGCAATACACCTACCAAGTGGGCTGTCACTGTCATATAATCTTTAGTTTGCCCTGTCCCACTTGTCCACATATCTGTGGTTAAGTGGACAGTGAGTATAATGACATTTCGGAGGACACTAATAAGGTTTTTTTATATGTCCTTGTACAGACAGGGAATTGCTGTTCTTGTGAAGTGGAATCTAGAAGAGACATGGTAGCGGGGACACAGGACCTAATACCAGTATAGTTGTTATGGCGTTAGTAATCCGCTGTGCAACTGGGCAACTGCTGTCATACTTGTTCCCCCTTGCAAATTATTGTTTGACAGTCAATTGTTTTGTTAAACTACTAAAAGTATGCTTCTTCCTGGTCCCCTTCTGGGATGAAGATCCACTCAGAGTAGCAGCAGCAGCACAAGGATTCTTCTGAGGAATCACGGAGGACCATTGCGTAAATTCATCTGCAGCCACACATATGCTTGTGCCAGCCACTCAGGGCTCTGCTGCACGGTTCCGCAGTTACAGCTGCTGCCAGGGAGGAGTGGTACGGGGAGTTGTGGGTGAGGGGGAGCATCAGGACTGTGCACCAGTTTGAGGCTAAAGCTGCCGCCAGGGAGGAGTGAAACAAAGAGTTGTGGGTGAGGGGGCAATGGACATGTCTCACTGACATAAGAAGCTGCTGAGGAGCAGTGACACCAATGAGTAGGGACAGGCTATAGATAGATGGAGGCAGCAGCTGATGAGTTGACATGGAGCTCTACACTAGTATATGGTGGCTTCTCAGGTGCCGGGAAGAGGTACCATGTATTGGACGGCCGTGACAGTACACTCTGGGTACATAGTTACTGCCCTAAATGGGGTGAATATATTGTGGGCAATGGAGGAGGTGCCTCTTTGCTGGCATCCAGCGGCAGGTGCCTACATTGTCTCCCATAGTTCAGCCCCTGCAGCAGGACTACAGTACTTCTGATCATGATTGAGGATGTTGATGATGCAGGTGTTGGTGATGGAGATTGCAGGCGCTTGGATCTAACTGAGAGAAGGGAGCAGCTAGGTGACATTGGACTGATTGTTACGTTTTTAGCCAAAGTTTTTGAATTTTGCAAACACTTTGGAATTTGATGAATGCGGTGCAAGTGACGTAACAGGGAGAAGGTTCCTAGATGGTTAAAGTCCTTACCTCTACTCACTCTTGCTTTGCAAATGTTACAGATGGCTTGACAATTGTTGTCCAGATTTGGGTGGAAGTAATTCCGCACATGAGAAATGGATTTTTTTTGTCTTTTGCCCTGGCATGACAATGGGCTTTTTCATACCATGGGCAACAACTGTTGCCTGATTTACATAAACAACATCCTCGACATCAACATTCTCATCATCAATATCCTTATTAGCGCTAACAACAGAAATATCCTCCTCATCCACCTGGTGCACTTCCACAGCAGAATCCTTGATTTCTACATCAGCATGTTGACTTGTGCTGCTCATCCCCACATTTGCAGAGGGCACACAAATGGTGGAAGGAGGATTCTCTTCAAGTACTGTATTGGAAAAGTCAGGCTCACACATGGCAACCGCGGACACACTTCTCAGGGATCTGTGACTTTTCTGAGCACACAGTTGGTTCATGTGCCCTAGCAATTTTCATTTTTTTGACACTTCTACAGGAAGAAGGGCTTGCATCATTATAAGAATCAGAACCACCAGTCATAAATAAAGGCCAAGATCTTATCCTTTCCTTGCCACTTTGTGTAGTAAATGGCATATTGACATTTTCTGTTTATATGCAGCTAACTTAGCTTTTATTTATTTTTTTCTTTAACACTATAAAAATTGCTTGTTTGATTTTACATGCCCTGACTTAAGGCCTTGGGCATTGGCCTTTGTAGATGACATTGACGGTCTTGGATCATCACCATGACTGCTGGCAGCAGCTGCAGAACTAGTATGTGGTTCCTGCTTTCCTCTCATTTGATCGTCATCCATATCAACAAATTTACAATGCGGTCTGATCGGCAGTGTCACCAAACAATAATATTTTTTTACACTGGGAAATTTAATTCCTGGATGCAGCCCCTTGATGAACAACACAGCACCCCTTTATAGACAACAAAGCACCCCTGCGGAGTGCAGACTGACCACCTGCAGAGTCACAAATGCATGGATGGAAAACAGTGGTCTGGCCAGCAGTGTCACCGAACAATAATAGCATAGCTACTAGCTAGCACACACACAAAAAATATCAAAAAATATCTTTTTTTTTATTTTTTGAGGAATGCTAATTATTATTAATTTTAACTTTTATTTTTTTAACACTGGGGAAGAGCACCCCTGGATTGACAGAGCACCCCCTGGACATCACAGCACCCCTTTATGAACTGCAGCCCTATTGCTTTGATGGACAGGACAACACAGCAGCACCACTTTATGGACAACACAGCAGCAACCCTTTATGTACTGCAGCCCCAGCCCCTTGATTGACAGGACAACAGTGACACAGCAGAAGCCCTTTATTTACTGATTACTGAAGACCCCCTTTATGCACTGCAGCCCCAGCCCCTTTGTGGACAACACAGCAGCAGCCCTTTATGTACTGCAGTCCCAGCCCCTTAATTGACAGGACAACAGTGACACAGTAGCACCCTTTTATGTACTGATTACTGAAGCCCCCCTTTATGTACTGCAGCCCAGCTCATTTATGGACAACACAGCAGCAGCCTGCAGTCCCAGCCCCTGACAGGACAATACAGTGACACAGCAGCATGTGCACAGACAGAGCAGCACATCTGTTCTGTACACTCTCCACAACCATAGTGAAAAATGGTGCAGATCACGGGACCTTTATACTATCCAAAACCCGCGAGAATCCGACAGCAGGAGGATGATGCGTTTTGCCTCGTTTCGGATTCGAGTCAGGTGGGAGAAACCCTAGCCGGACTTGGGTCTCAGATACACGAAGTTCGGGTGGGTCTGGTTCCCAATAACTTTAAGTTATTGCAAACCCAGGCCCCATATATATATTTCCAGGACATTAGTCTTCATTATAAGAACGCCCACCCCACAGTTTATTAGGTGGATCACACCAGGACAATAGACCTTGTCATAAGAACATCCACCCTTAAGTTTAAGTTTAATAGGTGGATTACACCCTGATTAACATTCACCATTTATCTTTATTTATATACGTCCCAGTGTAAGAAAACCATAATCAATAATATTATTAACATCTAGTCGTTTATCAAATCACAGTTTATCTCGTAGCGCTAGCACTTCTACTTTTGTTTATCATTTATCCATATGAGGTTGGGATACCTCCTTTGTGTCTAGCAGCTAGAGTTAAAAATACAATCCTATAGCGCGAACCACTAAAAAGCACAATGTTCAATGGTGCAACTGATGTGCTGCTGATGGTGCACCTTAATACACACTACAGCCAATAAGTGTCTCTGTAAGAATCCTATTGGCTGCATAGGATTCAAGAAGGTGCACTTGTACTGTATAAAAAGGTCACAGTCACTGCTACACTAGCATCCACTTCTAAATCAGGCCCTATGTTAGGACATTCCATTACAGCCAAGTCATGCCCATTTATTGTAGTCGTATTGGAGATGTAACCAGGGGTGCTGACAGGGGGGGGGGTCGGGTACTAATTACCCGGGTTTGCTGGAGGGGCTGGCTGGGGCTCGGGTGTGGTGCTGCTACCACTCTCTTTTACCTCACAGCAGTCCAGCACAAGCTGCTGTGTGCTGGGCTGCAGTGGGAGACTGCTTACAGCTGCTGAGAAGCAGCAGCCGCAGCAGTCTCGCTGTAAAAAATATTTTTTTCATTTTTTAATCCGAAGGGGGTGTGGCCATGCATCCAATGTTTAAGCCACACCCCCTCCCCTGGACCGGCATTGGCTCTCAATGCCCCTGTGACTCTGCATTGCTGTAGTGGCATACACTTTGTTCTAGAGCATGTACATGGCAAAAATGAGCAAAATACGCAAACTGAGCATCTACTGTACCCCTGAATGAGTGGCAACAACTGTCTTTTCCACTTTTAAAACAAAATTTCTCAAGAAATCGAGTGTCCCCTCCTTCAAAACATCATTCCAGGTATGTTCAAAGCTAATAAATTAAGATTTAACAAGAAAATCCCTGTATTACCCTCATCAATATGAGTTCCTGCTATTGACACATGGAGCAGATTAATAGGAAGGGAATTGAAGCCCCAGAAAGAATAAATAACTCCAAGAATCATTTCACTAATAAAGAACTCAGGGCCCTTGAGAATTCCTGGGACACAAACACTTAGCAATTAAATGAGTGGAGGAATTGCCGTGATAGGGCTGACAATTATTCTTCAGTAGCTGAACTGCCGCAGTCTGGGAGAACCAGCTTTTTAGCTATTAAAACTATCAGCCATTTCCTTCATTGAACCAAAGCAAAGTTCTGTCCAGATCTGTGTGATCTCTGTCCGTAAAACCAAATGAGGAATCGGGCCTCAGAAAAAAAGTGAGAGAAGAATAATGATTTACCTACATCCATCTAGAGACATTTTACTTCAGGAAGATTAATTGACACGGTGTGTGGTTAGAAAAGCAGAGAGTAAGTACACCAGTGTTCTAAATAAAGGGAATAGCTGCAACGCCCTGCAAATCATTACACATAATAATAATCTAAGGCGTCTTCTCTTTTATATCTTAGTGTTGCTTTATTACATATAAGTGGGCATATCTGTGGAAAATACAGTTTACGTCTTTTAATAAGAATTATAATTTACATGCATTTTTTTCCTGCTCACCTTGAGAACTGGTCTATAGGCATAACCAGGTATTGCCAATTTTTCGCAAGTCCTCTATATTATTGTATTGCAAATTAAATACTACAGTATAAATAAACTTCAAATTGTTGACAAGGCCAGCATTAAGGAGGTCTTTGCTCATTAAATTATAATGGGATTAAAGCAGGGTAGCTGAACAATTGAATGAGAGTGAGGTAGGCATACTTGCCTACCCTCCCGATTTGGTCGGGAGCCTCCCGAAAATCGGGTGCCGCTCCCGACCTCCCGGGAAGGCAGGCAATCCTCCCGGCCCCGGCGATGTGCCCGCACCCCCCCGCACTTTTAGGCAAAAACACCGGCAGCAGGGGGGCCGGTGACGCGATTCGCGCTGAATCGCGTCATCGTGGCTCCGCCCCCGGCTGCACAATGCCATTAATCACGGCATTGTGCAGAGGGGGCGGAGCCACGATGACGCGATCGCGCTGTCACGCCCCATGCTCTGCCCCCAACAACACGTCAGGTGCCGGGCCCCGCCCCCTTTTGCCACGTCACGCCCACAGCCCTGTAAGCCCGACAGCTCCATCCCGGAAGGAGGGAGCTAAAAGTCGGCAAGCCTGGAGGTAGGTTAAACCCCATAGTCCCTTTCTTGTGTGTTCAGCCAGCTTGTGTGTGAAGGGTTAAATATGTGTTTTGTGTATAAAAGTTATTCAGTTTGGCAGGTAGTGGGTTTGTTTTGATTGACAGGTGTGAGTGGGCGGGGTTATAAACTAGATTATATAGGTGACCTCCCTCCCGCCATCCATATTGTTAATATAGTTGTGGTTTGGGTTACGAGTTTGTGTGTGAGTGTGCGTGGCAGTGTGAAACGGCTCAGGTGAAGTAGTGATCGTGTAAAGTTTTGGGTGTGCCCTCCCTTAGTTTGGAGATGTTGACGGCCCTGGATGGGCACAAGAACACTGTCCTACTGGACACGTACACCATAAGGGGATTCTAAGGGAGGGCGAATGTTTGTATGTTTGCAGGATACAGATGTGTCCTTTCTCATCATTGCTGCAGTCACGCCAAACAGCACCTCTTAGCACACCAGGTCCTGTGCTACTCTGCTAGCCCTCGCTGGGTGTTTTTATTGCAGAAAATGCGTCCTAGTCGCATTGCAATGCAACTAGGATGCACCAGGACACTGTGTTGGTGAATTTGATATGCGACACTTGTATATACTGTACATGTCCTACTAAGTCTCTGAGGAGTCTATTTACTAAGGGGTCTATTTACTAAGCAGTGTTAGGCGACAGAATGAAAAGTGATAAGATGCCAGCCAATCAGCTCCTAACTGCCATCTCACAGGCTATTTTTGAAAAATTACAGTTGGGAGCTGATTGGCTGGCATCTTATCACTTTTCACTCTGTCTCCTAACACTGCTTAGTAAATAGACCCCTGAGTTTTGGATGGAGATAAAGTGAATGAAGATAAAGGCCTTCATTCAGAGGCGGCCGTACGGTCTACGACCGCACGGCCGCCTCGATGTTTGTCAAGTGTGCATGTGCACGAGGGAGCCGGCTCCTTCATGCGCATGCGTGAGACCCGCTACGACTGACAGCGCCGGTCGTAGCGGGTCTCTTTCCAAAGGGGGCGAGCTGTCAAAGTTGATTGACAGCTCGCCCCGTTTGGAAGGCGGGCCGGGGGGGTGGCAGCCCAAATGGAGGCGTTCCCATGGGAACGCCTACCGTTTAGTGGAGAGCTCTCCGGGGCTTACGACAAGTGAGTCCCTACCCTAGGGTCTCGTCGTAAGCCCCGATGGTCGCGATGGTCTCTGACCATCGCGACCATCACCCTAGCGGTCGTTAGAGCTGTGGGTGTAAACCCACAGCCTAACGACCGAAAAAGAGGCGGGCGGTCTGGATGCAAGCAGCCGCCCAGTTTCTGAGCAACCGCTTGCATCCTCCGACCGCCTCTGAATGAGGCCCAAAGTCCCTACCAATCAGCTCCTAACTGCCATGTCACAGGCTGTGTTTGAAAAATTACAGTTATTAGCTGATTGGTTGTGACTGTATCTCCGTTAACTTTATCTCCATCCAAGGCTTAGTAAATAGACCCCTGTCTCTGTATACGAAGTACAAAGTGATATTATATTGCAGCTTGTTTACATGCCAAGTTCCATTGTGCTTCATATACAATATACAATATACAAGTGTCACATATCAAATTATTCAGTAAAGTCTCCTTGTGCGTCCTAGTTGCATCGCATTGTGACTAAAATGCATTTTCGGTGTATAGCGTATTGAAGCTAGATTAGGTAGAACGCCATTTGGATAAGTTGAAATACTGTAGATGTTTTTAATCTATTTCACTCTTAAAAAAAACCTGACCATTTATGAGCGGTTTTTAGAAAAAACAAATTGGCAGTTAAGTGGTTAAAAGGTACAGTATACAAACTTTTTTTTTACAAATTTATGCAAAAAACTAGACAGGTTGTATAATGTTTCATTGGCTATCCCTGATTCACTGAGTCTATGGGCCTGATTCTGGGTTGCTCACAGGCGCGGCCTCTTCTTTTGCTGTGTCTGCGTCTTTATTGTATGTTAATGCAGTGTCCAATTTCTTTAAAACGGCAGTGCAAATCCATATTGGTGCATACTTAGACATACTGCACAAATGCAGGCACCATCCGAACTTGCATCTAACCTATGGCAGGTGCAGTTTCTCCATCTGAGAATAGCATGCTGTGTGAGCGGTTGTGTGTATTTAGTTGCAGCCTCTGTTAGCAACAGGCCAACGTCTGCCAGGCCCTGCTACCTCCCAGGAATGTCCACTAAAATCCACACTCCCTGTGTCCAAATTCGTTCTGCGTATCCTTGCAGTAACAATCAGCTTGCGTGTGCAGTGCACCTCCAACGGGAGGTAGTTGAAATCCTGGGGGGATACCGGCACTGAGAATGCCAACGTCGGAATCCCAACACCAGTCAGAATCCTGGCACCAGCATCCCAACCGTAAATAGTGGGGTTAGGTTTAAGCACTAGGGGGAGGGTTAGGGATAGACACTAGGGGGGAGAATTAGGGTTAGGCACTATGCGGGGAGAGAGTTAGGGATAGGGGTTAGGGTTAGGCACAGGAAGGAAGGTTATGGTTAGGCACTGGGGGGTAGGGTTAGGTTTAGGCACTAGAGGGAGGGTTAGGGATAGACACTAGATGGGAGAATTAGGGCTAGGCACCATGGGGGGGAAGTTAGGGAGAGGGGTTAGGGTTAGGCACTGGGTGGAAGGTTATGGTTAGGCACTAGGAGGAGGGTTAGGGATAGACACTAGAGGGGGGAATTAGGGTTAGGCACTATGGGGGTGAAGTTAGGGATAGGGGTTAAGGTTAGGCACTATGGGGAGGGTTAGGGATAGGCACTAGAGGGGAGAATTAGGGTTAGGCAGTATGCAGGGGGAAAGTTAGGGATAGGGGTTAGGGTTAGGCACTGGAATGAAGGTTATGGTTAGGCACTGGGGGGGAGGGATAGGTTTAGGCACTGGGGGGGAGGTTAGGTCTAGGCAGTGGCAGGGAGGGTTAGGGGTAGGGAAAGGGTTAGGTTACTTACAAACAGGTGTCGGTACCCAAACTCTGTCAGGATGCCGGCATCAGGACTCTGACCACTGGGATTCAGAGCACATACACAACCCCCTCCAACGCATGGGCAGTACTTAAAATATTGGTCATTTGCATGTGACTCAGAAACAGGCCCTGTGAACTGTTACTTCTAATTTACAAGCAAATATTTCCTGTTCTTTGAGCGTAGCCACCTACAGTATATGCTTTCTGCATTCAGCAAACCAGCTAAGTTTTCCATATGAAACAAATGCACAAAAGATGACTCATTCTCAAACTTTCCTTTTAAAACCTAATTAAGAGATCCCTGAAATAATCAGTGTAAAACATTAGATTAGATGATAGACATTGGAGATAAAGAAACATTAATTATTTATTATAGTAATGTCTGTCAATGTAATTGTTTATGTCTTTGCATCACAGGATAACTTAAAAAGAAATAAACTCATACTGAGTTAAATTTAGACTTCGCGTTCAGATAAAAGTAAGTTTACATGGTGGCTCTCTTGATTTACAACCTGTAATCAAATGAAAAATTCCCTTTCATGATAATATGCATCATTGATCATTTTAATTCAGACAAGGTCACTATGATAATAGAATGATCCCTGGGTAGGGGTCAAGCGAAGCATCATTTGGTGAAACATTTAGGAACATGATTGAAGACCAGAATAGCTTCTTAAGCTTGAAGTTCATTATAAAGAAGTTATTACTTATTTATGAAGAATTTAAAATGCCAAGCAGCACACGGCCATTCTTTTATTGTAAGTTGAGTATCGTATAACTGTTTTATCCATTGTGGATTTTTTTATATGAGTCATTTTAAAATCTAGCTTCTTGTCCTATGAATTTATTGATTTTTATTTTTATTAATTTTTTTTAACATTTTAAATTAATAATAAACCCAATGTACTATGTGTGTGAAAGAAGTTCAAATAACAGATTATATTTTTCAGAATTTCATAAATAGATACTACACACTACATGGACAAAAGTATGTAGATACCCAAACATCACACCCATATGTGTCATTAAAAAACAATGACCATTAAGATGGCGTTGGTTTCTCCTTTGCTACTACTGTATAACAGCCTTCACTCCTCTGGGAAGGCTTTGCACTAGATCTTGAAACATGGCTGTGGGGAATTGCATCCAATCAAGAACAAGAGTATTACTGATATTAAGTGATAAATCCTGGCCAGTTGTGTCACTGGGGTTGGTGTCACCTTCTCTGTTAAAGTCTCCTTACGCATGTGATCACAAAAGAGGAGTGGCCTCGTATCTATGAAGCTACGTCACCGTTGAATTACGTTTTTGGGACATGGCCACATGCCACACCCCTGTTATCGTCATGCTGTGGGCAAGCCTAGTGCTCCAGGAGCTGCTGGGCAGGCTCCAGCCTCTCCAGACACAGTGTGGATGCGTACATCAGCCATCACTGCTGCAGCCCTGCTTGGTGACACCATCATAGGGTGTGACACTAAAATATGCAGAACAGCACTGCTATTTTGGTGTCATGAGGCGGCCCGCACTTCCCTAGTGATGGTACGGCTGGAACCCCCTTAGTGACGATGTGGCCCATACCTCCCTAGTGACGCCAGTGGGTCTGGCTCACAGCAGTGCAGTTCAACTCTAAGATGTTCAATGGGGTTAGTTTAGGGCTCTGTGTTGGCAAGTGAGACTCTTTCACACCAAACTTGGCAAATACCACTCCATCCAAGGTTTGACTGTGCATGGTGATGTGCAGCTGCTTGGCCATATAAACTTAGCCCATCAAGCTCCGGAGAAACAAATTATTGCGCAGACATTGTTTCTAGAAGCAGTTTGGAACTCAGTAGTGAGTTTAGCAATCAATTACAGACAATTTCAAAGAGGTATGTATTCCAGTATTCAGTTGTCCCATTCTGTGAGCTTGCGTGGCCACTTTGCGAATGAGCTGCTGCTGATCCTAGACATTTCCAGTTCACAATTACAGCATTTACAGTTGGCCAGGGCAGCACACGAAAGGCAGAAATTTGCTGGGCAGACTTGTTTGTAACACATATTGAGGACTAATTGTAATAGGTTCCGATCTTTAGCCGCCGTAGGGATTTATGCGAGTTTTAAAGTGGCAATCATTTTAAAGGCTAAACCAGCTAGGTTTATCCTTTAAAATGATTGCCACTTTAAAAATACAGGGAGACCTCGCATAAATCTCTGCAGCATCTAAAAATCGGAACCTATTACATTTAGCCCTAATTGTGGAAACTCATACAGTAAATCAATTCAAGAATGTACGTGAGATGCATATTGTTGTCCCTTCAAATAAAACCTATTTCTTTCCCCTTATACAATTGTAATCACATTTTAATTAAATCACTTAATTAAAATTTTCACCTACTTTTGTATAAATTAAGTGCCAGGGCCATTCATTATAAAGCTAACACAGGAGATCTCATGTATATCTTCTGCATATCTTTCAGTCCCGGTCTGGCCTGCTGTCCCCATACACTAGTATTCATGAAGCCTGAAAATACAAAATTTCTGGAGCTTTACTGCAGGAACCTTCATCATCTTCAGATGACATCTTTTCCTGCACCCCCATTCATTCCGGGAAGCAATCGGGAAGGCGACTGCCTATATACCGGCATCCAGCTTCCCGACTGTCTTATCTAGATGTAGACGCCTGCATTTCCCCGACGCCGGGAAACTGGCGCCCGGCATCACGATCGTAGTGATGCCGGGCGCCGCGAGCGGACAGCCGCGGGGGGGGGAGGGTTAGGTATAGGGCTCCCGGGGGGGACTTACGGTTAGGCACCCCCCCAGGAGGGTAGGGGTTAGGCTAGGGGGAGGGAGGGTTAGGGTTAGGCACCCCCGGGGGGGACTTAGGGTTAGGCATCCCCCCGGGGGACTTAGGTTTAGGTAGCGGGGAAGGGGGTGGTTAGGGTTAGGCACTTAGAGGGGGGATTAGGGTTAGGCACTTGGGGGGGAAGTTAGGGTTAGGCACCCCTAAGGAGGGTTAGGGGGGTTAGGTTAGTGGATACTTACCTATCCACGATCGGGATTTCCAGCGCTGTCGGGCTTCCGCTGCGTCGCACTCTGTTCCTGTCGGGCTGGGGCCGACGGTATTTCATACCCATTCCATTCATTCCCTATGGGAAGGACTCCCAGTTGCAAGGAGGGATCCTCTACCACTACTCGGCTACTTTTACCGGAAGTCGCGCATGCGTAAACCCAAGTCAGACTCGGCATGCTAAGACTAGTGGTGAAAGGAGTCGCAGGGACAGCTGATCTTCACATCAGCTGTCTCCACAACAAGGCAAAGTTGAATTGCTCCAGTGTTCTAATCGAATTAGAAGCTTAAATATCAAGGGCAACACAGCCCCAGATAACATAATGAATAGGCCCCTTTCTCAGGCAAAACATAACAAAGGCAGACTAGATGAATCTGTAGTCTTTTTCCTGACATCAAATTAAATTTTTCGTTCTTCTTGTAATAAATCTAATAATAATACAACTTTTGCTACTGGCTGTGCTGGTTCATCTCCAAAATACGAATAACGTGTAAATTGTTTAAACCCCTTAGTTCTGAAGGAGTTAATAATATATAACAATTTCATGCGACTAATTAAATTTGCAAGAAAAACAACCACGACAATCTGGAGTTTACCTTGGAAAAGAACTGTACATGGGTCCGATGAAGCTAGGAGTTCAGGGAACAAGTCGGATATGCCCTGCTGCTAATTGTGCTTACTGTGCAGGAAAGCACCACTTTATATATCTACTCAGGCACCATTTGTTTGTGTTCCATTTGCTAATGCATCTTTCACGTTCAGATTTAGCTTTCCTTGAGGCTTAAATCAACAGGCCACCACTAGAGCCTTTTTTCTGTGATTATTACAGAGCTGACTGAAAACATTGGCTATATACATGCAGTGATGTAAGAACACTTAGCTGTTCCCAAATGACTGACAGATCCAATGTCAGTAAATAATTCAGCAGCAGAGATCCTGTAGGCTCATGGCTGTTGAACAAGTGAGAACTTTATATCAAACTTACCCTGTGCCCTGGAGGTCGGGCTGCCCGCAGCATGAAACTGACGCTCACATAAGTGAACTGTTTAGGAGTGTTATGCGGCTTCATTTCTCTTTTATGAAAAGACTTAGCAAGCTGCAGAGAAACCCACAAACAAACAGATGTGAAATAGCCATGTTGCGCTCAAATGTGTTAATTAATTTAGCCATAACTTCAAAAAGTGTTTCTTTTTTTATTTTACAGTTACAGATCAGTGAACTTTTGGAAAGTTAATTCATCTTACTGGGCATCTTTTTTTAAGAACAAAAAGAAAGTCAGATTTCATCGGATTCAATGATGGAGGTGCAATATAAATCGGAATCGACTGTCCAATCAGGTTTAAATCACCATTTTTAGAATTATGTGGATTGTGAACAGGGTTTGTGCTGGTTATCATTTCAGGCCAGATAGTTTCTTCCATGAGATAAGTGAAGTTCATTAGTTCCGTTGGTAGAATATAGGCATAACAGAGGGAGACATTGTTACTTTAATAAGAAACATGTTAAAAAATAATCTTTACTGTATGCTTTGGCCAAGTCTAATAGAAGCAACCTAGGCTTTAACCATCCTGTTATGGAGGAGACTTTAGCAATTTCCTATTCAACATAGCTCACTAATACCCCTTTACACCGGAGCTAAAACCCAGGTTATTGCAGGGTTAACCCGGTTAGCTCCTTGGTGTAAAAGGGGAGAGGGTTGGATCTCTGGGTCGTGTGACCCGGCAATCCAGCCCAGATAACTTGCAGGGTTTAACACAGGAGTAACTCGTGAAACCCTGCAGTGTGAACGGCGCACTCCGGGTCACGATAACCTGGAGCGCACCACATGCCGGCCGATTAGTCCGGCTTCAGTGGTGCTTGGAGATGACATCTCCTCCAAGCGTCCACTTCAACACCAGAGAAGCTGGGTCTATGCAGACCCGACTCCAGTGTGAACGGCTCCGACTCGGGAATGTCCTGGGTCGGCGCCGGCTAAATTCCGGGTCTAATCCGGATTGGACCCTGTTCCAACACCTGGTCAGACCCGGATTTTAGGTGTAAAAGTGGTATCAACAAACAAACATAGTGACAAGTTTTACATTCATAAACAAATTGTGTGCCATGGACAAGATGGCCAATATACCAAACTATAACTATATTTTGGCAACCCAATTCTTATGGAGCACCATACCATCTAATGCTGATAAACTATGCCTTGATTTGAAGCGCAAGCCAGGGATCTGGCTGAGCATAATTAAATCTGTAGTGATTTTAAACTAGGCTCCCTTTAAGATTTTATTGGTTGCCCCTTTAATGATAGTCATTAACAGTTTCTTGACAGTTTTATTAGCTAATAAAGTAAGGGAGGGGGGGGGGCTTCTGTTTATTTGTAAGCAGCTGTCAGCTGGTAGATTCTCCATCTTTGTTTCGTGATATGCTGGACTCCATCAGGACTGCATTTTGAAAATATTCAGTCATAAAACTTTTTGGGATTCACATGCAGATCTAAGATATTTGGTATATTTGCTTTATGAGAGATATTATTTATTAAAACATACTTAACTTAAGCTTGCCTCACAAGTATTTGTGCTTAATTTTAAATACATGAAGAGGGTGTCTGCAGCAGGGTCGTAACTAGGGTAGTGCGGCCGGTGCCATCGCACAGGGCACCACAGGTCAGGGGGCGCTATTTGGGCCTGTAAATTTCTGTTTATTATCATTCTCACTTGTAGCTTCCTCTTATTTCATCCCCAGCATCTCCTGGCCTCCCCTATCACTTCCCTGGTCCTTCCCAATGAGGCCATTCCCCTTTTTGGGTGCATTAGGTCCCTTTGAAAAATGAGGGGGTGCCAATGCTCTTTCTGACACAGGGCACCAAAAAGTCTAGTTACGGCTCTGGTCTGCAATGCATCATTTGTAGATGATAAAAAAATAGAATTCAATCACTTATGGCATTTGCTAAAAGGACATTAAAAAATGTTTTAAACATCAAAGACTACAGGGTTTATGTATCAAGCAGTGAAAAGTGTGGAGAAGTGGACCAGTGGATAAATTGCCCATAGCAACCAATCAGCTCCTACCTATTATTTTATATACTGTACTTGATAAATGCTACTTTAAAGCTGATTGGTTGCTATTGGTAACTTCTCCTCTGGTCCACTTCTCCACACTTTTCACTGCTTGATACATAACCACTAAGAGTTTAATATAAAGAAGGAACCGTCTCTCTGCGTGTTCCCTGTGTGCAGTGCTTAAAGTGGTCCTAGAGAAGTGGTGGAAATCACCATCCCCCTTGGCGCTTTTTAAAAAAAGGGACAGTGCGTGCCATAGGTGCGTGCTGGGAACACGGGGCGTGGTCTCAAAAGAAAGGGGCATGGTCACATAATTCTATTCCCAATTCAAATTACACCACACAGTAGCACAATCTTGATTCACTCCTGATTCACATTACAACACATAGTAGTGTCCCTTATTCATGTATGACACACAGCAGTGCCCCTTTTACACAATGCCCACATTTGTGTCCCTTATGCACAATGCCCACAGTAGTAGTGGCCCTTATACAATGCCCACAGCAGTAGTGCCCCTTATGCAAATGTAATGCCCATTGTAGAGGTCCCCTGATGCAGTGCCCCAGTAGTGGTGCCCCTTATACAGTGCCCCGAGGAGTGATGCCCCTTATGCAATGCCCCCCATAGTGGTAGTTCCCCTTATGCAGTGCCCCCAATAGTGGTAGTGCCCCTTATGCAGTGACCCAGTAGTGGTAGTGCCCCTGATGCAGTGCCCTCAGTAGTGGTGTCCCTTATGCAGTGCCCCCAGTAGTTTTAGTGCCCCTAATGCAGTGCCCACAGTGATAGTGCCCCTTATTCAGTGCCCCCAAAAGTGGTGCCCCTTACGCAGTGCCCCCAGTAGTGGTGCCCCTTATGCAGTGCCCCAGTAGTGGTGCCCCTTATGCAATACCCCTAGTAGTGGTAGTACCCCTTATGCAGTGCCCACAGTGGTAGTGTCCCTTATTCAGTGACCACAGTAGTGGTGCCTGTGTAGTATATTGTCTTGTTTTACATTTTCAAAAATGATAAAATGTCATGTACGGAAAGATACTTTGGGTATACTTTAAATCTATTAATACATTTTAAGTATATAAAATAATTTTGAGAAACAAAATTATTTAATTTTTTAAATTATGTTTGTGCTGTAGGTTCCATTTATTCCTAGTTTATATTTCTTAGCCAGTATAAAGAGGACCTGGACAATACTATTTGAAACGATAATGTGCCTCTATCAGGGTCAAGCACATGATTTTGGTATGAGGGTTTCCAAATTCTCTCTACAAAATGTTTTCTCTGTGTACTAATGTAGAGTCCAGTGCTCTGTTTTGGTAGTAGATCAGTGCCATATGTAATATTTAAGTACATATGATGCAGATCTGCTCAAAAATGGAGATCCAGTGAGGAGGAGAGGAAGTGGTGCACCATACCACATGGTCATAATTCTCTCATTATGATAGGTGTGCACCCAGTATCTTCCTCTGGTCATTCCCAGGCAGTTGGTCATGCAAAGGCAAAGGAGAATGAGAATAAAAGTGGAATTGTGCTGTACTTTCTTGCCTTAATACTGTACATAAACCCCTCTGTATCCATGTAGTCTACCAATACTACTGTATGAATAATAAATATATAAATAATAATATAGTAAACATTACATGACAATCTCGTTGGGCGGTTTTCTCAGGTGACTGTACAACAGATGTGACGTGCTACATCTTTGCAGCCGATGCAGCAATTGTGCCCTCGCATCGCGGCATGTGACTTGCCGCACTTGCGTACGATCCAGTACTCCAGGCCGTGGTAGTGCTCACACCATACAAACCTATGGGGAGTTTGATATATTGAGTTGTTGACTATGGGCTGTGTTGTATCTAATGTTGTGGCAGTTGACCCCTATCTAAGAGCCGTATTCAGTTAGAAAAGCCGAGATCCGCAAAAAAGTGACTTTTCGCCTGTCGGAAACTTATCTCCGTATTCAGGGCCTAATTCAGAGCCACTCGTAAGCGGCTGCTCGTTCATTCCGAGCGATGTTTGCACAACTGCGCATGCGTACGGATCGTAATATGCATGCGCGAACCAGTCAGTACGGACGAAAATCGTTTGTTCGCTAAATAGCGAATGCCTGCTATTTTGAGTGACATGAGGAGGCGTATGTGTGTGGTAACAGGGGAAGGTGCTTGAAAACGGGGAGTGGAGATCAGAACGCAGGCGTGCTTAAAGGTCAAAACGGGCGTTTTATGGGTGTGCATAATTAATACAGCAGCGTCATTGACCACGTCACTGGGTTATTTTATAGTCAGAACTGCTCGCAAGATTGTGGTAGGAAAAACCAACCTCAAGAATAGCGAGCAGTTCATACGCTGGTCGATGTACTCGATTAATCTAATAAATAGCGGACATGACGTGGATGCGAGCGGCCAGGGGGCGTAGTTTTTAAAAAAACGACCGCAAGTTTTGGTCGCTCGTTCAAACCAAGAGGCGTGAACAGACCGAAAAGAGCGAACGGTTCATTTGAACAGCCACCCCTTTTTTCTGAACGAGCGAGCGCAAATAGCGTCCGGCTCTGAATCAGGCCCTCAGTTCCATCCGCTTTTCTCGTACGCGGAAAGTCAATGCAATGTAATAGGTGAAAAGGATTCACCTCTGAATAGCAGGAGAAAAGAAGTGCTAATATTTTATTTTGGGGTGCAAAGGTGGGGAAGCCACTCAGAACCCTTGGGACAACCCCAAAAGGACAACTGCGTAAAAAAATCCAGGAAAGAACTTAAGAACACCCCGAAAAATAACTTTGAATTTGGGGGCGAAAAAGCACAAAGTGGGTGGAAAAGTTCGTGAAATAAGGTTCTGGGGGTGATCTAAGAAGGGGTCAAGTGATTTTGGGATTGCAGGTGCTTTTATGAAGGAGGAATTTTACTTTTATTAAAACTATACTTTAGAGATATTAAAAGATGCTAGCACCCATTTTCAGGTACCCCAAATTTGCCAGGACTACTTATTTTCTCCAAAAAATACTGCTTTGTGCCATTCTTCACCACTTGTGCAAAGACGCTAATTAGAGGCAATTGTAACAACTTAAGTACCCCAAACAGTTTTATTAGGACTAATCGGGCACTGCTACATTGATCCCCAATGTTTCTGCATATTTTGGGGGGGTTCAGGCTGATTTCCCTAATTCTGACATCACTTTTTGCCTGTTCTGACTTCGCATGTCGCCGTTTTCGCTTCTTTTGGAATTGAATTGGGCGAATAGCGGGTACGCGCAAGCTAAGTTTCCGCGGGTAAAATACGCTAGGTAGGCGAAAAGTCTGGCATGTGAAACTTTATTGTGGGTGCGAAACTAATTGAATACCACCCTAAGCTTTAAATTATTGGTGATGGACTGGCAGTTGGCCCCCATCTAAGCCTTAAGCTGTTGGCAATGATCTGGCAGTTGGTCCCCATCTAAGCATTGAGTTGTTAGTGATGAGCTGGCACTTGGCCCCCATCTAATCCTTGAGCTGTTGGTGATGTGCTGGCAGTTGGCCCCCATCTAAGCCTTAAACTGTTGGTGATGGGCTGGCAGTTGGCCCCCATCTAAGCCTTGAGTTGTTGGCAATGGGCTGGTAGTTGGCCCGTATCTAAGCCTTGAGTTGTTGGTGATGGACTGGCAGTTGGCCTGTATCTACTGTAAGCCTTGAGTTGTTGGCAATGGGCTGGCAGTTGGCCCATATCTAAGCCTTGAGTTGTTGTTGGTGGGCTGGCATTTGGTCCACATATACACATTTTATTGGAGTATCTGACAAGATGCGTTACTGTGTGTAGGGCAGTTGTTTCATCACCACCTTTTCGATCCATTAAATAAATAACTAAATAAAGCTGACTCTTTTACCCACCAATTTGTCTCTGTGTTTTTATTGTAGATATATGTTTTTTCCTCTTTACACCAGATGTAGAAATCACAGTAGCTTGATATCAGCTGATAAGAAATTTAATAAAACCCCAAGCTCTCATGGAGTCCATACTGTATTCTGTTTTAAACAACGCTTACTGTCTGTCGTTGACGATGCATGCTCCCGCGGGTCGTTAACAATATCTCCAGTTGTTTGTATTTGCAGTACAATCTGGGGATATTGTTAGCGATGCCATGCTGTTGAATGCAGAATGGCCCCACTCCCCCCCTGCCGTCGTTCGTCATTGCCGGAATTGGCAAGTGTGTATGCACTTGCCGATGCCTGTACCCCCTCTGAGTCCAGCCTCTGACGATATTGTTGGGTACACACATTGTTTAGTGTGCACCCAGTTTTAGTGTTATTGATTGATTTACTGTAGCACCTGTAGCTGCACCTGTAAATTGCTAATATAAACCAGTTCCACAGAGCCCTTCTTGCCAGAGTATCAAGTCAATCTCAGGTGACTGTACCTGCTATATCCCAGTGTTTCCTGTGTGTTGCATCTCACTGATTTATGGACTTAGGGGGTCATTCAGACCCGCTCGGGAGTGTCAGGACGCTCGCATGTGGGTCGGTGTTCCCCACTGCACATGTGCACGACGGAGGGAGCCCCGTCGTGCGCATGCGCGAGACCCGGGGAGCGACGGGCTTTCCATCGCTCCGGGTCTCACACCAAAGGGGGCGTGCTGTCGATGTTGATTGACAGCATGCCCCCTTTGGTGGGCGTGCCGGGGGCATGCCTGCCAGACGGAGGCGTTCCCATGGGAACGCCTACCGTCTGAAGCCGGCCCCACTGACATCACTAGTTATGTCATTGGGAGTGATTTTGGCTCTGATAGAGCCAAAATCACTCCAGGGCTTGTGGGAGGGAGACCCTACCGCAGGGTCTCCGTTACAAGTCCGATGGTCGCGATGGTCAAGACCATCGCGACCATCTTTTTGGCCGCTCGCATATGCTGTGGGTGGTAACCCACAGCTATACGAGCGGCCAGGAGGCGGCTCCATTTTCATGGAGGAGGGCCCTGATTCAGAGCGAGCGCTCTGGTCAAAGCGTTCAGATCTGAATCAGGCCCTTAATGCTTCAATGATCAATTTGCTATACTCCAGTGTCTACCTGTTTATTAGCCTGCTTAAAAACTGCTTCACCTTGCACTAACCTATGTGTGTTCAATAAAACCTTCAGTTCACTTCAGTCTGCGATGCCTGCATGCTTTCAGAATTAGAAACACACATAGGGACACTTTACAGTATACTTGCCTACATCCTGGCTTCCTCCAGGAGGAAGCAGCCAGGTCGGTTTAGCAGGGGGGGCGGGACCTGTATCAAGGGGCGTGGCCAGGTACATTACCAGCTGTTCAGGGGTGGAGCTGGGGTCGGAGCCATGCAATCGCGTGGCTCCGCCCCCGCTACACAATGCCAATATTTCCGGCATTGCAGTGCAGGGGGCAGGGTTATGATGACACGATTCAGCACGAATTGCGTCTTCAGTCCCTCCGCAGCCGGGTTTGGTGCTACATTGCGGGGGGGGACTGGAGAAGTTGGGAGGCCTGCCTACTTTTCCGGGGGGCCGTGAGCAGCACTCTATTTTCAGGAGGCTCTCGGCCAAATCAGAAGAGTGGGCGTGTATGCTTTACAGTCAATTGTTTCATTTTGTGCATAATACTGCAAATACTGATTACCAGTTTCTTAAATTCGATTTTATATGTTGTATGAGTTCAATACGAAAAAAACATTCCATAATGTAATCTCCACTGCTTCGTTTTTTACTGTACCTTATGATTTGCTAGAAGTGCCATTTGCCAAACAACCCATGACCTTCGTACCACAACAAAGTTCATGCGAGCAAAACAATATATCGGGATGTTCCAGTCCCAGCGGCAGAGCCGGACCTAGCCAATTTGGTGCCCTAGGCAAAAATTTTGTCTGGTGCCCCCAACCGTGTGTATAAAGTGAGATTTCATGATGATGGCACTCGGAATAAATACACAGGCAGGCTGGATTACCAATGTTTCAATGCTGTATATGTGCTGCCCCTGACGAAAATGCAACACTTTAGGCATTGAAATGTTGGTAATCCAACATTATATACAGTCAGGTCAATAAATATTGGGACATTGACAGAATTTTCAGATTTTAGCCTCTATTCACCACCACAATGGTTTTGAAATGAAACAAACAAGATGTGCTTTAACTGCAGACTTTCAGATTTAATTTGAGGGTAATTACATCCAAATCGGGTGAACAGTGTAGGAATTACAACAGTTTCTATATGTGCCTCCCACTTTTTAAGGGGCCAAAAGTAATGGGACTATCAACTCAAAAGCTATTTCATGGACAGGTGTGGGCTATTCATTATCAATTAAGCAGGTAAAAGGTCTGGAGTTGATTCTAGGTGTGACATTTGCATTTGGAATCAGTTGCTGTCAACTCTAAATATGAGATCCAAAGAGCTGTCACTATCAGTGAAGCAAGCCATCATTAGGCTGAAAAATGAAAACAAACCCATCAGAGAGATTGCAAAAACATTAGGTGTGGCCAAATCAACTGTTCGGAACATTCTTAAAAAGAAAGAACGCACCGGAGAGCTCAGCAACACCAAAAGACCCGGAAGACCACGGAAAACAACTGTGGAGGATGACAAAATAATTATTTCCCTGGTGAAGAAAAACCCCTTCACAACAGTTGACCAAATCATGAACACTCTCCAGGAGGTAGATGTATATGTGTCAAAGTCAACAATCAAGAGAAGACTTCACAAGAGTGAATATAAAGGGTTCCCCACAAGATGCAAACCATTGGTGAGCCACAAAAACAGGAGGACCAGATTAGAGTTTGCCAAACAACATCTAAAAAAGCCATTACAGTTCTGGAACAACATCCTATTGACAGATGAGACAAAGATCAACTTGTACCAGAGTGATGGGAAGAGAAGGAAAGGAAAGGAACTGCTCATGATCCAAAACATACCACCTCATCAGTGAAGCATGGTGGTGGTAGTGTCATGGCATGGGCATGTATGGCTGCCAATGGAACTGGTTCCCTTGTATTTATTGATGATGTGACTGCTGACAAAAGCAGCAGAATGAATTCTGAAGTGTTTCGGGCAATATTATCTGCTCATATTCAGTCAAATGCTTCAGAACTCATTGGACAGCGCTTCACAGTGCAGATGGACAATGACCCGAAGCATACTGCAAAAGCAACCAAAGAGTTTTTTAAGGCTAAAAAGTGGAATGTTATGCAATGGCCAAGTCAATCCCCTGACCTGAATCCGATTGAGCATGCATTTCACTTGATGAAGACAAAACTGAAGGGAAAATGCCCCAAGAACAAGCAGGAACTGAAGACATTTGCAGTAGAGGCCTGGCAGAGCATCACCAGGGATGAAACCCAGCGTCTGGTGATGTCTATGCGTTCCAGACTTCAGGCTGTAATTGCCTGCAAAGGATTTGCAACAAAGTATTAAAAAGTGAAAGTTAGATTTAGGATTGCTTAGTTTGTCCCATTACTTTTGGCCCCTTAAAAAGTGGGAGGCACATATAGAAACCATTGTAATTCCTACACCGTTCACCTGATTTGGATGTAATTACCCTCAAATGAAATCTGAAAGTCTGCAGTTAAATCACATCTTGTTTGTTTCATTTCAAAGCCATTGTGGTGGTGGTTATAGAGGCCAAAATCTGAAAATTCTGTCAATGTCCCAATATTTATGGACCTGACTGTATATATATATATATATATATAATTATACACACACAGCCCCAGATTCACTGAGTCATATATATATATTGTGATAGAAGCACTGGAAAAGTTTGGAATGGCTTCTATGTGTGTCCCAGGTTCCTGTCCTATGTGTTTTGAAAACCCCAGGAGAAGTCTGTTTGACAAAACAGACTAGAAATGTCGGTTTTGGTGAAAAGCCGGAATGGGTCCTGGGGGTGTGGATGTGAGGAGAGGGAGGGCTCCATCCATAGGCCATAGGAAAGGTGTTGGGCCTTTCAGCCTGGTAGCAGGCTCATTAGGGCTTGCATCTGGAAATGGCTGATATAAGCTGGGTTTAGTTGTGGCTGAGTGTCTCACACCTGGGAGAGCAGGCCCGCAGGCTAGCTTACTCTGAGACACTGTTTGATACAAACCTGTAAGTACTGTGGACGTGAACTTGTTTTAGTGTTCTGATAGTGAGGAAACCTACTGTCTAGTTAGAGCCCAGTTGGGCTAGGATTTTGTTTGTTTTATTTTGTTTATATGTCTGGTACAATAAAGACTGGCTCCATCCAGCTTGCACGAGAACCCTGTGTCCTGTTTCTCCGGCTGCTGTGTGTGTAAAGAGGGAGTCCATCTACCCCAGGAGAGGGACCCCTAACCCGACTGTGTCACTATATATATATATATATATAATATACACACAGCCCCAGTTCCACTGAGTCAGCAGCACGGGCCAGCACCTCTCTCTGCACAGTATGTGCCCACCACGCCGCCTCTCCCCTCCTAGCCTGAGCTACAGTAGTTAACTTACCTAGAGGCTGGACTCAGTGGGAGTCGCCGGAACCATCTGCAGTCAGTGCCTGTTTGATTCTGCTGCTGCCTGGTGGTCTGATGGGCGGTGGGCTCGGTGGTGACCGGCGGTGACAAATATGTAGGCAGAGGCAGAGCCGTGATTTGTCCATCACAGCTCTGCTCTGCAAAGAACCATTGGAGGAGTGGCCGTGGCTGGGCATGCGCAGTATAGCCCTCTCGCGGCCAACTTCTTGCCTGGTCTCCGAGTCCTCCTGTAGATGCCAGAATGAGCTTCTATGCAGAAGCTCATTCTGAGTCTCTGACCTGCACTGTGCAGAGCCGTGGAATGCCCCTAGGCATTCCATTCGCCCCTAGACATTTGCTTAGAATGCCTATGCCTAGGGCCGGCTCTGAATCCCAGCATCAGAATCCCGACTGCCAGTATCCCGATGGTAAGTATTAGGGTTAAGGGGTGGGTTAGGATTAGGCACTGGGGGGGGGGTTAGGCTGCAGGCGGAAGGGTTAGGGTTAGGCTGTGGTGTGGGAGGGTTAGGGTTAGGCTGCAGGGTGGGAGTGTTGGGGTTAGGCTGTGGGAAAGGTGGGTTAGGAGGAGGGGTGGGGTTAAGACACTTACCATAGTGGGTCGGGATTCTGACTGTCAGGATGCAGCAGTAGGTATTCTGACCGCCGTTATCGTGACTGCCAAGAAACCTTACCCAACCCCATTATATCATGGGGTCATATCTCATGGGCCCGGTGAACACTGGTTGTATTTGAAGGCTACACAGATACAGATATGTGTTAACTCACCTATCGTCCATATGACATGTAGCTCGCCCAGCTAGTTGCATCTCATATGCCTGCACCTAGATGCATCGTGGTGTACTCAGTCACATTGTTGCATATTCCATTGTGGCATAGTGTATTTATTGAGATGCTGGAGAGTGTAATACTGGTTTATGTCCACCAGATGTTGCTTTTGACAAACGTCACTCCACATGCGTGAAATATCCAATGTAGTGAAATGATGCTTGCAGTACAAGAACTACTCTTAACCAATCAGTGCTAATGTACAGGAACCTACAGTATGTGGGGGACCTGTAATTCTTGGGCAGGTGGCTGTACTGTATATTGTATGTCCATATTGTACAGTACAGTCCTTGCATGTCCATGGGCAGGGGCATTGGGTGGGTAGTTCTGGCGATTTGTGAGCTCCGGGTGCTGAACCGGTAAGAGGGTGCTCTCTGAAGCTGGAGTCCGGCTCTGACAGATGTTTAATTGCTGACAGGCTGCCAGGTGCCAGCTCCAGGTGCGCTGCTTCCTGCTTCTGGTAGCCAGGGCTCACTGATCCCCTCCACCTCTGCCACAGTGTCACAGCTAGGCGCCCACACTGGATACTGCCAGTCCCATAGTACTGTATGACTGTCAGGATCCAGAGCGGACACCTAGCTGTGGCCCTATGGTAGAGCAGAGGAGGAGGGGATCAGTAAGAGTGGGACTCCCACTCCTGCCAGCCATCCAATGTCCTGGCAGTGGTGCAGAAGTCAGGTGATGATGTAGTGATGCCGCCATCAATGCTGCCTGATAACCCCATGCGATAGTACCTGGAGGAGCTGAAGTGTATAGGAGCAGAATAGGATGGGAAAGAGGTAACTTAACCCAGGGGTGAGAGGACAGAACAAGGCATGTGTAGCTGGTAGAGGGACAATACAAAACATAGAGGGCAGGACGAGGGGACTATACATTACATAAAGCGGAGGGCAAAGACAATAAAAGGCATAGAGGGGGGAGACAATACAACATATAGAGAAGGGGACACAATACAAGACAAAGGAGGGGCAACACGTTGGACAACACAGCTCTGATATGTAATGCAGCAGGGGGCGTGATACCTCCTGCTGCATTAACATATCAGCACAGACGGAATAGCGAAGCTGCTTGCGAGCTGCTTAGCTATTCTGTCTGAAGCTAAATCAGGCCCTAAGTACAGTACTTAAGATTTAGAATTAAATTGGAATATTTATAGGGCTGGAGTTAAAGAAAAAGGTGGCTGCAAAAGCATCCATGTGTCAGCTGCACAATCATATGACACCAGACACATACCGCATTCCAAGTTAGGGCCAGTACCACTTCCACTTGCTAGGTCCTCCCGCTAGGGTTGTGATGCTAGACTACCTCAGTCAGTACTCTGCAGCCACCACATTTGCGCCCACTGCGGGGCCTGGGGCAGAAAATGTTAAAGAGCTTAGGGGTCTATTTACTAAGCAGTGATAAGAGACAGAGTGAAAGTGATGTCTGTGATAAGGTGCCAGCCAATCAGCTCCCAACTGCCATCTCACAGGCTGTTTGAAAAATAACAGTTGGGAGCTGATTGGCTGGCACCTTATCACTTTCTTATCACTTTTCACTCTGTCTCCTAACACTGCTTAGTAAATAGACCCCTTATACTGATAAGGGGAGAAGCTGTGACTGGACCTGTGTGGGTGTGGTCAGAGCCACATGGTTGTGTACACATCCTACACTTTCAGCCCCACTGTCTCACTGAACACATAAAAATAGAAAAATTGCAGAATTTTGTAAAAAAGAGCAAGAAAAACCACCAACAAGCACAAGAACAAAACACCAGGGCCTGGCAGGTGGGAGAGCTCCAACTGCAGAAGAAAAATGAGGAAGTAAGCTCAACTCCCCAAACTAATTAATCTTCAGGCCCACCCCTAACCATCCTATTGGTTACCACCATGGCTCCTAACTTTTAAGCTTTTCCATACGTGCATACAGGAGGGGGGGTTCTGAGTACCCATAAACCCCCCCTTGCTGCTGATTAGTGGCGTAGCGCCATCGGTTCCAGTAAGTGTGGTGCGAACTGCAGTGAGTGCAGTCTGCACTAGACAGTAACAAACACACCGCCGCCAGCGCCGGGTAGTACACTCGGTGTGTTTGTTTTAGCACACAAAGAGAGTCAGACAGACTCTCATTGGCTGCTGCTCCCACGGAGGGAGCCGGGCTGGAGCTCACTTATGAGCTCTGTCTTTCAGCTCCCGCAGTGGGTGATGGGAGAGACGTCATGACGTCTCTCTCATAGTGCCGAGCTGGTGGACAGAGGAGCAGACGGCGGTCACAGTAGCGGGGATTCAGGTAAGTATATTGTGTGTGTCTTGTGTTATATATGTAAGGGTCACTGCATAGGGTGGACCACTACTGGGGCCACTGTGTAAGGGGCACAACTGGCGGAATTGCATAGGGAGACCACTACTGCGGGCACTGTATAAGGGGCACTACTGGGGGCACTGCTTAGGGGGACCACTACTGGGGGCACTGTATAGGGGGGACCACTACTTGGTGGCACTGTATAAGGGGCACTACTGGGGGCACTGCATAGGGGGACCACTACTTGGGGCACTGTATACGGGGCACTGCTTAGGGGGGACAACTACTGGGGGCACTGTATAAGGGGCACTACTGGGGGCACTGCATAGGGGGACCACTACTTGGGGCACTGTATACGGGGCACTGCTTAGGAGGGACAACTACTGGGGGCACTGTATAAGGGGCACTACTGTGAGCACTGCATAGTGGCACCACTACTGGGGGCACTACATAGAGGGAACTGTATATGGGGCACTACTGGAGGCACTGTATTTGGGGCACTACTGGGGGCACTGTATAAGAGGCACTACTGGGGGCACTGTATAAGGGGCCACTGTATGAGGGGCACCACTACAGGGGGCACTGTATAAGGGGCACTACTGGGGGCACTGTATAAGGGGGCACTGTATATGGGGCACTGCATAGGGGGACCACTACAGGGGGCACTATATAAGGGGCATTACTGGGGGGAGGGGGGTCTTTAATAAATCATGATGGCTGTATTTATTTGCCTGCTGCACTAATATTTTTTAGTGATAGAGGTGTGTGTTTCAGTGTGTGTGTACCCCATCATAGGCTGAGGGGCATATTTTGCTATAGTGGTCCTAAATCCTGTGTAAGCTGTTTATATAGTTCAGTAACCGAGGATTTGGAAACCCCCCTTTCAAAATCCTGCATTTGCCACTGCTTTCGGCTAAACACTCCAACCAAACACCAGTAACCAGACTAACATAACAAAAAACTATTGGGAATAATACAGTCCAAGCCATGTCGTTTATTTTCCTCAAGCCAATAAGGCCTTATGTCATTTTATTGGCTTTACTGTATTTTGCTAAAATTGTACTGATACCAGCCTAGGCAATGAGCATCATTACTTTTAGTACTTGATTGGGGGGGCTTTGTGATTTTATAAAAAATTCTGTACTTAGACATTGTGATACACTTAAAAAATATCTTGCTCCATCATACGCCTTTAACATACAATGCAGATTTAGCTGGCTTCTTCTGATACATGCTAAAATGAAGGGTTTTCTCATGCAATTTACACCTGCGCTGTTCTACCAAAATTGAGTCTAACGTAAAATCAGGCCCTGAGAGTCTGATTTCATAATACAACATGTTGGACAACCTGATTTACCAATCGGTCACTTTTTGGTCAGAATTGGCAGTCGTGAACCCCATATTTTTACACAATTATCTGCAAAATGGGAAATTGCCCCAGCTGATTGCTAATGTATAAGCCATATAAGGGTTGGTGTCAGATGGACTTTTTATGGCAGAGAAGCTGGAAAAACATCTAGGGGTAGATTTACTAAAGCTTATAAAAATTAACAGGGAAGGTGTTGCCCATAGCAACCAGTCAGACTGCAGCATACTTACCAACTCTCCCTAATTGTCTGGGAGACTCCCTGAAATAGTGGCAATCTCCCTGACTCCCTGAAGAGTCTAGCATTCTCCCTGATTGCACCTTAAGCCCTTTATGTAGCTGTTATATACTTGGAAAAAACAGAATTAAAATATTTATACATTCAAATGGGATCATTAATCCTATTTCCCTGCATTGGAAGGCATAATGATGTATCCGTGTGTTTTCATCAACAAGTACATCTTAAGATAACCGAGGTTCGGATAGAACAGAGGGCACATAAACCCCTAGGCAGGGATGCGTGGGGTTAATAAAGTTACAGGAGGTAGGGGAGTGTTAGTGTTTTATGGTCAGATTGACATTAGGTTATGATTGGCGGAGTGTTGTGTAAAGGGTGTGGTTAATAGGAGTGTGGGTAGGTCAGCAATGTTACACTGCCTCTTTGAAATCTGATCTGCCAGCTACACAGTCACAAGGTTGTAATACTATGGTCTTTGTTTTTGCTATTTTTCCCCCTTTTTCTTCTCATACATGTCTTTCCTGCCTTCATCTTTATCTCTTATTCCTCTTATTCTGATCTATTCTTTCCTGCTTTGCTGTTTCTTTATCCTATCCATTCCTCTCTACAGTATACCTTGCCCCTGGCACGCCCGTTTTTTCTCCCTGGATGATGCTGCAGATCTGGGTTTCATAGTACCCCCCCTTCCCTCCTCACTGTGTGAGCTATAACTGCCTGATCTATCCTTAGATGAGCTATTACTGCTTGAGCTATCTCTGTGTGAGCTATGTTTATGTGAGCTATTACAGCCCTGTACCCCTCACAGGACAGCAAGGCATGCTTGCTGCCATGGGTTTCCCATTGCCTTCATTTGTAATATAGCTCCAGCTGGTCACGCTGGTGCTGCCGCACTGGATTCTGGGTCTATTTCCGGACAGTTGGTGGCAGTGGGGGTGCCCTGACACCCCTACGGTCTCCGCAGTCTGGGAGTGTGGGGGTAAGACTTTGCACCTGCGGCATACGTCACACGGGCTCAGCAGTTAAAAATAAAGAAAAATGTGTGTGGCCTCTCCCTCCTTCTTTTCTTTTATACAAAGCAAAAACCATTAGCAGTGCATGCATATTCAGTAATAACAGGCTGAATTATACGCACAGTGTAAGGGCGCTATTAAGTTGGTCCTTTCGGGCATTAGGTATATGGTTATGAATGTGGTAGGTTATGTATCGATAAGCCAATAGTTTAATATATTAAAAAATGACTTTAGGTAGGCAGCAGTATTCATATCTGGTTGCAGGCAAGAAGCAGTTCTCCAGCGCTCATGTCAGCTGCAGCTCCTGGGCTAGGCTGTGGGAATATGTAATGTACAGGGCTGGGAGGTTCCCTCGCTGCTCCGTGTCAGGAGACGGCGGTCTTATGCTCGCTTGTTGTTTGTGTTATTGTGAGGGCTCATTTCATACATAACCCACGACTACAAGGCCGTGGCGTATCTCGTTTCTCGGCCATATGCCGTTTCCTCAGAAGCTTACCAGCCCGCCTCCGCACATCTTTTTATTTGGTCTATTCACAGCGGCTGGTCATTGTCAACAAACCAGTTTTTATTCATCTAGTCATACAAAACAATTTTATTAATCAATACTATTGGTAGAGCACTTATTTCATACATAAATGCAGTGCATTTTTTATACATGTTAAATGCGTTACAGCACATGTTATCATTATTGCCAGTTATTATTATTACCAGTTAGTTATATAGCGCACACATATTTTGCAGCGCTTTACAGAGAATATTTGGCCATTCACATCAGTCCCTGCACCAAGGGAGCTTACAATCTATGATCCCTACCACAGGCTCACACACATACACACTAGGATTAATTTATGTTTGGAGCCAATTAACCTACCAGTATGTTTTTGGAGTGTGGGAGGAAACCGGAGTATCCGGAGGAAACCCACGCAAGCACAGGGAGAACATACAAACTCCACACATGTAGGGCCGAAAGCCAGCATGTCAGAAACCACGGTGCCTTTGGCCTTTGTTCTGCGGTTCTTCTGCATGGTTCCTTATTAGATTATTGCGTTAAGTTTTTGTCATAAGACCTACATTTATTACAGCAAACATTCATGTTATAGTCATGCACATGGTTCACAATCGAAAATTATAAATCAGTACGCACAATGAAGTTATATAAAACATTCATGTTTAGTCATGCACATAGATAAGAAAATAAGTGCGGCAGAGAAGTGTGGATAAGGAAAATATGTATCATGGAGTATTCATCAGTTAATCGATCACAAATGTGTTCTTGCACACTATTACTAATATCACGCTATTACATACTTTCTATTTCATAAATGTACTAAATTACATTACATGGGTATCCCTAAGTTTCATAGAGTTTGGGAGTGTCTTGGGACCCTATGACCACGTAGGGACTTGAAGCGTGTGCCGCTCCCCCTCCCACCATGCGCTCAAGTTGGAGTCAGCTTGTGAATGGTATCTTGGGCTCATAGTCTAAAATCAAGTATTAGGAGCCTATCATCTCCTATTCTGTTATTCTTCACTTGTTTACTCTCTTTCTCTGTTATAAAATGTTTGGACCACCCTTTTGGTCATAAGTGTGCATGCATAGGAACACCACGTGTCTGTGCATCATTTTTCTTTTGCCCATATGATTTACCCTTATACTTTCTGTAGTTGAATTGTATTAATCCCTGTACAGTAATTTATGCTCTTTACATGTAGCCAGTGCTCATGCATGCATAGGACCACTTCGTTCTGGGATCATTTTTCTTTTGTCCGTATAATTTTCCCTTATACTTTCGGTAGTTTATTGCATTTTATTCACGTAGGGTTTTCTGGCCCTTTCCCTATAGCCGGCGTCTGCGGTTGGTTTTTCTTACCCATGAGTGGGTGCTTTTCCATACCGTTTTAATTTGAGAGCTTTGTCTAATACATTGTGAGGTCATGCATAAGGTACATTTATGCGATAACTGCTGGTGTGATTTCAATTATCCCCTCAGTGGTCCAGTTCATCCTCAGACTCAGTATCTGGCCTTTGGGAATATTTGTTTTATACTTTACATTTTGGTGTTGAAAATGTTTTATATGCCAAATATGGTTCATATGATTTAGGCGCGCCACAAATTTTTGCTTGGTAGTCTCATCCCTATTCCATTTGAGACCTATACATATATATTTATTTTATATACAGATACAGGTTCGAACCGAGTCCACCCCTACATGCAACGCTCTTCAAAATACACCATATCTTATACACGCACACCCCCCCCCCCCTTTTATTTTACAAATACAGGTTCATAGGATTTAGGTGAGCTACACAGCTTACATTGCATCTGATCCCCATTCATATATACCTAATCGTATATTTTTATATATAAATCTTACATAGGGAAACAGGTTTGACCCGAGTCCACCCCCCCCACATACAACGTTCTTCTAAGCACACCATATCTTATACACAGCCCTATGTAATAACGGGACACGCCCCTGGCTTGGGTTTCCCCGGGCCGTGGGTTGTGGTCTCCTAATGGCTTGGAGAAGCTCGGTCAGTGTTTATGCCGGGTTGTCTATATCGGGGAATACTACATCCCTGGATTCAGGAGCCATCGCTGCGCTGCTTGTGTCAGTGGGGGTGTTTTTGAGGCCCCTGCTGTCATAACAGTCGGGGGCTCTGTTTACAACAAGGGTTTGCATTGTTTGCTCCCCCAGCATCTGATATGTCGGCGTGCTGAGTCCACTAATTAAGCAGCTAGGTATGATTTGAGGCTGTGGTTCCTTGTGCTCGTTTGCTCTTTACACTGCTGCGCCTGCACATACGGTTCATTGCCTAATGCAAAGGACCCTGAATTTCGATACTGCCCATGTTTTTCTTTTGTTTCAGACATCGATGTGGCCGGATCCCCTCCTACCACCACCCCAGGGATCGATATTGTCGCTTCTGTGGTTGCCAGGAATGGAGTCATCAGTGCAGATGATACCCTGTTCAATTCTCAAGCCGCCATGGAGAGTTTTTGCATGTCGGTCCTTGGCTCCTCAGTCCTGTGATTGCCTATCAGACTGTGGCAGCATTGAGAGTCTTTCTGGCAGTCTCAGCTCGGCAGGAGATACAGGCTCTATGATGATGGAAGTCCTATGCCTATATTCATGTGGACTAATGATGTGTAATGTTTGTTGTGGACTTGAGTGCTCCGGCCAACTTGAAACCTTTCCGGTGGGGGTCTCGAGGGATTTTGCCCTATTTTTTGCCCTGCTTAGGACAACGTTTGGCTAATGCTATAGTTTAACTTCGTGTAAACAAATAACAAAAATATGAGAATGACATTACTAAGCAATATAAAAAGATCCAGCAGGTTTTTTGTAGGTTTTTACCTTGGGTCAAGTCCTCCTTCCCCCCCTTTCCCTCCCCCCCATCACCTCCCTCTGCAATATGTCATTATCACCATACTCATGTATGTTTCATGTATTGCAGGTGGTTTACAGGATTACAGCTCATTTTGTTTATCGGACACTTGTATATATTTTGGGCGGGTCAATCCCGCTTGGCTAGTATGGGTTGGGAGGCATTAGTGCCCTGTATATGGATGTCAGCGGAGGACTTTGGTTCTCGGTCTTGGCAATTCACCTGGGAGGGAATGATTTGTGCCGGCAGATGTCGCATTACTTGCGGCGCACTATTTGTCATGATTTGGGTGGGTTGCTTGGCTTTGGCCAGATGTCGTGATAATTTTGTCCGATATTGTGCTAGTATTTGATGTAGGTGCATGGTTGGGGGGGGTAGATTTGTGGAGCATCACCCTTTAATGGGGTACAAGATGCCTAGCAGGGACAAATTTCATTTATAGAGTGTTTTTTGTTTGGTGTGGGGAGGTTTTAGAGGGTAGGTTGTATGGTGGCGGGCATGTTCCATCATTGGGAACTTGTGTGGCGGGAAAGAATGGCAGTATCTATAAAGCGTCCACCTTGCTGCAGTATGAGCGGTGCGCCCCCTTCTATGTACTGGTTAGGCTGATTTTACCCAACTGGGGTCAGAGACACCTCTCGTCGGAGAGGGCTAAAATAGTGCATTGGGATGGGGCTGGATACCGTCTCACTTGCCAGAGAGGGATATCGGCCCTTGCAAGTTTTATATCACTATTACACTTGAATTGGGATTTGGCCCGTTCAGTGAGTGTTTTACATCCTTGCATAAGTCAAGTGTGGGGCGTCAGATTACTGGCCGTTCTTTCTTATGCCACCATACTCTGATTGTAAAATAAATAAAGCTGACCATATATTTTTGATCGCATATATACTTGGTCTGTCTCTTTATTTTATTTAAGCTTGGTTTAATAACTTTCTGGTTGCACGCATTATCTGCCGATAGGGAGTTTAATGAGCAACAATTTTTGCTTTGGGGCTCGTTTACATTTGGATGTAAGTCAACTTTATGGCACGCCTACAGTATAAGGATGAACAGTACATGTCCATTCATAGCGCGCTCGTAGGTGTTGCTTTCACAATCTCCCTGAAATGCTTTTTCAAAAGTAGGCAAGTATGGACTGTAGTTATCATTTTTCTATTGCATCCTAGAAAATGATAGACATAATCTGATTGGTTGCTATGGGAAACATCACCACTTGTCTGTTTTAGAAGCTTTAGTAAATCTACCTTAGTGTTAAAAGAGCTCAGTCACTCCTGTGCTGACACATTGCAGAGAAGGGAGGACACAGCATATTCAGAGTGTAATTGCTCCCTTGTGACAGGGAGGAGCGTTCCCATTATACTTCAGTGTGCCAGAACAGAAGCAATTGAGTTCTATTAATGCCGGCACTTTCTGGCTGGAAAAGCACAATTGTTAAAAGCTCCTTTCTAACACCGCTGTACCTGACAGTCAATACAAGTACATGGGAAATTGTGACATGACAATGAACTGGGGCTTTAATAAGAGAGGATGGACAGAACAACTTGTAATTAGTACAGCAAAAAAATTGTTCAGTGCCAGTCATGGTGTTTTAACAAGGACACCAGTTGGTATCACTTCTAATTGCCTGTGTTTTCTACACTATTTAGTTAATGGCGTTAATGGCAATTACAGAAAAAAAACATGTTTCCTGTCAGCGCACTGCCAGGGTACTTTTACTCCTATGTAGCTTATAGTGCTACTGACATACTGTACAGAAACAGACAACAAACAAATTAAAGCACCCAATGAGCCAAGAAATACACCTTGGTTTTACACCAATGTCCCTCATTGGTCCGCCATGTCCACATCAAGATGTTTGCTCCTGGGATCAGCTTTAGCAAACTGATAGCACCTCCATGTGTGTAGAAGCAGAACAATCTGTAGAAGGTACACTGTAAAGCTAGGTACACACTGGACGACTTTTAAAGCATGCAATGTTATCAACGATTTCCCTTGAACTCCCAGGCAAACGATCTTGTGCATGCACACTGCTCAATCTAACAAACGACCGAACAATATATTGTCGCTAGACCATTAACAATCATTAGATCATTTTCCAAAACACCTGACGACCATCTAAAAGATGTCTGCAAAATATAAATAATGGGCTGTACTATCTACAGGGTGCATAAAGCAGGTGCCATTTTAGCTCTGTGCAGTTCTGCTCTGTGACTAGTGTTGGCAAGAATGGTCGTGCTTTGAATGGTGGGTCCTTCAAACAGACGGCTTTCTATGAGACGCTCATCTCCAAAAGCCTTAGCTTGCCGTCTGTTGAGAAAACAAAGCATGGCCTAAATTTTGTGTTTGTGGCTGACGAGGCCTTTGCACTCTATGAACACATTATGAAGCCATATGTGAAAAGGGGGTTGATAAAGGAAAAGCACATTTACAAATACAGGCTTTCCAGGGCATGCCGGATTGTGGAGAGCGCATTTGGCATCCTTAGCAATCGCTTCTGCATCTTCCACACAGCCATCAACATGCATGTGGACAAGATAGACTGAGTCGTCTTGGCATGCTGTGTCCTGCATAATTTTCTAAGGCGGAAAACCATCCAGTAAAGGACAACAGGCACAACTATGCCAGATGACCCAGAACAGCCAGAAGACTTGGATCAGTGGTCATCTGTGGCAGCAACAGGGTTTTCTGAAATGGGCACTGTACGAGCAAAACAGGTCAGGGAGGAATACCTGACCTATTTTAATGGAGTGGGGGCAGTGCCAAGGTAGGAAGACTGCCTAAAATAAACTATAGAGGACAAATTTGAACTTTATTATGGATTGTTAAACATTTGGTATGGGGTGTTTGCACTGTGTTTCCACTTACCAAATCAATGTTGGTCATTTCCCCCAAATCTTCGGGATCTTCCTCAAGCTCAGGATCCATAATGCTCCGAGATGGGCGCTGAAGGGTCCTGGTACATTGTGAAGTGTAACAGCTCATATAATACCATAGTGTAGGATGGTAGATGTCACCTGCCCCCGCTCCCGATGATTTTGAAGCTTGACTTTTCTTGTGCTCTTTAAGGAACACCAAAATATAACAAACAAATATATTCTCCCAATGGTGCAAAACACGTGTCAAAAAAGTATGTGATGAAAGAGTCCTTACTCAAAAAATAGTTCTTTGATGAAAAGTTAAAATTCCCATTTCTTTCATTTTGAGCTAAGTTTTTCCTCTGTTGATACAGAGAATTTTCAAGTTTTCAATGACTCCACAATAACTTCCCCAACAATGATGCTAAGTCTGACCCCAGAAATCACGAGCCTGCCGCTTCTCTCACTGCAACCACACACAAGCACGTTGGGGAAGTTATTGTGGAGCAATTGAAAACTTGAAAATTCTCTGTATCAACAGAGGAAGAACTTAGCCCAAAATTAAAGAATTGGGAATTTCAACCTTTCATCAAAGAACTATTTTTCTGTGTAAGGAGTCTTTCATCACATACTTTTTTAGATTTTTTGACACAAGTGTTTTGTGCCATTGAAGAATCTATTTGATGGTAGATATTAGTCTTTATGAGGTTATTATGAAGAATCCTTCGTGTTCTCCTAAGGCTGCGTTACATTGGTTGCTCAGTCATTGTTATTGTTCTATTATAAGTTTAAGGAACACCGTCTGCAAATTCTGGATTTTTTTGCGGACCCAGTCGATGGAGGCTGCACTGTGGTGATTTTTGCTGTAATCATCTAATTCCTGGAGGGCAGTATTCTTTTTTTGCTTGTTGGAGTAGTCTTTCACCTTCACTCTCCACAGACACTCCTTCTCTCTATAAAGGTCGATAAATCATGTCCAGAAATCTCGGTCTTTTGGCCTGATTCAGAGCCGCTCGTAAGCGGCCGCTCGTTCGCTCCGAACGATGTTTGCCCAACTGCGCATGCGTACGGATCGTTATACGCATGCGCGAACCAGTCGGTGCAGTCGAAATTCATGTGCTCGCAAAATAGCGAATGCCTGATAATTTGAGTGATAGAAAGAGGCGTATGTGGGTGGCAACGGGGGAAGGTGCTTGAAAACAGGGAGTGGAGATCCAAACGCAGGCGTGCTTAAAGGTCAAAACGGGCGTTTTATGGGTGTGCATAATTAAAACAGCAGCGTCATTGACCACGTCACTGGGTTATTTTATAGTCAGAACTGCTCGCAAAATTGTGGTAGGAAAAACCAACCCCAAGAATAGCGAGTAGTTCATACCCTGGTCGATGTACTCGATTAATCTAATAAATAGCGGACATGACGCAAGTTTGGTTCGCTCGTTCAGACCTAGAGGCGTGAACAGACCGCAGAGAGCGAACGGTTGATTTGAATAGCCACCCCTATTTTCTGGACGAGCGAGCGCTAATTGCGTCCGGCTCTGAATCAGGCCCTTTGTCCATAGCCATATATACCAAAAAAAAAAAAACACAAATAATTTGTGCATATAGGAACTCATTGCAAAAAAACATTTGAAAACAATTATACACAGACTACTAATCACTAGCTAGCTACACCCAGTAAGGGGATGGCCAGATTTTGGAGACTTGGCGTGGCTCCCAATCAACGGAGGCCTTTAAAAGTAATTTTTTTTAATAAATATTTGAACTATTTGCAAAAGTTTGTATATATTTCGACTGATTTTAATGCTGCTTTTATATATTTTTACTGTTTTTAATGTTGTTGGAGTTGTTTTATTTTTTTAATGTTTTTTTTTATAAAGTTTAGATTTGTTATAAAGTTTTAATATGCATATAATTTAAAGTGCATTTTAATGTTTAGAGTGCCAAAAAACAAAACAAGATTCATTCACAAGGGTCATTGTCCTTTTTTTAAAAAAAGTTCATAAAAAAAGGTATTATAAATAAAAGAGGAGTGTCCTGTGCATGAATGAAACTTATTACATTACACCAGGTTCAATAGGGTGCAATATATACATATGCACATGTCTAGGTAACAGTGGTGTTTTACTATTGTTTTACTCAAAGTTGATTAGGGGTTCATGGGTGGACATACCATACCTGAGTAGGTGTCTTATTTATTTTCAAGAAACCCAACTGTAGGCTTTAGAAAGTCCGGAAAGCAACAAACAAACTGTGAAATTGAAAGGAAGAATGGGTGTAGTACAAAAAGGACATCACGGGGTATCCTAGGTGTACTGTATTCAGCAGGATCATTGGTGGTCAGTAACATAACATAACATAAGTTTGTATTAGGGGTGTGCACCGGACACTTTTCGTGTTTTGTGTTTTGGTTTTGGATCTGGATCTTTCTTCGTGTTTTGGATCTGGATTGGTTTTGCCAAAACCACCCTTCCGTGTTTTGGGTTCTGGGTTTTGTGTTTTGGATCTGTATTTTTTTTTAAAAAAGCATAAAAACAGCTAAAATCACAGAATTTGTAGGTTTTTCTGCTCCTATGCTATTATTAACCTCAATAACCTTAATTTCCACTCATTTCCAGTCTATTCTGAACACCTCACAATAGTGTTTTTATGTCCAAAAGGTTGCACCGAGGTAGCTGGATGACTATGCTAAGCGACACGAGTGGGCGGCACAAACACGTGACCCATCTAGGCGTGAAACTGCAGTGGCAGACAGGATGGCAGTTTGAAAAACTAGGCCCCAAACTGTACATAATGCAAAGAAAAAAAAGAGGTGCAAGATGGAATTGTCCTTGGGCCCTCCCACCCACCCTTATGTTGTATAAACAGGACATGCACACTTTAACAAACCAATCATTTCAGCGCCAGGGTCTGCCACACAACTGTGGCTGAAATGATTGGTTCGTTTGGGCCCCCACAAAACAAGCTGGCAATTAATGTGTCCCTGCACAAACTGGCTCTATGGAGGCAAGATGTCATCCTCATCCTCCTCATCCACCGATTCCTCACCCTCTTCAGTGTGTACATCCTCATCCTCACAAAGTATTAACTCGTCCCCACTTGAATCCACCACCACAGGTCCCTCTGTACCTTCTGGAGGCTGGTCTCCCTGGAAGAGCTGATAATTCATTTTGATGAACATCATCTTCTCCACATTCTGTGGAAGCAACCTCCTACGCCTTTCGCTGACAAGGTTCCCGGCTGCACTAAACACTCTTTCGGAGTACACACTGGAGGGGGGGCAACTCAGGTAAAATAGAGCCAGTTTGTACAGGGGCCTCCAAATTGCCTCTTTTTCCTGCCAGTACAGGTATGGACTGTCTGCCATGCCTACTTGGATGCTGTCACCGATGTAATCCTCCACCATTCTGTCAATGGTGACAGTATCATATGCAGTGACAGTAGACATGTCAGAAATTGTTGCCAGGTCCTTCAGTCCGGACCAGATGTCCAAACTTGGTCCTGCCTGCCCTGCATCACCGCCAGCGGGTTGCTTAGGATACCTAAGTTTTTTCCTGGCAGCCCCAGTTGCAGGAGAAAATGAAGAAGGAGCCGTTGACGTGTCACGTTCCGCTTCAGCTGACAGTGTGTTCACCAGCAGGTCTTTGCACCTCTGCAGGCTTGTGTCGGCCGGAAAGAGAGACACCACATAGGCTTTAAACCTAGGATCGAGCACGGTGGCCAAAACGTAGTGGTCTGATTTCAACAGATTGACCACCCTGGAATCCTGGCAAAGCGAATGAAGGGCTTCATCCACAAGTCCCACATGCCGAGCGGAATCGCTCCGTCTTAGCTCCTCCTTCACTTTCTCCAGCTGCTTCTGCAAAAGCCTGATGAGGGGAATGACCTGACTCAAGCTGGCAGTGTCTGAACTGACTTCACGTGTGGCAAGTTCGAAGGGCTGGAGAACCTTGCACAACACGGAAATCATTCTCCACTGCACTTGAGTCAGGTGCATACCCCCTCCTTTGCCTATGTCATAGGTGGATGTATAGGCTTGTATGGCCTTTTGCTGCTCCTCCATCCTCTGAAGCATATAGAGGGTTGAGTTCCACCGCGTCACAACCTCTTGCTTCAGGTGATGGCGGGGCAGGTTCAAGAGTGTTTGCTGGCGCTCCAGTCTTCGGCACGCAGTCGCTGAATGGCGAAAGTGGCCAGAAATTTTTCGGGCCACCCAAAGCGTCTCCTGCACGCCCCTGTCGCTTTTCAGAAAATTCTGCACCACCAAGTTTATTGTGTGAGCAAAACATGGGACGTGCTGGAATTTGCCCAGATGTAATGCCCGCACAATATTGGTGGCGCTGTCAGATATCACAAATCCCCAGGAGAGTCTAAGTGGGGTAAGCCACTGGGCGATGATTTCCCTCAGTTTCTCTAAGAGGTTGTCGGCGGTGTGCCTCTTACTGAAACCGGTGATACACAGCGTAGCCTGCCTTGTAACGAGCTGGCATTTCTGAGATGCTGCTACTGGTGACGCTGCTGCTGTTGCTGCGTAAGGTGATACATCTACCCAGTGGGCTGTCACAGTCATATAGTCCTTAGTCTGCCCTGTTCCACTTGTCCACATGTCCGTGGTTAAGTGGACATTGTGTACAACGGCATTTTTCAGGACACTGAGGACACTTTTTCTGACGTTTCTGTACAGTCTCGGTATCGCCTGCCTAGTGAAGTGGAATCTAGACGGGATTTGGAACCGGGGACACACTACCTCCATCAATTGTCTAAATCCCACTGCACTAATGGCGGATACCGGACGCACGTCTAACACCAACATAGCAGTCAAGGCCTCAGTTATACGTTTTGCTTCAGGATGACTGCTGTCGTACTTCATCCTCCTCGCTAAGGACTGTTGGAGGGTCAATTGTTTAGTAAAAGTAGTGGTGTTCCTACTTCCTCTCTGGGATGATGAACGACTCCCAGCAGCAGCAACAGCAGCAGCGGCAGCAGTAGGCGTAGCAATGCAGGATCCTCCAGAGGAATCCCGGATAGGAGAGTCAGTCATGCCAGTGACATGGCCTGCAGGACTACTTCCGATCCTGACTAAGGAGGAAATTGACGAGGAGGGAGTTGACGGTGTGGTTTGCAGGCGCTTGGATACAACAGGACAACGGGATTTAGGTGTCCCTGGACTGCTTACGGTCTTAGCCAAAGTTTCTGAACTTGACAGTAACTTTTTATGAACGCGCTGCAGGTGCCGTATAAGGGAGGATGTTCCTAGGTGGTTGACGTCCCTACCCCTACTTATTTCACCTTTACATATGGTACATATGGCAAGACAGTTGTTGTCCGGATTTGGATAGAAATATTGCCAGACCAAAGAGGTGGAATGTTTGGTCTTCTGCCCAGGCATGACCGTGATGGGCTTTTTCATCCCACGGACAACAACTGTCTCCCCCGGAGCCTGATTTAAACAAACCACATCACCATCAGAATCCTCCTCGCCAACTTCCTCCTCAGCGCCAGCTACACCAGTATCCTCATCCTGTTGTACTTCAACAGTGACATCTTCAATTTGCATATCAGCAAGTGGACTGTGGGTGCTCCTTTCAGCACTTGCAGGGGGCGTGCAAATGGTGGAAAGAGCCACCTCTTCCCGTCCAGTGCTGGGAAGGTCAGGCATCGCAACCACCACCACACTTGGACTCTCCTTGGGGATTTGTGATATCTTCTTAGAAAGCACAGTTCTTCGCTGTGCTTTTGCCAGCTTAACTCTTTTGATTTTTTTAGTGGGAGGAGGGCTTCCATCATCATGTGAAGCTGAACCACTAGTCATGAACATACTAGGGATCGACCTTAACCGTTCCTTGCCACTCCGTGTCGTAAATGGCATATTGGCAAGTTTACGTTTCTCTTCAGCTGATTTAAATGTCTTTTTCAAGGTCATTTTCCTGAACTTTGCCATTTGGGATTGTATGTGCCCTCTACTATGACATTGGGCATCGGCCTTGGCAGACGACGTTGATGGCATGTTATCGTCTATGTCATGACTAGTGGCAGCAGCTTCAGCACTAGGAGGAAGTGGTTCTTGATCTTTCTCTATTTTATTTTTATCGGAGAAAGTTTGGTCCTCCATTTATGTTATATCGATTTGATATATACGTGCGGCTAAACACAGAAAATAATTTTTTTTTTGGTTTGGACTGGAGTGTACTTTCAGGGGTTACAGCACCCTTTAACGGTCAAGCCAGCCGGCCCTTTACTTATGACACAGGCGCACGCTTGGCACTACTTTGTTGATGCACGTGCGGCTACTGCGCACACAATTCACAAACACAGAAAATAATTTTTTTTTTGGTTTGGACTGGAGTGTACTTTCGGGGGTTACAGCACCCTTAACGGTCAAGCCAGCCGGCCCTTTACTTATGACACAGGCGCACGCTTGGCACTACTTTGTTGATGCACGTGCGGCTACTGCGCACACAATTCACAAACACAGAAAATAATTTTTTTTTTGGTTTGGACTGGAGTGTACTTTGGGGGTTACAGCACCCTTTAATGGTCAAGCCAGCCGGCCCTTTACTTATGACACAGGCGCACGCTTGGCACTACTTTGTTGATGCACGTGCGGCTACTGCGCACACAATTCACAAACACAGAAAATAATTTTTTTTTTGGTTTGGACTGGAGTGTACTTTCGGGGGTTACAGCACCGTTAACGGTCAAGCCAGCCGGCCCTTTACTTATGACACAGGCGCACGCTTGGCACTACTTTGTTGATGCACGTGCGGCTACTGCGCACACAATTCACAAACACAGAAAATAATTTTTTTTTTGGTTTGGACTGGAGTGTACTTTCGGGGGTTACAGCACCCTTAACGGTCAAGCCAGCCGGCCCTTTACTTATGACACAGGCGCACGCTTGGCACTACTTTGTTGATGCACGTGCGGCTACTGCGCACACAATTCACAAACACAGAAAATAATTTTTTTTTTGGTTTGGACTGGAGTGTACTTTCGGGGGTTACAGCACCCTTAACGGTCAAGCCAGCCGGCCCTTTACTTATGACACAGGCGCACGCTTGGCACTACTTTGTTGATGCACGTGCGGCTACTGCGCACACAATTCACAAACACAGAAAATAATTTTTTTTTTGGTTTGGACTGGAGTGTACTTTCGGGGGTTACAGCACCCTTAACGGTCAAGCCAGCCGGCCCTTTACTTATGACACAGGCGCACGCTTGGCACTACTTTGTTGATGCACGTGCGGCTACTGCGCACACAATTCACAAACACAGAAAATAATTTTTTTTTTGGTTTGGACTGGAGTGTACTTTGGGGGTTACAGCACCCTTTAATGGTCAAGCCAGCCGGCCCTTTACTTATGACACAGGCGCACGCTTGGCACTACTTTGTTGATGCACGTGCGGCTACTGCGCACACAATTCACAAACACAGAAAATAATTTTTTTTTTGGTTTGGACTGGAGTGTACTTTCGGGGGTTACAGCACCCTTAACGGTCAAGCCAGCCGGCCCTTTACTTATGACACAGGCGCACGCTTGGCACTACTTTGTTGATGCACGTGCGGCTACTGCGCACACAATTCACAAACACAGAAAATATTTTTTTTTTTGGTTTGGACTGGAGTGTACTTTGGGGGTTACAGCACCCTTTAATGGTCAAGCCAGCCGGCCCTTTACTTATGACACAGGCGCACGCTTGGCACTACTTTGTTGATGCACGTGCGGCTACTGCGCACACAATTCACAAACACAGAAAATAATTTTTTTTTTGGTTTGGACTGGAGTATACTTTCGCGGGTTACAGCACCCTTAACGGTCAAGCCAGCCGGCCCTTTACTTATGACACAGGCGCACGCTTGGCACTACTTTGTTGATGCACGTGCGGCTACTGCGCACACAATTCACAAACACAGAAAATAATTTTTTTTTTGGTTTGGACTGGAGTGTACTTTGGGGGTTACAGCACCCTTTAACGGTCAAGCCAGCCGGCCCTTTACTTATGACACAGGCGCACGCTTGGCACTACTTTGTTGATGCACGTGCGGCTACTGCGCACACAATTCACAAACACAGAAAATAATTTTTTTTTTGGTTTGGACTGGAGTGTACTTTCGGGGGTTACAGCACCCTTAACGGTCAAGCCAGCCGGCCCTTTACTTATGACACAGGCGCACGCTTGGCACTACTTTGTTGATGCACGTGCGGCTACTGCGCACACAATTCACAAACACAGAAAATAATTTTTTTTTTTGTTTGGACTGGAGTGTACTTTCGGGGGTTACAGCACCCTTAACGGTCAAGCCAGCCGGCCCTTTACTTATGACACAGGCGCACGCTTGGCACTACTTTGTTGATGCACGTGCGGCTACTGCGCACACAATTCACAAACACAGAAAATAATTTTTTTTTTGGTTTGGACTGGAGTGTACTTTCGGGGGTTACAGCACCCTTAACGGTCAAGCCAGCCGGCCCTTTACTTATGACACAGGCGCACGCTTGGCACTACTTTGTTGATGCACGTGCGGCTACTGCGCACACAATTCACAAACACAGAAAATAATTTTTTTTTGGTTTGGACTGGAGTGTACTTTCGGGGGTTACAGCACCCTTTAACGGTCAAGCCAGCCGGCCCTTTACTTATGACACAGGCGCACGCTTGGCACTACTTTGTTGATGCACGTGCGGCTACTGCGCACACAATTCACAAACACAGAAAATATATTATTTTTTTAGCACTTGGGGGAGCACGCCTGATGGACAGAGCACCCCCTGGACAACACTACAGCACTCCTTTAGGACTGGGACACTGCACAGGACTTTGGAGTGGACACAGCCCCTATGGAGAACTGACTGCACAACACAGTCCAGCCAGCCCCTATGGACTTTGAAGTAGTGGACACAGCCCCTATTAACAACAGCAGCACAGCACAACACAGCCAGCCCCTATGCACTTTGAAGTAGTGGACAACAGCAGCACTACACTACACTACACAGCCATAACTCCCACCCTCCCTCTTCACTGTCCACAGCCGAGTGAGAAAATGGCGCCGACGCGGGTACCTTATATAGGATCCAAAACCCGCGAGACTCGGAAGGCGGGATGATGACGTTTTGCCTCGATTTCAGATCCGAGTCAGGCGGGAAAAGTCGAGCCTGACTCGGATCGGACTCGGATCGGGGGGGTTCGGGGGGGTTCGGATTTCAGAAATCCGAACCCGCTCACCCCTAGTTTGTATATAGTCATACTGTTTTTAATGTTGAGTTGTTAATGTTTTTTTTTTTTATATTTTTAATAAAGTTTAAATTTGTTTACCTGTGTCTAAATTTTTAATATCAATATAATTGCATTTTAATGTTTAGGTAAGCAAAATTATTAAAGAGTGCCAAAAAACAAAACAAGATTCATACAAAGGTCATTGTCTTTTTTTTTTTTTTTAGAGATGAGCGGGTCCGGTTCTCTGAGGACCGGACCCACCCGAACTTCGCGATCCAGACCGGGTTTTCCCGCTTAACTCGGATCCCAAAATTAGGCAAAACAACATCATCCCGCTGTCGGATTCTCGCAGGTTTTAGATTGTATGTAAGTCCTCCACACGGTGATCGGTGCCATTTTCTTGCTGAGTCCCAGGCTGTCAGGGCTGTGCTTCGTCCAAGGGGGCTGTGTTATCCAATACAGGGGTGTGCATGCTGGGCTGTGTTGTCCAATACAGGGGTGTGCTGTGCTGGGCTGTGTTGTCCAATACAGGGGTGTGCTGTGCTGGCTGTGTTGTCCAATCCAGGCAGGGTGTGCTGTGCTCTGTCCAGGGGGCTGTGTTATTTATCATTGATTTGCTAATCCAGGAGTGTGCTGTGCTGTCCATCAAGGAGTGTGCTGTCCAGGGTTGTCCTGTCCATCTAGTGTGCTGTCCATCCAGTGTGCTGTCTGCCCATGGGCTGTAAAAAAAAGTAACTAAAAGATTTAAAAAAATAAAAAAATGTATAAGCTAAAAAAAGTTACAAATATTTTTTTATGCCGTACCCCACACTTTGACACTGTATGCCAGACTCCTTTTCCCCCACTCAGTGTATCCAAAACACTGTGACACTGCTGGCCATGTTGTGAGTGATGCTGTAGGTTCACCATACTGCAGTTTATACAGTAATTTGTAAAGTATTTTGAGTGAAACTGTCGGTCAGTAATACCACAGTGTAATATTATTCATAAAAGTATTGTGACACTGTTGGTCAGTAATACTGCAGTGTAATATATTCCTCAAAAATATTGTGACACTGTAAGTGGAAACGCAGTGTGAAATTCAACAAGTATTGTAATACCGTAAGTGGTAGCGCAGTGTATTCCTAAAAAATATTGTGACACTGTGAGTGGAAACGCAGTGTACTAATATTCAACACGTATTGTGACACTGTAAGTGGTAGTGCAGCGCATTCATAAAAAATATTGTGACACTGTAGGCCATTGGTACCGCAGTGTAATATTTAATATTGGTACGATTTGACATGTGTGTGGTACCCCACTACATTCCTGTTTGTTGATATGGAGAACGATCAGTTGAGAGGAGAGCAGGAACCACATACTAGTGCTGGTGCTGCTGCCAGTGCCACCAGTCATGATGATACTAGTTTGTTTATGTCATCTACTAAAGCCGAGACCCAAGGGCATACAGGGATTAAGTCAGGGCATCTAAAATCAAAAAAAGCAATCTTTTACATGGGTAAAGATAAAAACATCAAAGGGAAAGTAAGCTGCAGAAAGACATAAAATTGGCAAATATGCCTTTCACCAAATGAAGTGGCAAGTCCTTGGCTTTTATTAATGACTTGTGGTTCTGCCTCTTATGATAATGTAAGCCCTTCTCCCTGTAGATGTTTAAAAAAAATTTAAATTGTTAAGGCACAGGAACCAACTATGCACTCAGAAAGGTCACAAATCCCTGAGGAGAGTCTAAATGTATCGGCGGGTGCCATGTGTGAGCCTGACCTTTCCAAAACTGTACTCGAAGAGGAGCCTCCTTCCACAACTTGTGTGTCCTCTGCAAATGTGGGGATGAGCAGCACAAGTCAACATGCTGACTTAGAAATCGAGGATGCTTCTGTGGAAGTGCACCAGGATGAGGAGGATATTTGTCTAGCTGATGCTAATAAGGATGTTGATAATGAGGATGCTGATGATAAGGATGTTGTTGATGAGGATTTGTTTGTGTAAATCAAGCCCCAGTGGAAACAGTTGTTGCCCATGATAAAGAATAGCCCATTGTCATGCTAGGGCATTAAACAAAAAAATCCACTTGTGTGGCATATTTTCTACCCAAATCCGGACAACAATTGTCAAGCCATCTGTGCCCATTGTCATGCCAGATTAAGTAGAGGTAGGAACCTTAACCATCTAGAAACCTCCTCCCTGTTAATTCAGAAAACTGTGGCTAAAAAAGTAACAACAAGCAGTCCAGCATCAGCTAGCTCCCTTCTCTCTGTTAGATCCAAGCACCTGGCATCTTCACCACCAACACCTTCATCAACAACATCCTGAATCATGATCGGAACTAATCCTGCATCCAATTTGATAATGCTAACTCATTCCTCCCCTATCCTGCATTCCTCAGAAGAATCATTGAGCGCTACAAACCTATCACTTCAGCAACGGGGAATGCCATTTGTGGCTGAAGCGACTGGTTTGTTTGGGCCCCCACAAAACAAGCTACCAACGGGCAGCTGACATTGCTGGCAATGATCTCTCCATGCACAAACTGGCTTTACAGAGACAAGATGTTGTCGCCATCATCATCTGATTCCTCACCCTCATCAGTGTGTACATCATCTTCACACAATATTAATTCGTCCCCGCTGGAATCCACCATTACAGGTGCCTCTGTAACTTTTGCAAGTAATTGGCGGTAAAGGTCTTCCTTGTGAAATTTGTAGTTCATTTTGATGAACATCATCTTTTCCACATTTTGAGGAAGTAGCCTCCTATGCAGACAAGGTTCTAGGCTGTGCTTAAAACTCTTTCTGAGTACACACTGGAGGGTAGGCAGCTCAAGTAAAGTAAAGCCAGTTTCTGCAAGAGCCTCCAAATTGACTTTTTTCCTGCCAGTAGTGAAACGAACTGTCTGACATACCTATTTGGATGCTATCATTAAATAAATAGTCCTCAACCAGCAGGGTATCAGCAACAGTACAGACTAGATGCAGCCATAATACTTATGATACAAAATGATGTGTGGGATCCTGATTGCTGATGTTGCTGATGAGGCTGCTCCTTGCATCCACAATCCAGACACAAACTGGTGGCGGTGAGTGTGCAGGGAGTGCCAGTCAACTGACGCCAACATCGTCCAGGCCGGAACGACATACCGTTCGGCGTTTGGTAGTGCATACACAGTGCACAAACTGAGGGGAATCGTTAATGAGATTGACAGATCTTCCCGCATGTACAAAAGATCTGAAGCTGCAACGAATAACACTGCGGGAGTGCACATAATGCATACACACTTGACGATTTGAACGATTTGGCGTTCTGATGCATGGGAATCGGCCAAATCGTGTAAAATATCGTCTAGTGTGTAGGGACCTTTAATGTCACATCAAAGTCCAACCTCCTATCCTATTTAGCAACACCCTTTCTAATTTAAATAAAGGTTTTCATATTTGTACGTAAATGCTATTCAGTTTACTCTAAATTATGATGTGTGAAGCCTTTTACTGCATTGCTCAGCATGCACCGCCAAATGTACATTTGCAAATGCACGTGTCACCTGTAATAACACAGTAACAATGTACAGTGTCCTGTATGGAAATGAAAACCATGCAGCATGCAGGCTGGTCAGCACCAGGCTGGTGTTCCAGACAACAAAAAATACAGAATCCCTCCTGCAGTTGGAAGAACAAAAAGTAGAATCAGATTGGAGAGGAGGTGATTTTATAGAGAAAATGTCCATAATAAAAACTGAATGGACTTTTAACATGAAAACTCTCCAAATCTTTCTTAAATCTGGACTTTGAACTGAAACCTTTTTGAAATAAACCGTACACATTTATTTTTAACCACATTCGATCATATTTTTAAGTAGCACATTGATGTGTATTTTGTGTGATTTATTTTATTCTATTTTTATATATCTATTTTTTATTTTTTACATTCTTTGTATTATAAAACAAATTTTTTATAGATTTCTAATAAAGAAAATGTTTTTAATGGATTTGGGAATTTCTTCCCACACCCTAAGCTCCAAACAAGCAGATTAGACCCTAATCTATAAGTGTGGATCATGGTGAAAAGTGAAGCGTCCTTGACAAAGGCAAGTATTTGTAAAATGCATTGGTATTATGTGGAATAGAGTGGACACCGGACAATGTGATAGTGACGTCTGGTGGCCGGTGCAGCGATCCCCGCTGAGACAGTTTACCCGCAACGGGAAGCAGGAGATGCAGCTTAGGAAGGAGCACCATTCCCACTCATCTAAAACTGTGAACCTCTCTATACAGCAGCCGGAGATGGGGGGAACTACAAGGAAAATACAGGGTAAGATAGGGATAGTTTACTCCCCGGTCCTATTGTCACAAGAGGGTTAAGGGTTAAGTACTTGTGGAATTGAACCTGGGGTGGATTCAGTGGAGTTTATAGGAGCAGACGTCTGATATAGCAGGGAGCTCAGAGAACTAACACCCAGCTAGGCTGGGAACAATGTTGCACTGGCAATGAAAGGACAGCAGATCAGCCCTTAAATACCAAGGAGAAAGTGCAGGATTGGTTGCTAGGGGCTCCCAGGAATGGTGTGACTTGGTTGGCCGAAAGGAGTCACCTAACCACATCCAAGATGGCGGCACTCTTGTCATGCTGCAGCACTGCCAAGGTGTGCAGTACTCACACTAGCAGCCAGGACACTATGCCTCCAGACCCCTGTAGCATGCAGCGTGGACCTCAATGTGCCTGCACCCTCACCAGAAGGAACCCGCCAGAGCATCCGGACAGGTAAGTGCCGCTGACCCTGACCCCTCACAGCCCTGATCGTGACACTACCCCCTCCTTTATGAGTGACTTCTGGGCACTTTTGTTTTTTTTCTGGGTTTTTAGAATGAAACTTAGCCACTAGATGAGACGCATTGACATACTCACTCAACATCTCTCTTCTGGTCCATAACCCTTCCAATCCAGGAGATACTGGAGTTGACCATAATGGACTCAAGAATCCAGAATTTGTTTTATCTCAAATTCCTCCCCTCTTTCGGTATGGACTTTCGGAGGAGATGGCAGAAATTGAAGGAATCGGTTAAGGATCAAGGGTTTGAGCAAGGAGACATGGAAGGAGTTTGGGATCTTGAGGTAAGTGGGTAGCTTAAATTTATAGGCCACTGGGTTGATTATCTCTGTAAAGGCAAAAGGCCCGATGAAGCAAGGGGCAAACTTCAACGAGGGTACCCGAAGTCGTAAGTTATGAGTAGAGAGCCAAGTTTGATCCCTTATTTTCATGCTGGGAACAGACCTTCTTTTCTTGTCTGCCCCTAACTTGTAGCGACTCAATGTCTTCATTAAAGAGGAGTGGACTTGGGACCAGATTCAGAAGAATTGTTGTAGCAAGGAATCGACTGCTGGGACATCGAGTACTGGAAGACTTTGGAACCCAGGGACTCTAGGATGATGGCAGTAGACAACGAGAGATGGGGTTTGTCTGGTTGAGAAATGATATGAACTGTTATGTGCGAATTCCACCCAGAGAAAAGAATCCACCCAATTATCCTGGGAAGAGGACATATACAGTAAATTCTTAAGAATGTCCCTAGGTCCTGATTCACTCTCTCCGTGCACTGGTTGGTTTGGGGGTGATAGGCCGTAGAGAATTTTAGCTTGACCTGTAGCACTGAACATAAGGCTCTCCAGAATTTGGCCACAAACTGGACTCCTCTTTCCGAAACAATTTCGGTCGGTAACCCATGCAGACGGAATATGTGTGAGATGCAGAATTGAGCCAGATCAGGAGCGGAAGGCAGTTTTTTGAGTGGTATATAGTGCACCATCTTGGAAAATGGTCGATCACTACCCAGATGTTAGTGTACCCATTAGAGACAGGGAGGTCGGTTACAAAATCCATGGATAGATGAGTCCAGGAACGGGTCGGTATGGGTAGCGGTTGAAGTTCTCCGGCAGGAGCTTGAAGGGATGTCTTGTGCTGAGCACATTGGGTACAAGAGGAAATAAATTCAGATATCTTGACCTTCATGGCAGCCCACCAATAGTACCTTTGGAGAAATTCTAAGGTTTTGCGAACCCCTGTGTGGCCGGAGAAGCCCATGTTAACAGCTGCTTCCTGAGTTCGGGAACTACAAAGACTTTCCCCAGGAGAAATTGAATGTTGATGGCAGCAAAAACTTTACGTTCTAGAACTGGAGACACTGCTGATTCTTCTATAGTGTTCTCGGAGGTGAGAGCACGTGATAGGGCATCGGCCTTCAGGTTTTGTGATCCCGGACGGAATGTTAGAGAGAAATCAAACCGGGAGAAAAAGATTGCCCATCAGGCCAAATGAGGACTGATGCAGTGGATATTCTTTAAGAAGAGTAGGTTTCAATGGTCTGTGAACACTGAGATGGGATGTTTAGCCCCTTCGAGTAGGCTGGGAACAACATTGCACTGGCAATGAAAGGACTGCAGATCACCCCTTAAAAACCCGGAAGAAGTGCAGGATTGGTTGCTAGGGGCTCCCAGGAATGCTCTGACTGGATTGGCCGAAAGGAGCCACCTGATCACATCCAAGATGGTGGCGCCCATGTCGTGCTGCAGTGCTGCCAAGGTGTGCAATACTCACACTAGCAGCCAGGACACTATGCCTCCAGACCCCTGTAGCATGCAGTGCGAACCTCCATGTACCTGCACCCCCGCTAGAAGGACCCCGCCAGAGCATCCGGACAGGTAAGTGCCGCTGACCCTGACCCCTCACAGCCCTGGTCGTGACACCTATACAATTATCAGATTTCAACAAATTTCCGTAAAATATATATAAACATTTATATGGATTAAAAATAATTTGCCTTGTCAATGTTGCTGCTTATTCACTTTTTATGTAATGTATTGCCATTAACATGTAACATATTTATATACATATAGCGCTCTCTATATATTCCACAAAATTCTCTGTAACTCCTGTTCCCTGCCAGCCAACCAAATGCATTTTCTCATGCTAGCTTCATGGATTGGCTAACAGTGAAGGGGAGTCCAGATTACTCCTGAAAATAGTCATCTTGCATTTTTACACTATAGCATAGGGATACCACTCTCAGGTTTCCCCTGCTAGTAGAAACCAACCCAGGTTGTTTAGTGCTTGGGCTAGAAGAGGGTGTTTTGCCCTTTCTAAATGATTTTCTTTGTGTTTTTGTGTCAGTCTTAGATAGACACTTATAATAAATGCTTTAAAAACATGGTTTTCCACTAGTCAGTACTTTATAAAATACGACATTTCTTGATAGAGCAATATGTTCTTCCTAGTGAAGTGGGCAGGATGTACAGAAAAATGCCAGTGATCGTGGTAACCATGGTCCTTAGGGAGGAGGGGGGCTACAGTATATGACGAGATTATATAATGATTGCATTATCTTGGCACCACACCCTTTTCTTAGATGCGTGATTTGCCTTATTTTACCGCAGAGGCACCTAATTATGCAACCAATCCACCCCCAACAGCTCTCACCTGAATCTCCTCTCTGGTCTTCTAGTATGACTTGTACATTAGGAGCTGGATTCACCTATTTCTAACATACTTGTCTGGTACCCCCATTCATTCCCCCAACACTGCCACCACTGCTGATGTCCTGCAGGCTGCAGCAAAGCTGCTTTAACATTATTATGCCTGTGTAACTATTATGCCCCCCCTAAGATTGTTTCAAAAGCAAAGACAAAGATATCACTGTACAATGCAACTACGGTACTTACTAGAGTCACCGTACACTCACAGCTGTCAAATTCACTCTCATCCAGTTCCGGGCATTCTCCATGCTCTTCCCACTCAGACTGTCACTAAATGTTAGAGACAAGGAAGGACGTCCTCAACTTGGCCTGAAAGTACAGGCGAGGGGGGGGGCAGATGGGCCGTTGCAGAGGAATGTTGTAACTGCTGAGTATGGAGCACTCAGCAGTTAAATTAAAATAATTTTGTAGCTGGTGCCCCCTTCCCCTCCCAGGCTGCCGCTCTAAGCTAGAGACGGTGGGGTACGGAAGGTGCGCTCACCCTGTGGGTGCAATGATGATGGGAGAGTGTTGGACTGTGTATGTGGTTGCTAGTGTGTGTGGTGGGAATGAGTGGGGAGGGGTGGACCAATGGAATGACAGATGCGGACACAAGGTGGGAGTAAATGGTTTTATTGGAGTAGTCACAGTGCTTCTCCTATATAGTCCCGGGCAACAAGGTGGGTTTGGTGGTGGGTGAGAGAGGTGGGGGGGAGAGACTGGGGAGGTGGGTTGACCCTTTCCGTGTGGTTCAATAGACCGGCACGTTACCTCTGCTAGACACTATGGTCAATAGTCTTGGGAGTCTCGGTGGGTGAGGGGGGCAGAGCGAGAGGGTATGGTGTGGTGGGTGGGTGTAGTACACCTGGTGGCGTCCCGCGTATGAATGAAAAGTCTCGAAGTCTTATACCTACCGGTAGGTAAGTCCTGAGGTAGGTAGGCCATAGGGGTGTTCCGTTGCTGCAGTTCCTTGTTGACTGATTGAAGCTGCTGCGGTGGTAAATATGAGCAGCTGTTGTTCAAGAGGATCTTCTATTTTACAGTGGTCAGCGACCGGGTGGTGCTGGTGGTTGTGAATGCAGCAGTTGCTTGTGGGAGCTGCCACTGGGGTGGGGGGTGGGTCACCCTGTGAGAGCCGGGGGTGCGGTGTGGGTCACCCTTCTGACAGGTAGATGTACTGCCCGGGACGGGCTTGATGTGTGACGATCTGTGGTCTGTATGGTTAGGGTGGAGGCGCTTGCAGCAGCAAGTGCGGGGGCGATGCAAATGGGATGGCTGAGGCCAACCGGCAATCCCCGTGGGGATGAGGAGCTTCGATGGGAGTAGGCCGTGGGTCTGGAATGTGGGCGTATGGGGTCACCAACACATTTCGGCAGGAGTTCTGCCTTCTTCAAGGAGCTCTAGGCTGCAATCTGATCAGCCTAATGGCACTGCGTAGATGGGGTATTTTATGCTTCATAAATTATATCCTGGGTGTGTGCAGAATAAAGAATAGACGTGATCTGTGATAGTCATAGCTCACATCACACAAAACATCCACAATCCAGGAATGAGACGAGGGCTAAGGGGACTGTATGCTCCTTTTATTAGGCTGTAGGTATTTATTGATGCCTACTTAGAGACTCTTTACAACCCATAAACTGTGATTGGCATGAAATCTAGACTCATATGTAAAGTATTTTAGTGGACTTTCAGAATTGATTCACTCACACTGATTAAGACCAATATATTACAGGTTGAGTCTCCCATATCCAAATATTCCGAAATACGGAATATTCCGAATTACGGAATAATTTTGGCATGACTGAGATAATAAAACCTTTGATTTTTGATGGTTCAATGTACACAAACTTTGTCTAAGGCACAAATTATTAAAAATATGGTATAAAATTACCTTCAGGCTGTGTGTATAGGGTGTAAATGAAACATAAATTTATTTCATGTATGTACACAAACTTTGCTTGAGCCACAAAATTATTGAAAATATTGTATAAAATGAGCTGCAGGCTATGTGTATAAGGTGCATATAACACATATATGCATTCTGTGTGTATATTGGGGTCCTATTCCCAAGATATTTCATTATGATATGCAATTATTCCAAAATACGGAATATTCCGTTATCCAAAATACCCCTGGTCCCAAGCATTTTGGATATGGGAGACTCAACCTGTAATATGATAACAACTCACACATAGAAAACACACTACTGACCTCTATCTGTTTTCTTTACTAACTCTCCCTTATGCTTTATGGCTTCATATTTATTTCTCTAGCAACCTTGATTTGTCTATCTCTGTAAATACACAGCATGTTTTCATCACATAATAACCACTTGACACAACTCTTATGAGTTATTGTATAATGCTGGAAGTCATGTGTCTAGCAGCCATACTTCAAAGAACTAAAAACAGATCGTGCCCCATTTTTCCCCTCTTAGCCAACGGCCCCACCATGATGCCCTTCTCAATCAAGAGTCAAGACCCATCCCCATTTATTAACCCCCTAATTTTGAAACTCTCCCCCCACCCTGACTGGGAGGGGAAGAGACAGAGATGAGAGATGGGGAGAGTGAAAACAGAAATGAAAGTGTGATGGAAGAGGGGGCCTGGGATGAAAGAGAGAGTGGGAACAAGGGGAAAGAGATAAAAGAGTGATATACTCTAGATCAAAGAGACGGGGGCAGAGATCTAAGAGAGAGGGCAAGGGAGACAGATAAAAGAAATGGGGGGACTGAGATGAAATAGAGGGGAAAGAGGACAGAGGTGAAAGAGAAAGACAGGGGGATGGGGGAAAGGAGAAACAGAGATGAGAGATACAGATGGGGAGAGTGAGTGGGGTAGAGATGGGAAGATGGAGGAAGACAACTGTTGGCACTTGGAAATGGCACCGCCACCTAACCATGGGATAAGGCTGGAGAGAACACTGAGGGATGAGACTGCAGAGACACACAGAGGAAGAGGCTATTTGGCGGCCACATTAGCTATTGACCTGGTGAATGATGGGTCAAAAATACAGGTCATACATTAAGATCCTTGTGTCCATGTTCCCACAAATTTGGGAAATACTGTAATCCCACTCATCTTTAGCAATGGTTATTGTTCCTGCAACATGATCATTCACTTTTGTTTCCCCTTGAAGAATTGTTTATTGTCAGAACTCTGGATAATATGGTGTGTGTGGGGGGGGAGGGGAGGAGTACTGCATGAGAGAATATGTGGGCATAAATTGGTCTAAATTGCAATGCGATATATATGTGAATGGTATGCAGTCGGGAAGCCGGCGGACCTAATCCCGACAGCCGGCTTCCCGACTGTCATATCCCGGCAAGGGTCTAAAGACAGGCGTCGATATGCCGACGCCTGTCATTAGACATACGCCGGGAGCCCGACGCCCGGCATCCCGATCGAAGGGACGCCGGGCACGGATAGTCGTGCGGGGGGGGGAGTTAGGTTTAGGGTTCCCGGGGGGGACTTAGGGTTAGGCATCCCCCGGGGGACATAGGTTTAGGCGGCAGGGAAGGGAGGGTACGGTTTAGGCACTTAGAGGGGGATTAGGGTTAGGCACTGGGGACGGTTAGGGTTAGGGGATAGAAATAGGTTAGTATATACTTACTTTTGATGATCAGGATTTCCTCCTCTGCCGGGATACCGATGTCGGGATTCCAACCGCCGGGCATGGGTCCAGCGGTAAATCATACCGATTCCATGTGAGGAGACACACACACACAAATAAAAATTGACAGCAGAATAAAACAACAGGTCCATTTGAACCATCTTTTTTATGCATGTTTATCTTTGTTGTTTTCATTATGTATTTGTAATATTTTATATAAGCTTTAATAGTATGTTTGTCTCATGCATTGTTAAAGTGGACTTTTACTGTACAATTGCCCACAACAACTGGTAGAAAACAGTTTCATGTATCTGTACAAAAGATCTTCTTATCTTGTCTTTCAGGGGTCATTTCATTTGATTATTTTTTTGGTGTAAAACACCTGAAAATTACCATTCCTTACGGCTGCAATTCTGAATGTATTTTCAGGTGTATTTATCATGGCTCCAAAAAGAGCCAGTCCCAGCAAAGGCAAAAAAGAAAACAGAAAGTGATTGCTTTTGTGATCACTTTACTTCTGTATTCAGTCTGGGCTTAGCTTCTGCCCATGTCCTTTAGGTCCCTCTCCCAAACAATGCCAAGATGTCTCCCATAGGATAGGTTATATGCTTATCTCCCAATCATCCCAATTATGTCAGGACACTCCTGATTTGATGATACCGTCCTGCGGTCTGGGTCTTTGGAATGTATTCCTCTGCCACAGATACTAGTGTGAGGTACCTCCAGTGCTTACGGCAATAATATGATGGCGCGGCCGTGCCTGTTGATGGTGTGGCAATGAAACGCAGTCTTGCCTTGTTTCGCCTGTGGTACCGCAGCTTCCAGTTTTGGAACATTGCCATTGAGTGGTCTGCTTGCAAACAATTATTTTTATGTTACTAATGATGAATCAATTTTGTATATTAAAGATATATATATTTAAAAAATATACTCTAGCCAAATATTAACATCTCCATCCCAGACTAGGAACACTAATTTCCCCAATTCCTAGCTTTCTTTTTTGATTGTTTGAAATATGGATATGAGAATGTTGTGTGTATGATCTGTTTCCTCTCATTACACCAATAAGGCAGAATATTTGTAATCTCTACAACACATTCCTGCTTACAATAAAGGTTACAATCTAGATAAGAGTCTGCGTATCTCGGATCAGCAGGCGTATATTCCATCTTTACATTTAAATGAAATTGCAGGTAATGTGAGCGACTGATCATATCTCTGCACTGTCTCGATTTCTTCATCTTTCTGATTTCATACTTTCTCTGTTTGCCGCAATGTATCTGTGTCCCTAAAACATTCATTTAATCGTTGAATTTGTGAAAAATGCGAATTTGACACATTGAATATTAAATGTTCTACTTAACATCCACTGTGCTATTACATGGAACTTTTATAAATGTAGCTATCATTGTAATATTAACTCTCTCCGAGCCAAGGAGCCGCGGACCTCAGTCTAAATGATTGCTAACATGCAGATTACACTCAGCAGAATGCCAAGCAGGGTACTCTGGGTCAACAACAGAAGGGGGTGCATATATCATCTGCTAAATAGGAATTTGATATCAATCTGTCACTTGCCCTCAATCTTCAGACTCCAAAGAACTTTTCACATCTCCCACCCATATTGCAAGAAGCTTCCAGTCTTCAACCAGGGATTCAAAGAACCATTTCCATCAGTTATCTGGTCAGCAGGAAATATATTCTAACCCCTCTGTGGCTACATTACAGTCAAATCACTCTTAAGGTGGAACTTAACTAAAAAATAAGAATACTGACAGTATATTAAAATGCTACTCATACTTCTAAAGTAACAATACTTTTATGATTTGTGCAGTACGTATGTATTCTATAAGTCCCGGTCAGGACCACTGTGCCCCCAATCAACCTTTATTCAGCTCCTATGGTCTCAAAATGGGGTTCCTGTACCCTAAGTGGCCCTTCATGGGGGACTTTATTTTGTTAAATGCAATTTAAATTGACTTTTATTTTAATACTAAAGAATAAAACACAAGAAGTAGTCAGAGACAAATTTAAAACATTAACAGGTATATTTACCAGAAGGAGAAAAGTCCTTTCTCCTGTCCTCAAGGTACAATGAGTGTTTTTCGATGGAGATTGGGCTTCTCCCTATCTATCAAAAATTTACAGCGCGCAATTGGTGCTGCTAGAGAATGGGTTCAGTATGGCCGCAATCACCATTTCGGTATCGCCACCTCCGGATAGCAATAACAGGAATTAATAATGTACTATGCATAAAGCATTATTGTCACAACAGATAATTGTTAGAAAATATTTCATTTAACATTTATTTTCTTTCTTTTTACCAGGTCCAGTTCCGCTGCACGCACACTGCTGGCCAGTTTCAGTTTTATTCATAAATTAAGGTGATAGGAGGTTTTTTATCACTAGTGTAGAAACCAGTTCAATCTATAGTTATTAATAAGGGATACAGTCAATATCCATACAGTCAATATCCTGGCAGCCGCAATGCCGGCACTGATAATACCGGTGCTGGAATCCTGACGCCTATCACAAACCCGGCGCCAACATCCCAACCGCCAGTATACCGAAGGTATGTAGCGGGGTGGGGGGGAGGGTTAGGGTGCGGGGTTAGGGTTTGGCACTAGGGGGAGGGGGAGGGTTAGGCAATAAGGGGGAGGCTTAGGTTTAGGGTGCAGAGAGAGGGAGGTTAGGTTCAGGTACTAGGGGGGAGGTTACGGTTGGGCACCAAAAAGGGAGGGTTAGGGGAGGGAGAGGGGGAGGGTTAGGGTAGGGAGAGGGGGAGGGTTAACATACTGAACAACAACTGTCGGTATGCTAGCCCTGTCGGGATGCCGGTGTGGGGATTCTGAAAGCCGGGATCCCGACTGCCGGCATCCCATACAAATTCTATTAATAAATAGGCCAGTCACATGCATAAGAAGTATCTTTTCTCTGTCTGTCTCTCTCTCTCTCTCTCTCTCTCTCTCTCTCTCTCTCATATAAAAGTTATACAGCCATGGCCAAAAGTTTTGAAAATGACACAAGTATTGGTCTTCACAAAGTTTGCTGCTTCAGTGTTTTTAGACCTTTTTATCAGATTACTATGGCATACTGAAGTAAAATTACAAGTATTTCATAAGTGTCAAATGCTTTTATTGACAATGACATTAAGTTTATGCAAAGAGTCAATATTTGCAGTGTTGACCCTACTTATTCAAGACCTCTGCAATTCACCCTGGCATGCTGTCAATCAATGTCTGGGCCACACTCTGACTGATGGCCACCCATTCTTGCCTAATCAATGCTTGGAGTTTGTCAGAATTTGTGGGTTTTTGTTTGTCCACCTGGCTCTTGACTGACCACAAGTTCTCAATGGGATTAAGGTCTGGAGAGTTTCCTGGCCATGGACCCAAAATTTCAATGTTTTGTTTCCCAAGCAACTTAGTTATCACTTTTGCCTTATGACAAAGTGCTCCATCATGCTGGAAAAGGCATTGGTTGTCACCAAACTGTTCTTGGATGGTTGGGAGAAGTTGCTCTTGGAGGATGTTTTGGTACCATTCTTTATTCATGGCTTATTTGCTGCCCTTCTTGACCAGGCCATCCTCCAAAATACTTTGGCTCACTGTGCATGAAGATGCACTCACACCTGCCTGTTGCCATTCCTGAGCAAGCTCTGCACTGGTGATGCCCCAATCCCGCTGCTGAATAAACATTAGGAGATGGTCCTGGCGCTTGCTGGACATTCTTAAGCCTTCTTCACAACTATTGAACCTCTCTCCTTGAAGTTCTGGATGATCTGATAAATGGTTGATAAATGGTTGATTTAGGTGCAATCTTACTAGCAGCAATATCCTTGCCTGTGAAGCCCTTTGTGTGCAAAGCAATGATGACTGCACATGTTTCCTTGCAGGTAACCATGGTTAACAGAGGATGAAAAATGATTTCAAGCTCCACCCTCCTTTTAAAGCTTCCAGTCTGTTATTCTAACTCAATTTGCATGACAGAGTGATCTTCAGCCTTGTCCATGTCAACACTCTCACCTGTGTCAACGAGAGAATCACTGACATGTCGTCAGATGGTCCTTTTGTGGCAGGCCTGAAATGCAGTGGAAATGTTGTTTTTGGGATTAAGTTAATTGTCATGGCAAAGAGGGACTATGCAATTAATTGCAATTCATCTGATCACTCTTCATGACATTCTGGAGTATATGCAAATTGCCATCATAAAAACTGAAGCATCAGACTTTGTGAAAACCAATAATTGTGTCATTCTCAAAACTTTTGGCCATGGCTGTAGTTCTCCAAAAAGCATAAATTTGTATAATATAATTGAGCCTGCCAAATATAACTTTCATAGGACAACCATTTACAGACATATAAAACAACATTCTACCATTAACAGAACAGATCTCCCATCTGTATTAGTGACGTGCAGTGAGGTAAATGGCTGGGGAGGCACTGGCTAGTATCAGAGCCAGACTTACACATACATATATGAATCTGAGGGTTCATATGGGCATTATACAGAGGTGCAGCAGTATGTAGTGCTGGAAATTTTGTGTGTTTTGATCAGGGATGTGCGTAAAAGGTAAACAGGGGAGGCAGTGCCTCACCTGCTATACACTTTTCACACCAGAGTTTTGACTATAAAAATTATTAGAATAATACAAAGAAGATATTTATAATATTTTCTTTAAATTTCTCTTATCATTTTTATAGTAAAAACTGTGGCGTATACCTAAGTATGACAGGAGAGGCTCTGCCTCACCTACCTCACCTGACCTCACATCACTGATCTTATGTTACCCTCTGTATCTGAGAGGTGAGTGCATTTAATTGCAATTTATGGTATGTGAAGCATATATGCTATAGCAGTGACTTGCAGATATTGAGGTCCCTTAAAATTATCTGCAAGCCTAAATGTTTCGATCAAAATATGAATAAAATCCCTATGCTTTCATTTGCTTGATAATTTTTATGTTATATGCGACAATTTCTGAAGTGATAAGTGACAATTTGGGAAATGCACTAAATCCAAGTACATGATTCCAGTACTTTTGCGACATATTTCACAAAGCTGCACAGCAAGTGTCAATAGAGCGCCGCCATAGAGTGGCCCTATTCATTCCTATGGGCTGACCGAGTGCCAGTTCTCAGTGTCAGGCAAGAGGTTTTTTTTTTATTTTACTAAAACCCAAGATAATATATTGATGAATGAAGGTGTGTGGGGAAGTGTTTATTTAATAAAATATATTTTTTTTTTACCATGTGTGTGTCCTGTCAATATCTTTTTACAGGTAGAATACAGGTGGCAGCGGGCCCTTGATACTTGGGCATGCTGGCACTTCCCTGGGACCAGAATTTCACCTGCAAAAAAACAATATTATTAATTACATTTACCATTACCTCTGTACCCACAGCTACCTGGGGTATGGAGAAGAGCCCCAGTGCTATTGACAATAGGGCTGGTTGGACCCAGGATGGTCCAACCATAATAACATGGCAAGTCTCCATAAATGCTCGTTTGGTGAAGATTAACCACAAATCTAGTATAATAACTTGACCCCTAAATGATATGAGAGGCATTATTGGGCAAGTGAGAGGCAGAAATAAGGACACAACTGACATGTGAATACAGAAGGTATATAAAAGGATTAGGTATGATTGACCGCTGGCCGCATTTCCGGCGGTTCAAATCCCGACAGCGACATCCCGGCAGCAGTGAAAATCCTGATCGTCCAGAGGTAAGTATTTCCTACCCTATTCTACCCCCTAACCCTCCCTTAGTGGTGCCTAACCTCCCCCCAAGTGCCTAACCCTAAACCCCCCTTCCCCGCTGCCTAAACATAAGTCCCCCGGGGGGGTGCCTAACCCTAACCTCCCCCCGGGGGTGCCTAACCCTAACCTCCCCCCGGGGGTGCCTAACCCTAACCCTCCCTTCCCCTAGCCTAAGCCTAAACCTCCCCGGGGGTGCCTAACCCTCAGGGCTGGATCAAGGTCTGTGGGGGCCCCTGGACAAGAAACTTGTGGGGGCCTCATATATATATATATATATATATATATGTGTGTGTAACTATACATATATACTTGTGTATATATATATATATACATAAATATATACACAGTTGCACACACACAAGTGTAATGAACTTGAATTTCAAGATCAAGTAATTCAAGTTCATTACACTTGTGTGTGTGTGTATACATATACTGTATATATTTATATATATATATATATAATATATATATACACAAATATATATGTATAGCTATATTACACATTTACTGTGCATATATATATTTATATATATATATATATATATATACATACAACATACACGGTACACACACATCATATTTATAACTTCTTACACACATATATATATATGGTCAGTTCTGGTCAGTAACTGTGCCAGACAGTGTGTGGCGGCCAACTATATGTGGGGGCCCCGCGACTGCCGCCCTCGTATAATCCGGCCCTGCTAACCCTAAATCCCCCCCATGAACTGTGAACCTAACCCCCCCTGCGTCTGTCCGCGCCCGGCTTACCTTCGATCGGTAAGCCGGGTGTCAGGCTCCGGGCGTAGGTAAAATAACAGGCGTTGGGTTTTTGACCCCTGTCATTTAACCCCTTGCCGGGATTAGACAGTCGGGAAGCCAACGGTCAGGATTACGTCTGTCGGCTTCCCGACTGTTTGCTATATAAAATACCTATAATGTTATAAATAAGTAGTTGTAGTTCCAATAACATTATTGTGCTATTTAATAATAAAATACATTATTATATTATTAGAGATGTATGAAACCACAGAAAATGTTTTTGTGCTGATTTCCCACATTCAGTTAACAAATTGTATATTGTTCCAGTTTGTACGAGCAAAATTCAGAGTCCAGATTCATCTTGTCAGCTTTCCAACTTCAAGTTTAGCAGAAATCGCTTAGCTCCTTGTTGTAAAAGTAAGACATTTTGCTAAAAGGGCACTCTTCACCTTTTATCTCACTTTATAATCTCTCAATACAAAGTAAAATAAAATGTTTTTATAAAAGTCTGCACAACTAGGTTAGTCCACACCTAGCAAGAATCTCAATTTCTCTGCCCCACCAGTGCAAAAGCTGCCATCCTTCACCCCAAAACAATGCTCCCTATTCCCTGTGCAAGACAGATGCATTGAGGGCCCTGTTTTTCAATTACAATTCCACCAGTAGCACTAAACACACATTCAGACAATATACTAGAACATGGGCAGGATTGAAAAATTCTGGCCTCTGATCAAGCTACTTCTGCAATTCAGATCAGGTTGCACCATTTTCCATCTGAAAATTGCAGAATTGGGTGGTTCTATTTTTTTTAAAAGTCTTCATTCCTATCAATATAGATGTTTTTTTGATTGTTAATAGATTTTCTTTCCCTAGGAGGGAATTTTGGTAACACATTGCTGGGTCTCATTTTTACATTCATTACACTGACATTTGTTTCTGTGAAATTTTTCATTATCTTTGTTTTTCCCTTTTAGCCGTTTAACAAATACACTGGATGACACCACAGTGACAGGTGTATTTCTGTATCTAGATAGGTAATTATGCTAATGACAAGTACTTTGTGGCAGTCAGTGCATTTAAACAAATAGACTGGCTGATATCGCAATGCATTACCTGGGTACACCTATACAACTAATAGCTTTAAGAAATAAAAATTGTTTAGTGCCAGTGTATTTTAATAAGTTCCATAGTCAGATGACCAAACTACACCTAGATTGGTAATAGTTCTAATGAGAAGTACAGAAAACTATTTTTTTGGCATAAAAATTATGTTTTAATGTGAAAAACACCATCTTGGGTGTGGGTGACCAAGCCGTCCAGTGGTGTGGCCACGTTCACTATGAAGTGATCATGCTTTCAGTGTATCATAGCCACACTCCTTTGCCAAATCACCATTAGTCGATGATGGGTGGTATGTTGTAGTAAGGGTGTAAATAATACTCACACATTTTGGGGAGTCCTTCTAACTTGGGCATCTCCAGCCATCCTGCCCACCCACAGTTTATGGTCGGACTGGCCCACAGGGGTACAGGGGAAATCCCCGGTGGGCCCAACTGCCTGAGTGCATCACTTCCTCTTCTAATGTCAGGTTGTGGATAGTGCACTTGAATTATATACTGTTACTCTATTAAAGGGTCAGTCACCTGGTAGAGCAGGAACATGGATGTACAGACCATGCACTTTTGTATCCATGTTGTCTGCAGGCTACGTCCTCTGTGGCAGGCTATGTCCTCTGTGGTGGCTGGCCACAACTTAATGTTCTTTTATGGAAGCCAACAAACAGTTTAAAACAGTAATTTTTAAAACATTACAATCCTGATTAGTGCAGGGAATTATGTTCCAATAAAATTAAAATGATTAGGAGCAGTATTAAATCAATTACAAAAGATACCGTACAATTTAGAATATTAAATATACAGTAGATACAATGGAACTCTAATACATCTTAGATAACAAAAATAGTATCACCCTGCCAAAAAAAAATAATAATAAAAAAGCACACAAAAAATAGAGAAAAATATTTTAAATAAATATATAAGTATATGAATAAATAGATTCAGTATTTCAAACTTAATCTTGAAAAAGAAAAAAAAAACAGACAAAGGGGACCAAAATCACAGTGAGGGGACATGTATTAGGGGAACATTTTCAAGAAGTCGTAGAGAATACCAGCTAGTATGATGGAATGCCTTAAAAATTGGTATCTGAAAGAGGGGAAGAGAGTCAAGATGCGACTCTATCATGTGTCATAGAAAGATACAACATTAGTCTACTTGTGAAACGATGTACAAATCTGTCCACTCCATATTAATATATTAAAACAAATTTCCTGATTCATTAATGCCCAGCCCAAACCCCTGGAACTAGAAACATCAAATTCGGGGAGTATATTCCTTCCATGACCAAAGCACCCACTAAAAAGGGACTTTTAGAAATTTGACTCCTAAGGGGGTGAAAAGTGGTAAAATGTTTCCTCCCCCTGTGCAATGTCCTCACTGACTGACTCATTAACACCCAGCCCAAACCCCTGGACCTACAAACATGAAATTTGGGAGTATATTTCTTCCATGACCTAAGCACCCACTATGCAGGGAATTTTTTAAAATTTGAGCCCTAAGGGGGCTGAAAAGGGGAAAGTGTTTCCTCTCGACCGAGGTGATTGGTTGCAAAGCAACATGGCCCAAGTGCTGAGGGACTGCAAACTCATTGTCTGGGACAAGTGGTGGCTCCAGAGGTGTGGCTGCAGTGCAGTTCAACATTCAAATAGGGGAGCCACACCAACTGCTAATGATATTTGGCAGCATTTGGGGTGGCAATTGGCAGGGCCCTTGGGCAACAAACATGTGGGGGCCCCTATTAAATGTGACAAACTGGGGTTATGCACAATGGGGACCTTATGCAGAGCCCCCAGTAGTGTCACTGCCCACTGTGGCAGTGCCCCGTATGCAGTGCACCCAGTAGTAGTGCCCCTTATGCAGTGCCCCCTATGCAATACTCCCATTAGTTGTGCCCTCTGTAGTTGTGCCCTCTGTATAAATGCCCCCGTAGTAATACCCCTGTAGTTGTGCCCCAATTAGTAATGCCCCCAGTAGTAATGCCCCCTGCGTGTGCTCAATAGTAATGCCCCCTGTATAAATCCCCCAGTAGTAATACCACTGTAATTGTGCCCCCAATAGTAATGCCCCCAGTAGTCATGCCCCCTGTATTAGAGCCCCCAGTAGTAATGCCCCTCTATTAGTGACCCTAATACTAATGCTCCCTCTGTAGTAGAGTTCCTAATAGTAATGCCCTCTGATTAATTCCCCCAGTAGCAATGCCTCCCCCTCCGAGTAATGCCTCCTCCCCAGTAATAATGCCTCCCCCCGAGTCATGCACCCAGAAGTAATGCCGCCCCCCCAGTAATGCCCCCAGTAGCAATGCCTCCCCCCTCCCCAAGTAATGCCCCAGTAGTAATGCCTCCCCCAAGTAATGCCCCCAGTAGTATTGCCTCTCTCCCACCCGAGTAATGCCCCAGTAGTAATGCCCCCAGTAAGCCGCTTGCACTAAAAAAATTATAAAGCTCATACTTACCTTAAGCTAAGCCCCGTCTCCACTGCAATCTGCTCAGCTGCTCCTCTGCACTATGGGAGAGACGTCATGACATCTCTCCCATAGTGCACTGCGTGAGCCGGAAACCGAAGCTCACGTGAGCTCCAGCCTCCGACTCCGGCTGCCGCTGCGGGGAAGGAGCTGGGCGCCCACTGGTTACGATCTCAGTGGGTGGCTGGCAAATAGATCCTCTCCGCGGCGCCTGGGTTAGGTTGGCCGGAGGAGGCGGAACTGGTTCCGTCTCCTCCGGTCCACTTTAACCCCGATGGGTGTGAGGGCCCTTAACGTGTGGGGGCCCAGGGACGATTGCCCCTGTCGCCCTCCTGTTAATCCGGCCCTGGCAATTGGTGTGGGTGACCCTATTTGAATATTGCACTGCGCTGCAGCCCCACCTCTGAAGTCACCATTGCTAAGAACTTAACATATTTACTAGGTTTTTTTCATTTTAGAAAATACACTTGATTTGTATTTGGGTATTGAAAACCTATGTACCTTAATTTAGATTATAATATGGTACTTCACTTGGTTTCCAATTTGGATTTAAACATGGCAATGAAGTGTTTGAATATTAATGGGTGATGATGCCTCATACCATTGTCCCCATCACAGTAGACAAAGCCTGTATGTTCCAGTCCCCTCTCCTGAGTGCCATGTATGGCACTCAGCTAATGGCTAGCTGGGTGAAACCAGGCACATCATCTATATCTGGATGGTTGGAGGCGAGGATCAGATCCAATTTTGAAAGATAATTTTCTTGCTTGCAGCACTAAGGACCTCATTCAGAGTCGGTCGAAGAGGCCGCACGGTCGTACAGGAAAAGGGGCCGGATAAGCAAATGATTCCCTCGCAAGTTGCGTCCCTAAGTTCGGATCGGTAGCTGGCCGACCAAGGGGAGGAAGTGGCCGGAATTAAAAAAAATACGCCCCCTTCTCGTACGCATTGCACGTCATCTCCGGGCATATAAGGATTAATCGAGACCATCGGGAACCTTCGGAACTGGTCGTAGAGCTTAAGGTTGACCATACCCTCTCTTAAGCTCTACGATCATGTCAGTGTAAAAACCTCCCATGTCACATGTGCCATGACGCTACTTTGTTAATTATGCACTCCCATAAAACGCCGTTCGCATAATTAGGCATGCCTGCGTTTGGATCTCCACACCCCCGTTTTCAAGCACCTTCCCCTGTTACCACCCACAAACGCCTCAATCTGTCACTCAAACTACCAACCTGGCTGCGTTCAAGGAGAGAGAAATTTCTGATCGTAGCGTCTAGTTTGCGCATGCGCATTGCGAACTTTACGCACGCGCAGTATAGCGAACATCGGTGGCGTATGACCGTGCGGTCGACCAACTCTGAATGAGGTCCTAAGTGCTATCAGCAGCTTCCTGCTCCCTCTGGATACCCACAGGTCTTCTGGAAGTTGTCCCATTATGGCCCACTCTACAGTGAAAGGAACAAAAATGACAAAATGTGTCTCAGCATGTAATCCAAAAAACTGTAACAACTGAACATTCCCAAAAGCAATGCAACAGATCGGCCATCTGTGCCAAACATTTGGAGCATGTGGGTGAAGAGAGCAGACTCATGATGAATTTCCAATGCGGATACAAATAAGAATGATAAAAAATATTTAAAAAACAATTCCACATGAACTAGATTTCTGGATTTGACAGTTATTTTTAAAAGCTTTTAAATTTTTAGAAGCTGATAGTAAAGGAAAGTGTGGGAGCCATTTTGATATCCCCGATTGTACAGTTTATGGTCAATGTGTTCTTTTAACAATGCATAATGGGTTGAAATAGCTTTATAATTGGGAGAGGGGTCAGCAGTAGTCTTTCTAAGGAGTTGGACCAATCAGAAATAGAAAATATCTTTATTATCAAAGGTGCATAATTTTGGGCTTGCAAGAAAGCCAGCAGACATACCTGCATGACAGAAAATTTTATTGAGGCCTCAGTAAATGTCAGAGGTCTATCTTCTCTAACCCTTAATAGATGCCGAATGGAGAACTCACGTCCCAACCTCCATAAGGTGAAGGGACGGGAAGTCATGCCTCCCTGACATTCAGCATTTCCAATGAATGACAAGTAAATAGATTTATGTATGTTAAGGCCTAAATTATGTCTAAGATGAATGCCATACTTAATTTCCCCAGCCAGCTCCTAGTCATGTAGGTGTAGAAAGAATGTGATGTCCATGCCAGAGAGGAACTGTATTTCTAGTGTGGTGGGAGTATAGAACTCACTACACTGCAACCAATCCTGCAAGTGACATAATAAAGCCTCATGGTTGTACTCTGCAATGTAGGGAAATTAATACCACCATTAATTTTTTGGCGATATAATTTCCTCATGCTAATTTGGGTGCGATCACCTTTCCAAAGAAATGTACAAAATATGGGCGTAATATGTTGGACTTCTTTACATGTTAAAAGAAGTGGGAGAGATTGCATAACAATCTAGGAAAAGCTATAATTTTCAACGGACTAACCCTACCTAAATACGTAGGAGAGAAGAACGTGGTCTCAATATTGTGTTTCAGCCTGGAAGTGTGTAATGGCTGGGCTGAAAGTCAAAGTATACAAGTCAGCCGAGTTCTTATGAAGTTGGATGCCCATATATGTCATGTTTTTGTGAGCCCATTGAAAGAGAAACCAAAACCTGGTCAACGTTTACAGATTTAGAGGAGTAAAATCCTGAGATGTGTCCATAGTAATCAAATAACCGCAAAACACTTGTAAGAGAGAATGGCGGATCCTCCAAAGACCAAATATCCTTTAGTTCAACTGCAGGCCATCTTAAATATTATACTGAACAATATGTCAAATGTTAAAATATATATTTTTAAATGTATCAGTAGGCCAATACAGAAAAATTGGTCTTTATTTTAGGAGACAATTGGTGAATAATATTTTCCCTGAAAAACACTTACTCCAAAATAATTTACTGTCTCTTTTTTAACAGTAGACTTTCTCAAATAGGTCACATTTAACAATCCTGTTTCTTTTGTGAAGAGAATCCTGAAATCATATTTTAACAAAAGAAAGAAACATCTTTTATGGCCGGGTCGCATTTTTTTTTATAACTGTAGTAATCATGGAATACTGTAGGGTGGATTTAATTGGGATCTTTTTTCTTAGAACCAGAAAATTAGCCTCCAATTCAGTGGCACCCATATTATTTTAAACTCACCTGTCCGTGGTCCCACATTGGGCGTCAGCACAGCTCAGAAAACCGGAAAATGGCCGCTGCGGCCATTTTTCCGGTGTTCTGCTCATGTGCAGTAGACTCCGGGTACACTCTAGTGCCCAGAGTCTACTGCGCATGTACAGAATGCCGGAAAATGGCCGCCGCAGTAGCCTCCGGGCACACTCTAGTGCCTGGAGTCTACTGGCTGCTGGCCACCGGGGAGAGAGCAGGGGGCCCCGCACGGGGAGTGCACATGGGCCCCCTCCTCTCAAGATGCCCCTGATCCAATTATTTGTACTGTATTATATTATATACAGTATTACAGCGTGTATGGCGCTAAAAGTGAGCGTCTAAGTTCTTGCACATTCAGTCGAACTGATGTACACAAAGGAGGAAGTGTGTAGGCCATTTGCATAAAGGCACATATGAGTGACAGCCAATAAACACTGCTGCTTTTGCTTTTGAATGCAAACCAGGTCCATTGCATTATTATTATGCACCTGAATAGTTAAGAAACCTGAGTGATTGGCATGTTTTACTTTATCTGCTTTTTAGTCTTGCCTAATGTAGATGTATGCTGTAATGTAGATAACAGAAGTTGAAACACAGCCATCCTGTCATGCTTGACTCTGGATAATCTCCTGCTAAGGAGTTGAAAGCTGAGGTCTGGGGTTGAAGGAGGAATCGGAGACGAGGGCCCTGAATGTATGATCTCCTCATCCACAAGTGTCGGATGTTGGTAAGACCTGTCCAGAGGAGCGGAGTCTAAACTGCTGGGAGGTGTTCACCAGTGAGGACTCCAAGCAGGATATGGGTTTAAGCTGCACCCTTTGAATAGGTATCCGATACCCGTGGGAATGGAGATAAAAACACAAACGATGGCCCTAGTGATATACTACAGAAAGAAGCACTAGCTGAGTATCTGCACTGGAGAATGACTTTGGGTATACAGCCAGGAGAATAGATGCTCCACGAATGTGGAAGAATGACTCAGTAGTAGTAGTATCCAGTGGAAGTACTGAGTACACAGGATAAGATGTTTTGCCGCACTGCCGCACAAGGAGATGGCACTGGTGGATGCACACAGGCAAGGTGTTTCTGATGCACTGCTGAATGAAAAGATGGCACTGGTGGTTGCATGCAGGCAAGGTGTTCCGGTCGCACTGCTGCACAAAGAGATGGCACTGGTGGTTACCTGCAGGCAAGGTGTTCCAGTCGCACTGCTGCACAAAGAGATGGCACTGGTGGTTACACGCAGACAAGGTTTTCCGGTCGCACTGCTGCACAAAGAGATGGCACTTGAAGAGACTTGAGGGCATAACAATAGGGGAACCTGGAATGAAGTGAAGACTAGTAGACATGAGAAAGTAGCAACATTGTACATGCAACTTCCTGTTACCCAGAGCCCGGTTAATTACCCTAAGGTAGCAATCCATCTGAAGGCAGTCAGCTGACAAGAACCATGATACCATTGGCTGGAGGGGCAGTCAGGTGATACAGACTGTCATGGCTGCATCCATGATGGAAACCACTGAAACCAAATCACGGAGCAGCCACTGACTGTAATGTACCTAAGGCATCATTTTCAATGAGTCACCTGCCGCTGTACCAGACGTCTGACTGTAAGAGAAGTCAGGGGAAGTCGGCGTAGCGGTGAGTAACGGCCGATCCTAGGCCGGAACCTGACACATCGACTTGTCATTCAGGAACTGCCTCTGCCGCTATTGTTCAGCATATATGAAGCCAGTAAAGACACACTTCTGCTGCTGTGCAGCGTCCTGTGCTGATTTACATACAGACAACTTCACATGGTGTCCGAAGTCTGGCTGTGATGGTACAAGGTCTCCGATGAATAGATCCACCTGTTTTTGCATGCTGGTACAGCTCCAAGCAGAAAGCTGATGACAGGCAGCCTGACACTGCATGTCCTGGCAGCTCATAGCACCGGTTTCACACTGTAGACGCAACTCCAAAAAACACCCCAGACACGGGTTTCCACTGTGAGAGTATTCACCTGAAATATCTACCACCATAGTACTGTAGATAAGGAGACAAATTCTGCCATCAAAATAAAAATTGACACTGGCGCCAAGGGCAACGTCATATCAAATGAACTCATCAAGAGCACAAACCACAAAACACCTCCTGAATTTTGTTTACGGTGGCAAGGTATTTAAGACAAGCTGGGCAACCTGATGGTCAGATGGAATGTTAGTTTAGTTTAGTGAAGTGAAGTAGGCAATCTGAGTGCTTGATTATGTGGCTCAAGTTCAATTGTGTCATCACACACTGCTGTTATGGAGTGAGGCAGGAGAGGAGGTGAGAGTGTGGCAGAGAAAGGGAAGAAGATAGAGCCGGAGGACTCAGAGGAGCATTTGACATGGTTTAAAGTTTCCATTTTTTCTATTTTCTGTGTATAAAACCTATAATATATCAAAATATTTAGACGAACTTGGAAAAATCTTAAATGGATGTGTGGCCATAAGCCTGTGCACGTGGTGTGCGGGGTGCAGGCCTCCTCCCCTGGAGGCAGGCTACACATGCAGAGCAGGGGATAAAAGAAGAGCAGACCACTTTTACAGTGTCCCAAGAGCAGTGCATTGGAGCCCTTAGCAGTTCCAGGAGGCAAAATGAAGATCAGGTGAGCGGTCTGTGTTATTTGCATTCCCACCACATACCAAGACCCTGTGCATGCCTTTGGATGTGGCCTCTATACATTATTATGTTTGCTCCAAAAAGTTAAAGTTCAAATGTTACTGCCATTATACTGTATGTACAAGGTGCATAATTACCTTTGCCATTGCATATATTTTGCATATTTATAATGTGTATAAAATGCGCCCCCTATTAATTGTGCAAACATACTTACAATTCATTTTTATACAGAAAATTTGCACAGTGTTAATGTTGAAGAGCAGCAAACTACTGTGCCACCTAAAGAAAGCGAGGAAGAAACATTTAACAACAGTAATTTGTACATACTGGAAGTGTCTAATGGCTGGGAGAAAAGTCAAAGTATACAAGTCAGCGGAGTTCTTATGAAGTTGGATGCCCATATATGTCATATTTTTGTGAGCCCATTGATAGAGAAACCAAAACCTGGTCAACGTTTACAGATTTAGAGGAGTTTATACAAAATCCCGAGATGTGTCAATAGTAATGGAATAACCGCAAAATACTTGGAAGAGAGAATTGCGGATCCCCCAAAAAGTAAATATCCTTTAGTTCAACTGCAGGTCATATTAAATATTATACTGTACAATATGTCAAATGTTAAAATATATTTTTTTAAATGTATCAGTAGGCCAATACAGAAAAATTGGTCTTTATTTTAGGAGACATTTGGTGAATAATATTTTCCCTGAAAAACACTTACTCCAAAATAATTTACTGTCTCTCTGCTTTTTTAACAGTAGACATACTCAGATAGGTCAAATGTAACAATCCTGTTTCTTTTGTGAAGAGAATCCTGAAATCATATTTTAACAAAAGAAAGAAACATCTTTTAATGCCGGGCCGCACTTTTTTTAAAACTGTAGTAATCATGGAATACTGTAGGGTGGATTTAATTGGGATCTTTTTTCTTAGAACCAGAAAATTAGCCTCCAATTATTTGTACTGAATGTATATTTTTGCTGAAATGCCAGAATGTATTTGCAGTTACTCTGTTCTGAAATGAAGGGAATTTGTTTGGATTGTAATATCAGAGAAATGTTTTATCTCTCTTTAAAAAAGATTCACAAACGTGATTGTATACAGTTAGACTTTAATACTTCCAGTGATCAATTAAATTTGGTATGAAGCACAGTAATTTAGTCATTGTGGAAGTGTAATACTAACGTCCCGCAGATTTTTGTAACTTAACTCCATAGATTTTTAGAGCTTTTAAATAGTTTGATTAATTCCGTACTAAGCAGGCATAAAGTTCTGCACTGATTCAGAGATGGATGGTTTTGCAGAGCAACACATAAACGGTTGTGCAAATCAATGCATCTAAGATGCAAATGCAGAAGGAGGTGTCAGACGCCAGATGGTCGCGATAGTAGCTTTTTTGGTCAGGCTGCGGGAGCTGAAGCTTCCTGCAGCCTGGCAGGTGCCTGGTCACACAAGAGGCCAGGAATCTCTGTTCGCCGATGCCGACACTGGCCTCATCCCAACCAAGAAACGGAGATGGTACACCTCTGTTTCCGGGAATGGTGACCAGGCATGACCCTCAGTCATGCTGCGGCTTGGGAAGTCTGCGAGCTAGATCGCCGGATGTGTTCTGCACATGTGCAGAACAGGTCCTGCGCAGGCACAGAGCAATAACCATCAGTGATACGCAAACCATTGCATACACACGGGACTATGGGCCTCATTCAGAGGCGGTCGGAGGATGCAAGCGGTCGCTCAGAAACTGGGCGGCCGCTTGCATCCTGACCGCCCGCCTCTGTTTCGGTCGTTAGGCTGTGGGTTTACACCCACAGCTCTAACGACCGCTAGGGTGATGGTCGCGATGGTCAGAGACCATCGCGACCATCGGGGCTTACGACGAGACCCTAGGGTAGGGTCTCACTTGTCGTAAGCCACGGAGAGCTTCTGGCTCTGTCAGAGCCGGAAGCTCTCCACTGACATCACTAGTGATGTCAGTGGGGCCTCCCCCAAACGGTAGGCGTTCCCATGGGAACGCCTCCGTTTGGGCTAACACCCCCGGCCTGCCTTCCAAACGGGGCGAGCTGTCAATCAACATCGACAGCTCGCCCCCTTTGGAAAGAGACCCGCTACGACCGGCGCTGTCGGTCGTAGCGGGTCTCACGCATGCGCACAAAGGAGCCGGCTCCCTCGTGCACATGCGCACTTGACAAACATCAAGGCGGCCGTGCGGTCGTAGACCATATGGCCGCCTCTGAATGAAGGCCTATGTGCTGTATGAACGATATTGGTGAAATATTTCCCTTGAACTTTCTGTAGTGCAGTACAAACAATATTGGGTGTACACAGTAAGAAATATCTTTTAGTGAAATCATCCTGCCACATCTCTGAGCAGGCAATTTTTGACGATATCGTCCAAATTGGCCTGCATGTACGGACGACCAAAGATATCATTATCGTCCAGCGGGAGAGCGCATCGTTGGTTTTCATTGCATACATACTGAATGATATATATGAACGATATATCATTACCGTTCATATCATTCAAAGATATCGTCTCATGTGTATGCCCCTTTAGTGAGTCAGAATGCAGACTCCGGAAACACTGTCCATAAATACTCACTCCTGCCTATAGCAAGTTGCCATAAAATAATTTCTCTTATATCTGTATTATGTTCTGTAGCTCATGTTGGTGATCAAAGCAAAATGCAACCCACATTTCACATATTACCATTTCATCGCACCAATCGGCTTTCACAGAAGGCCTGATTCTGCATTGGCCGTAGCTCCATCTGTATGTGTGTCTTTAGCCGGTCGCACACCTGCAGATCCCTTCCCTGGTGTACATCAGTGCGTCTGAGAGCGCAAGGACTGAGATGCCCACTTTCAGCATCCAGAGATGCTAAAATGCTATTTGATGAGTCATTAGACGCACCATCGGTTGCACCATCGAAACTTGCACGAGCCCCGTGGTAGGTGTAGATTTTCCATCAAAGTATGGTCTCCTATGAGAACGATTAAGCATCTGTGACTGCAAACACTTCAGTGACATTAGATGTACTAGTTATACTCTCAATTAGTGAGATGTTGTATGTTGCAGTAGCATGAATTCTTATGATGATGGTATGATAGTAACAGGACCAGTAAATTATAATTTTAATAGTATTTACTTCAATTTGGCAAAAGATGCGTATACATATAAAATCACAAAAATCACAAGAAGAATCCTACGAGAGATAATTGATGAAAATCCAAATGAAAGCAACAATAGTGTTCCGTCAAATGGACAAATAGATCAATATATCCTGGAGTTAATCTCCCAATCGCGTAATTCATATTACCATTCCCGATAAGGTAGAGCTTATTTCCCCTTCATGCTAGGGACCTGGAAGTGACGTGAGTGAGGGCGGAAGTGCAGTTCCATGAACATTAAGGCCACCTAAAGAAGAAAGTTGTCCCCACCTAAAGAAGCTCACTGCGCTCGCCATATGGTTATATTCCCTTTCTCTGCCCACTTGGATGGTAGGGAATGATGCTGGACACTGGCTGATGACGTCAGGGTCCTCTCCGTGAAGGGGATTTAGACATTACCTTCCGATAATGCAGGCTAATAATGCAGGCTAAAGTCTGGTCAGTAATTGATTGTTCAACGTGTGGCAGAGTGTGGTGTCCCGCTAATCTGTCTGATGCAAAAAAACACGTAACAAATGTAACAAATAATAAGAAGTAACGTCCGTGCACAAACCAGTGTTATTTTGTCTATTTCTGTGTGGTTCAGCAGGCAGAGTATGGAATATGGTCAGGTGTCTCGCTACCCGCAGGTCGGGACACCTATGGTACGCCTAGCACAGGCCACCCTCATAGTAATGGCTCTGAGGCTGACGGACTGTGGTCTTAGGGGGGACAAACTCAGCTTGGGCTCCAGGCAGCCTGTTGCCAGGTGTCCTGACCCTTACGGAGGTCAGCTCCACTACTTGCTCTGATGTCTTCATGCGCCGCTGCTGTGTGTTGGCCGTAGTTCCGGGTGGGCTGCGTCACATGATCGGTGATGTGCTGCTGTTCGGGAACAGAGCCTGAATTTTGTATTAGGTATTAGGTGATGTTAATAGTTGATGGTGTTTTTTACTTTTTGCATCATACAGATTAGCGGGACACCACACTCTGCCACATGTTGAACAATCAATTACTGACCAGACTTTTATATTAGCCTGTATTATCGGAAATGGTACTATGAATTACGCGATTGGGAGATTAACTCCAGGATATATTGATCTATTTGTCCATTTGACGGAACACTATTGTTGCTTTCATTTGGAATTTTCCTCAATTATCTCCCGTAGGATTCTTCTTGTGATTTTTTTGGTGATTTTATAGTATACGCATCTTTTGCCAAATTGAAGTAAATACTATTAATACTATTATTTACTGGTCCTGTTACTTTCATACCATCATCATAAGAATTCATGCTACTGCAACATACACCATCTCACTAATTGAGAGTATAATTAATACATCTAGTAACAGTAATAGGCTAAGCGCTGCACCTAGGGCCTGATTCAGACCCGGGCGCAAGTGCTGTGCGTTCGCAACCGGGTCGATGGTGGGCCAGTGCGCATGCGCACGACAGAGCCGGCTCCGTCGTGTGCCTGCACGAGACCCGGATAGTGACGGGCACTACGTCGCTCTGGGTCTCGCAACAAAGGGGGCGTGCTGTCGATGTTGAGTGACAGCACGCTCCATTTGGTGGGTGGGCCGGGTGGGTGGCTGCCCAAACGGAGGCGTTCCCATGAGAATGCCTTCCATTTGGGGGCGACCCCACTGACATCACAAGTGATGTCAGTGGAGAGCTTCCGGCTTTGTTAGAGCCAAAAGCTCTCTGGGGCTTGCGATGAACAAGACCCTACCACAAGGGTCTCGTCGCAAGCCCTATGGTCGCGATGGCCTTGACCATCGCGACCATCTTCCTGGCCGCTCGCTATAGCTGTGGGTGGTCACCCACAGCTATGCGAGTGGCCAGGAGGCCGTTCTATAAAAAAAAAAGACCGGCCCTGATTCAGAGCGAGCGCTCTGTCAGAGCAACCGGCTCTGAATCAGGCCCCTAATTCACTAATTTATTCTATGAGATTTGAGGTTGGAGGAACCTTGTGGCTGTTAGTAGCTGGCCAATACCCGTGAGCTTAGGGCCTGATTCAGAGCCGCTTGCTAGATACAATTGCTCGCATGGTGTGTATACAAATTGCGTAGGCAGTGCTATCGCACATCAATGCATTAGCACGACCAGTATTTCTTAGACAGCGATCACATAGTGTATGCAGACACCCATCAGCCTGTTTTAAAACACCCACTTGTGCACGTCATGTCCAGGAAGTGTATGCAACCATCGGTACATCGGATGCTATCGCAGAGCTTGAGGTTGATCATACCCTGCCGTAAGCACTGCGAGCACTTCAGTGCAAAAACAAGCCATGTGACGTGTACTATGATGCTGGCTTTTAATTATCCACACCTCTAAAACACAGTTGAGATGCTCAGGCACACCTGCGTTCGCACATCCATTCCCCCATTATTAATGGCCAGCCCCTGTTACCACCTACAAACGGCTTCCCCTGTCACTCACTCTGCTGGGCTATCTAAGTGCAGTGAGCGAATGCATTGTGAACGTTCACTAAGGTATGTGCATGCGCTCTGCGATTCAAGCGCACAATGCATACAGTCTGCATACCAACGGCAGCAGCGAGAGTATGCATCTTAGCGAGCCGGTCTGAATGAGCTCCTTAGTGCGCAGAAAATACCCATATTTATTTCAGTGACATGCCCATAAGATACTTTTTTTGGAGTCATTAGCATATTTCAGCATTTGCGGTCCATGAGAGTTCGCAGCGGCAATTTCATTAGCGTAAATCTCTGAATCAGGCCCTCAATCTGCAAGCATTGCCGATGTTCGTGTAGTTAACTGATAATTTACAACTGAGCATGCACAAAATTTTCAGAAAACCCCTATGACGCATATGCGCTACACAGATTGTATGCACAAAGGTGCTGCCCCGATCGATACAGATGGTATTAGAAAGAAGGCAGAAAAGTGTCAGGTGTTCCTGGCCCGTGACTGGGAGGTGGCTAATAGTGCACGCAAGAATGGGCTTTTCAGTGGGTAAATTATGGGAATGTCACAGGCCTGTCAATGCAAGCTACTGCGTTCACAGACACACAGCTACAAGCATAGGATGCCATGGTCAGACAGAGAAACTGCACCTGCCATAGGACTGGCACAATTTTCAATGGTGTGACTGATGGTGGTATATAAGGACGCACCAAACAGTATTACAGCGTGTATGGGCGCTAAAAGTGGGCTTCTCAGTTATTGCACATTCAGTCGTACTGATGTACACAAGGGAGGAAGTGTGTAGGCCATGTGCATAAAGGCGCAGATGGGTGACAGCCAATAAACACTGCTGCTTTTGCTTTTGAATGCAAACCAAGTCCATTGTATTATATTGCACAAGAATAGTTTAGAAAACTGAGTGATTGACATGTTTTACTTTATCTGATTTCTAGTCTTGCCTAATGTAGATGTATGCTGTAATGTAGATAGCAGAAGTTGAATCACAGCCATCCACTTGTCATTCAGGAAGTGCCTCTGTGGCTATTGTTCAGCATATATGCAGCCAGCAAGGACACACTTCTGCTGCTGTGCAGCGTCCTGTGCTGATTATATACAGACAACTTCCCATGGTGTCAGAAGTCTGGCTGTGGTGGAACAAGGTCTCCCACGCATAGATCCACTGGTTCTTGTATGCTGGTACAGCTCCAAGCAGATAGCTGATGACAGATAGCCTGACACTGCATGTCCTGGCAGCTCATCACACCAGTTTCACACTGTAGACGCACCTCCAAAAAACACCCCAGACACGGGTTTCTACTGTGAGAGTTTTCATCCTCAGGGCCGAAAAGGGTGAAATATTTACCACCATAGTACATAAGTAGACAAATACTGCCATCAAAATAAAAATTGACACTGGCGCCAAGGGCAACGTCACATCACATGAACTCTTCCAGTGCGCAAACCTCAAAACACCTACTGACTTGGAATCGGTATGAAATACCACCGGCCGCATGAAATCCCGCTGTAAATCCCGATCGTGGATAGGTAAGTATTGTCTAACCTAACCTAACCACCCTAACCCTCCTTAGGGGTGCCTAACCCTAACCTCCCCCTAAGTGCCTAACCCTAATCCCCCCTCTAAGTGCCTAACCACCCCCTTCCCCACTGCCTAAACCTAAGTCCCCCGGGGGGGGTGCCTAAACCTAACCCTCCCTCCCCCTAGCCTAACCCTCCCGGGGGGTGCCTAACCCTAAGTCCCCCCCTGGAGCCCTAAACCTAACCCTCCCCCCGCGGATGTCCGCTCACGGCGCCCGGCATCACTACGATCGGGATGCCGGGCGCCGGGCTCCCGGCGTCGGGGAACTGCCGGGCGTCTACATCTAGACGCCCGGCATTTCACCCTTGCCGGGATATAACAGTCGGGAATCCGGGTGCCGGTATTTAGGCAGTCGGCTTCCCGATTGCATACCACTGACTTTTGTTTACGGTGGCAAGGTACTTAAGACAAGCTGGGCAACCTGATGGTCAGATGGAATATGTTAGTTTAGTGAAGTGAAGTAGGCAGTCTTAGTGCTTATGTGGCTCAAGTTCAATCGTGTCTTCACCCACTGCTGTTATGGAGTGAGAAAGAAGAGGAGGTGAGAGTATTGCAGAGAAAGGGAAGAAGATAGAGCCGGAGGACTCAGAGGAGGATTTGACATGGTTTAAAGTTTCCATGAAGCCCTGACCAGTTCGAGGAGGCAAAATGGAGATTAGGTGAGCGGTCTGTGTGATTTGAACACCCACCACTTACCATAGACCCTGCACATGCCTATGGGTGCAGCCTCTATACATTATTGTTTGCTTGAAAGAGTTAAAGTACAAATGTTACTGTCATTATATGTACAAGCTGTATAATTACCTTTGCCATTGCATACATTTTGAACATTAATAATGTGTACAAAATACGCCCCCTATTAATTATGCAAACAATTCATTTCCGTACAGAAAATTCTCACGGTGTTGATGTTGAAGAGCAGGAAACTGTTACTACTAGAGATGTGCGCCGACCCCTGTGTTTTGGTTTTGGATCTGGATCTCCCCTGGTTTTGGATCTGGATTGGTTTTGCCAAACCCTCACCTCTGTGTTTTGTTTTCGTTTTTTGGTTTTGGATCTGGATTTTTTCTTAAAAAAAAAAAAGCTAAAATCACATAAAATGGGCATTTTTTTGTTCCTACAGTATTAATAACCTCAATAACATTTATTTCCACTCGTTTCCAGTCAATTTTGACCACCTCACAGCTCACAATATGGATTTTTTTCATCTGGTTAAAGAGCCAAAAGGTTGCATCCAGTTTGCTGGCTCAAAACTAATTGATATAATAATTAATGGAGTTGAGGACTGTGCAAAGATGATGGTTGGGATACCCATGAGGATTGAAGACATGGGCCTTCATAGAGGACAAGGAAGTCGACGGCCTTGCATTATCATGATGACTGCTGGGGGCAGTTACAACATGTGGTTCTTGGCCTTGCTCTCCTGTCATGTGACAGCCCTCCATATTTTCTGTGGTCTTGAAGCAGTGTCACAAGCACCAATAGTCTAGCCAAAGTACGGTTACAAAATTCACACACATGCAGTCGTGGTAGGAGAGAGATGCGAATTGGAGGCAGGGCAGGAGGGAGAGCCGGTGACGCATCCAGGGAAACTCCCATCTCAGTGTAAACAGCTGCTGGAGAGGTCTGTATGGAATTACAAAATAACAACAACACCCCATATTACTCCTGTGGCACTCAGCAAGCAGTGACAGTTTAGCTTCCCCTGAAGATCAGGCAGTCAGTTAAGCACACGGCCAGTGTTGATTAAAAAGTGCCAGGACACAGTTTTCCCCCACTTATCTGCAGACACTGCCCTGCTGCCCATTGGCTTGTCCTATATTTGTGTAGCTAAAGCTGTCAGGATCTGCAAGTTTATTCATAGACCAGCAGTGAGCAATTAACGCGGAGTAAATAATAAGCATCTCCTGTGAAGGGACTGTACCCTCCTTGAACTTAGCAAGATAGTATCAAAGCAGTTTATGTGGGTACCGTAATATAGATCGCCCTCCTATTCTGCAAAGTCTTTAGCAACAGTATCAACCGACCAGAGCAGGATTATAATTGCCAACTATCCTAGCCTTGCAAGGCAGAACCAATTTGTGCTTCATTAAATAAGCCATTTGTGAAAGGAGGCAGGAAAGTGTAGCACAGATACTGACAAGATTTACTAAGCTCATTGACTTAAGCCTCCTGGATTTCTCAAGAGAGTATATACTCCATGAAACTACGATTGTGCACCACCAATACAGTAGAAAGCTGGCCAGCAATATAAAAACTTTAGAGATAATTTAAATGTTTTGTTCATTTAAAGTAATTAACAGGATAATATTGTGTTGTCTATAAATCTTACTCTCTGTTAACACTGATTTATGTTTTAGGAATCGTGTTTGGTGAAACCGTGATTGAGCAGAGTTCCAGTATAATAAAAATTGCATTGTTCTGTGTATACTTACTTACCTGAAAAGGGACCTGTGTATCCTATTGGTAAAAAATATTACTAATTGATATAATGCCTCTAGCAACATAACAATTGATAAAGTAAATAAATAGCAACTTTGTTGATAGACTGAGATGGATTTAGTGTGTTAAGAGTTGATTTACCCCTTGGGAAGCTCCATACCTGCCATATATGAACTTGCCTAAAATAAGATAAGCATTTGGCACTTTATCCTATTCTTTGCACATATTGCATTTAGAAATATCTACTATATCTATTACTAGGATATTTTTTAAAAGCACTTGTATTACTAATTTAGCATGTTTTAATGTCTCCTATATTCTGTTTTAACTATGTTTTTAGTTTAAAAAAAAATCTTTTAATTTTTTTGTGTATATAAAATCTTTGCCTTTTCCATTTTAAAATAAGGTTTTGAGCTATCCATACATGGAGGTCTACTAACACTTAATTTGCACTATGCACTGACACTTTATTTATTGAAGGTTAAACATATTCACGGTGGTTAAATATATAAGATTTATGTGTTATTCACACATGGAGGTCTATTAGCATCTAATTTGCACTATTGCACTGACACTTTATATTGTGCTCATCTATTATTTATACATATCAAAAATCCATTCATCTTTTTTATTTACATTTTAGCACTATTGTCGCTTTGTATCAAGTCTACTTTTAAATACTTTCTTACCTAATAGCAGATTACCACTGTTATTTCTATACATCTTGTTTTATGCTGACACCCTGAACCAGATGGGAAAGTGCAACTAGTTATTAGTAAGGCTACATCATTGTATAGATAGAATCCAGGTGGCACTGATTGATCTTTTACTTGCTTACCCCTTGTCCTGTTGACAAGTCATGCAACTGAAGAGAATATCCCAAACGGGTCCAACTTCTTCTGTGGTAAGGAATTGGCACTTCACAACACAAACCTACCCACATTAACAGAGTATTACAATAGTAATCCTAATGTAGAGCTAACATAGCAGCCAACACAGTTACAAAGTACAATATTCAATGAGCCAGGTTGGTGTAATGCGAGATTATGCATTAGACAGCAACACACCACAATATAAGACACCTTTCAGCAGGGTCATATTAACTATGGGGCGGATGTAGCTACAGCTCCAGGCCTCCACATAAAAATAGGCCCATTGTCATGACAACATGATGTTGACTGGCCATCTGCTCTCCACACAGTCAGCCATAAATCATAAGTAGTAAAATCGTGTTTCTATTTACCTCACAAAATGAAGCATTTTTTTTCTTTTACATATTTGGGAGACATTGGGGCAGAGAGTATAGGGGGGTACACACCCACATGGCACTGGCCATACCCACACAGCACTGGTCACACCTCCTCTGCTTCTCATAATAGGCCCTTGTTCATTTTCAGCTCCAGGGCCATGTGGCCCTCCATCCGGCCCTGCCTTTCAGGGCAGTAGGGAAGCACACTACCAGGTTTATCAAGAAATCTGAACCTGGTCTTTAATAGTCTGAATGTATGCACTGTAATCAGGGGCTGGTTGGCAACTTTTAGCCTGGTGGGCAAGTCCAGGGCACTGGCCCATAAGTATCAGCCCATCCTTAAATGGAGGTCTTTTATAATAATAGATAAGCCACAAAAGCGCACTTATTGTTTTTTTAAGCAACATCTGCATGTTTTCCTTCACCATGCAATAATAATAATAATAATAATAATAATAATAATAATTTTATTTATATAGTGATTTTCTCCTACAGGACTCAAAGTGCTTTGGTATGGTGAAGTCAGATACCATAGTGATTTTTTGCTATGTTACCTGCTTTTATACATACAGGTGTTTAATATAAGGGTCATATAGCAGTGGCTACAGAGAATTTATCACTTAGCACCTTGAACATCTCCCCCAGTTGTACAGTATGTATGTATGTATTAGGGGTGAGCGGGTTCGGATTTCTGAAATCCGAACCGCCCCGAGCCCCCCCGATCCGAGGCAGATCCGAGTCAGGCTCGACTTTTCCCGCCTGACTCGGATCTGAAATTGAGGCAAAACTTCATCATCCCGCCTTCCGAGTCTCGCGGGTTTTGGATCCTATATAAGGTACCCGCGTCGGCGCCATTTTCTCACTCGGCTGTGGACAGTGAAGAGGGAGGGTGGGAGTTAGGGCTGGCTGGGCTGTGTAGTGTAGTGCAGAGTAGTGTTGTGCTGTGCTGTGCTGCGCTGTGCTGCTGTTGTCCACTACTTCAAAGTCCATAGGGGCTGGCTGTGTTGTGCTGTGCTGCTGTTGTTAATAGGGGCTGAGTCCACTACTTCAAAGTCCATAGGGGCTGGCTGGACTGTGTTGTGCAGTCAGTTCTCCATAGGGGCTGTGTCCACTCCAAAGTCCTGTGCAGTGTCCCAGTCCTAAAGGGGTGCTGTAGTGTTCTCCAGGGGGTGCTCTGTCCATCAGGGGTGCTCCCCCCAAGTGCTAAAAAAATAATATTTTTTGTGTGTTTGTGAATTGTGTGCGCAGTAGCCGCACGTGCATCAACAAAGTAGTGCCAAGCGTGCGCCTGTGTCATAAGTAAAGGGCCGGCTGGCTTGACCATTAAAGGGTGCTGTAACCCCCAAAGTACACTCCAGTCCAAACCAAAAAAAAAATTATTTTCTGTGTTTGTGAATTGTGTGCGCAGTAGCCGCACGTGCATCAACAAAGTAGTGCCAAGCGTGCGCCTGTGTCATAAGTAAAGGGCCGGCTGGCTTGACCGTTAAAGGGTGCTGTAACCTCCAAAGTACACTCCAAACCAAAAAAATATATATTTTCTGTGTTTGTGAATTGTGTGGGCAGTAGCCGCACGTGCATCAACAAAGTAGTGCCAAGCGTGCGCCTGTGTCATAAGTAAAGGGCCGGCTGGCTTGACCGTTAAAGGGTGCTGTAACCCCCAAAGTACACTCCAAACCAAAAAAATATATATTTTCTGTGTTTGTGAATTGTGTGCGCAGTAGCCGCACGTGCATCAACAAAGTAGTGCCAAGCGTGCGCCTGTGTCATAAGTAAAGGGCCGGCTGGCTTGACCGTTAAAGGGTGCTGTAACCCCCAAAGTACACTCCAAACCCCAAAAAAAATATTTTCTGTGTTTGTGAATTGTGTGCGCAGTAGCCGCACGTGCATCAACAAAGTAGTGCCAAGCGTGCGCCTGTGTCATAAGTAAAAGGCCGGCTGGCTTGACCGTTAAAGGGTGCTGTAACCCCCAAAGTACACTCCAAACCAAAAAAATATATATTTTCTGTGTTTGTGAATTGTGTGCGCAGTAGCCGCACGTGCATCAACAAAGTAGTGCCAAGCGTGCGCCTGTGTCATAAGTAAAGGGCCGGCTGGCTTGACCGTTAAAGGGTGCTGTAACCCCCAAAGTACACTCCAAACAAAATTAATTTTTTTTTTCTGTCTTTGTGAATTGTGTGGGCTGTAGCCGCAACTGCATCCTCAAAGCAGCAGCAACAAGCATGCGTCTGTCTAAGGGTGGTATAACCCTCAAAGTGCGCTCCACAAACAATAAAATAATCTTCTTTTGTTCTGTGTTTGTGTGTGAAATGTATGCGCAGTAGCCGCACCTGCATCCTCAAAGCAGCAGCGACAAGCGTGCATCTGTCTGTTAAAGGGTGGTGTAACCCCCAAAGTGCGCTCCACAAACAATTTAAAAAATTCTTCTTTTTTTTCTGTCTTTGTGAATTGTGTGGGCTGTAGCCGCACCTCTCTGTTAAAGGATTACATCGGTGACAGCATCCAAGTAGGCATGTCAGACAGTCCGTACCTGTACTGGCAGGAAAAAGAGGCAATTTGGAGGCCACTTTACAAACTGGCTCTATTTTACCTGAGTTGCCCCCCCTCCAGTGTGTACTCCGAAAGAGTGTTTAGTGCAGCCGGGAATATATATATACATGCAAAGGGGCGGCACTCACGGCGGCTTAGTAATCACGACAATGGACCCATATACAACGGGCTCATTGTCGTGATTACTAGGCCACAGTGAGTGCTGCCCCTTTGCATGCATATGTCCTCACCTGCTAGGTGAGGACATATGCATTTTAATCTACCTATAGTAATTTAATCTACCTATAACACAGGAGTGCCAGCTGACAGCAGTAATTATATATATATATATATATATATATATATACATATATATATATTATACACATTATACAAGGAACAGGCGGCACTCGTGACGACTTGTCAAATAAAGTACAACACACCCACTAGATGCAACGAGCGGATGTGCTGTGCTTTATTTGACAAGTCATCACGAGTGCCGCTTGTTCCTTGTATGTTTATTCCTCGTGGCTGAAGAGGTAATTTGGAGGGCACCGAATGCACTACGAATTCAACTAGAGCAGGAGTGCCGGCCCTACAACATTTTATTTATATTACCGGCGGCAGCTTCATGGGGTAGTTAGGAGTTTATCACCTATATCTACATAAACCTTGCAGACCTGCAAGTGCCACAGATTTATTTCACTCATTGTTCATTTAGGGGAGGCAGCATCCAAGCATGTTGCCATTTTTAAGGAATGAGTGCTGGCATCTGGTCGATTATGTATCTGTATATGAATATATATGTCCTATATGTATGTATGCATGTGTATATTTATATATATATATATATATATATATATATATATATATACACATACATACTAGGGGTGTGCCGGCCACTTTTTGTGTTTTGGTTTTGGATCTGGATCTTTCTTCGTGTTTTGGATCTGGATTGGTTTTGCCAAAACCACCCTTGTGTTTTTTGGGTTCTGGGTTTTGTGTTTTGGATCTGTATTTTTTTGAAAAAAAGCATAAAAACAGCTAAAATCACAGAATTTGTAGGTTTTTCTGCTCCTATGCTATTATTAACCTCAATAACCTTAATTTGCACTAATTTCCAGTCTATTCTGAACACTTCACACCTCACAATAGTGTCTTTATGTCCAAAAGGTTGCACCGAGGTAGCTGGATGACTATGCTAAGCGACACGAGTGGGCGGCACAAACACGTGACCCATCTAGGCGTGATACTGCAGTGGCAGACAGGATGGCAGTTTGAAAAACTAGGTCCCAAACTGTACATAATGCAAAGAAAAAAAAGAGGTGCAAGATGGAATTGTCCTTGGGCCCTCCCACCCACCCTTATGTTGTATAAACAGGACATGCACACTTTAACAAACCAATCATTTCAGCGCCAGGGTCTGCCACACAACTGTGGCTGAAATGATTGGTTCGTTTGGGCCCCCACAAAACAAGCTGGCAATTAATCTGTCCCTGCACAAACTGGCTCTACGGAGGCAAGATGTCATCCTCATCCTCCTCATCCACTGATTCCTCACCCTCTTCAGTGTGTACATCCTCATCCTCACAAAGTATTAACTCGTCCCCACTTGAATCCACCACCACAGGTCCCTCTGTACGTTCTGGAGGCTGGTCTCCCTGGATAATTCATTTTGATGAACATCATCTTCTCTACATTCTGTGGAAGTAACCTCCTACGCCTTTCACTGACAAGGTTCCCGGCTGCACTAAACACTCTTTTGGAGTACACACTGGAGGGGGGCAACTCAGGTAAAATAGAGCCAGTTTGTACAGGGGCCTCCAAATTGCCTCTTTTTCCTGCCAGTACAGGTATGGACTGTCTGACATGCCTACTTGGATGCTGTCACTGATGTAATCCTCCACCATTCTGTCAATGGTGACAGTATCATATGCAGTGACAGTAGACATGTCAGAAATTGTTGCCAGGTCCTTCAGTCCGGACCAGATGTCCAAACTTGGTCCTGCCTGCCCTGCATCACCGCCAGCGGGTTGCTTAGGATACCTAAGTTTTTTCCTGGCAGCCCCAGTTGCGGGAGAAAATGAAGAAGGAGCTGTTGACGTGTCACGTTCCGCTTCAGCTGACAGTGTGTTCACCAGCAGGTCTTTGCACCTCTTGCAGGCTTGTGTCAGCCAGAAAGAGAGACACCACATAGGCTTTAAACCTAGGATCGAGCACGGTGGCCAAAATGTAGTGGTCTGATTTCAACAGATTGACCACCTTGGAATCCTGGCAAAGCGAATGAAGGGCTTCATCCACAAGTCCCACATGCCGAGCGGAATCGCTCCGTCTTAGCTCCTCCTTCTCTTTCTCCAGCTGCTTCTGCAAAAGCCTGATGAGGGGAATGACCTGACTCAAGCTGGCAGTGTCTGAACTGACTTCACGTGTGGCAAGTTCGAAGGGCTGGAGAACCTTGCACAACACGGAAATCATTCTCCACTGCGCTTGACTCAGGTGCATAACCCCTCCTTTACCTATGTCATAGGTGGAAGTATAGGCTTGAATGGCCTTTTGCTGCTCCTCCATCCTCTGAAGCATATAGAGGGTTGAGTTCCACCGCGTCACAACCTCTTGCTTCAGGTGATGGCGGGGCAGGTTCAAGAGTGTTTGCTGGCGCTCCAGTCTTCGGCACGCAGTCGCTGAATGGCGAAAGTGGCCAGAAATTTTTCGGGCCACCCAAAGCGTCTCCTGCACACCCCTGTCGCTTTTCAGAAAATTCTGCACCACCAAATTTATTGTGTGAGCAAAACATGGGACGTGCTGGAATTTGCCCAGATGTAATGCCCGCACAATATTGGTGGCGTTGTCAGATATCACAAATCCCCAGGAGAGTCTAAGTGGGGTAAGCCACTGGGCGATGATTTCCCTCAGTTTCTCTAAGAGGTTGTCAGCGGTGTGCCTCTTACTGAAACCGGTAATACACAGCGTAGCCTGCCTTGGAACGAGCTGGCGTTTCTGAGATGCTGCGACTGGTGATGCTGCTGCTGTTGCTGCGTAAGGTGATACATCTACCCAGTGGGCTGTCACAGTCATATAGTCCTTAGTCTGCCCTGTTCCACTTGTCCACATGTCCGTGGTTAAGTGGACATTGGGTACAACGGCATTTTTCAGGACATGGAGGACACTTTTTCTGACGTTTCTGTACAGTCTCGGTATCGCCTGCCTAGTGAAGTGGAATCTAGACGGGATTTGGAACCGGGGACACACTACCTCCATCAATTGTCTAAATCCCACTGCACTAATGGCGGATACCGGACGCACGTCTAACACCAACATAGCAGTCAAGGCCTCAGTTATACGTTTTGCTTCAGGATGACTGCTGTCGTACTTCATCCTCATCGCTAAGGACTGTTGGAGGGTCAATTGTTTAGTAAAAGTAGTGGTGTTCCTACTTCCTCTCTGGGATGATGAACGACTCCCAGCAGCAGCAACAGCAGCAGCGGCAGCAGGAGGCGGGATAGGAGAGTCAGTCATGCCAGTGACATGGCCTGCAGGACTACTTCCGATCCTGACTAAGGAGGAAATTGACGAGGAGGCAGTTGACGGTGTGGTTTGCAGGCGCTTGGATACAACAGGACAACGGGATTTAGGTGTCCCTGGACTGCTTACGGTCTTAGCCAAAGTTTCTGAACTTGACAGTAACTTATTATGAACGCGCTGCAGGTGCCGTATAAGGGAGGATGTTCCTAGGTGGTTAACGTCCCTACCCCTACTTATTCCACCTTTACATAAGGTACATATGGCAAGACAGTTGTTGTCCGGATTTGGATAGAAATATTGCCAGACCAAAGAGGTGGAATGTTTGGTCTTCTGCCCAGGCATGACCGTGATGGGCTTTTTCATCCCACGGACAACAACTGTCTCCCCCGGAGCCTGATTTAAACAAACCACATCACCATCAGAATCCTCCTCGCCAACTTCCTCCTCAGCGCCAGCTACACCAGTATCCTCATCCTGTTGTACTTCAACAGTGACATCTTCAATTTGCATATCAGCAAGTGGACTGTGGGTGCTCCTTTCAGCACTTGCAGGGGGCGTGCAAATGGTGGAAAGAGCCACCTCTTCCCGTCCAGTGCTGGGAAGGTCAGGCATCGCAACCACCACCACACTTGGACTCTCCTTGGGGATTTGTGATATCTTCTTAGAAAGCACAGTTCTTCACTGTGCTTTTGCCAGCTTAACTCTTTTGATTTTTTTAGTGGGAGGAGGGCTTCCATCGTCATGTGAAGCTGAACCACTAGTCATGAACATACTAGGGATCGACCTTAGCCGTTCCTTGCCACTCCGTGTCGTAAATGGCTTATTGGCAAGTTTACGTTTCTCTTCAGCTGATTTAAATGTTTTTTTCAAGGTCATTTTCCTGAATTTTGTCATTTGGGATTGTATGTGCCCTCTATTATGACATTGGGCATCGGCCTTGGCAGACGACGTTGATGGCATGTTATCGTCTATGTCAGGACTAGTGGCAGCAGCTTCAGCACTAGGAGGAAGTGGTTCTTGATCTTTCTGTATTTTATTTTTATCGGAGAAAGTTTGGTCATCCATTTATGTTATATCGATTTGATATATACGTGCGGCTAAACACAGAAAATATTTTTTTATTTTTGCTGGAGAGTAGTGCACTTTGTGGGTTATACCAGCCTTTAAGAAATGAGCCAGCCGGCTCTTTACTTAAGGGACACAGGCGCACGCTTGGCACTACTTTGAAAAAAGAGGTGCAAGATGGAATTGTCCTTGGGCCCTCCCACCCACCCTTATGTTGTATAAACAGGACATGCACACTTTAACAAACCAATCATTTCAGCGCCAGGTTCTGCCACACGACTGTGGCTGAAATGATTGGTTCGTTTGGGCCGCAACAAAACAAGCTGGCAAATAATCTGCCCCTGCACAAACTGGCTCTACAGAGGCAAGATATCGTCCTCATCCTCCTCATTCACCGATTCCTCACCCTCTTCAGTGTTGTGTACATCCTCATCCTCACAGAGTATTAATTTGTCCCCGCTGGAATCCACCACCACAGGTCCCTCTGTACGTTCTGGAGGCTGGTCTCCCTGGAAGAGTTGATAATTCATTTTTATGAACATCATCTTCTCCACATTTTGTGGAAGCAACCTCCTACGTCTTTCGCTGACAAAGTTCCCGGCTGCACTAAACACTCTTTCGGAGTACACACTGGAGGGGGGGCAACTCAGGTAAAATAGAGCCAGTTTGTAAAGTGGCCTCCAAATTGCCTCTTTTTCCTGCCAGTACAGGTACGGACTGTCTGACATGCCTACTTGGATGCTGTCACCGATGTAATCCTTTAACAGACAGGTGCGGCTACAGCCCACACAATTCACAAAGACAGAAAAAAAAGAAGAATTTTTTAAATTGTTTGTGGAGCGCACTTTGGGGGTTACACCACCCTTTAACAGACAGATGCACGCTTGTCGCTGCTGCTTTGAGGATGCAGGTGCGGCTACTGCGCATACATTTCACACACAAACACAGAACAAAAGAAGATTATTTTATTGTTTGTGGAGCGCACTTTGAGGGTTATACCACCCTTAGACAGACGCATGCTTGTTGCTGCTGCTTTGAGGATGCAGGTGCGGCTACAGCCCACACAATTCACAAAGACAGAAAAAAAAAAATTAATTTTGTTTGGAGTGCACTTTGGGGGTTACAGCACCCTTTAACGGACAAGCCAGCCGGCCCTTTACTTATGACACAGGCGCACGCAGTCGCTGAATGGCAAAAGTGGCCAGAAATTTTTCGAGGTACCCAAAGCATCTCCTGCACGCCCCTGTCACTTTTCAGAAAATTCTGCACCACCAAGTTTATTGTGTGAGCAAAACATGGGACGTGCTGGAATTTGCCCAGATGTAATGCCTGCACAATATTGGTGGCGTTGTCAGATATCACAAATTCCCAGGAGAGTCTAAGTGGGGTAAGCCACTGGGCGATGATTTCCCTCAGTTTCTCTAAGAGGTTGTCGGCGATGTGCCTCTTACTGAAACCGGTGAAACACAGCGTAGCCTGCCTTGGAACGAGCTGGCATTTCTGAGATGCTGCTACTGGTGACGCTGCTGTTGTTGCTGCGTAAGGTGATACATCTACCCAGTGGGCTGTCACAGTCATATAGTCCATAGTCTGCCCTGTTCCACTTGTCCACATGTCCGTGGTTAAGTGGACATTGGGTACAACCGCATTTTTCAGGACACTTAGGACACTTTTTCTGATGTTTCTGTACAGTCTCGGTATCGCCTGCCTAGTGACGTGGAATCTAGATGGGATTTGGAACCGGGGACACACTACCTCCATCAATTGTCTAAATCCCACTGCACTAATGGCGGATACTGGACGCACGTCTAGCACCAACATAGCAGTCAACGCCTCAGTTATACGTTTTGCTTCAGGATGACTGCTGTCGTACTTCATCCTCCACGCTAAGGACTGTTGGAGGGTCAATTGTTTAGTAAAAGTAGTGTGTTCATACTTCCTCTCTGGGATGATGAACAACTCGCAGCAGCAGCAACAGCACTAGGAGGAAGTGGTTCTGGATCTTTCCCTATTTTATTTTTATCGGAGAAAGTTTGGTCCTCCATTTATGTTATATTGATATATACATGTGGCTAAGGCGCACACAAACACAGAAAATAATTTTTTATTTTGTTTGGAGTGCACTTTGGGGGTTGCAGCACCCTTTAACGGTCAAGCCAGCCGGCCCTTTACCTATGACACAGGCGCACGCTTGGCGCTACTTTGTTGATGCACGTGCGGCTACTGCGCACACAATTCAAACACAAAAAAATTATTTTTTTATTTTTTTTGGAGTGCACTTTGGGGGTTGCAGCACCCTTTAACGGTCAAGCCAGCCGGCCCTTTACCTATGACACAGGCGCACGCTTGGTGCAACTTTGTTGATGCACGTGCGGCTACTGCGCACACAATTCACAAACATAAAAAAAAAATATTTTTTATTTTGTTTCGAGTGCCCTTTGGCCGTTACAGCATCCTTTAACGGACAAGCCAGCCGTCCCTTTACTTATGGGACACAGGCGCACGCTTGGCGCTGCTCCTTTGTTGATGCACATGCAGCCACAGTGCACGCAATTCACAAACACAGAAAACATTTTTTTATTTTGTTTGCAGTGCTCTTTGGGAGTTACAGCACCCTTTAAAGGTCAAGCCAGCCGGCCCTTTACTTATGACACAGGCGCATGCTTGGCACTACTTTGTTGATGCACGTTCTGCTACTGCACACACAATCCACAAACACAGAAAAAATATTTTTTTTTTTTTCACTTGGGGGGAGCACCCCTGATGGACAGAGCACCCCCTAGACAACACTACAGCACCCCTTTAGGACTGGGACACTGCACAGGACTTTGGAGTGGACACAGCCCCTATGGACAACTGACTGCACAACACAGTCCAGCCAGCCCCTATGGACTTTGGAGGAGTGGACACAGCCCCTATGGACAACAGCAGCACAGCACAACACAGCCAGCCCCTATGGACTTTGGAGGAGTGGACACAGCCCCTATGGACAACAGCAGCACAGCACAACACAGCCAGTCCCTATGGACTTTGGAGGAGTGGACACAGCCCCTATGGACAACAGCAGCACAGCACAACACTACACTACACTGTACTATACAGCCCAGCCAGCCCTAACTCCCACCCTCCCTCTTCACTGTCCACAGCCGAGTGAGAAAATGACGCCGACGTGGGTACCTTATATAGAATCCAAAACCCGCGAGACCCGGAAGGCGGGATGATGACGTTTTGCCTCGATTTCAGATCCGAGTCAGGCGGGAAAAGTCGAGCCTGACTCGGATCGGTCTCGGATCAGGGGGGCTCGGGGGGGTTCATATTTCAGAAATCCGAACCCGCTCACCCCTAATATGTATATGTATATATATATATATACATATATATATATATATATATATATATATATTAGGGGTGTGCACCGGCCACTTTTCGTGTTTTGGTTTTGGATCTGGATCTTTCTTTGTGTTTTGGATCTGGATTGGTTTTGCCAAAACCACCCTTCCGTGTTTTGGGTTCTGGGTTTTGTGTTTTGGATCTGGATTTTTTCTTAAAAAATAAAAAAAAACGCTAAAATCACATAAAATGGGCCTTTTTTTGTTCCTACGCTCTTAATAACCCCAACAACATTAATTTCCACTCATTTCCACTCTATTCTGAACACCTCACACCTCACAATATTGTTTTTAGGCCAAAAGGTTGCACCGAGGTAGCTGGATGACTATGCTAAGCGACACAAGTGGGCGGCACAAACATGTGGCCCATCTAGGAGTGGCACTGCAGTGGCAGACAGGAAGCCAATCAGCGTTATGGTGCCCATTTGCATGTAGCACGAACCCGGGAGATCCGTGCTACATACATCTGTGTCATTGACACAGAGCACTGACGGGTCCGTGAGACCCGTCTGTGCTGCTGTGGTAAAAAAAAAAAAAAAAACCTGTGTAAAAAAAGAAAAAAATGGCGTGCACCCCCCCAAAAAAGAGCAACCAGCCCCGGGCATTAGTAACCCAGTGCTGGGTGTGCTTAAATACAGGGGACAAACGACGTAGGGGTCCCCTGTACTTAAGCACAACCAGCACCGGGCTAGTCAGAACCAGCGCTGGTTGCCAAAATACGGGGGACAAACGACGTAGGTATTCTGCGCAACCAGCTCTGGGCTCTGATCCGGTCCTGGTTCTGGAAATACAGGGGAAAAAAATTAGTAGGGTTCCCCTGTATGTTCCAGAACCAGCGCTGGACTTTTTCTAGCGGGGGGCTGATGTCACAGCCAAGGGAGCCCTTTCACCAGGCCCCCCAGCCGCAGCATCAGCCCTGACCGCTAGTCAGCCCAGGCCGGGGATCCCTGGAGAGCTGGGGACCCCCCCAATAAAGGGGTCACCCTCTCCAGGGCACCCCAGGCCCAGGCTGATAGCCCGGGGCTATCCCCACCGTGGCGGGTTGATTGTGTGGTGTGGTGTAAATAAAGAATATCAAACATTGTCTTTACAAGTAGAACTGCAAGTCCCAGCTAGCCTGCCCCGCATGGGAACCGCAGGGTAAACTTTAATAACCTTGCGGCTCCCACCATTGACTACAATGGAGGGAGCCGTTCATTGGCTGAGAGACGGGAGATGGCTTCTCTCAGCCAATGAACGCTTAGCAGCGGGGTTTCCATGGTGATACCCCGCCGCTAAGCTCTCATTCGGGAAGTACCGTTCTATAGAACGGTACTAAGTTCGTGGATCGCGTTTTCGTTTTTTTTTTTTTGCCAAGTCCGGGGATGCCTACTTTGGAGCGAAGAGGACAGAACCTCGCATAGGAGATGGTGAGTATGTTTTTTTTCACAGGTCCCCTATGGATACTTTACCGGACAAGTGGACCGATGTTACAGGGTTACATAGGTGAGTATGTGTACATGTGTGTGTATGTATGTTTAATAAACTTATACTGTCACGGTGTGTGTGTCCTGTGTTTTTTTTAAACATTTTTTTACAGGTGAACTACAGGTACTAGTGGGCCCTTAATGCCCTGCATGCTGGTACTTGTGGTTCTCCAAGTACCAGCATGCGGGGCAGGCTTGCTGGGACTTGCAGTTCTACTTGTAAAGACAATGTTTGATATTCTTTATTTACACCACACCACGCTATCAGCCTGGGCCTGGGGTGCCCTGGAGAGGGTGACCCCTTTATTGGGGGGGTCCCCAGCTCTCCAGGGATCCCCGGCCTGGGCTGACTAGCGGTCAGGGCTAATGCTGCGGCTGGGGGGCCCGGTGAAAGGGCTCCCCTGGCTGTGGCATCAGCCCCCCGCTAGAAAAAGTCCAGTGCTGGTTCTGGAACATACAGGGGAACCCTACTAATTTTTTCCCCCTGTATTTCCAGAACCAGGACCGGATCAGAGCCCAGAGCTGGTTGCGCAGAATACGGGGGACCCCTACGTCGTTTGTCCCCCGTATTTTGGCAACCAGCGCTGGTTCTGACTAGCCCGGTGCTGGTTTGGCTTAAGTACAGGGGACCCCTACGTCGTTTGTCCCCTGTATTTAAGCACACCCAGCACTGGGTCACTAATGCCCGGGGCTGGTTGCTCTTTTTTGGGGGGGGGCACGCCATTTTTTTCTTTTTTTACACTGTTTTTTTTACCACAGCAGCACAGACGGGTCTCACGGACCCGTCAGTGCTCTGTGTCAATGACACAGATGCAAGTAGCACGGATCTCCTGGTCCGTGCGTGCATCTGTGTCATTGAAATACACAGCAGCACAGATGGGTCTCACTGACCCATCTGTGCTCTGTGTCACTGTCAATCACACAGATGCATGTAGCACGGATCTCACGAGTCCGTGCTACATGCAAATGAGCACCATAATGCTGATTGGCTGAGAGCCGTGACAGACGGCTCTGTCAGCCAATCAGCACTTTGCCCATTAAAGGCAGATCTCGAGGTTTTGCCTCGGGAGAGGGATCCGGGGCAGACAGGGAGATCCGAGCTTGGGCTCGGATCATCCCGGATCCCCGAAGTTCGGGTGGATTCGGTTCTCAGGGATCCGAACCCGCTCATCCCTAATATATATATGTATAAATAAGAAGATGCAGGAGGCGCACAATGGTGAAGTACGTTAGCACTCAATTCTTTACTGAAACAAGATTAAAACCACTCACATAAAGCATGTATGATACATTGCTATATCACAATAAAGGCATTGGAGGCGCAAGAATCTGAACACTGTGCTCATAGCCGGTATCGCGATGGCCATCCACATTCCTCCTGGTGCAGAGGAGAGTGGACCAGGAGACGTACTTCACCATTTTGCGCCTCCTGCATCTTCTTATTTATACTGAGCTTTACCCCCCTGGAAAAATAGGATCTTTGGGAGTGCGGCACCACAGAAAAAACATACTGGACACTAACTGGACTGTGTTTATATGAACTAAGGGTGCGCAAGACAAAGTGAGGCTTCTGCTTAATATAAATAAATAAATATATATGTAAACTTGATATATACATATACATACACACACACACACACACACACACACACACGATATATATATATATATATATATATATATATACAGTGCATATATATATATATATATATATATATATATATATATATATATACACACACAAGATACGCGAGAGAGAATGAAAAAATATATGACAGCATTCGGAGTCTTAAGCAAAGTCACACAGGACAGGACCTAAAACATTGGTGTGCTGGACTAATAGTGTACTGACTTTGCTTAAGACTCCTAGTGCCACCATATCTTTCTCCGTTATCTGCATTATATGAGAGGAGGGCACTGGAACAGCACAGACTGCATAAATAAATACAATATTATTTATAGAGAGAGACAGACAGAAACACAGTGAGCGGGATGCAATGCATTCCGCCGGCATCGCCTGTATGCCGGCATTAGTAACGCCGGTATGCATGATGATCCCCGCAAAGGACCGCTCTGTCAGTAAGAGCGGCCCTTGCAAAGGAGGGACTTCCCGGTCTATGACCCAGAACCCCCTTCGGCGTCCTTCGGCGCAGGCACGTGCTGCACGGGGGGGGGGGGGTGCTGGGAGGGATCCGATTGAATGCACCCCACCAGAGAGAGAGAGAGAGAGATGACAACATTTGCAAGTTTGACTTACCCATGTGCCCATGACTGGAGACTGGGGTGTAGCTGTCTCACCATTTTCTTCACTCCTAATTCTTTATAGTGCAGCTGAAGAAACTATAAAGTTTCAGGCTGCAGGGACAAGAGGGAATTTGGACTGCAGGGGGGAGGGGGGCTTCTGGCTGCAAGGGAAGATGGGTTTCTGTCTCCAGGGTAATGGGGGATTTGGGTTGCAGGGGAAGGTGAGTTTATATCTGCAGGAAGGTTGGGGGGGTGCAAATTCAGGCTGTACTGTAGAGAGAAGGGAGACTTCTAGCTGCAGAGGGAAAGGGGCAGGGGGGTACAAGCTGCACTACAGGGGGAGGGGTGTTTCTGGCTGCAGAGGGAAAGTGGGTGTCGGTCTGCAGGGGGAATGGGTTGATTATTTTTGTTGCACTGCAGGGGGAGGAGCGAGGAGGGCTTCTAGCTGCAAGAGGAAGGTAGAGCTCAGTTCAGTCTTCAGTGAGCAGAGGAGACAGAGGGATTGAAGAAGGGTAAAGACTAGTTCCACTTCAGTTACTGTATATGGAAGTGACGTGCACTGAGGGCGGAAGTGTAGTTTCCTGCCCACACAGTACACCAAAAAAAGAAAGTTAACCCCTCGCGGGCTCGCTTCGCTCGCCACGCTTCGGGCACGGTGGCTCGCTATGCTTGCCACATGGTTATATTCCCCCTCTATGCCCACTAGGATTGTAGGGAATGATGTTGGACACTGCTGATGACATCATGATCAATCTACGAAAGGGGATCTAGCTGTTACCATTGAAGAAGTGTCCTGGAAGAGTCCTGTTGATGCAGCATCCCACGAGACCTGTACTGTAGCTCCGCGTTGGCCGCCTGAACTAATGATTGAGTCTGGGAGAGGACAGACCAGAGGCAGGGAAATACTGCCAGCTTGTGGTACTGCCCTCTCCATGTTATAATCTCTGCTCTGCACTGCCGCCTTGCGCCCCTATGAGGTGAGATCCCGTTAAATCGACTGGAACGTCCCCCCCCTTCCCTTCTGCTCATTGTACTGTGCCTTGCTGTGGGCTGGGGCGTCCTTCACATTGCTTCACCTCCCGGTACGTGCCCCCGGGAGCCGAGCAGTGCCAAACCTCCTCTGAACTGAGGAGTCAGTGTCCGGGACAGCTGGGGGACTTACATGTGACAGTCGGGTTGCACTGCGGCCAATTAACCACTGGACCACCAGGGTTTTTCTCTGCTGAGGGGGCGGCCCTGGACACCAAGTGACAGTGCGGCCCGGGGGGCACGTGGCACCCTGCCCCCAGGCCCAGTCCACCACTGACTGTAATACATTTAGGTGTAATGTATTATCACTGCACTTATCATAGCACTAATGCAGCTATTGACAATATTTATTCTGAAGCAGGACGCAATTTCACTCACATGTATTATACTTTCATTTGTCAAAATGGGGTAGAGAAAACTCTCCCCTCCGGGATCTTCGTAGCTCATACTATTGCTGATACTCTATGCCATGGCTATTGGGCAACTCCAACACACATGTGTGAGATCACATCGCAGGCAAACCATACATGCTTGTGAATGTCCAGAGATGGTGGTGGGACCTTTAAATAACGCAAACCACCATTCTTAGATGGCGCTAAGTGTTAGGGGACTGCAAGGAGTCTGCAAGTACAAAAAATAAAATTGGCACTTATTGTGGTAATAAAATTACATGACATATCTTCCATACTTTAAAAAAGAAAAAAAATTGTGTACTCGGCTGGCTAGAAAGTGTGGTAAATGACCACATTGCAAGTTTGGTCGCTTTCTTTGTGATAATGAGCCCTGCAGCCTTTAGCAGAGCTTATTGCCCATTGATAAATAAACCTGATAGTAAATATCCTTACTCTGTGCTACTTAGTTGGACATTTTTGGTGCCTACCCTATCAAATTCACAGACATCAGAGATCAGACCCACTTTTCCATCATCAGATGTCTGATGCTTAGATATGCACTAGCAGTGCCTTGCTCTAGCTGTAATTGGGGCCTGATTAAGGGTCCTGGACAGCCTAGGCTAAACACATTAATAGCTCCCCCTGTAATGCTGCTAAACACAGCAGTGTGCATATGCATACTCAGGAAATTGCCATTCATACTGAACATGTGCAGGTAACAAAGGTTATACACAACTGCCACATTTAATCTTGGCATCTAATGATCTAATGATGTTTGTGGAGTGTAAAGAAGACTTTGGCTTCTGGGGAATGTGATGAAGATAATCGCATGATGCTCTTTAGCCTACCCAGATGACTTTTTAGCACAATGTACATAGAATTAAGGGTTTAGCACATTAGTGCGGCGGTAAAGTGGACGTGTACTGCTATATCTAACAGGCATGTCATAAAATTTACTTTCATCCAAATGTAGATGAGCCCCAAAGCAGTTAGTAAGATCTTATTGTTGATGAAAACACACTGATACTTTTAAGGGCTTGCTCATGTATTGTGTTTTACAAGGGGTTCCATATAAGTATCCAAGAGAAACCTTATTTGAAAATGCATGTAGCCATAAGTATCATTGGGCCTCATTCAGAGGCGGTCGATAGATGCAAGTGGTCGCTCTGAATCAGGGCGGCCGCTTGCATCCTGAACGGCTGCCTCCTTGTCGATCGTTAAGCTGTGGGTTAACACCCAAGCTCTAACGACCGACATGGGTGATGGTTGCGATGGTCAAGACCATAGCGACCATCGGGGCTTGCGACCAGACCCTAAGGTAGGGACTGGGCACTCGTAAGCCCCAGGGAGCTTCCTGCTCTGTTTGAGCAGGAAGTTCCCCACTGACATCAGCAATGATGTCAGTGAGGCCGCTCCCAAATGGCAAGTGTTCCGACAGGAACACCTCCGTTTGGCCGGGCACCCCCCCCGGTCCGCCCAGCAAACGGGGCGAGCTGTCACTCAACATCGACAGCTTGCCCCGTCTGCTACGAGACCCCTAACGACGGAGCGCCCGCCGTTAGCCGGGTCTCGTGCATGCGCACGACGGAGCCGGCTCCATCGTGCGCATGCGCTGTGGGTCAACATAGAGTCGGTTGTGAGCACTCAGCGCTCACGACCGACTCTGAATGAGCTCCATTGTGCCTTATTACCAATGCAGGGAAATGGCACTGATTATACCATTTGAATGTATATATCTCAGATTTCTTTTGTTTTTCAAGTATATAATAGCTACATAATGAGGGTAAGATTGCTAGACACTTCAGGGAGTCAGAGAGATTGCTACTATTTCAGAGAGTCTTCATGACACTTGGAGAATGACACATGACACATGACAATCAGGGAGAGTTGGTAAATATGTTTTAGCTGTAAGTTACATGGCCACATCACCAGAGCCATCTTGAAGTCACTTTAAGAACTTCCCGTAATGCCGCTTTGGGACAGCCAGATTACTACTAAGCTTCATTAATTAAGATGTGCGGCCTTGGCCAACATGGAATGAGTTAGGTCATCATTTTATTACCCAGCTGCCAACTGTGTGATGCCCCCCTTCCCCACGTTCTGATGTCCTAGGTTGCAGCCTAATGGACAATGGATGTTCAGACATTGACTGTCATCTATATATCAATTACGTAGTCAATGCTAGAGACAAGCAAAATTGTGGCAAAATTTTGCTCAGAGTTTTGGATTTGAACAGGCTATTTTAAAGAGGTGCAAAAACTGAGGTGATACACATTTTGGGCAAAATTCAGTTCTCCGCAATTTGCAACCTTAGTGTTCGCTTATAAGTTCTTGTGCAGCACTCTGGAGTGAGAGGAACACTTCTGCGACCAGTCAACAGACGCATCACAGAGAATTTAATTACCCCTTCTATATTACATTTTCCATTCTGAAGAACTTTCCATATTTTGCAGAATTTATAATAAATGAATAGAGCCCGGGACTATGACAATCATGCAGAATGAGGTCAATATTCTACAGAACAGTTTTGGAAACATTGCTCATCTCTAGATACTGCATACAATATATACTGCAATATGCAGTACGTACTATTTTCTGTATAGGAATTATAGGGATCGGGTCACATTAAAGTGGGTTTCTCTGTCCCGCAAGGCTGACGTTCAGGCACACAGAACACAACTCTTTCTGCGATGTGGCTCAGCAGGAAGCTGTAATCACTTCACAGTTATTATTCCTTAAAGTACATCAACCTTCTCTGTGCCTGCACGATATTAAATAAGAGAGACAGCAGGGAGTAGGCAGAGAAATATGAGGGTGTGTGTTTACTTGTAATTCTGCTCTTCATATATTATACTTGTATTGACAGGTTTACAAATATCTCTTTATGAACCCTACTATATATAAAGTACACAGATGCATGCATGTGCATACCCCAGTCACTATACAATGACTAAATGTTCTAATTTCACTGTTATTGTAATTAATATATAACGGAATTGAAGCTTGACATTCCCTGTAATGTACAACGTACTGTAGAAATACGGGGGAAGTGCCTAGATGGAGAACTGCATGTACCCATTATACTGAAGCTGGATAATCTGCAGTAAAGGAAAGTGCTGAAGCTGAACACACTCCTCTATAAAGAATATATAGCAAACGACTAGACGAGGTGTAGAATAGAAGTTATATCTGAAATGTCCAGAAATGTAGTTGCCATTTAGTTTACAGTATAACATATGGAGCATCATATTTCCTGAGCAATTAGATGAGACATGTCTGCTCTGTATATACCTTACATGTCCGTAACATTAAGGAGTATATTTACTAAAGTGAGAGTTTTTAGATGTGGAGATCTTGCCCATAGCAACCAATCAGATTCTACTTAACATTTATCTAGCACGTTCTAGAAGATAATAGCTAGAATCTGATTGGTTGCTATGGGCAACATTTCCACTTCTAAAAAGTCTCACAGTCTAAAAAGTACATATACCCCTAAGCCTCCTTCACCAGGACATTTTCTCATTGATACCACAATGACATCATCAAAATCTCTGAACCATAGTCATGACATATGTACAGTATCAGAAATTATTATATATATATTGGACTGGTCCTGTATGTTATTGTCTAAGGACAAAGTGAACCATTACAGAAGAGTAAGACTTGATGATGTCACAGAAGTAGTGATGTGCCCGAATGCTCTGCACAGAGTATTTTACTGCAATGTATTTATTTAGAAGAGTAAAACATTAGAATATAAGGTATCATGTGCAGAGGGGTGTATATATGCCCAAGGGAGCCCGTGTGCTGAGGGCCCCCTCCACTGAACAGCAGTGCCTACCCCCAAGTCCTGCATCTTACCTTGTGCCAGCAAGCAGTTCACTCCACCTTGGTGATGCCATCTTCCCAGTGATATTCGGGAAGATGGTGCATACACACAAGAGCACAGTGCCAGTATTTGTGCTTTCAGTGAGTGGCACCATCTTCCCAAAAATGTCAATGAGTAGAGGGTGCTGGGGAGGAGGGACCCACTTACTGGCACAAGGTAAGTATTATGAGTGCATGGTGGGTGGTGGGGATGCATTCAGTATCCTGGTGGTTGGGATGCCGACGCTTACATTACCGGCACCGGAATACCGACGACGGTCAGAATCCCGGCACCAGCACCACTGCCACCGGGATGCCGAAGGTAAGTAGTGAGTTTGGGGGGAGGGTTAGGTTTAGTGGTTATGGTTATGCACAAGGGGGAGGGTTAGGGTTAGGCACTAAGGGGGGAGGAATAGGTTTAGGGTGCAGGGAGGGGGATGTTTGGTATAGGCATTAAGGGGGGAGGTTAGTGTTAGGCACCAAAGAGGGAGGGTTAGGGTTATGTGTGGGAGAGGGGGAGAGCTAACATACCGACCAACAAGTATTGGTATGTTAACCCTGTCAGGATTCCGGCATCAGGATTCTGACTGCCATTATCCCGACTGATGGTATTTCATACCCAATTCTGTGTGGTATGAGGACCCATGGGACTGTCTGCACCACACACCCTGCACCCATTATAAATTTGCCTATACACGCACATGACCCTCTCTCCTATTGTGTTCTTTCCTGCTTCCATCTTGTCCACCTGTGCTTCTTTGTATCATACCTCTTGCATGTTCTGTACAACACATACACAGTATACTGTATGCTACATATTATGGGGCAAGTGCAGAGTTGAATGCAATGTATCATCTTAATGGAATGTACACTTTGTAACAAATTAACATTCATCCATGACCTCATAATCTCAATCAACCTCAATCACATGGTGGTCTCCATTTCACACACACCTCCAGGCCTGAGAAAAGTAAAGCAGGTGGGGTATGAATATTACTGACCTAATTTTTCACATACATAGTTCTACCAAAGGTTCCATCACTCACATTTACATTATTTGAAGTACATACTATCAATATTTTCACCCAATTCATCCAATTTCTGGAACTGTTTTCACTTCTAATTCTCTGACATCCCCACCATCATCATGGGTGATTTCAATATCGCTATTTATAGTCCACAATCTCCTTGTGCCTCCAAATGCTCTCTATAACCTCCTCTTGGCCTCTCCCAGTGGACTGACACCTCTACTCATCAGATTGCCCAGTGTCTTGATCCTGTATTCACCAGGTTATGCTCATTTTATGAATTCACTAACGCTCCTTTCCCTCTCTCAGATCATGTCCTTATCACCTGCACACACTCCTCCATTACTTCAAGCTCAGTGTCACTGAAGTCTACCAAGCATCTTCAAACCCACATACATTTTACCACTATTAATCTTCAACAACTCTCCACCTCTCTGCAACAACTACTCTCACCAATTTGTACATTCACTTCTCCTGAGATTGCTGAATAACACCATAACCAAACTCTAGAAATAGCCATCAATTAAGTGGCTCCATCTACCCATCACACTCCACGTAGACTTAAATGTCAATTGTGGCATTCTAAATGAATAAGATACCTACAAAATCTCCAACTTAAAGTAGAATATCTGTAGCATAAATCTCCTACTCCAAGTGACTTCCTCACACGTAATACTATCTATAATATTATCTAACACTATTATAGGAAGGTTTGGATGCTGCTAAACAAACATATTTCCAATGTCTCATCTCTTCTCAAGCTTATAGCCTCAAGAGACTTTTTACTACCTTCAACCCATTTCTAACAACTAGCACATCCAACCCACCAGCAACTATCTGTGCACAAGATCTTATCTTCTATTTCAATGGACAAGACAGATAAAAATATTAAAATCCAAACTGAAATGGTATACTCTTCCTCAGCCAGCGACCTGCTCAATCCCTTCCATGAATCCTTTTGCACCTTCTCTTGAGTTGATCCAAAAATTGAAGATGGAGTATTTATACTCTTCTCATTTTCTAATCTACTACCTCTCCTCTTGATCCTATACCCTCACAAATCAGTAGAACCTCTGTTACCTGTGCTCATCCCTAACTTAATTAAAGTCTGTAATCTCTCTCTTTCTACTGGTATCTTTACATCAGTATTCGAGCATGCAATTTATTTGTCTATTCTAAAAAAACTAGATTTGGACCCTAACTAACTCTTAAATTACAATCCTGTCTCTCAGCTTCCATGCCCCTCTAAGCTACTTGAGAAACTTGCCTACACTCACCTCACGAACTTTCTTCACTCACACATCTTATTGGACCCACTTCAGTCAGGCTTTCATTACTAACACTCCACAGAGACAGCACTGACTAAGGTAGTGAATGATCTGATCATTACTAAGTCTAAAGGCCATTACTCACTACTTATTCTTCTAGATCTTTCTGCTGTATTTGACACTGTTGACCACTCTTTTCTCTTACAACCACTCCCTAGGTCTTCAGGACACAGCCCTAACCTGGTTTTCACACTACAGTACTATCAAATCACACTTTCATTGTTTTCCTGAATCCACTTGCACTTTGCTTCCTCTATAAGTGGGAGTACCGTGTCGAAGCTGAATAATTGGCTGAGACAAGTTCAGTTTAAAATTGAATCGCGACGACACCATGTTGCGAATGGCCGCAAGACGCCATCTTGAAAATGAGATCGCAAGACGCCATTTTGCGAATGGCCGCCTAAGCACCATTTTAGATAAACTCACATTTTAGTTCATGTGGCGATGATACTATTAGCACCATGCGATTGCATTTTTCACCATTTCTCATACACACATTAATACGCACAATTGCGCTGTTAATTAGTCGCATTTTAGCGAATGCATAGGACTTTGTATGAAACCGCTGTTTTATTAGCTTTATGCGCACGCATCTGCCCCAAGTTAACTAGCATCCTTATATCAAACCCTCAATACCCACACATTACATATTCACACATAAGGTTCAATAAGCTTTAAAGTGTATGATTTAAGTTGGTTCAGTTAGTTTAAATGCTGAGAAATAAAGGTATTTGATAACTAAGGTATTATACATGCTAAAAAAGTCATGTTTGGTCTTGTACTGATGCATACTCTTTTTACAGTAATCCGATGTTATCGGTGGGGAGATCGCATCATGCAAACTCAAATTATGGATCGCAGAGCCTACAAGCAACAAAATGTATATTTCATGAATAACTGTTAGAATGTTGCAGGGGGTGTGAAGAGGAAGATCCCCAGCTGTTAGAGGCAGGGAGAGTCTATTTGAACCAGCCTGTTAAATGTGCTGTAACAGATGTTTCTCCCCTGGGAACCAATGACATCAGCAACAAACTTCCCTATTGTCCTGTTTATTCTGGGGGGGTATAAATATGTGTGCATGAACGCTGGTTCTCAGTCTTCTTGCTGAATGCTGTATGACTAGGGGTCTCTTGCTGATGCCTATCTCCGGGTCCGGAAGCGCCTGCGTATGTATACTGTACTTGGGTCTGTATAATTTTCCTTTTGCACCTAAATTGTGTCTAGATCAATTGCATGTAACTGTCTGAACTTTTACCTGAATAACACTTGTGCTTTGGAACCACAGATTTCACGTCTAAGTCTTTATTTATGGTATGACTGCGTACGCAAATTAGCGTCATCCTTAGAAGGTATAGACAGGACATTAGAAGGTATAGGCAGGGGTATATAGAGGTTCTGATCCAATATCGTTAGTTGGGGGCTCGTAGTGAAGTCACTTACCTGCTCACACGGTACATACGTCTATCGATCTTTCAGCAAAGGGTGGAGTGGCCACATGCAGGGTTTGCCTGCAACCGTTTTGTGCTGAAAGATCACTATCCATCTCCATGTGAATCAAGGAAGCTGACTAGAATCCAGGGACAAGAGAGGAAAAAGTTTGTTTTCCTCTGTTGATAGAACCTTACGTTTAAAGGGGTGTCGCAGTACTGAGTACACGGCTAAGTGGCAGGTTTGCGCATAGCAAAGACGCACTTTTGCGTACACAGTTAAAAACCATTATATGGTTGTGTGGTAGTCGCATTATTGTGTATGCGACTGTTCGCACAATAGCGTATACGTACTTCCGGTTGTGCTGCCACGTGTTTGAACAAAGCCATTGAGGTTTACATTTTTTCTATTACCAATATCTGGGTTAAAGTGTATATTTCTGTGCAAGAAAAAAGTGTGTAACAGTGAATATTTGTTGAACAAAGTTAAGGGTATCGTATGATCCTTAAGGGCTAGGTGCAAGGGTTAGTCTAACCGCTCGGTAAGCAGCTTTACCGTTCTATACACAGTAGCAGATGTACATGTTGTCTTTGTTGTAGAGAGGTGTGTGAGAGTAGCCGACATATAAACTCTCATAGGTGTGGAAGTTGCCTTGCTAAATCTTATCCAGGTGTGTGGGCGCCGCCGACTTAAATCGTCCACAGGTAAGTGAAAGTGTCTTGATTGTCTTTCACCGGTTTAAATCTTTATTGAAAAGCGTAGGATTTTGTCTCAGAATGGGAGCCACGCAAACAGTAGAGATGGTAGGCAATGATGTGCTGCTAATGGAGGCGCCGATCGGATCGGCCCGTCGTATCATGCATACCAAGTACGGTACTTATGCAATAAGGTATTGTGATTTATGGTTTAATATGATGAGGAAGAGTGTTAGACCGTTTCCCAGAATTTGTAGTTTTGATAAAAATGTGTTAGACAATGTCCAGGATCACATCAGTTTGATGCGCTCCCGAGAGAAAAAGGTTAAATATTTTGAATGTTTAAAACTGTGGCAGCATGAAGGGGATGCGTGGCTTAACAATGTGCAAACAACGCAAACTAGCGTCGTGAGCACATTGCCAGAAAATACATCCACGACGCTGAATTGGAATACGGGTGAGCCACAAAATGGCGCACACGTGCGGCAAGGTAGTGTCGTGGAGAGTATTGCCAGCAGTTCACGCTCACCTCCCCCACCTTATGTGGATGGAGGTGCAAGTACAGTTACCAAAAATACCCATAAAAATGTAACAAGCAACTTCTACCCTCTCTTAAGCAACTATAAAGAAAATGTTCATGATGCAGAGGATGATGAGCCTATTGTAATGTCTGCCATTTCCCATGTGCAGATGATAGATGCTGCATCACCACAATCACGAGTGGTGCCGCCATCTCCATCGGTAACAGCAAGGGAAGTGTTAATGCCCTCTGCACCCGTAGAGCAAGTTGTTCATACCATACGTAGCAGCAGCAGACTAAACCCCCAGCCAGGTAATCAGGTCAAAGGTAGCAGTGCTACCAGTCTGCATCCCATTCGGACAATAACTGTTCCAAATGGAAATGCAGACGCAAACGGTATAGTGCCCACGAGGGAAGTAGTAATGCATTGTCCTTGGACAAGGGCAGAACTAAATTCCATCATAAATGATTTCCCCGATCCCAAAAAGGAATTAGCCAAATGTCAAAGATTTTTGAGAAATTTGGGTAGTTCACATGAACCCACTAATAAAGATTGGCGTGTGGTGTTAAGGGCCTGTCTGCCACGCAATACCGACGTGACAACATTTATCATGGATTGTGTATTGGATGGTGACGTTCCCTTAACAGACCAAGTAAACCAAGGTAACATTTCCCGCATTGTAACTCAATTGGGTATATATTTTCCAGTAGTAGTTAACTGGAACAAAATTTTCACCATAAAGCAGAAAGAGAGTGAGACTGCAGAAGATTATTGCGATCGGGCTCTGCAAGCTATCACCCAGTACACTGGGATAGAGGATATTAAAGATAGCACTCACCACTGGGGGATGATAGTCACAGTACTTGTGGATGGTCTGAAAGAGAGTTTAAAAACTCGGGTTCAGACCTCACAGCCTGGCTGGCGGGGACTCACAATAGATACCCTCATAGAAACCGCCATTGAACATGATAAAAACATCTCCAAAAAGAGAGAAGCCCAGAGCGAAAAACTAATGGCTGTCAGTATACAAACTCTGGAGGGAATGACGGTAACATCACAGCCAACAGACACACTTGCACTTGCACACACACTCACGTCTGAACAAGTATGTGCTCTCACTAACCCCACTCAACAACAAACACAACTCTATCCCACTAACCCGATGCAACCACAAGTCCCAGGCTATCCACCAACTTCTTATCCCCCACAATACCCTTACCCTCCCTATCCTTACCAATATCCACCACCTTTACCCTCTGCGCAACCCTCACAACACCACATGTCTTCACCCAAAACACGAACATGTTTTAACTGTAAACAAACAGGACACTTAAGTAGAAACTGTACAGTAAAAGGAGTAGGGATCCCACATCAGGGAAGACCTAGATATCCCCATAAGGGATATGCACAGAGGCCAGCTAATGTTCAGCAGGCACCAGATCCAATTGTAGCCATAAATGCTTTATTGGAGAATGGTAGCCAACGCTAGGGGTCAGGTCATACCTGTAGTCTACAGATGGTCAGGTTAACGGGAAGTACTACGGAAGAACCGGTCATGATGGTTGATGTAGCTGGTACTGAATATCCTTTTCTTGTAGACACAGGGGCGACCAGGTCGGTGATAAAATCTCCCGTTAATTTGCAGGTGACCAACGAGACAGTACGAACAATGGGTGTAACAGGTAAATTGGAATATTGGGCCTGATTCAGACCCACTTGCGAGCGGCTGTCCGCTCGCAAGTGGGTCGATGTTATGGACTGAGCATGCGCACGACGGAGGGAGCTCCGTCGTGCGCATGCGCCAGACGCGACGAGCGAAGGAAAGTCCTTCGCTCGTTGTGTCCGATCAAAGGGGGCGTGCTGTCAATGTTGATTGACAGCACGCCCCCTTTGGTGGGCGTGCCGGGGGCGTGCCTCCCTGACGGGGGCGTTCCCACGGGAACGCCTCCCGTCAAAAGCCGGCCCACTGACATCACTAGTGATGTCAGTGGGAGTGATTTTGGCTCTGATAGAGCCAAAATCACTCTGGAGCTTGCGGTTGAAAACCTCAACCGCAGGCTCCGGCTCGCAAATTCGATGGTCGCGATGGTCTCGACCATCGCGACCATCACAATGCACGCTCGTATAGCCTGTGGGTGGTGACCCACAGCTATACGAGCGTCCAGGAGGACGCTCCATGAAAATGGAGCCCGGCCCTCATTCAGAGCGTGCTCTCTGCTCAGAGCGTACGGCTCTGAATGAGGGCCATTATCCTTTATCCTTTAAGTCCACAGAGGTTACTATTGGGCCGTTGCATACCAGGCATTCTTTTCACCTGGCTGCTGCGGCTCCTACTAACCTACTGGGTAGAGACTTGTTATTTAAGATGGGATGTGTTATATATTGCACCCCTGATGGTGTATTTTTAGATATCCCAGAGCGAATGGAATACGATGTGCGGGATATGTTAGACACTCCCCAAAGGATAATGTATCACTCTACCGTTTTAAATGAAACTCCATCACAGGTAGATGAAATGTTGTCCCGAATTCCAGATTCCCTTTGGACTAAAGATGGACAAGACACTGGATTAATGGCAAACGTAAGCCCAGTAATGGTAAATTTAAAAAGCGGAAGGCAAGCTCCAAAAATTCCCCAGTACCCACTAAAACAGGAGGTAAAATTAGGGGTTTTTCCAATAATTGAGCGATTATTTCAACATGGAATTTTAGATCGTACAGCTAGTGTATCCAACAGTTCCATCTTTCCGGTGAAGAAGAGTGGTGGGAGGGGTTATAGGCTGGTACAAGACCTTAGAGGTGTTAATAAGGTAGTAGAGAGCCAATTCCCTGTAGTGCCAAATCCAGCTGTCATATTGATGCAAATCCCACCAAATGCAACCCATTTCACTGTCATTGACCTCTGTTCTGCTTTCTTCTCTGTGACTCTCCATCCTGACTGTCAGTATCTATTCGCATTTACATACAGAGGTTTACAATACACATGGACACGATTACCCCAAGGTTTCATAGACAGCCCCAGTATCTTCTCCCAGGTATTGCACGACTGTTTACAATCTTTTCAACCTGCCAATGGATCTGTTCTAATTCAATATGTGGACGATTTATTGCTATGTTCTGACTCGTTTATGTCATGTTTGAATGATACTAAACTTTTGTTACTTCATCTCTCACAAACAGGACACAAGGTGGCTAAGGACAAACTACAGCTGTGCCAATCCAGAGTAAAATATTTGGGACACTGCCTAACCCAGGGGTTACGACACCTCACAACAGATAGAATCCAGGCCATACAAAACATGACACTGCCGCAGAATCAACAGCAAATTCGTACCTTCTTGGGAATGTGTGGATACTGTAGAATGTGGATACCAGGTTTTTCTATTTTGGCCTTACCTTTACAGGAATTAGTCTCTTCCTCAAAGCCCGATCGTGTCATACACACAGAGGAATCAGAACAGGCTTTCCTTAATCTTAAGGACAGTCTGACAAGAGCTCCTGCATTGGGAATAACTGATTATGAAAAACCTTTTGATTTGTATTGTACGGAAGCCGATGGTTGTGCTGCAGGTGTCCTTACACAAAAACATGGTGATGCCAGTAGGCCCATAGCATACTACAGTGCCCAATTGGACACGGTAGCAAGGTCACTCCCCACCTGTTTGAGAAGTGTAGCAACTACCGCTCTATTGGTGAGTAAAAGTGAGGACGTAGTATTGGGCCATGATATGATTGTCTACACTCCCCATGCTGTATCTGCTCTGTTGAACTCAGTTCAAACCAGACACGTCTCCTCGGCTAGGTTCACCAAATGGGAACTAGTTCTAATCGCTCCTGCAAATATTACTGTTAAACGTTGCAGTACGCTGAATCCAGCAACATACCTACCATATGTACAACATGATGTACAAAGGGTGGAAGGAGAGGAGTTGCTGGCGGGAGGTGAGTTCAGCAGACATAATGATACGCATGATTGTATGACATATCTGAATCAGACCTTTACTGCTAGACCTGACATACATGATACACCTTTAGAGAATGTGGATGTAACTTTTTATACGGATGGGAGTTGTCATAGACAAACAGACACAGGTGAATTATGAACAGGTTATGCTGTTGTAAATGACACAGACGTCATAGAAGCTAAACCTCTCGGTCCTCCTCACTCAGCCCAGGTGGCAGAGTTAGTAGCACTGACTAGAGCATGTGAACAGGCAGCAGGCAATCTGCTAACATTCACACTGACTCGAGGTACGTGTTTGGGGTGGTGCACGATTTTGGGGCTCTATGGCATCTGAGAAATTTTATGACAGCAGCAGGCACACCAGTTGCACATTCCCGACACATAAAACATCTTTTAGAAGCAATCCAACTGCCCAAAGCAGTGGCAGTAATTAAATGCAAAGCCCACACATGTGAGGATGACCCAGTGTCACTGGGCAACAACAGAGCCAATGAAGCTGCAAAATGGGCAGCAGGGTTAAAAATGTTTTCTCCCATTGAAAAAATTATGTCTTTCCAAACAATTGATATGCTGAAATTAATTGAGATGCAAAATTTGTGTTCAATTCAGTAAAAATCCATTTGGAAGTCCAAGGGATGTGGGCAAGAGTCCTCTGGGCTCTGGAGGGACGGACATGGTAAGCCAGGAGCCCCCAAGGCATATTACCCCAGCCTGGCTGAGGCAGCACACGGTCTGACTCATCTGGGAAAACAGGGTATGTGCAAGTTGGTGAGGGCATACTGGTGCGCACCAGGTTTTTCTTCACAAGCAGTGAAGATAGCAATGTCCTGTCTGACCTGCTTGAGAAAGAACATAGGGAAAGCAATCCCTACATTCCACCGACTGATGGACCTTTCCAGGCGATACAAATTGATTTCATCCAATTACCACCCTGCAGGAACCTTAAGTATGTATTAGTGTGCACACACGTATTTTCTAACTGGTTTGAGGCCTACCCAGCAGCCACTAATACTGCTGCATTTACTGCCAAGAAAATAGTTCAGGAATTTGTATGCAGGTACAGTATTCATAAAATCATCGAGAGTGATAGGGGTACCCATTTCACAGGTGATGTTTTTCAAAATATGTGTAAGCTGATGGGTATTAATAGCCAACTTCACACCCCCTACCGACCGCAAGCCAGTGTAAAGGTAGAGAGGATGAACGGGACTATTAAAAATAAGCTAAGTAAAATCATGACTGAGACTGGACTAGGATGGCCAGAAGCGTTACCTTTGATCCTAAATAGCATAAGGACCACTCCTAGACCGCCTCTGAATCTGTCCCCATTTGAAATATTGTTCGGTAGACAACCTCATTTGATTATAAGTCCACAGGAAGATCTAAAGGGTAACAATGAGGTAACTGTGAAGTATCTTATATCAATGAGTAAGCAGTTAAAGCAACAGCAGCAGAAACTGAAATTGTTGTCTAATGATATGCCTGAAATGAATTGTCATGATGTTGAACCAGGAGAATATGTAATGATCAGAAATTTATTGCGTTCAGGTTGTTTGACTGATCGGTGGGAAGGTCCGTACCAGGTGCTGATGACGAGTACTACATCATTGAAGGTGGCCGAGAGAGATACCTGGGTCCATTCCACTCACTGGAAAAAGGTCAATCAACCGGTGGAGAAACAAGTTGGAGACAAAGCTGATAGCGTGGACCTGTCGCTCGCGAGCTTGTTCCGGGAGGATTGAAAAGGCCGTAGTAAGATACCTGAACTGTGTTGAAATTTGCAGGTCTTGTTGTGACAATGGACGGGCCTGCTGTGTTCATTTTGATTTTCTCTTGTAGAGTGTTCACCATCATGGTCAGTCCGGGGATATCCAGTGTCTGTGATGGGGGACCGATTGAGGAAACGGGAACTGATGGCAGTGCTGATGGAGTGGAATCAGGAGGAGTGCAATGCCAATCAGGGGAGTGTCTGACCAATCTTAGTACTGTCATTGTTAAGAGAGCTGTCATTCCGGATACTCGGGGAAGGTGTGGAGGTTTATCGTCTGAAGATTCCTGTATTTGTGAGCTTTGTGGGTCCCTAGTTGATGAGAACTGTATCCAACGGTGCCAACCTAAATATAATCCTTACTGGGGTGGGTATCCTCTAGAGGATTATCATAGCATGGTAGGCAAGGTGTTAAATCAAACTGATTGCTGGGTGTGTTCACATGTGCCACAGGCACAGCATAACGTAGGGTTGGTGCCATTTCTGCTGAATATCACAGAAATTTTAGAATTGCAAAAAGGGAAAACATTGGATGGAAAATTCCTCTCATCCAAACCACCTAATTTCAAACTCCATCAATTCCAAGTAGATAGATCACTTTTGTGTCTAAACATAACCAACCCCAATAAACCCGGGAGTTGGGAAGTGATGGGGAATAATCAGACGATGACCTTCTCACAAAGAGCTGATAATGAGTCCATAAACCATGATCTGCTGCGCTCCATTAAGTCTGGTGGGAAACATTTTAGGTATCGGTATACATTGAGTTCCACCAAAGAAATTATTGGTAAGGTGCCAAATAGTTATTGTGCTAAAATAATACAGCCAGAAACTTGCATGTACCAGATGGAAGAACCAGAAATCGGATTGTTTGTAAGGGAAATGTGCTTAATGATAATGATGCATACAATTCCTTATGTTCTCCCTGATAATGTATATTTCATCTGTGGAAGAAAAGCGTATAAATGGCTCTCCCCGAGTTCCGAAGGTTTGTGTTACCTGGGAAGAATAGTCCCAGAAGTTATGACCCTCACACATGTTGAAATGCTGGGTACACATAAAAACACACCGTCACCATATCTTCACACACAATATGAACACAGAGGCAAAATAAATATGGTACCTGGTGATATACATAAAGCCACTCAGTTAATCAGTGAGACAACTGGCTTTCAAGTTCTGGTCGCATTGGACCCCACCAGGATCGCTCGGGGTACAATAAATTTTAGATATATCCAGGAACTTGCCAAATTGATAGATAATATCAACGAGATGTACGATGACACATTCAGGTATACAGAAAGAGAATTGCAAGCGTACAAGAATGAACTGGTGCAACACAGGCTAGTGTTAAATTATTTAACTGCTGTTACTGGAGGGTATTGCGTAACATTGGCCACCCAATTTGGAGTAAAATGTTGCACCTATGTCACCAATGATACCAGCGACCCTAGGGAGGTGATAGACCGGAAGATGGATGAAATTCTGCAACTAAAATGGGAATTTCGTAAGAACCATAATGCTTCAGTGGCTGAAGTAGGGGAAAAGATAGAAGGATGGGTGTCATGGCTGAATCCAGTGAAATGGTTCTCAGGTCTAGGGGAATGGGTCCAGGAAGTGATCGCCAGCATAGGCAAATTCTTAATCCATATACTAATTGTCATCATAATAATTGGCATATGTGTCTGGTGTGTTCCTATTGTGTTGAAGTGTGGAAAATGTAAAAATAGAGTAAAACGAAAGAATGAAATCATGATGGTGGCCAGTATGAATACCGAGGTACATACAGAACTGCATTACAACCCTGAGCTAGGAAACACCATTATTTAATGTATTATATTTAGACATGCATAGAATGTATTATTGAAATGTTATTCAAAGAACACCTCAGATAATGTAATGTCTCAATTCTCCTTCAAGACTGCTTTTATAAGACTGGTGCATTACCACACCTTTCATATGATCTTCCAAGATCCGCGGTGTGCGTATAATAGTAGTTTTATGTCACCACTCAGAGACACATTATTGATGGATTAAGAACCACCTTGTGCCATCCCATAATAACACCAAATAATATGTAAATGTAAGCCTAAATTAAATTCTTATAGCAGATTGTGATAGCATGTTGTTTGCTATCAAAGGGTGGACTGTCGTAGCTGAATAATTGGCTGAGACAAGTTCAGTTTAAAATTTAATCGCGATGACGCCATCTTGCGAATGGCCACAAGACGCCATCTTTGAAATGAGATCGCAAGACCCCATTTTGCGAATGGCCTCCTAAGCACCATTTTAGATAAACTCACATTTTAGTACATGTGGCGATGATACTATTAGCACCATGCGATTGCATTTTTCACCATTTCTCATACACACATTAATACACACAATTGCGCTGTTAATTAGTCGCATATTAGCGAATGCATAGCACTTTGTATGAAACCGCTGTTTTATTAGCTTTATGCGCACGCATCTGCCCCAAGTTAACTAGCGTCCTTATATCAAACCCTCAATACCCACACATTACATATTCACACATAAGGTTCAATAAGCTTTAAAGTGTATGATTTAAGTTGGTTCAGTAAGTTTAAATGCTGAGAAATAAAGGTATTTGATAACTAAGGTATTATACATGCTTAACAAGTCATGTTTGGTCTTGTACTGATGCATACTCTTTTTACAGTATTCCGGTGTTATTGGTGGGGAGATCGCATCATGCAAACTCAAGTTATGGATCGCAGAGCCTTCAAGCAACAAAATGTATATTTCATGAATAACTGTTAGAATGTTGCAGGGGGCGTGAAGAGGAAGATCCCCAGCTGTTAGAGGCAGGGAGAGTCTATTTGAACCAGCCTGTTAAATGTGCTGTAACAGATACTTCTCCCCTGGGATCCAATGACATCAGCAACAAACTTCCCTATTGTCCTGTTTATTCTGGGGGGGGTATAAATATGTGTGCACGAACGCTGGTTCTCAGTCTTTGTGCTGAACGCTGTATGACTAGGGGTCTCTTGCTGATTCCTAACTCCGGGTCCGGAAGCGCCTGCGTATGTATACTGTACTTGGGTCTGTATAATTTTCCTTTTGCGCCTAAATTGTGTCTAGATCAATTGCGTGTAACTGTCTGAACTTTTACCTGAATAACACTTGTGCTTTGGAACCACAGATTCCACATCTAAGTCTTTATTTATGGTATGACTGCGTATGCAAATTAGCGTCATCCTTAGAAGGTATAGACAGGACATTAGAAGGTATAGGCAGGGGTATATAGAGGTTCTGATCCAATATCGTTAACTGCAAGGTTCAGTCTTAGGTACTCTGCTTTATTTAAGTCATATCACATCTCTTGGTAAACTTATCAGCTCTAGATTTCAGTATCATCTGTACGTGGATGATAATCCAATCTACCTATCCTCTCCAGATTTGTCAACATCTGTATTGGTCTGTGTCAATGAATGCATTTCTGCCATTTCATCTTGAATTTATAATATTTCCACCGGCCAACAGTAATTACCAACCTTATAACTCTATCACTGTTGATAACTCAACAATCAACCCTACCTCACAAACTCACTGCCTAGGTGTCAGCCTTGACTATGAACTGTCCTTTGTTTCCCACATTCAATCTGTTTCTATATCATGTTACATACACCTAAAAATCATATCCAGAATATGCACAAATTTTACAAAAAATACTGCAAATATTGTAATTCATGCACTCATTATCTCCCACATTGATTATTGAAATAATTTCCTTTCCTGTCTAACCCAAAACAAATTCTCACAATTTTGAATTGCAGCTGCAAGGCCGATCTTCTTTGCTAAACATTCATCGTGTGCTGTGCCACTCTGTCAGTCCCACTATTGGTTACCTATTTTCTACCAAAATCAATATAAAATATCTTATACTCACACATAAGGCTATTAACCAAACAACACCAACATACAATCTCTTGGCTTATCTCAAAATATCTACCAACCTAACCTCTACACTCTGTGCAAGATCAGCTTCTCTCATCCACACACATTATGTGCTTCTCTTCACAGTTACAGGACTTTTTCCAGACTGCACCCATCTTTGAAATTCCCTCCCATGCACAAAAAGTCTTTCCTCAAGTCTCCTAACCTACAGACCTTCCCTGAAAACTCACCTCTTCAGACAAGTTTATCAAATTCCAGAACCACCCACATAACTTCTATTGCTATCCTACACAATTACAGTACATCCCATTTATACAGACGACATTACTTTACTTTACATATTTCTCTTTCTTCACTGTCACATCCTGTTGACTGTAGGCCAACATTTCTGTGTAACTGGGTCATACAGCCCACCAAGAACCTCTACAATCTGGCTGGTCCAATATGCAATAGGCAGCAACTACTCTCTTGTATCAATGTATTAACTTGACAAATTGCATATCGATCAAGTACAATTCACCCAGCCCGGGATCTGAACCATCCAACCGGAGTGGTACCAATGTCTGGGAACTTCCGGCAACTGTGATGTCTCCTCGGTCAGTGTGGTCTTGATAGATAACTGGCACGGTTGCCAGAAGTTCCCAGACATTGGTATCACTCTGGTTGGATGGTTCAGATCCCGGGCTGGGTGAACTGTACTTGATCGATATGCGATTTGTCAAATTAATTTTATGTACAAGTTTTTAACTTTTATTCTTGATAAAAAATTTGATATACTACCCTATGAGTATTTTTTTATATTGTTTTTGGTGCTGGGCTTTATTGTGAAGTTAATGGATCTAATGAAGGGCTTGTCCTGATCCATTACATCTTCAAGCAAATTCACATAGAGATAAACATGACCATTTTCTATTAAATGTACGCACAATGCTCACTTTTATCCCAATTGGGTCTTAAATACTACAAATTAGCGCCTTCTTGTCTTGTTGTTTGTATCTCAATTTCAGATCCATTTGCTGGCAAGGATCGCACAAGAGGAGCAGCTTTTAAATTGTATTTTGAATTGTATATATCTACTGTGAAGTATAATTAGCGCATTCAGGGTTTGTTATATTTATGCTTGCGTACAACTCTATTTTGCCCACTATTCCAGATACACACATGAGAATGCCCCATTACAGCCTAGTTACTCCCCTTCAGTTGCAGACAGAGATATATCTGAGATGCTAATGAGTCATGTTTATCAGATCACTGCGGGAAGAGTTACTAAACAAGAGAATTCTTAATCTCTCATATGCTGACTTATTTTATTTTTCTAGTCTCTACAACAGCAATTGCTCATTTCTTGAGCAGTCCCTCTATCAATATGTCTCTTGTTAAGAGGAAATTGAATTGGATAATGATTAATGAAAGCTCTCCAGCATTTCGCTACGTAAACAGGATGCTTTTGGGAAACTTTTGGAGACTTAAAAATCTCTTGACATGCTTATTTATCAACTATTTGAATCCTCCCATTTTGCTTAGGCTTTCTGTCTCTCTCTCGATGCCCCCTGTCCCTAGTGGATGTTTCAAATCCATTATATTTATTTTTGTGGATTCATTACTGTTTTCATCCATTTGTTTTCTCTTAAAATAACTAAAACTAAATCTAATTTAAATGAGAGGATATTGTGGATTGATTTGAAAACTAATGAGTTTATGGTGTGAGTTATTCACCCAATAATAATTGCACTGACTAACAAACATAATTAATAAACATACAAATAAAATCCATGTGATGCAGGCTTCAAATAATGTGACGGTTTAAAGAGCATGTTATTATTTTATACCCCTTTCACATCGAATGCCGGGCCGCACCTGGGATTTTATTCACAGGTCCATCCCGGGTGCGACCCGGCTTTAGACTGGTGGTCCGACCTGGCATTAATGCCGTGCCGATGACTTCACCGCCATCACGTGTTGAGCTGGTGCTTGGAGATGAGATCATCTCAGAGCACCGGCTCTTCTTATGCTATAAACGGGACCCGATTCGCATCGACCTGGGTCCGCCGTTCACATAGCACCGTGAGCCGGGTTGAACACGTGTTTAACCCTTCTCATGACAAGGGTTGAAATGCCGGCTTATTTCAACCTAGCCCTTTCACATTGCACAGAAACCCAGGTTGCTGTGCGTTTGCGTGCAATAACCGGGGTTATTACTTGTAGTTTGAAAGGGGCATTAGTCTGCTATCCTCTTGTCATTCCCTCTTTTTCTTCCTAATTATGTTATGTTAATAATCATTCCAGAAGTGCCCATGTACAGTATACATACCATACCTGACTACTTTTGCACTCTCTCCTATGGGAGAAGCCCAGAGAAGAGATGCAGCTGACTGGAGTTGAGGACGGGACCCAGCGTTTTTTTGCCTGCCCCCTTGCTGCATAGAAACACATTATATTGACCACACCTTCTCCCCGTTTACCCATGATTTGTGGCATTATACTCCCCGTAGTGCTCAACACTATGCTGGAAAGTGCGCAAGATGCAGAAGGACCGCCTACTCTTATGGAAGCAGCCCTAATGGGGGTAGTCAGGGATGGACTGGCTCACAGGGGTACAGGGGAAACCCCTGGTGGACCCCACTGCCTGAGGGCCCACCCCCTCCTCTAAGGATCAGGTTTAAGACTGTACATTTGAACTATACATTATACATACTATATGCTACATTATACTGCACAGGACTATAGACAATTGCTATTATTAATCTGGCACAATATCATGCATGCACTAGCAGTACTTACTATATATAAATTTTTTAAGGGGCCCAGTCCATGAACTCTCTAATGGTTAGCCAAACTTCTGTGGAGGCTGGCCACATCCCCTCTGGAGGCTGGCCACACCCACTCTGGAGGCTAGCCACACCCCAAAGTATGGGCCTTTATCTCTGCATTCCCCTGGTGAGCCCATCATGCCCCAGTCCAACACTGGGGGTAGGTCTGTGGGGGAGGACACCACATAGGGCTTGGAGGAGCTGTGGCAATCCACTGAGGGGAGAAGGGCCAGCAAAAGAATCTTGGGGGACTATACACATTTTTTGACCCCCTCATCCTCCCACACTAGGTACAGGCCAGTTGGCACGAAAGTCTTTTCATTTATCTACAATGGGGAACCTCTGAAGAATTTGAGACTCACTGCACAGACAACATCTTCAGCCTGTGTTCAGTATTCAGGTAGGAGATTGCCTGGTCTGGAAGATACCTGTTTACATAGAAATTGTCACGGCCAGGGTATTTCAGCATGGCGCTAGGCGAGTGTTACCTGTGAGGTCATTGTGGCGCGGGCTGTCTGGTGGCGGAGCTGGTGTCAGGCGGGGAGCTTTGGCTGCGCGCGTTGTTGTGCGGGCCTGTTGTCACTCTGCGCTGGTAAGGCCTGGCGGCGTCTCCGTTCCATTTGGCATGGGCGCCGCCATCTTGCCTTCTGGCCATGTGATGCGGCTGGCCAATCCTGGTGAGTCACATGTTCCCTCCGGCCAGTAACAGCACGGCATGGGGTATTTAGGAAGGGTCAGTGCCTTCCTTCTTTGCCAGTGCAACGTGTATCTCAGCCTAGCTGAGAGGGAGTTCTCTGTGCTTATCCTGTTCCTGTGAATTCGCTGTCTGCCAGTCTGCCTGTCAGCTCCTAGCTCCCACTGGACTACCCTGCTACCTCCATCACCCTTGCCCATACCTGAGTGCCTGAGCCTGCTGACATCCTGCGCTTCAGTTCACTACCTGCAAACCTGGCTTGTTTATTTTCAGTTCACTATCTGCAAACCTGGCTTGATTATTTTCAGTTTCACTACCTGCACACCTGGACAGCTCTAATTGTTTCTACTTGGACATTAACCCTTTGCTCCCACCACAGAACTCTTGTGCACATTTATATATTCCTGGACTTTTATTTACTGCCACATTATATGTCTACTCAAGCACTTATTAAAGATCCTAGTTTTATTTTCAAATCTGCTTCTGTGATCGCTCCTGCTACCACCCCGGGTCCACTAACAACCCAGAACATAACAGTTTGCACTGGCCACATGGAGCCGGCCACGGATCAGGAGTCAGGAGTGGATTTGTTCAGGTGCATTTCTGGTCGTTTAGAAAATCTGGAAAACATGCAGCATCAGATGGCTAAATTTCTGCAAGAGATGTCCAAGCGTCAGGATAGTTTGCAAACTTCCTTTTCTACCCCTGAAGTACCAGCATCTACATCTGCATCAGCGTCTGGGAATACAGGAGGCAGATCATCTCCCCGCTTAAATCTTCCTTTACCAAGTAAATTTGACGGCAATCCTAAACTCTGCCGAGGATTCCTAAATCAGTGTGACATACATTTTACCCTGCAGCCTGACAACTTTCTAACTGCAAGAACTAAAGTAGCTTATATAGTCTCTCTGTTATCCGGCCAGGCCTTGGAATGGGCTTCCCCACTCTGGGAGCGCTCAGATCCGCTGCTGGATAATTACGCAGGCATTGTGTCATCCTTCAGGAGGATTTTCGATGAACCTGGGCGTACTGTATCAGCATCATCAAACATCATGACATTGAGACAAAGGGTTCGTCCTGTCAGTCAATATGCCGTGCAATTTCAAATATTAGCATCAGAGCTCAAATGGAATGAGGAAGCCCTCACCTTGGCCTTCTGGCATGGGTTGTCAGACCGACTAAAGGATGATCTAGTCACTCGAGGGCTTCCTACTAATCTGAACGACATGATTTTGTTGTGTATCAAAGTTGACCTACGCTTCAGGGAACGTCAGGCTGAAAAAAACAGAACTGACTGGCAAAGGTCATTTACCCCCTCCATTTCTACCCGACCCATTCCTTCTCCTACTGAAGAGGAGCCTATGCAGGTGAATCATACACACCTCTCCAAAGTAGAACGTCAGAGAAGAATGCAAAAGAACCTCTGTCTGTACTGCGGAGAGTCCGGTCACCTGCTGATCTCCTGCCCCCGTAAACCGGGAAATGCCAAATCCTAACTGACCCTGGAGACATCAAGTTAGGAGTTAGGAACCCGTCTCCAAAAATTAAAGATTTCACGATTACCCTAGCCCTTGATCTTAAACCCAAACCTGTCTTTGCTACTGCTCTACTTGACTCGGGAGCAGCCGGACATTTCATAACGTCTAGTTTCATAGATAAATTTCAGATTCCTTGTTTGTCTCTCAACCATGCCATCTCTCTGACTTCTATAGACGGACGTCCTCTAACTAATGGGATAGTCACCAAAGAGACTCAACCAGTATTGGTCCAAATTGGAGCACTTCATTCTGAGTCCTTAAAATTCCTGGTGATATCAGAGGCCTCTCAAGAAGTGGTTCTTGGTCTACCCTGGTTACGTCAACATAATCCCAGGATCGATTGGAGTTCTATGCAGATTCTGTCATGGGGTATGGAGTGTCAGAAATCCTGTCTTCCAAAAATTCGACCTGTGAGAAAGACAGTTCCATTAGTTTCTTCTGCCATTCCCAAGGAATATCAGATGTTCGCCGATGTGTTCTCTGAGCAACAAGCAAATATCTTACCCCCTCATAGGGAATGGGACTGTCCAATTGAATTGATACCTGATAAGATACCACCTCGTGGTCGTACCTATCCGCTGTCCTTGCCTGAGACTCAAGCCATGACCGAGTACATCTGGGACAACCTGGCAAAGGGGTTCATTCGCCCCTCTACTTCACCTGCCAGAGCTGGGTTTTTCTTCGTTGGCAAGAAGGACGGTGGTCTAAGACCATGTATCGATTATCGAGGCCTTAATGACATTACTGTAAAGAATCGATACCCTCTTCCCCTGATTACTGAGTTGTTTGATAGGGTCAAGGGCTCTGTCATTTTTTCTAAATTAGATCTGAGAGGGGCTTACAACCTCATTCGTATCCGAGCTGGCGATGAATGGAAGACCGCTTTTAATACCAGAGATGGACATTTTGAGTATTTAGTAATGCCTTTTGGATTGTGTAATGCCCCTGCTGTCTTTCAAAGTTTCGTTAATGAGATTTTCCGGGATCTGTTATATGTTTCGGTTGTTGTCTATCTGGATGACATACTGATTTTTTCACCCTCTGTGGCTAAACATCAAGAACATGTTAAAGAAGTTCTGACCCGTTTGAGAGAAAACCACCTTTACTGCAAACTGGAGAAGTGCGTCTTTGCAGTGCCCAGTGTACCTTTTCTCGGCTATGTAATATCTGGCTCCAGTTTAGAAATGGACCCCAAGAAGGTACAAGCAATTCTGGATTGGACCCGACCTCAGACACTGAAGGCCATCCAGAGATTGTTGGGCTTCGCCAATTATTATAGACGCTTCATTAAGGGATTTTCTACACTGCTGGCTCCCATTACAGCCTTGACCCGCTAAGGTGCTAATCCTGCCCAATGGTCACCTGAGGCAGAGTCTGCCTTTCATCTTCTAAAACAGGCCTTTATCTCAGCACCAGTTCTTCGACAACCAGATCTGGACAAGCCTTTTTTGTTAGAAGTGGACGCATCATCTGAAGCTGTGGGAGCAGTCTTGTCTCAACGTTATGAGGACAACCGAGTCCATCCGTGTGGGTTCTTTTCTAAAAAATTCTCACCTGCCGAAAGGAACTACGCCATAGGTGAGCAAGAACTACTAGCTGTAAAGTTGGCGTTGAAGGAATGGAGATATTTGCTAGAAGGCGCCAAGTTTCCATTTACTGTATTTACAGACCATAGAAATCTCCTATTTCTCAAAAACCTCCAATGTGTGAGTCCTCGTTTGGCCCGCTGGGCAATATTCTTTGCCAGATTTCAGTTCACCCTGACCTTCCGGTCTGGAGCACTTAATCAGAAGGCTGATGCCCTATCAAGATCTCTCCTCTGTGATGATCAATCTGAAAATCAAAGCAATACCCCTGTCTTGGAATCAAGAGTTTTTGCCTCATTACAAGTTCAGCCTCCTACGGGAAAATCATTTGTGACCCCGGAATTAAGGAAGCAGCTTCTCACTTGGGCACATTCTTCTCGCTTCGCAGGGCACTCAGGCACTCGGAAGACCTTGGAGTTCCTGAAAAGACACTATTGGTGGCTTTCTATGAAGGCAGATATAATGGAGTTCATCTCTTCCTGCTCCTCCTGTGCCCAGCATAAATCATCATGACAAGCTCCAGCTGGGGAATTGCTTCCATTACCTACTCCATCACATCCATGGACGCATCTCTCCATGGATTTCGTCACAGACCTGCCAGTCTCTCAAGGTTTCAACACTATGTGGGTTGTAATAGACCGATTTTCTAAGATGGTCCACTATATACCGTTGAAGAAGTTACCTTCTGCCCCTGACCTGGCACAGTTGTTTGTCCAACACATATTTCGTCTACACGGCCTTCCTGCTGAAATTGTCTCTGACCGTGGTGTGCAGTTTACTGCAAAATTCTGGAGGACTTTGTGTTCTGTTCTTCAAGTGAAGTTAAACTTTTCCACAGCCTATCATCGGCTCCACCGAGAGAGTTAATCAAGATCTAGAGACTTTCTTAAGAATTTTTATGTCATCTTCCCAGGACAATTGGGCTGCCTTGCTGCCGTGGGCTGAGTTTGCACATAATGCTTCCTACCACTCGTCAACTAACCAAACGCCATTTCAGGTTGTATATGGCCTTCATCCTCGTGTTCCCGAATTTCGAAGCCTGCCTGTTTTCGATGTTCCGACTGTGGAGGACACAGTGCAGAATTTTGCTGCGATCTGGACTCAAGTACGGTCTGATTTGTTGAAGGCATCCTCTCGCTATAAGACCCAGGCTGATAAGAAGCGTAGAATAGTTCCACGCATGCAAGTTGGAAGCCAGGTCTGGTTGTCCACCTGGAATCTTCATCTGAGGGTTCCTTCTATGAAATTTGCACCACGCTTCATCGGTCCCTTCTCCATAACAGAAGTCATTAATCCAGTGGCCTATCGTCTACAGTTACCCCCATACCTAAAAATCCCTAATTCCTTCCATATTTCCTTATTGAAACCCCTGGTCCTGAATAAATTCCATAGTGCTCTACCTGCTTCTCCTCGAGTCCAGATGGAGAGAGGAGTTGAGTTTGAGGTCGCCCAGATCTTGGACTCTCGTCTACGCAGAGGTCATCTACAGTATTTGCTGGACTGGAAAGGTTACGGTCCAGAGGAACATTGCTGGACCGATGCTCGTGATGTCCACGCTCTCACGCTCATCAGGAGATTCCATTCTGCCCATCCGGAGAAGCCTGGTGAGTGTCCTGAGGCCACCCCAAAAGGGGGGGTACTGTCACGGCCAGGGTATTTCAGCATGGCGCTAGGCGAGTGTTATCTGTGAGGTCATTGTGGCGCGGGCTGTCTGGTGGCGGACCTGGTGTCTGGCGGGGGGCTTTGGCTGCGCGCGTTGTTGTGTGGGCCCTGTTGTCACTCTGCGCTGGTAAGGCCTGACGGCGTCTCCGTTCCATTTGGCATGGGCGCCGCCATCTTGCCTTCTGGCCATGTGATGCGGCTGGCCAATCCTGGTGAGTCACATGTTCCCTCCGGCCAGTAACAGCACAGCATGGGGTATTTAGGAAGGGTCAGTGCCTTCCTTCTTTGCCAGTGCAACGTGTATCTCAGCCTAGCTGAGAGGGAGTTCTCTGTGCTTATCCTGTTCCTGTGAATTCACTGTCTGCCAGTCTGCCTGTCAGCTCCTAGCTCCCACTGGACTACCCTGCTACCTCCATCACCCTTGCCCATACCTGAGTGCCTGAGCCTGCTGACATCCTGCGCTTCAGTTCACTACCTGCAAACCGGGCTTGTTTATTTTCAGTTCACTATCTGCAAACCTGGCTTGATTATTTTCAGTTTCACTACCTGCACACCTGGACAGCTCTAATTGTTTCTACTTGGACATTAACCCTTTTGCTCCCACCACAGAACTCTTGTGCACATTTATATATTCCAGGACTTTTATTTACTTCCACATTATATGTCTACTCAAGCACTTATTAAAGATCCTAGTTTTATTTTCAAATCTGCTTCTGTGATCGCTCCTGCTACCACCCCGGGTCCACTAACAACCCAGAACATAACAGAAATACAGTATAACCAATGTCATCATCATATAACTGAGGTTTAACCAGATAATACTGCACATAGTAAAATAAGCTTTTGTGCAGGGAAACATGTGAATTTCCCTCATCAAACAATTTTATATTCTAAAACTATGAACTGATTTGGTACCATTTGTATCAGTAATATATTTATTTTTTGTTGTTGTTTTGAATTGGTGATGTCCCACAGCCTTACCTCTCCCCCTGTGCATATCCAGCACTATATCCCACTGTGTCTCTCCAGCACTATCCCCCTGTTCCTCTTCATCACTATCCCACTTCCCACATGCCTCTCCAGCAATATGCTGCCTGTGTCTATCAGTATCTGACTACAGTCAACCTGTGTCTCACCAGCCCTGTTGTGTCTCTCCAGGTCCAAGCCTGTGTCTCTCTAGGTCCAAGCCTTGTGTGTTTCTCCAGGCCCCCTGCATCTCTCCAGCCCTCCTTGCATCTTTCCAGTCCCCCAGTGTCTTTTCATCTCTAGGCCCCCTTGTGTCTTTTGAGGCCCCCCTGCATCTCTCCAGGACCTCTGAATCTCTCCAGGCCCTCTGCCTTTCTCCAGGACCCCCTTTGTTTTTTTTTCATCTCCAGGCCCCCCTGTGTCTCTTCAGGCCTGCTATGTTTCTCCAGTTGCCCTGTGTCTCTCCAGGTCCAGGCATGTGTCTCTTCAGCCCCCCTGCATCTCTCCAGGACCTCTGCATCTTTTCATCTTCAGGCCCCCCTGTGTTTTTCCAGGCCCAAAAATCTCTCCAGGCCCCACTGTGTCTTTCAAGGCTCCCATGTGTATCACCAGGCCCCCTTGTGTTTCTCCAGGCTCTCCTGTGTCTCCCCAGGCCTTCTCTGTCTCTTTAACTCTAGGACCCCTTGTGTCTCTAGGCCTCCTGTCTCTTCATTTTGAGACCTCCTTGTGTCTCTTCAGGCCCTCTTCTTCTTTCTGGTTTCAGTGTCTACTGTGTCTCTCAACCCCCTGTGTCTCTCTGGCTCCAGTCCCTGTGTCTTTATAGCCTGCCTGTGTCTCCCTGACTTCATACCAAACTTACCTTCTTTATCTGTCCTCTGTTATGGCAGTACTGCTCCTCTTCTATGTGACTTCTGTGCTCAGCAGCGCAATGTGATGTTATGATGCTACATGCGCTGCACCTGACCCATTAATGCTACCAGTAGGCCCCAAGCCTAAACAGGCCCTCTACATTATATTATAAGCATTGGATCCAGCACTTACAAGAAGGGGGGCAGGGGCAGTGTACATAACATAGTTGTGTTTGTTAGAATGCAAAATCAAGCACGTCCAAAGTGTTAATTCCAATGTTTAGCTACTCTTCATAAGTGGTTTTATTGTCACCACTCTACATTGGTGCATGTGTCTTCATATTGCCATTACATTACCAGTCTTACAGTATATTCTATAGTGTATGCTATTATGAATTGCATTCAAGTGGTACTTCTTATAATGTTTTGATACTTCTATTATATTATGTTATAATGTATGCTTAACCTTCTACAACACAACATGTTTTTACATTTTCCACTTTTAAGCCTTAAAGCTTCAAGGCTTTAATACTCTACACCTATTTCCATTCTTGTTTATAAAAAAAAAACATTTATGATTTATCCAACGAACCCACTTTGTTAGGTGTTAGGTGTTAGGCCACAAGTTACAATGCCTTTACACTACACATCAGTAAGGATTGCAAAACTATTTTTACGTACTGAATACATGTGGATTTATAACGAGATAACAGATTATTTTCTCGGTAATCTTGGATCTTGCCTGTTTTGGATGACATATAAACCACTCCTTTCCACACAAAGCTGCTATTTTACACAAGAAAACATGTGGGATGGTTGTTACTGAGTGTGGGAAGGTTATTGCATGTTTTGCTGAGGTTCCTGCTAGGTGCAATTTTTAGGTGTGGGAGAGGATGGGGAGGCTCCCATTGTTGTCTTGGAAGCACTAGGTGTGATACTGTAGGTTTAATCAGAAATGTTTGGATGCTGAAGCTGAAAACAATCTGGACCTCATTCAGAGTCTCTCACTAGATGCGATCGCTCGCCTCCAGTATATGCAAATTTGTCAAAGTGATGCCACGGGAAGCGATCGCTTGCCAAGGCATGAGCATGCCCACCATGTCTTAGCGAGTGGCCAGCGTATGCCCAATCGCACAGGCAGAGCCGCCCACGTCATCTCCAGGAAGTGTATTAAAACTCTGGTACATCGAGGAGAATCGGAAGCGATCGCAGCACTTGTGGTTGCCTTACCCTACCGCAAGCACTGCGAGGACTTCAGTGTAAAAAACAGGCATGTGACATGTACTATGATGCTGCGTGTTATTTATGCATGCCTCTAAAACGGCGTTGAAACACTCAGGCACGCCTGCGTTCACACCTCCACTCCCCCGTTATTAGTGTCCTGCCCCTGTTACCACCCGCAAACGTCCTCTCCTGTCACTCATTTCGCTGGTCAGTCTTTGCTGGGCGAGCGAGTGACCTGCGATCGCACAGAGTAGTTCGCGCACGTGCAGAATAAAGCGTGCGCATGCGCGTACGCAAATCATCGGGCTGCTTGCGAGTGCACAGCGCTAGCAAGAGACTCTGAATGAGGTCCTCAATGTATATTTGAGAAACTGCCATGCTACACTTGAAAGGTCATGCAGAGATTGACTACAGGGGAGATGTACTAAGCCTTAAAATGATAAAGAGTGGAGAGAGATAAAGTACCAACTAATCAGCTCCTACTGTAACTGTAACTTAACAAGCTGTGTTTAAAAAATTACAGTTGGGAGCTGATTGGTTGGTACTTGGTTAGTACTTTTTCATATTCCATATTCCACTTTATGGCGCATATTCATTATGTTAAGTATCGGAGGCCACCTGGCCCTCGATAACATGCTGACATGCCGGAGTGCTGGAGCAATTCATCATTACTCCAGCGTGGAGACAGCTGATCTGAAAATCAGCTGTTCCTACAAATCTTTCATAGCAGTGTAAATCAGCACTGCTGAGTCTGACTCTGAAGTACTAGTGCGCCTGGGTGAATTAAGGTTCACATAAGTGCACAACGCTCTGGCATCTGGCAGAAGGAGACCTACAGAGCCATAGGGATCCAATATAGTCCCTCTTTGCAACCCAGGACTCCTTTCCATAGGGAAGGAGCAGGGTGCTGGAGCAAACACCATCTGAAGATGGTGAATGTTGACACAGTTAAGCTCAGAAAATATTGTATTTTTGGAGCTTGATGAATTTAGGTCCCCATACTAGTTTATGGAGATGCCGGGCCAGATCAGGAGTGAAAAACACTCAGGAGATATGAGTGACACCTCCTGTGTAAACTGTAAGATAAGTGGCCACAATTCTTAATTTTTACAAAAATTAAAGTGAAAATGTTAATTGATGATGAATAAAGTGACGATGAATAAAGTGACGATGAATAAAGTGATGATGAATAAAGTGACGATGAATAAAGTGACGATGAATAAAGTAACGATGAATAAAGTGATGATGAATAAAGTGACGATGAATAAAGTGACGATGAATAAAGTGACGATGAGTAAAGTGACGATGAATAAAGTGACGATGAATAAAGTGATGATGAATAAAGTGATGATGAATAAAGTGACGATGAATAAAGTGATGATGAATAAAGTGATGATAAAGTGATGATGAATAAGTAACGATGAATAAAGTGACGATGAATAAAGTGACGATGAATAAAGTAACGATGAATAAAGTGATGATGAGTATGGCCTTCTCTCTCTCCAAGTTTTAGTACATCCACCTCTGTGTTTCAAAAGTGAGTTGCAGAGAGTTGAAGAAGCTGAGACTTCTACTGCTGCCCTGAATTTGGTTGTGTGGTACTCAGGGGCTGCACACCCAATAAAAGATGCCCTTCTCTTAAGTGGAACAATGTTGGTAATGGCAAGAAGTAAACCGTGTGGCAAATACATGCTTTAAAGGTGTGTCCCACTTCATACAGTGAGAAGGGGATTGATGTACACTTCAATATACCTGCAATTGAACCCGCAACCCCCACTTATTATATTATTATTAATACTAATTTTATTTTTTACCTCTATGTTGCTTAATTGCTAATAAACATTTTATGCACAAACATTTTCCATGTATTCCATTACCTACAGCATCTCAGAAGTTCTTAACACAGGTACCAGTGAGCGCTTCCCTTACTCTTTTAAAGTTGGATATTGTTGTATGAGGGTCACTATCATAATATCACTGATAGAAAGAGGCAAAAGGGTGTTGTTGATGTTTGACTCTACACATTAAAGTGCCACAAAACATAATAATAATCATCATCATCATTATCAGTTTTTACCAGAGATAGAACCTCCGCCAACACCCTCACCTCTCAAAATAATATTAATAATAGAACTATTATTATAAAAATACAGTTGGTATAGTTGGGTATTGTTGTGCAAGTTTCACATTTGTGTTCGCAAGTGGTTGATATTCAGGGTAGTGTGGCTGTTTGATGAATGAGGCTTCTTGTCTTTGTGCAGGATTCCCCAAAAACTAAAAAGCAGTTTGTGTTCAAAAACAAAAGAATTGTTTAATCATCATACTTCTATTGGGGAGGCCAGTGTTGTGTGATTGCTACTATTACGTCTGTGTTGGGAATTCATCATTGCTCCAGCGTGGAGACAGCTGATCTGAAAATCAGCTGTTCCTACAAATCTTTCATAGCAGTGTAAATCAGCACTGCTGAGTCTGACTCTGAAGTACTAGTGCGCTTGGGTGAATTAAGGTTCACGTAAGTGCACAAAGCTCTGGCATCTGGCAGAAGAAGACCTACAGGGCCATAGGGATCCAATATAATCCCTCTTTGCAATCCGAGACTCCTTTCCATAGGGAAGGAGCAGGGTGCTGGAGCAAACACCATCTGAAGATGGTGAATGTTGACACAGTTAAGCTCAGAAAATATTGTATTTTTGGAGCTTGATGAATTTAGGTCCCCATACTAGTTTATGGAGATGCCGGGCCAGATCAGGAGTGAAAAACACTCAGGAGATATGAGTGACACCTCCTGTGTAAACTGTAAGATAAGTGGCCACAATTCTTAAATTTTACAAAAATTAAAGTGAAAATGTTAATTGATGATGAATAAAGTGACGATGAATAAAGTGATGATGAATAAAGTAACGATGAATAAAGTGATGATGAGTATGGCCTTCTCTCTCTCCAAGTTTTAATACATCCACCTCTGTGTTTCAAAAGTGAGTTGCAGAGAGTTGGAGAAGCTGAGACTTCTACTGCTGCCCTGAATTTGGTTGTGTGGTACTCAGGGGCTGCACACCCAATAAAAGATGCCCTTCTCTTAAGTGGAACAATGTTGGTAATGGCATGAAGTAAACCGTGTGGCAAATACATGGTTTAAAGGTGTGTCCAACTTCATACAGTGAGAAGGGGATTGATGTACACTTCAATATACCTGCAATTGAACCCGCAACCCCCACTTATTATATTATTATTAATACTAATTTTATTTTTTACCTCTATGTTGCTTAATTGCTAATAAACATTTTATGCACAAACATTTTCCATGTATTCCATTACCTACAGCATCTCAGAAGTTCTTAACACAGGTACCAGTGAGCGCTTCCCTTACTCTTTTAAAGTTGGATATTGTTGTATGAGGGTCACTATCATAATATCACTGATAGAAAGAGGCAAAAGGGTGCTGTTGATGTTTGACTCTACACATTAAAGTGCCACAAAACATAATAATAATCATCATCATCATTATCAGTTTTTACCGGAGATAGAACCTCCGCCAACACCCTCACCTCCCAAAATAATATTAATAATAGAACTATTATTATAAAAATACAGTTGTTATAGTTGGATATTGTTGTGCAAGTTTCACATTTGTGTTCGCAAGTGGTTGATATTCAGGGTAGTGTGGCTGTTTGATGAATGAGGCTTCTTGTCTTTGTGCAGGATTCCCCAAAAACTAAAAAGCAGTTTGTGTTCAAAAACAAAAGAATTGTTTAATCATCATACTTCTATTGGGGAGGCCAGTGTTGTGTGATTGCTACTATTACGTCTGTGTTGGGAAGCTGACAATTCAGAGTAGTGTGACTGTTTGATGGCTGTGCAGGGGTGTATCTAGGGGTCCAAGCGCCCCTGGCAAAGTAATGGACTGGCACCCCCCCATATTTTCTGAATAATTACTCTATACTTATAATGTCTCTACAGCCAGCCCTCCTACTGTATCCCTAGCCAGCCCCCATGTTTTATCAGCCAGCACCCCCTTCTGTTTTTCAGGCAGCCCCATTTTTGTCTCCCCAGCCCCACCATCCCTCTTCTGTCTTCCGAGCCATCACCCTCCTGTCTCCCCAGCAATTAACCTGCCTGTAATAAAGGGCTCCAGTCCCTGGCCCCCCCCGGATCCAGGCCCCTGCTCCATTTCCTTGGCCCCGCAGATCCAGCCCCTGCTCCAGTCCCTGACCCTCCGCAGATACAGCCCCTGGCTTAAGTCCCTGACCCCCTGCTTCCAGCCCCCGGCTCCAGTCCCTGGCACCCACCATCCAGCCACCGGCTCTAGTCCCTGGCCCCCACCAGCCACCGGCTCTAGTCCCTGGCCCCCACCATCGGTCCCCCGCATGCCCACAAATATTTACCGACTTCAACGGTTCAGCCTGTGGCTCGGTGGCTCCTCAGTGCAGCAGCAGCAGAGATGAAGTGCACATGGCGTCAAGCTTTATTTATTCTATGTACCTACCATGCAGCCCCGGTAAGAGATGGCGGCTGCCCGGACCTTGACATCTAGGAAGTTCCTAGATGTCATGGTCCGGGCAGCTGCCATCGCTTGCCAGCGGCTGCCTGGTAAATAGAATTAATAAAGCTTTTTTATTTAAACAAGGCGCGCGTCACGTCATGTGTGCCTCATCTCTGTTGCTGATGCACTGAGGAGCCGCCGAGCCACAGGCGGCCCTGTCTTGATTCTACCCACTGGCCACAGGTGGCACCCCCGGTTGGCGCCCCCCATTGGCCGGCGCCCCTGGCGAGTGCCATCCTGGCCAATGGGTAGATACACCCCTGTGGCTGTGGCCCTTTGATTCTGCACACTAATTAAAATTTTCGATTTCAATTGTTTAAATCATCATTTTTAATTGGATATGGTGTGAGGGGGTCATTATCATTCTGATCTTTGCTTTCAAGCAGCAGAAAAATTAGAGATGTGTGTTGATCCCTGTGTTTTAGTGTCAGTTTTGGAAAAACCATCCTCAAATGTTATGGTTTAGTTTTGACAAAAACTTCTAGTCTTCAGGTTTCTTTTTGGTTTTGGATTTTTTTTAAGTTGATAAAAAAAACAGCTAAAATCATGTTATTTGGACCTGTTTACATTCAACCCAAAACCCGAGATTCACTGCAGACCCGAGCCTGGGACGCAGTTCTTCTCAGAACCCCAAAAGTGATCTGGACTGGTACTTGAATAAACTTTGAACCCCAAGTTTAGGTGTGTTTGGTTTTCTGGAAAACTGAACGCACATCTCTACAAAAAAATAAATAAAGGGTACTATTGTCGTTTTACTTTGCAGGATCACCCAACAAAACAGTAAGCCCCCAAATATTTTTTTTTCTTGCAGTTCAATACTAGTGGTAAAATGTTATGTGTGTTGTTGTTTACAGGACAGTATCAGATATTTGATAACAAGCAGCAAAAATACAGGATTTTATTGCTGTGTAATAAATGTAATGAATTTAAATAAATAAATAAATGAATTAAGAAATAAAGTAATTTATTTACATGTAAATTGCTACTGCAGCAAAATGCAGCTGACTTTGAGCTGATTGGTTAGAACACACTGCTTGCAACCAATCAGAGAGAAGTCAGTGTATTAGTAAACAATGACTAGCTTAGCAAATCTAGAAAAAATTAATGATTTGAGAAAAACAATATGTGACTTCCATTTGCAATTGACTATCTAGCAATATGTCTGACTGTCAGCATCACAGGGATCATTTAAAAAAATAAAAGAAACCAGGAAGCTTGCATGGTAAATTCCACAATTGAAATGGTTTGAGAATGCCGATTGTTGACTTTTATTTACAAGGGGGAGATGTATCAAAACTTTGAGAGCGATAAAATGGAGAAGTTGCCAATAGCAATCAATCAGCTTCTAATTGTCATTTATAGACTGTTCTAGATAAATGACAGAAGCTTTTTGCCTGCTTTGGGCCACCACTCCACTTTATGTCTCTTCAAGGCTTAATACATCTCCCCTACAATAGATATTACGGCAGCATGCATGTCTGACATGCAAAGGGGTATCAGAGCACAGTGATCATTTGAAAACAACAAGAAATACCAACAAGATTACCTGACAAATCACAGAAATGAAATGGTTTCATAAAACAAAATTGTGACTTTAATTTTGATTTTTGATTAGGTACTGCTTGGTTTAGGCACTGATTTGATTACAAATTTCTTAAAGCCTCATGTTTGACATGGAGAGGGAAATCAGCGGAAGAAATAAATGGTCATTTTATAACCACGGTTGGCCTGAGCCTGCAGACAAGTGGTATGAGGAAATGATCGTACCATGGGCCTGATTCAGCAAGGATCCCAACAGCGTTTACGCACGCAAGCGGACGATTGTTTTGTTCTGCGCATGTGAATGCACCACAGTGCGCATGCGCAAACCAGCCAGTGCAATCGCAGTGACTACGCAGACCCATCGTAGAATGATTGATGGGAAGTGCCATTTGTGGGAGGTAACAGGAGGGTCATAGGCACACGCAGGGGGGTTTCCGGTTGCCTGGAAACCCCCCTCCCCAGCCCATAACCACAATAGAAGTGGTAAAATAATAGAATTTTACTGCATGTTCTTCTCAGAATCACAAATGAAATAAATAGCACCCCCTGTTGATCTTTTAATATGTGTCAGCCAGTATTAAATACACCTGTGCACCAACTAGGAGATCTGGAAAACATGCAGTTAGGGGTGCAATGCTATAGACCATCAATAGGGTAAATTATTAATATAGTATAATACACTATTCAGTGCATAAGAAGACCAATATGTACATATATGCCCAGGGTAGTGCTAGGTTCTTCTGCTGCACCCCCCAGACTCCCAGACTTGCTCCAATGCTCTGGAATGGAGCCCGGATCTGAAATAAAAACATTTAGCTCAGGCAGGATGGCCCTACTGCCACATTTAATGGCTTACTGTGATCGCTGGTCTTGGATATGCTGGAATTATGATGCACATTACACTTTGTATGACACATATTAAAGATGGTTAAGTGCTAATTATTCATGGACTGGCCACACTCACTCTAAAATCAAGCATTTGGAAACCCCCCTCTAAAAATCCTGCGTTTGCCACTAGGGGTGGTCAGAGAAATGCAGGCGTGCCAGTGCGTTTGAACGCTGTTGCAGGGGTGTGCATCAATTAGGCACTGCGATGCCATACACAGCCTGAGTACTCACTGCGTGCGATGAGTTTAGCAATTTCTGAGTAAGGTCAGAGCTTGTGCAAGTGTGCATGAGGCTGCGATTATACTCGATGTTGCAGATGGTTTCGCAGTCTTGCTAAGTTTTACGGATGTGTGTAATGTAAGGTGGGTGTCCTTATGTTGTGCTGCGACAGCATAGCGATGGCGGTTGAGGAAGACGTGTCTGTTAGAGAAGTGTGATAGAGATTTGTGTTAAATTTGCAAAAGCAGAAATTAAACTCATGAAATGTTACGGTAAGCATATGTTGAACTAGTAGCCATGCTGCAGTATTTCAGTGGTGGAAGTACTTCAAAGAGGGTAGCAGCATCAGCGTCGTAGCAGCGTCATGCAGGCCGAAGTCCGCGGGCAGTCTGTGTCACTGTGAAACAGACTGCACCGCGTGTGTAGCGCTGACCGGACGGAGTTCGGTCAGCACCACACAGCACAAACACACAGCCGCCGGAGCCGGCAGCTGTGTGTTTGCTGTAATCAGCAGCCGCTGAGAGTCTGTCAGACTCTCATCGGCTGCTGCTGCTCCCACTGCGGGAGCCATCTTCCAGCTCCCGCAGTGGGTAATGGGAGAGACGTCGTCATGACGACGTCTCTCCCATAATGCAAAGCTGCCGGAGGAGCCGGTAGAAGCATCGGGACCAGGAGCTGGAGTTTCAGGTAAGTGTTTTTTTAATTTTTTTATTAAGTCTCTCTCTACTGGGGGGGGACTACTGGGGGCACTACCAGGGGGGGATTACTATGGGGGCACTACCAGGGGGGATTACTACTGGGGGCACTACAAGGGGGGGGACTACTACTACTGGGGGCACTACAAGGGGGGGGCTACTACTACTGGGGGCACTACAAGGGGGAAGACTACTACTATGGGGGAACTACAAGGGGGGACTACAAGGGGGGACTACTACTACTGGGGCACTACAAGGGGGGGCTACTACTGGGGGCACTACAAGGGGGTACTACTACTGGGGGCACTACAAGGGGGGGACTACTACTAGGGGCACTACAAGGGGAGGGGACTACTAATAGGGGCACTGCATAGGGGGGAGGGGACTACTACTAGGGGCACTACATAGGGGGAGGGGACTACCACTGGGGGCACTGCATCGAGGGACCACTGCTGGGGGCTCTATATAAAGGGCAATACTGGGGGTACTGCATAGGGGGGAGACTACAACTGGGGCCACTATTTAAGGGGCATTGCATAAGGGTTACCACTATTGGGGGCACTGCATGGGGGGTGGACTGCTACTGGGGGCACTGCATAGGGGGTACCACTATTGGGGGCACTATATAAGGGGCTTACTACTGGGGGCACAAGGGGCACTGCACAGGGGGGACCACTACTGGGGGCACTATATAAGGGGCTTACTACTGGGGGCACAAGGGGCACTGCATAGGGGGGGATCACTACTGGGGGCACTACTGGAGGCCTGCATAAGGGTGTTCTCTCCTGTGGCACACGGGGGCACTGCATATGGGCACTACGACAGGGGGCTGCCCCTAATCTTTATTTTTACCTTACATTAATCCCATATGGACCCGCCTCCATCCTGCAACACTTGAGGGGGGGCGGCGCGGTAGCACGCACGTTCTTCGGGCACTCTGGCTACACGCAACTCCTCTGCCAGGGCCGCCTGCATGCATTTGCCCCCCAAGCTAAAAGTTGCCAGCCAGCCCCTGTCCACCATGGTTACAGATGTCAACATTGCAAAAGCTGCAGAGATGTAGCAAAATGACAGAAGGTTAACTTTACGCAAACTTTCGGCTTCACTTGGCATCTCATTCAAACGGGTTAATATTGTAACAAAGGAACTGAAAATACATAGCGTGTGTGCCCGGTGGGTACCCAGAAATTACACAGAAGAGCAAATGTGATGATGAGTTGAATCATGCAAGAACACAGGGCATGATTCAGGCTCGCAAGTGGGTTGATGGCCGGGCAGTGCGCACGCTCAGCAATCGCACTGCGTGTGCGTGCGCCCCGCAGCGAGTGAGAAATTCACTCGCTCCGGCGCTCGCTACAAATTATGGCAGCTGTCGATGTTTATCGTCAACTCGTCCCGTTTTGTAGGCGGGGTGGGGGGGTGGCTAGACAAATGGAGGTGTTCCTGAAGGAACGCCTGCCATTTGTGGGCGGCCCTACTGACACCACCAGTGATGTCAGTTGTGAGCCTCCGGCTCTATTAGAGCCAGAAGCTCACTGGGGCTTGCGGCAGATGAGACCCTACCACAAGGGTCTCATCGCAAGCCCAATGGTTGCGATGGTCGCGACCATCGCGACCATCACCTTGCCGCTCGCAAAAGCTGTGGGTGGTCACCCAAAGCTTAGTGAGTGGCCTGGAGGCCGGACAAAAAAAAAACCCTTCAGACCTGCAAGCTGCCTCTGGCAGTGAGCGGGTCTATATCAGGCCCACAGTTCGAATTTTAGAGAGTGTACACGATTTCCTGACATCGATTGTGAAGTGTAATGAATTGTGGATTCATCATCATGATCCGGAATCCAAACAACAGTCCAGTGTACAGGTATGTAAACATGTGAATTTGCCTCCACCCAAAGAATTCTGTGTGATTCCGTCGGCATGTAAAGTCATGCTTCTGCTATTCTTTGATGCACACGGTATGATCCCAAAGCACTTGGTTCCCTGTGGACAGACAATTAATGGTGACTACTATGTAAATGTCCTGAAAACCCATTTGCATGGAGCAATGAGGAAGAAAAGACCACATTTGTTGAAGAAACAGTGATTTTTGATCCAAGACAATGCCCGACAACATGTTGCTGCTGTTGCACAGGCAGCACTGGCTGAAATGAATGGGACAGCACTGGAACACCTTCCATACAGCCCGGACTTAGGCCCTCATTCAGAGCCGCTCGTAAGCAGTCGTACGCTCGTAGTCATCCGATGTTGTTAAACCACGCATGCGTCGGTGTAACAGTGCGCATGTGCGTACGGCTGTTTGCGATAATTTTTCAGTCGTTCATCGAATAGCGAACAGGAAGTGACATGTCAAATGTGATTGACAGAACTGTCCGTTTTGGGGCGGTGACGGGGGTGGAGATGGGAAAACGCAGGCGTGTCGAGGTGTTTTTTGGGCGTACATAAATTATCTGATGCGAACGGCCAATGTGAATGGAACAAGTGTTACGTCACTGTCTGATCCACTTTCCATTCAAACTGCTCGCTCAGCTTGTGGTTTTGGTATTCTCTACCGCAATGACGATGGTCTCTTCGTTCTTCCTGTGGCTCATGGTTTCCCGATTTATCAATTGAGGCCTCAAAAAGAATCAGTTTTGAATTGCAAAAATGCTTATAAGGTGTTTAGCAAATAGCCTTTTTTTAGTTGCAAAAAACCGTACGCAGGTGAACTACTCAGCTGATAATTTCTGGGTTAGACAATCAATTAGCTTACAAATTTATTTTACATTTGCGTGTTTTTGCCAAATTTTTTTTTTTTTCGGGCAATATTGTACGCAGGTTTGTTGTTTTTCTTCATTTTTTAGGGGCCAAGAAAACAATTGTCCTTTTGTTTTTTGCTAAGTGTTAATTAAAACTCATAAATTGTTTTTAACCCTTGGTTTATTTTTCCCTTTATTTCTAAACAAATTTTGGGGAAATAAAAAAAACTTGATAATGTAAAAACAAATAACAAATGATTTTAAAAACACACAAACAAAATAAGTGGCATTTGAAATCCACAAACAAACACAATTAATAAAAAATTCACAAGAAAGGAGAGGGAGGTTTTGGGCATTAAGGAATATGGGGCAAACACTGAGAAGGATTGTGGGAAAATTAGCCAGTGCTGTCATCGCCTTCTGGCCCGTTTGGCCGGGGTAGGCAGGGAGCCTGAACGGGTCCGGGATGTCCTTCTGCTGACCAGGCCAGAGGCAGATGTTGTGGCCTCTGGACTAGGCATAGGGCTAGGCACATTTGGAAGGATGGCTGATGTTGTGCCAGAGGTGGAGGGTCCAGATGTTCCGGCAGGAAGGGAGGCTGGCTCCAACATGTGCTGGTGAATGAGCTGCTCCAGGGCATTTGCTATTTGCACGTTGGCCCCAGTATTTTCCGCCAGGGCCTTAGCAATGGTCACGTTGGCCGCAGCACTTTGCTCCAGGGTGTCGGCCACCCATGGCAGATTGGCGTCCATCCTGAGCAGAATCTTGGTCTGCTGATCCGTTTTAATATTGAGATCAGTGAGGAGGCCCACTGCCTGCGAGGGGGAATGCCCTGGACTGTCTATTTAGCGCCCTAATGTCTCCTTATGTAACGGTATAAATTGCGTACTATTTAGCGCACTAATCTCTCCTTATTTTACTGTAAAAATGCGTACTATTTAGCGCACTAATGTCTCCTTATTTAACTGTAAAAAATGCATACTATTTAACGCACTAATGTGTTTTTTTTGTTTCATTGTAAAATCATGTTTTACCACTAAATGTAGCGTGCGATTTTGCAAACTAATGTGTGCTCCCTTCTCTATTTTTTACCCCAAAAAAATGTGTTTACAATCCAAGTTTTCTAAAAAAAAAGCTAAAAATGTTTTCTACTTTTGAAATGTAGGTTGTTCTACTCATGACAAGACCCCGGCCTGTAAGCATCTTTGGATTTCTTAGAAAAGATAAGTATATTTTTCTTTACTCATTTGTCTAAAACAATAACTACCTGGCTTACCATTTCAGGTTGATGTTGGTCGTATTATATTGGCCATGGTTCCAGAACCCGACCAACCTCAACTTCGTCCCAGGCGTAGGCCTCGTAGGCGTGCAAGGCCCCAGATATATAGAACACGTGTCACCCTTTTTGGAATGCCAGATGATGAGGTATTAAGACGATACCGTCTTCCTCCCCAAATCATCCTAGACACTCTCTCATTAATAGAGAGTGATCTTGAACGGCAAATTGACAGTCCTACAGCAATACCACCAATTACGCAATTAATGGTGGTGTTACATTTCTGTGCCTCAGGATCCTTTCAAACCATTGTGGGAATAGTTGCTGGAATCTCCCAATCCTCCTTTTCAAGGATCCTGAGGGCAGTGATGGAGGCCATTTTTAAACACCTCCATCATTTTATTAAAATGCCATTGGATATGGGTTCCCTTAGTGTGGCGAAGGCCAATTTTTACCAAATAGCTGGCTTCCTACACATCATAGGGGTTGTGGATGGCACTCACATACCACTTCAGCCTCCAGCAAGGCTGGAGGCTATTTTTAGGAACTACAAACACTTTCATTCACTGAATGTAATGGTGGTATGTGATGCCTCCCTCCAGATCCTGTCCCTGAATGACAAATTCCCCGGGAGTGCACATGATTCCTTCGTCATCCGGCAATCAGGGATTTGGCACAAATTAGACAACCTACAAGCTGGTGATGCATGGCTTCTGGGTAAGTTGACACCTTCTGTTGCAACCAATGCAAAGCTTGTTACACAATGGTCTTGATGTTTGTTTTTGTTTTTTCACAGGAGACAGTGGTTACCCTTGCACGCCCTGGCTGCTCACTCCTTATTTGGCTCTCACACCAGGGCCACAAAGTGAGTATAATTCCACACTTACAGCCACCAGGCTGGTGGTGGAGCACTGTATCGGCCTTTTAAAAGGCCAATTCAGATGCCTCCACCGCTCTGGTGGCGACCTCATGTATTTGCCGGCTATGGTTTTGAAAACTGTGGTCCTGTGTAGGATATTTCACAACATCGCCATAAGGAGTGGTGTCCCAATGCAGCCAGAGGATGCCTTGCCTGAGGATGACCCCCCCGAGGTTGGTCAGGGGTCAGTATGTGGGGGGGCCATACGCGATGATGTGGTGGCCAGATTTTTTAGGTAATTATTGTTAAAAATTTAGTTAATTGACACAATGTAGACATGTAAGATTTTAATGGCCAATTTTAATTTGTGTTTTTTTTTTTTCTTTTATACCATAAAATTAACCGAAAAAACGATGCCTACTACCTGATCCAAAAACTTTACTTCATGTGGCCACAATGGACATAACTTCTGCAACAATTATTTCTTCGCCTCATTTGTGGATTCATGTTGGCATGCTACTTCTTCAAACAGTTCTTGATTGTTGTTGTTATTTTGTTATTTTTGGTGTTGGTTGTATTTTTGAGTGTGTTTTCACTGTGTGAATTGATTGTGACAATTCACTTTGTGTTTCTTATTTGTGTGAAATAAATTTTTTGTTAACGTTAAAAAAACATTTCCTTGGTAAATTACAAGCAAGTGTAACCTGGTCCAAAAAAGGAAAACTTGCTTAATGGCTAATCCTGTAATCCTACAATCTAATTTACATTACACAAAAAACATGCTCCAATAGTCGACTTATGTAATCTAATATTTACAGACAAGGAATGAGACTTTAATAAATCAAAATATATTTTATTTTTTTAACATTTTTAGTGCGAAAAAACAAAAAAATTAGTGGCGCAGGAGCGCCAACATGTGATCCAGGACCATGAGCATGCCTACAACATGACCCCTCAAGCTGTGCAAGCCATCCTGCATTTCTTGCATCCGCCTCTGGTCCTCTGTGGGTTAAAAAAATGTGTGGATTACTAAACTGACACCTTAATTTATATGTTACCAAACAACTTAAAAATCAGACTATACTTTAAAAAAAGAGAAACAAATAAAAAAAAAACAAAGTAATGGCAAACGCAAAGATTGTATAAATAAGAACTTAAAAAATTACACATAAAAATACAACAAAAAAAAGGGAGAAGTACGCCAAAATACTACATTTGTTGGTACCGTAAACAAGAAAGACACAAGTATGAGTGTTTGGACATGTGTCATATGTGTAAGGGGAAAACCTCCTAGACATTGTTTGGCAAAGATATATATCCAAAACATTAGAAATACTTAACAAATTGGAAATGCACAGGCAAAAGAACTACATCACCCAAAAACAAAAAAATGCAAAAGCAACCATAGTTTAAAAGGGAAACATACCGGTCAGAATGATGACTGATCCTGGAGCCCCGACATCGTCCTCCTCTGAGGTGGGCCAGTGCTGGTCGGATGGAGGAGGGGTGATTAGGCTTGGTTTGGAGGGGGAGGAAAAGAGAGGGGTGGGTGGCGGGGAGGGTGATGAAAAGAGAGGGGGGGTGGAGGGGAGGGTGAATTTTGAGGGATGGGAATATTATGAGAGGGAGGGGCATCACGGTCTGGCCGGTCTGGGGTGGAGGGGGAATTTGGGGAAGGTTGGGGAGAGGAGGTTTGGGTGGGAGTGGGGGATAGGGGAGGCCGACGTCGTTGACGTTGTAGACGTCGTAGTCTGCTCTCAGCCCCTAAATGATGGATAAAAATTTTTAATATTCATTTTTTTTTTGGTTTTGTAAAAAATTTACACAACCAAAAAATGTAATAAAAAAAAGCGCAATACGGAAAACATGCACACGCAGGTATGTCCTAAATAAAGAAACAGGGCTAGATGGAAAACATGCACACGCAGGTATGTCCTAATAAAAAAACAGGGCTAGACGGAAAATATGCACACGCAGGTATGTCCTAAATAAAGAAACCGGGCTAGATGGAAAACATGCACACGCAGGTATGTCCTAAATAAAGAAACAGGGCTAGATGGAAAACATGCACATGCAGGTATGCTTACATTTAAAATGTTAGAAAAATACACTTACTTTCGCTAATTTGCTGATGCAAATTGGCCAAAAGGCGTGGGGATTTGCGGTGGAGATCTGACCAGCGCCTTTCGAGCTGGCCGATATTGCGGCGGTAGCCCAAGTTACGCAGGCTGCGCCGCACCTCCGCATAGGCGAGCCGCTTGCGGAGGTTAATGATGGGGGCCGGATGCTCCGTGATTCTCTGGCCCATCACATCTGTGAGGACCAGGAGTTCTCTGCGAGTAAATGCTGCGGCTCTCATGATGGCAATGATTTTTTCAACACAAAACAGTTTTAATAAAGGTCCCCGAAAAAATGTGATTGGCTAATGTACTTTGAAAAATAACAGAAAGCACTGTATTGGTTATTGTATGAGTCATGTGACCTACACCCTCACAAATATAATGTGAGTTATGATAGGCTTGATGCAGTGACATGCGTAAGCTAATTTAAATATTATTAATAAAGATGAAAAATCTGCATATAAACTAACGCAAAACAATAGTAGCATTCAAACAAACTTTAAAATTTGAAAAACCATCCCCTTGGTACAAATGTACGTATTCTGCGGAAGGAATGACACACACGAACAATAATAAAGTTTACTGACAGTGAAAAAAAAAACAGATTGCAAAGATGTGAATACCAATTAAGCTAATGAATATACTGATTGCTATTAATCGATTCAAGTATGTTTGCAGAATGAAATAGCAGGCAATCAAAAAATGACAGGCCCACTTCCGGATTTGACTTGTGCGAGCGTTCCCTGCAACCAAAGAGGAGACGGACGGTCGCTATTTAGAACGTTCGCTAGCTAGAGGAGGGGTTGGGAGACTATGGGGCGGAAGATTAGCTGCGAGCGAACATACGAGCGAGCGCTTGAATTTACATTTTTTCGCTCGTACGCCGAACGAACGAACGGCCACTTGCGTCCGGCTCTGAATCAGGCCCTTAGAGCCTTGTGATTTCTGGGCATTCCCAACCCTGAAAAACAACTGCGCAGATAGAAGTTCTCATCAGATGATGAAGTGAAAAATACCACAGCTGCAGCACTAAAAGCGATGTCACACAACAATCTACTGCACGTCTTTGACTCGTTGTTGAAATGCTGCAAAAAATGTATTGAATGTGAAGAATGTTACTGAGAAAAAGAAAAATGTTCAGATCCTGTGGAGTCATCTGATTCTAAATAAAAAAAATCAGTCTCATTACTTTTCAATCAGCCCTCGTACTTTTCTAAAATGTCCATACTATCTGCCACTGCTGTATTTCATAGGTATCATGTGTTTCAATCAATTGTTATGTGTTTCAGTTAATTGTATCTGACACTAGTTATTGATATTTCTAGGGTGGTCATTTAAAAATTGACGGCAAATGACTGTAATTGACTGTAAATGAATGTTAATGGCATTAAGGCTGATATAACAAGAGCAACTCCAAATGACATAATTGTACCTGTTTTTGAACATTTTTAATGAAATCCTTCACCAAAACACATCAAGATGGTTTTAGTTCAAAAACCAAACAGTTGTCCACACACATCTCTACTCTTTATTTATAAATGTGCCAAGCTCCTTATTCCGTTTAGGTGTCAATGTGTGATCTTGTAATAGGCTTATAGGGCTCCATTTACAAACGAACAAAATACCAGCGGCAATTTTCGTTTAGTATCACTGTGATACAAACGAAAATTCCATGGGTATTTAGTAATTACCCCTCTGGTGAGGTCCCGCAAAGTCCAGGTCCTTGGTGAGGTCCTCCGTTGGGCTGCTGGCAGCCTAACGCTGCCAGCGATGGAGCTCCAGTGTTATGCGCATGCGCGACAGTGCGTTTGCGCATGTGCATGACACGGGGACACGGCAGTGCCTGGAAGGCTTCGCTGAAGCCGGAAAGGCACGGTCTGGCCTCCATTGCGGGCAATGGGGCCCGCATCACTCTCGTTATCTAAAAGATGGTGAGAGCAGTGCTGTAAAAACAGCGGTAATCTAAGATGTTTACTAAATACAGAAAGATGGTATAACCCCTTTAGCGAGCACTAAAGGGGTTATATTTTGTTAGTAAATGGGGCCCTTAGTGAGTTAGACAGGAGACAATGGGGTATATTTACTAAAGTGCGGGTTTTTAGAAGTGGAGATGTTGCCCATAGCAACCAATCAGATTCTAGCTATTATCTTCTATAAGGTGCTAAATAAATGTTAGGTAGAATCTGATTGGTTTCTATGGGCTACATCTCCACTTCTAAAAACCTGGACTTCAGTAAATATACCTCATGGTGTCAACTCCTAATGGACAGTGCAAGAACACACAACCCAAAGATAATCACTGTGTCATGGAAAAAACCCAGAAAAAGTGAAATGACTCTCACTGTGAGGCTTAAAACTAGAGATGAGCGTGTCCGGTTCTCAGAGAACCGAACCCACCCGAATTTTGGGGATCTGGGGTGATCCGAGCCAAGCTCGGACCTCCCTGCCTGCCCCGGATCCCTCTCCCGAGGCAAAACCTCGCGATCCCGCTGTCGGGTTGCGAGGTTTTGTATTGAGCGGGCTTAACTCATTTTGGCTGAAAGAGCCGTCTGTCATGGCTCTCAGACAATCAGCGTTAAGCCCATTGAATATGGGCACAGGAAGGAGAAGATGCTGTCCACCCATACCCCGCTGCCTGATGCTACCAGCACCCCCTGCTGCCGACACCGCTGACACCCCCTGCTGCTGACCCCCACTGGCAGCATCCCCCACTGCCAACACCCCCGCTGCTGACACTGCTTGCACCCTGCATGGAGGACACCACCAGCAGCCATGCACTGCCTGCACCATCAGGACCCCCACTCTGAGGATACTGCTGGCACCTCCGCTCTGCCGACACGGCTGGCACCCTGCACTGAGGACACTGCCGGCACCCCTGCACTGCTGCCCCACATACTGAAGACACCGTCAGCAGCCCAACACTGCCGACACTGCTGGCACTCCCACTCTAAGGACACCACCGGCACCCCTGCACTGCCAACACCGCCACACTGCCAACACTGACGGCATTTCCGCATTGAGGACACCACTGGCGATCTCGCACTGCCGACACTGCTGTCACAGTAAGTGCACTATTGGTGTATCCAACCCACACTGTATAACACACTGTATCCGTGTTGGCACTTGGAAGCTGAACTGCCACATGTTAGTGCTGCCCACTGTGTCGCTTAGTTTAGTCAGCCAGCTAGCTGGATGAAACCTTTTGGCCTTAACTAAATAAATTATTGTGAGGTGGTCATAATTGATTGGAAATGACTGGAATTAATTGTTATTGAGGTTTCTTATACTGTAGGAACAAAAACAGGCCCATTTTATGTGATTTTAGCTGTTTTTATGATATTTTAAGAAAAAAATCCAGATCCAAAACCAAAACCGAAAAACAAAACACGGAGGTGAGGTTTTGGCAAAACCAATCCAGATCCAAAACCAAAACACAAGGGTCAGTGCACATCTCTACTTAAAACATATGTCTTCTCAAGAAGCAGAGGATATAATATGATAAACAAGGATAATTAACTTTACTGTACAGCGGCCTCACTAAATTGAAGATGAACATATTTACCACAGTCCCTCCATTTCTGACTGCACAAGGATCCCTCATAGGCAGGGGCTGGCTGGCAACTTTTAGCCTGGGGGACAAATGCATGCAGGCGGCCCTGGCAGAGAAGTAGCGTGTAGCCAGGGTGCCCGAAGAACGTGCGTGCTACGGCGCCCCCCCCTCAAGTGTTCCAGGGAGAAGGCAGGTCCATATGGGATTAATGTAAAGTAAAAATAAAGATTAGGGACAGCCCTGTCGTGGTGCCCATATGCAGTGCCCCCCTGTGCCCCAGGAGAGGACCCCCTTATGCAGGCCTCCAGTAGTGCCCTCAGTAGTGATCCCCCCTATGCAGTGCCCCTTATACAGTGCCCCCAGTAGTGGTCCCCCCTGTGCAGTGCCCCTTGTGCCCCCAGTACTAAGCCCCTTATATAGTGCCCCCAGTAGTGGTACCCCCTATGCAGTGCTCCTTATATAGTGTCCCCAGTAGCAGTCCACCCCCCATGCAGTGCCCCCAATAGTGGTAACCCTTATGCAGTGCCCCTTAAATAGTGGCCCCAGTTGTAGTCTCCCCCCTATGCAGTGCCCCCAGTATTGCCCCTTTTTATAGAGCCCCCAGCAGTGGTCCCTCGATGCAGTGCCCCCAGTGGTAGCCCCCTCCCCTCAATGAAGTGCCCCTATGAGTAGTCCCCTCCCCCCTATGCAGTGTCCCTAGTAGTTGTCCCCTCCCATTGTAGTGCCCCTAGTAGTAGTAGTCCCCCCTTGTAGTGCCCCAGTAGTAGTCCCCCCTTGTAGTAGTAGTCCCCCCCCTTGTAGTGCCCCCAGTAGTAGTCCCCCCAGTTTCAGTCCCCCCTTTGAAGTGCCCCCAGTTATAATCCCCAGTAGTGGTCTCCCCCCTGTAGTGCCCCCAGTAGTGAACTCCCCCTTGTAGTACCCCCAGTAGTGGTCTCCCTCTTGTAGTGCCCCCAGTTGTAGTCCCTCCCTCTTGTAGTGGCCCCAGTAGTTGTTCCCCTTGTAGTGCCCCCAGTAGTAGTAGTCCCCCCCTTGTATTGCTCCCATTAGTAGTAGTCCCCCCCTTGCAGTGCCTCCAGTAGTGGTTCCCCCCTTGTGGTGCCTCCAGTAGTGGTCTCCCCCTTGTAGTGCCAGCCTCCCCCGCCCAGTAGACACACGTAGTAAAAAAAAAAAAAAAAAAGACACTTACCTGAATCCCCGCTCCCACCACTGCCATCTGCTCCTCCGTCTGTCCTTCCCGGGCCGGCCTGCTCTGCATTATGGGAGAGACGTCATATGACGTCATGACGCCTCTCCCATTGCCCACTGCGGGAGCCGGAAGATGGAGCGGCTCCTGCAGTGGGCGCAGCAGCAGCTAATGAGAGTCTGTCAGACTCTCATTGGCTGATGATCAAAACAAACACACAGCTGCCGGTGCCGGCGGCTGTGTGTTTGTCACTTCGGTCAACGCTACACACGCGGTGCAGTCTGTGTCAAAGTGACACAGACTGCCCGCGGCCCGCATGACGCTGCGGCCCGGGGGGCACATGGCACCCTGCCCCCCGGCCCAGCCCGCCACTGCTTATAGGTTTCTATGGGGCAATCTAAACTCTTAGATTCACCAACCTCCAGGATCGTGAAGCATTCTGGAGTTTGACCTCATCATCCAACATCATCTTCATAAGGCGTTAGCCTATAGTATCATGTTTTACTGAATGGGGGTCCTCTCCATCGGCCCCCACTTACACATTGATAGCAAAACGGTCATGCATCATACTTGCTGACTTTTTAAAATTACACTCTGAGAGAAGTCCGGAGAGGAGACGTAGCTGGCCATTTCAGGGGGCGTGGCTGGGTTCTTATGTCATTAGGCCCTTCTCCTGTCACAGCAAACTTCCGAAAATCGCAGGACCGCCAGGAGGGTGTGGGGCCAAATGATGCATTTATGCATCATTTAGCCCCGCCCCCTCCATACCGAGCCACTACTCCCGGCAATTATCTCCTCATCTTACCCATTTCACTAGGAAGTGGGTGGGATGTGGATGATCCGGACACTCTTCCGGGGATACACGGGGATACACGAAATTTAGGAGCCTCCCGCAACTTCTGGGAGACTAGGTAAGTATGCCATGCATGCATAGTACGCTCGTTAGGCCCGAACCCTAAGGCAAAGCACTTTGCTTCTAGGCCTTCGCCGAGACAGGACTTTTTTACAAGCTCTGTCCCAATGTCCCAAGTACTATAAATACTGCATTGAGAGTTTTGGTATAATTATTACCTCAAAAAACACATTACATATGCTAATGGTGATAAATACGTCCTTCAATCACAAATACAAAGCAGATACTAATTTGTCAAGTGTGCGGGAAATCACCTAGAGGAGCCACACATCATTTCATGAAGGACAGGGTTGTTTAAATGATCTCCTGAATACCATCACAGTTCAGCTTATGGATTCAGGGGCCTATTTATCACAATCCGCATCTCAGATGTGGATGGGAAGTGATAAATGTGCCCAATATTGCAATGTGATTGAATACATCACAAGGATGAGAGAAAGCTCTGTCCGTGCAAATCCTTTTTGCACACTTTTCAGGGTATTTTTTGCAAAAAACCACAAATATGCTGCAGGCTATCAAACACCCTGTGTGATCACCCCCCTGCGACTGCCCCCCCATTCCACATGTGGGAACCCCCATGATCCAGTCATCTGATGGCTGTGCCCTGGTCATCTGATCCCTGCAGTAAACTGAGGATGCTTCCGGGCCTTCACAGGATCTCAGTTTACCAATCAGATGACCAGGGCACAGCAATCAGATTGCCGGGTCACTTGGGAGCTCACGGGGTCACTGATCATCTGAATGGAGGTAATCGTGTTTTTTTTTCTCACTGTGATCAGCACTGTGGTCTATTAGACACTCATGCTGATCAACGAAACCTACAAAGCTGTGCTTTCCCTGCCAGTAGGCAGGGAAGGCCAAGTTACAGTAGATGAGATGGGGGGAACCCAACTTAACACCACCAGGTGGCGTTGTTATCGCAGAGCTCCTGCCCGGCATTTTTTAATAACATCTTTTAGTAAATTTGAAGCAAATGGCATTACCATTACAAGCATGGAAAATGCGATCTGCTTAATTAAAGAATGCAAATTTAGAGGCTTGGAGTAGTTGCTCCAAAGCCCTTTCATACATTGAAGTGATAATAAAATAATGTGAAAAGGGTGGGAAAACATTATTTTAGTACAAGTAATATTGATAAATAGGGCTCTCCTCTGCATTATTGTTGCTAGCAGCTGCTGCTGAACAACGAAAACAATTGCCCTGGTTCTTCTAAAGAAGAAGACCTGGCACTCAGCTATTTCACACTGGCAGTTCTCCACTAGAGGGTCCTTATAGCACATAAGTAAAAGCCTTCTCTAGAACCAGAAGACGAAGGGTCTGTTAGGGGTCAGATACAATACCTGGAGATGAATAGTATTGGTTGACAATAAATTCTTTGAATACTTCATGTTTCAAGTGTCTGCCTTCCACTGTCTCTCCATATTCCAACAGTGCCACACCACTGCTACACAAATAACAGTCTCCAATGACTGATTTATGATTCACAGCTGATAAAGCTGCTGTCTCGCAATAGCCATGCACATTTTCACCACCAACAGCTACAATTGTGATACACTACCTTATCTGTCAGTTGTGTCCCATACCTCTTATATTATAAGATCATTTGGGAAGTGCCAGCTTTACCTTCCATTTGTCATTGTTTGTAATGTATCTGTGTCATCATCCCCTCAATTTGCAGCACTTTGTAATATGTCAGCAATATGTCAGAATTGTATAACTAACAGATGATAACAGTAATAATAGTAACAATATATTCATAGAGATCCTATTCGCTATTTGATAAATCAGCTCCTACATCTCTGTAACATTCTTATAAAATAGGGACCAGTCATATTCAGGGTCACCTCAGTCCACACCCCAATGTTTGGCCCCACCCCGGTTCTGACAGCTGCTCTTCCCGTCACTCCACTCCCCCACTGTGCTCCATCCTAAACCCCCATGCTCCACTGCCTCCTGTCCATATACTGTATATTTTGCAGTTATGTATTATTATAATATGTGCTTGATCTAAGGAGCTTGTTTGTAGTAATACAGTATGTATGTATCACATCTTGTTTGCCTGTAACAGCAGAAAACCATAGTAATGGGCACTCGATTGTCACATCCTCGGGAGTATGTCAGGATGCTGGCGTGCCAGCACACACATCTTATCACCGCATCTCCATCGGGCAGTAGGGAATTGGTAAGTAGTTGGGGTGAGACATGGTATTTGGGGTGAGTTACATCTGTATAAAGGCTCTCTGACCCTCATTCTAAGACTGCTGCCCATCCTCTCTATCTGTAATATATATATATATATATATATATATATATAATGTAAGCTCTGGCGAGCAGGGACCTCTTTCCTCATGTACTTCTCCTTACACTTTCTTCTACTCCCCACTAGGGCACGTGACTGCTAACGCCTTGCTGCTTATTGTGAGTGTTTTAATCACTATTGCAGCAATGTATAAACCATGTCCTTGTCCTGTACTATAATGTACTATACATTTATTGTTTCTTGTTCACTTATCAGTTTATGTACTGTGTAATGCGCTGAGGAACTCTTGTGGTGCCATATAAATAAAGGATAATAATAATAATAATTGTTGAAGGGGGGCTTTTCAGGACCCTCGAGAGTTCACCACAACAGGTATCAGTCAGGCATTCAGCATACAGATAGCATTCATGGCTGTGGAGAGTGAAACTGACACGAGTCTGTAGCTTGTGTAAGGTTGAATTCACTCCAAAGTTTATTTGAAACAACAAACCACCTATATAGCATATCTAAGGTGTTTCCTGATTAATGCATACTAACAGCAATTCTATTGGCTAATTATTCTGTCTTAAGCCTTATCTTTCTAGCTAAAAATTATGCTTATCAATACTTATGCTTTAGGCAGTACTGAAATTAGGTAAAACTCACTTCCCTCTTTTTGTTCAAATCTCTGTTCCTAATCTGATTCCTTCCTTTACCTTTCCATTGATTCCAAAGGGTGCACTACATTCACAGCTTACACCATAAGGGCATAAGGCATGGGATAGCATCCATTAACATCTCTATAAAGAGATCAATGTTCCCTAAGTCCTTATGTCCCTCAAGGTTAGGTTACAATTAGAGTGCATGTAATGTACACAGGGTGGGAGCATCTCACATGGGTGGCACTACCACCCTACATCGTCTCTGTCCTATATTCCCTAGAATCCTTTCTTCTCACAGGTTTGACAGCTCATTGCAACACATCATAATAGCAGTTGGGACAACTCTTTGTTCCTGAGTCATATCCTGAAATTGATCCAAGAAGTCCCAGATATGCTGATTGTGGTCTGGAAGTTTCTTCATCCCTTTGGAAGAGAAACATTTCAGCATCAATATCTTCTTTACCAACCAAATTAAAAGCCTTACAACAATATATATTATTAACAGCAGGATGAGTCCTCTAGCAATAATTAGTAATATTCATGAGAACCAGCCTCCTATACCACTAAACCAATTGGCTGGGTTTTACCATAAACCCCAAATCCCAGCATACAGATCATACTGTGGATCATTATGTTGTTTTCTGAATTTCTTCTTAAGTTCATGTACCTTTTTAATATGGGCAGCAATAGGGTCACTAAAATTGTCTGGTACATAATTACAGCATGCTGGGCCTACAATCTGACATATTCCACCTTGTGCGGCTTTTAAGTAATGAAGCACAAACTGCTACTGTCGTAATATCTAATATCTAAAACATCCAATATTTATACTGTCACCTTGTCCAACAATTCAGCCAGTGCCTCTATGTTATGAGCATAGCTCACTGGCAGGCCATATAACCATAGGGCCAGCCCCAGTTTCTTGTACCAGGGAACAAACACAAACTTGTGTGCATTTTCCTTTTTCTTTACCAATGCTCTTTTGTGCATTAGTTGTTTTGGCATTGCCTCATATGTGAGGGTTTCCCTTTTCCAGGTAGCTGGGTCTATTTTGGCCAATGTACAACCACATGATCCCCCATATAGAAGTAATTTACAGGCATTAGCCGTGCACACAAAATATAGCCCTTGTGGTGACAACTCTTGACCGAAAATTGTAATTTGAGTCACCATGTATAATAAGAACTGGGCCCACCAAAGCATACAAGTTCCATTGTATGGTATATTAATCCTGTTGTTCTTACTGCATGAGGCGTTATTTGTGTATTGCGTTTATTCATCTAGCCACATTTGTTGACCTTCCCACTGTAATTGGCATTGTTCATTATCAAAAAAAGTAATACTGGTTGGCTCCAATACCTCTCCTAATTGTCCTCTCCATACTGGTACTTTTACTCTTTTCCCTTTAATGTACACATCTCTTTCCTTTTTCTCATCTTGTTCCTGTGTAACTTTCCGCCAAGGGGCCCTCACTGATCCTATTATGACTAGGTTGGTGACGCTCAAATTATACCCACAAGCTGATGTGGGCAATGACCACTTTTTTGGTATACCGTGTATATACATACAGGTTAAAATTTGCATCTCTGCCCAAGTTACAGGTATTGCCACATATGGTATAGTTTTGGAAGAAATGGGAGAGTGTGTGCAAATCCAAGTCTGTCCAACTTCCAGCACTAGCTAGAGCATAGTGCATCTGCACAAATTTATTATCCCAATAGTTTATCAAGTGCTCATGTAGTTCTCTTTTTGTTCTGTTGTTTTTGGTATAATTAACAGATACAGTATTGTTGTCCAACCCTTCATGCATGATGGAGTTTATAATTAGTGACCAAATAAGAACTAAACCAACAATAAGGAATGAATAACACATTATACATCCCCACAGACCCTTGTCTGACTTTGGGCCTATTAAATTGTATCTGTACATTTTAATTGTGTATCGTGATTGAATAATACTTCCTTTGTCACTTTCTTGCAATGTGATGCGTGTATCAACGAGTCCTTGTCGCACAGCTTCACTGACGTCAACAGGACTAGGAAAGGTCATTTGAACCTGGGCTCAAGAGACTTTCTTATGTGCTTCTTTGTGACCATATAGTCACCAGGTTTCTGATGATGAGTGCTTTCATTGCTGTTGGGGTCTGGAATAGAAGCAATACTTGGTGGTGCAGTTTGGTTAGTTCCTGTTGTATATGCATTACATATTGGATTACATCTCCATGCTCATGCTGAAGTTGCTGTGGGAAATAACAGCCTGTTCTAGGTGTGGTACCAAACAGAACCTCATAAAGAGTCAGTCTGTGTTTACTATTAGGATTGTTTCTGACTGAAAACAAGGCTACGAGCAAGCATTCTAGCCATGTTTTGTTAAGCTGGCCACACTTCTAAAGATTATCTGTCCAACTTGCCAACTAGTTGATTGGTTGGAATGAAAATCTGGTAAGGTATACAATTAGCAATTTGCTCCCAAATGCTGGAAAATGGACCAAAACTGTTGTTTGAACAAATAGTTTAGATCAAACATTTAACAAACTTGTCTGAATGACCATTTTCATCTATTTTCTGGTATGTAGGAGCAAATTGCTGATCATCAATTACTCCCATACGTTACCAGATTTTCATTCCAACCAATCAACAAGTTGGCTGGTTGGATGTAAGTTGGTCTAGTGTGTGGCCAGCTTTAGTCTCTGTCATGAGTTTCTGTAATTTTAACTTGAGGGTACCGTTAATACGTTCAACACGCCCATAGAATGGAGGTGGTGCGGTGTATGTAAGGCCTGTGTGATTCCTAAATCTGTCAGTATTTTACCTAACACCTCCCCTGTGACATGGGTGTCTCTATCGTTTTCAATCACTTCAGGTACTCCAAATCAGCACACAACTTCTTGTAACAACTTCCTAGCTACTATTTTAGCATTTGCTGCCCTGTAAGACCACCCTCTGGCCAATTAGAGGATAGGTCCGTGCACATCAGCACATACTCATAGCCTGATGATTTAGCAGTATTAAGTCTATCTGTATTCTATGAAATAGGTAACAAGTCAGGGGTGTACTTTTAGGTGGCACCTTGACCATCTTGCCAGGGTTGTGCACAGCACAGAGATTACACCCTGAGATATAGGCCTGTGCGGCTTGGCTAAAGCCTGGAGCTAGCCAGTGCTTCTGACTATCCTCACCATGGCATCTCTGGATTGGTGAGTGATGCCGTGTAAAATTTGGGCTAGGACTGGGTATAGGGCACGTGGCAGACAGAGACAGAGCTGATCCATCCATCTGTCACTCTGCAGTTGTGCTCCTTGCTTTCCCCATTCCTGTCTTTCCTAGTCTGGGACCTGGCTCTGATGCTTGACCATTAGGTCTAGGTCCAATGTATCTGAAGTTACTGCTACCACTATCTGGGTGTCCGATAAGGGGAGTACTGTGGCCTGCTTGGCAGCACTGTAAGCTAGAGCATACCCTTTTACTTCTGGAGATTTTTCCCTTGTGTGTGCCTTGACCTTAATTACTGTTAAATTTTTGGGCATTTGGAAGGCATTCAATCAGAAAGAGGTTTGTGTGAAATCCCACACAGGATATTCAATTTTATTAGTATGTTTTGTAATTGTCTTATCCCTCTCCTAATGTTGTTCACTCCATATTATTTATAGAATATGATTTATATTCCATTGTCTCTTTGTATCTTAATATGGGGGGATGGGGTGCTACCTTGCTCACTGGATAAGCATTAAAGAAAGCCAAAGAAAAGGAAATACAATGTGAGACTATTGTGCACATCAAGACTTCCAAGAATTAATGTTTGCTAAATTGATAAAACATAACCTTTATTCTTTGTACCATAAAAATATTGTATTTATGATTTTTGTTGTTTTTCTTAAAATAAAGATAAGAAAAAGGTGCTTCTAGTAAGAAAGGATGTTTAAAAATATATAATTCGTTCCGCTGAATCACAGTAACATTAATTTTCTTGCTCTTGTATCCTATTAGATTTATCGTGTGCTCATAATGTATTAGCACACTCTACACTTATATGTATAATTCTGTGTATTCACATATTGACAAAGTTTATTCAATGTGTTTTATACATAGTTTGATGACATAACAAACAGTATATATTCTCTGAGAAATAGGAATATCTATTCTCAGTTATTAGGAGAGCAATTGCAACAATGTAAGTTGTTTGTTGCTACACTGTTGCCTTAGTCCACAGTAATGTTTCTTAGATTAAGAGTGATCACTTCATTCACAATTATTAGTTGACATATTCCTTTATTTTTATAATGAATATCTTAAAGATGGTTATATATACTTTCACTCATTAAATTGTTGTTCCCGGCATGTATACTGACAGCTATATTGGTTCTAGTGTATACGGTTTATAAGATAATGTAATCTTTGCTCCGCTCCATATACACTTTATTATGATTGTCACAGTGTAATTTTATTTTCGTTTGAGAAATACAGGTTTAACTACTCATTATCATCTGTTTAATTTTCCATATTTCAGAGATTTCTGTGCTGGAAGGGACATTCAAATATGTGTATATAAGTGTATTCCCACGTAATTCCTGTAGTTTCACTTATCCGTGCTACCAGGTATTGGGGAGCCCTATATAATTAATCTCCAATAGTCATATATGCTATATTTTGTAGTTTGCCCATAAGTATGGTTAATACTGGGCAGCTCTGTTCTCTAATGTTCTTAAAAATCCACGCGCTAGTATGCGTGCTGTGAATGTGAGCACACTGACCATCTGTGTTCATAGGCCTTCCTCCGTTGTGGTCTGAACTCACGCGCTGGTATGCGCACTGTGAATATATACATGCTGGCACTGTGAACCACCTAAGCTGTATCTCAGTGGTCTGAACTGTTTGTGACCACGTGCTGGTATGCGCGCTATAATTACAAGCACACTGAGACTGTGGACCGCCTGAACTGTGATTCAGCAGTCTGAACTATCTATAACCTATACATATTTCGCTGGATGTCCGACTTCTTCAGGGCAAGCCGAGCAAGTATCTTAGTGGGAGTTAAACACCCTGCACTTGGTAACCGTTGCTAAGGGGTGTGTCTGTGGATTTTCTTCAATGGAATCTTTGTTTTATCTCCCTGGTTGGGTCTTTCTTTATTGTTTTATCATATTAAAGGGATCTGAGAATCCCTAGACAATAAGAATTATTTTAATAATTATTTGTAATATATATATATATATAATCCCCTAGAAATGTATTAATTAGTTTATTATTTAATAGTACTGTACATGAGATCATGTTATGTGTACAATTATTTTTTATTATATTTGGTAACTCTGAACATCTCTAACTAACCTATATTATTTCAATAATTTATTCATAGTGTGTGTATTCACCTGAAATCATATCAATTGATTAATAATACCATATGTAAAATCATTTTGTATATATACTTAATTTAATTTATTCATATTTACCCAGATATTAACATTTTTATTGTATATTTTACCCAGGTGAAAGGCAACAAATACAAAGTGAAATCAAAATAAAATAATGTGATTAACAGTGTCAGTTGTCCAACACATTTTAAATAGTGTATGTAAAAAAGAAAATATCACCCCTGATAAAACAAACTTATTAATAAAACAATTATTAAGTGTACTCCTTCTAGAAGGGTTAGAGATAATGAGCTAAAAATATTACTCTCCCTTAGTGACTGTTTACTGTTATATAATCGTGAAAAAATACCCACAAATGTGATTAAATAACTGTGTTTAATGATCCTATATGTCCTCACGGATCTGATTCGTCACTCCCAAAATACCATCAATAAAATTGGCACATTAAAAAATAATAATACAATCTATAAATATCAAATATAAACTTAGATATTCAAACTTTAAAAATTATATATATGGATATGTTCTTCTCCATTCTTATTCTCAACATTGGAATCCATGTATAGCATGAAAGATGTCAACTTTATTTATAATAATTATATTTATTAGGATATTCATATAGTTTACGTCGAAAGTATCTTCTCTCCATGAGTCACGGTATATTTCTTTAGCTACTCTAGGAAAACTGTATAGTTGTTATTTTCGTTTAGTCCCTTGGTCTGTATGTCTTCTATATACCTTGTCATAGTAAGCATGTACACCTTCATTTTTGCCTTGTCTATGCTCCTGTGCTGCGGGTGCATTTTCTACCATCTGATTACAGAACTATTCACATTTACCTATCCAGAGATCTCCAGAGGCATCAGTCTTCTGAGCCCCACCTACAGCAGGAGAATCTCCATGTCCTGGTCCCTGAGGAAGATTTACATTGGCAATCTGCTAGGTAATAGTCTCACCCACAGAGGCCTTTGTAACCTCTTTTATATCTAACCAACTTGCACTATATACTGTCCTTAGTTATCTTATTTTCCTAAGGAACCCCATTGGTTGCTGTTTGATGTCAGGAATATCTTTTAAAATAATCATTAGTTCAGAATTACTCTATGGCTTGAACAATGTGGTAGTTCTGACCCGTGCTGGTATAGCAGCCTGTCCATTAGCTTGATCTGCCTGCACTGCACAAAATGGGTACAATTTAGTGGGGGGTTCTAAGGAATCATCATAAGTTGGAGGTGCAGATGCCACAGGTGAGACCATGGGAACCTCCTGGACAGGAGGGACCCCAGGCTTTTTGGTTTTGCACATCATGCAAATCCTGGTTTGCCAGTGAATCTCTGGGACATGGGCACCTACAGTTATATCTGGTGGGCTTTTTATTTTTGAAAACTTCAATCCATTTTTGTGTACTCCTTTTAGTTAGCATTTCTGATGACCTAGTTGGTGGCTGGCAGGGTTTACAGGTATATGACCAGTGTTGTCCACACACCATGCAAACAGTGTCTCCTGCAAGATTTCAGTGTGCACACCTAGGGCATTGGGATACCCACTCTACTACAATGGCCCCTCTGTCTGAGTCCTATGGGTAAATTTAATAAGATTGGAGTTCTATTGAGAAGTGATGTTGCCCATAGCAACCAATCAGATTCCAGGTATTATCTTTTAGAAGGTGCTAGATAAATGAGAAGTAGAATCTGATTGGTTGCTATGGGCAACATCACTTCTTATATAAAACTCCCATCTTAGTAAATTTACCCCCTAGTGCTACTGTTTCACCTGTATTTTTGTGTATCTGGTGGACTGGTATCTCCCATATCCTCCATTCCCATAGATGACATTGATCTTCCATCTCCTCTAACTCTTTCTTATACTCTAGCAATTCCTCTGTTTTAAACCACAAATCAAGCTTCTCTGTCAGTCCTTTGCGCATCACATAACTGATGCTGTAATTTTATAATCCTTCAGCTTTTCTGAGTCAAGGGTGCCTTCATTAGAGATACCCACTTACTAAAATAATTTCTGCATTCCCTTCAGAGATTCCACACTTCATTATGTCCATGGCCATACAAGGGATCTCTACACGGGAGAGATGACTTTCTGTGTTCCCCATACTTAAGTACCTCTAAGTATGTTTACCCAGGATAATATCTGAACTGTGAGGTTGATTTTCTGGAACTACTACTTCTGACCAGAGTCTACCCAAATGGTGTCTACTAAGAGGAAAATGGCAACCTACAAGGGTAGTAACACTGAATTGGCTAGTGAGAAATATACTACCTGTTCCTTCTCTGAAATATATACCTTTTACAACCCAAGGACTTCCTTGTCTGCTTTCTAATACAGCTGAACACACAGACTGATGACAATACATATATTTGGGTTATACTTACTTGTGTCTGACTGCAGCTCTGTGAGTTAGCTTGGTGCGATCACAGATTATGTCAGATCAGATCTGCTTATGTCTGTGGATTTGGGGACAAAATGACAAGCTACTGGGTTAAAAAAGTCATCACCTTCTTCCCAGGGTTTCTGAAAATAGGGGCACCTGTCCTACAGGACTTATATCATTAAAGAAATATCCTCTAACACCTCCTGGTCTGACCAGAGTAACTTTTGACATACACTTATTACAGGTCTCTATCATAAGTCTAAAGTGCCTAAATGCTAACAACTTAAACAGGTACAATATATATAGACATGCCTCCTGACCCTGTTGCCCAATATTAGTCACAAAAGGAAACTGCAGGAGGCCTCACCAGATGCAGTGGGCAGGTGTATACACTATCACTTGATTAAACTGGTCAATGAGGTCAGAATTGTAAGTCTGCTTAGATCAGGGGTGCCTATACTCACGCCGACCAGGCAAGCTAGTTGCGGCAGAGTCTAGGTTAGTCTTAACCAGCCAGTTACAAATCGTACACACTCTAAAAACAACTTGCTTATTCAGTCACAACTTAACTCGCACAATCATATGCTTTAGAGACACAAAAAGCACAGATACGCAAACAGAGAATAAAACAATTTGCTGAATGACTGAGGATCTCTTTACCCCAAGTTCTATCTTACAACATAGCAGATGGGTGGACTGGAGAGTGAGAGAGCAGAGCAGAAAATCTACTCACCTCAGTTTTGAGGAGTCTGAGTCATTGTGACCTTCCGTCCAGTTGTCTGTTGGTCAACAGGACCTGGGAATCTCACTGGGGCCTCCAAGTTGTTAAATGGGGGCTTCTCAGGACCCTCGAAAGCTCACCACAACAGGTATCAGTCAGATATTCAGCATACAGATAGCATTTACGGCCATGGAGAGTGAAACTGACAGGAGCCTGTAGCTTGTGTAAGGTTAAATTCACTCCAAAGTGTATTTGAAACAACAATCCACTTATATAGCAAATCTAAGGTGTTTGCTGATTAATGCATACTAAAAGCAATTCTATTGGCTAATTATCCAAAACTTATGCTTATCTATACTGCTATGGGTAGTACTGAAATTAGCTAAAACTCACAAAATTTGCTGAAACAACCTAAAACTTACCTGAACACCAGATACTGTTGATCTGTCACTCTGTGAACATATATTTACACATCACTCTCTACTAACTGCTGTACAGAGAATTTGAGCAAAAATCCAAATGGATTCCATGAGCTATCATGGCTCTTACTTTATTAATAAATATATATATATCATATATATATATATTTATTTATATATATATATATATATATATATATATTTTTTTTTTTTTAAGATAGAAGTCCTTCTGCGCAACTATTGTTCAAAAAGTCCAAAGTTTTATAGCAACGTCCAGCACCATTATTACCTGTAGTGGTGCAGTCCACCTTAGCCTTTCCCCAGGAGCCGAATCTGTAAGTAGAGTTGAAAACCAGGAGGTACTATAAAATAATGAAGTAAGTAATAAAAACTATTATTATAATATTAAGACTCTCAGCAGTAAGTGAAATAGAGCATAGTAACCAGGCTCCGGCTTAATACAGTTACACGGGGCTCTCCACACTTCCCCTCCGCTTGTCCCAGAAATCTCTGCACTCCAAGCCTTGCTCCCAATGCTGATGCCAATGTCGTCAATTCCACCTATATCACACCGTCCAGCCCAGACACGTTTCATCAGTATAAGACTTCCTCAGTAGAATCCTCAGTACAATCACTCTGTAATAGGTCCGGCACTCTCTGAGATTTAATAGTGGAAAGCTTGCTCCAGGGCCCTCCTATAGGAGAAATGGCATTCCCCAAAATGTAGCAAACAAATGAAGGCGGCACTCAGAGACTCATAACTATATGGAAAACTTGCCGTGTTTTGATCAACTTTCTCAGGACACACACAGAAATGTGACACAATGCAATAAACCCCCTTAAATTCCGGTACAAACCTTTAACTCATCAAGGTGTTTAACATGATGCCAGCCGCACTTCTGCGAAACGGAGCTCACGTCAGACCAAGCCAACGCACAATGAGTAACATCACTCCACAGGTGTCCGTGGTCACATGCTGCTTTGGAGTCCCGGCTGTAGCCTTGGCAAACTGGTAAATAAACAGGTGCTTTACAACTGACATGGGATAGCAACAAAAATACACAATAAGAACAAACAGAAAGCTAAAATACCTCAAGTTTTCCACATCGTTATGAGACTGAGTGCCACGTTAATTTTGTTTGCTGTATATATAGAGAGGAAGAGGTTCTTCTCTAATCATTATTACAGTAAGTATAGTGTATTTTTGACTTGATGTCTATCCTCTGTTTGCCTTTCTATGCTTTATTTTTTTATTCAAGATGAAAAAATAAAACAGACATTGCTTGATATTTGTTTTGACAGCATTAAATGACCTTTGCTTTGACAGCGGAAACAGTATATTCTACGGCCATCCATTCCCTATAAAAGATCTTCACCCATATCCAAGTTGATTTGGAAAATGTCACAACCTAATTAGAAATATCACTACTTTTGCAATCCTCCAGTCATTCTAACAAGGCCCCATTGCTCAGCTCACAACCACCCCATTAACATTATTATTATTATAGTTTTCTGTACTCAAACATTAAAACACTGTTCACATTCTTTTTAAATATAACCCAGGTTAGTGCGATTATAAAAATAAATAAAGTGTAACATTTTAGAGTGTAGCATTTTGTACTGCGTGAAACACGTAAGTTGGAGGAAAAGAAACCTTAAACAGTATTGAGTGTAATATATATATATATATATATATATATTAGGGCTGTGTGCCAACCCCTGTGTTTTGGTTTTGGATCTGTACCTCCTTCAAGGTTTTGGATATGGATTTGGTTTTGCAAAACCACCCTCAAGTGTTTTGGTTTGGGTTTTGGATCTGGATTTAAAAAAAAAAAAAAGATAAAAAGTTTTAAAAACAGCTAAAATTATGTAATTTATGCAATCCAAAACCCGAAATTCGGATTTAAAATCAGAACTGCGATCCGGATTTACCGGGATCTCCTCAAGAGATCATAACCGCGACTTGGATTTACCTGGATTCATGGAATTTGGGTGGATTCAGATTTCTGGAGAAACAAACCACCCATCTCTAATATTTATATATAGACACAGGTGGGACTCAGAAGTCTTGCAAAACAGCTGAGGCAGTGCTGTGCTTTATTTATACCTTCATCTCATCAACCTTTCGGGGCCATCTGCCCCTTCATCAGGATGTCATAGATGACATCTATGACATCCTGATGAAGGGGCAGATGGCCCCGGAACATTGATGAGATGAAGGTATAAATAAAGCACAGCACTGCCTCAGCTGTTTTGCAAGACTTCTGAGTGCCACCTATTTTGTTGTCCATATGGTGGGGACGCCATTCCCTGTAAAAGGAGGGCACCGAAGCAAGCAGTTTCATCTAACACAGTGAGTGCTGGATCATTGTTGGATATATATATATATATATATATATATATATATATATATACATTTATATTATTTTTTTTTTTATTCATTAATGGTCAACACCAAAATGCTCATTCATGCATTTGTCATTTCCCACTTTGACTTAGACTAGACTCTCTCTCCATTTCACTTCTGTTTCCATTTCATCATTCACAAAAGAATATTGTATATATTTGCGCTGTGTATTTCAGCAGCTCATTAGAATTAGAACATAAGAATAGGGAATATGAGCTGCTCAATGGCATCAAGGTCTTCCGGCCAGCAAGCCGTCCGCATTTGTATTCCGAATCCTGCTGACGTCATCACCCGCGGCCGCACTCGGCCAGACGCCAGCGGCACACGTGGAGCAGGAGTCAAGGCCAGACTCAGCTCCACCAACTACTACTACCGCCCGGACCTGTGCTACAAGGAGCACCCATTGGAAGAACAAGGTAGGGACAGACAGGGCTGATAACCGCGGTAATTGTGACCTAAGACCGGACCTCACCTCACACTAATTCTCCTAAAAGGAGCTATAAACACATTTACTAATTACTAATTTTATTCACAGGTGCCACTATTCATTTTATATTATACTATATACCTAGCACTCATATTCCCTATTCTTCCATTTCATCATTAATGCTGCCACTGTACACTCTGTACCCATAGTCCCCACACTGCTCCCTCTTCAAAATGCTCACTGGCTCCCCAACTACTGCACCACAGATTATAGTTTAAATGGCTCACACTCACTTATAAAACAATCAATTACTCCACTCTCTCCTACATCCGTAACCTCATTTCTGTCCACAATCCCGCCTATCCTCTTCTCTACTCCACTGACCCCTCTATTCTGGAAATCACTCCCCCAGGCTATCAGAATTTCTGACAGCCTCAACACCTTGACACAAGCTCTCAATGCTACTTTTTTATACTGTTGTCATTCTATACCTTGAATTGTGCAGCACTGTGGAGTCACCACTGGGGGTACTGTTTAGACACCACTCTGATGATTGCATGTGAGAAGTTAATTCTGCTTGATTAGCTCCACCTGTTGGGCATGTATTTGACTGCTCAAGACAGTGAGTTGCTGGTCATTGTCGCTGATGTGAAATTCCTGTGAGCTTTCCTGTTTCATGTCTGATGTTTCTGGGTCTGCTGGTGCTGGTGCTGTTTTTCCATTACCTTGTTTATCTGCATTGCCAGGGACATTCTGCCAGCCATACTTCCAGTTTCCTGCTTACCTGCATCTGCTAAGGATATTCTACCATGCTTCCAGTATCCTGTTTACCTGCATTAACTAAGTACATTCTGCTATGGTTTAAGAATCTTGTTCATCTGCCTGCCTACTGCTGAGTCATGTCTGTATATTATTTCTGGATTTCTCTGCCTGCACGCAATTATCCATAATGTATGCCTTAAATTTAGAATTTGTTCGTCTGCCTGCCTAGTGCTGAGTCCCATATTTATATTATTTATGGATTTCTCTGCTTGCACAATTTTAATTGTATATAATATTTTTTGTGTAGTCTTCAAGAGCTCCACAGAACCCTGCCTTCATGTGTGCTTTATATAATAAACATTTACCTGCAACTGTCTCTGGAATCTGTAACTGGGTTTTTGCACTCACTGAAATCATAGGGATTACCAGACCAACTAAAATGGAGCCTGCTACAGAGAATTTTTTCTCAGTGGAGTTGACTTTTCAGGCCTGCTCCTTGTGAGTCTGTTTCTCCCTAGTCCCTACATATGGACATTATGCATCTGTGTACTCTATGTCCTGAGGAAGATGTGGGTACTTCCACATTGAAATGCCTGGAGCCCATGCAATGACACTTTGAACAAGACACCCATTGTGGACTCTTACCATCTCTGAACCAGCACACTTTATTGGAGAATATTTGCCATCCCAGATCTGCCATTTTCATGCACCACTACGACCGGAGCTTCTTGCCAGCAGGATCCATACGGCGCCTCATAAACTGGGTGATAACTCTCCTACTTTGCTGGACTTATACCGGAATATTACATATTTGTTTACTCTATCCAGTGATTGTGTCTTTATTATCTAAAGGTGTATACAATTCTCAATTCTAAAAAAGTGCATAAGTAGAAGGGACATTACTTCTTCTACTCCCACTGAATAGACCTGTCTATAGAATATTTTAATTATTTGAGCCTCAATTAGTTGGTTTTTATTTTTCATATGTATCAAATATAGTTGAATGTTTTTCTTAAAATATATTAAATGTGATACTACTTTATTGACCCAACCGTATTGTTTACATTTATTTTTATTGTGCTGCATATACCCAGTGCTGTTCTTTCATTTTATCTCAGACTCTGACATTTTTGACAAAATTCCTCCAGGAAATGTCTGCACTCCTCCAAGCTAATTCCCGTTTCAGTATTGCTACAGCTCTAGGACTGCCAATAGGAGGCTACACCTTTGCACCCTAATAGGGTTCTACCAGTGATACTTATTCTTGGAAGGTCTCCCCTCCATATGTCACACCACCCTCTAACACTGCACAGCTGATTAATGGGAGTATCAAGTGCTCTAGTGGTCCTCATGCTCCACTGTTCACAGGTATAATCAGCTATGTCTATATGTGCCAGTCCTGATTACTTTTTGCTCTCCTGCCCCCTCTTAGGCCCACATTTGATCTGGGAAAAGCCATGATGAAGTTACTACCTGTAAAAGAACTTGCCTTTGACTCTAGTACCACAGTCCCAGGAGGGGTCTCTAGTGCCACTCTCCCAGTGGAGGACTCTTGTCTGCCAGTCCCAGTGGAGGACTGTTGTCTGCCAGTCCCAGTGATAGACTCATTTTTGCCAGTCCCAGAGGGAGAGTCCTGTCTGCCAGTCCCATTGGTGAACTCCTGCCTGCCAATCCCAGTGAGGGACTCTTGTCTGTTTGTTCCCAAATTACCTCAAAGTGCAGCTCAGCCAGCCACTAATCCTATTACTACCTTGTCAAAGGTTTGAGAAGTGCACAATATTTTGTCAGAGGTACAAAAGGAGTCCTTTACCTTGCCAGAGGTCTGAGAGGTGTCCATCACCCTGCCAGAGATCCGAGAGATATCTGTCACCTTGCCAGATGCCAAGGAGATGTTAGCCTCATTGCAAGATGTCCAAGAGTTGTCTGTCACCTTGATAGAGGTCTGAGAGTTGTCACTCATCTTGCCATAGGCCTGAGAGGTGACTGCCATCTTGCCATAGGTCTGAAAGACCTTTTATCATTTTTAAAAGATAATCAGATACTCCATTAGCGCTGTTTCTTCTAGAGTATTTGTGTGTTTTTCATTGGCAACTTGTAGTACAGCAGCTGGGTGTATCCCTTACAATTGTGTGTATATCTAATACATAGGGGTCTATTCATGATGTTAATTATCAGAGTTTGTTCAGATCCCAATAATTAACATTCTATCTCGCTGTGGAATCAAAAGCAATTCAGCATTGCTCCGGCGCAGTGATGGCTGATCCGAAAATATCTGTCACGCGAGCGGTTTCACTGCTTCATTTGGAGCAGTGACGCTAGTGTGCATGCATGACCTACAGGTCATGCATGCGCACAAGAGCCCCATCGTCTGGCGGAGGGAAAGGAGCGGGTTGCCATACACAAGCGGGAGCAAACACCATCTGAAGATGGGGAAAGCTCCCACACTCAAGCTCCAAAAATATTGTTTTTTTGGAACTTGATGAACTCTGTCCCCATACTAGTGTATGGGGACAGCGAGTCATTCCGCCAGAGGATATTTCCTACTTTACCTTCTTGATGAATGGCCCGAAAACTTAAATTTTACAGTTGCAGGTAAAATATGTTTTCATCTGCTTTTGTAAAAATTAAATGATGATGAATAGGCCCCAGAAAAGTTGCCAATATTTGTATATTTTTTCCATAGCGCCTAAGGTTATTTATTTTTTATTTTTTTTAATTTTTACAAGATTCAGTTTACTCACATTTCCAGACAAAAGGTTTTGACTGTCCACCTACACTTATACATACTGTTGCATTGTACATAAATATATGCCTATTATTTATAACAACCTTGCCTCTTCTGAATACCCAATGAATTAATGTTGGAATATCTCTTCAACTCTAATAGGAGATTAAGGGTGTTTCCAATGTCTACAAAAACCTTCCAATGTTAATTGCAGCAGTTTGTGAAAGTATTAATTGTTAATTATGATTATGCCTTTGCATCTTTATATAACACTCTCTTGAATCATGTTTATATGTAGAAAGTCTTGCTAATTAACACAGCCAGTGAATTGATGTTGGATACCTTTTCCTGTTATATTGATGAAATTATGCTTATAATATAAGGGATGTTAAAATCTATGTGCATTCAGTGATTAATAGTTGATTATTCACATTTTCAAAAATTAACTATTGAAGTGTTGCATAACCACCCAATTCATTAGCTCAGAGGTTCCCAAACACCGCCATTACAGTCCAGGTTTTAAGGATCTCCATGCTTATGTTTTGATAGTTAAATCTAATTGACTGAGGTACTAATTAAGTCACCTGTGCTCAAGCATGGATATCCTTGAAACATGGACTGTAATGGCCGAGTTTAGGAACCTCTGCATTAGCTGTTGATTATAAGGAGAGGTCTTTTCAGAGGCAGACATTTTAAATACTATATCTCTATTATTAAGTTGCAAAAATATGTGTTACAAAATATCTACCTACTACATTATAACTATAGTAAAAGTCATCCCAATAATTCTCTCATCAGCTGGTCAATGCCATAGTGCCAAATAGCTGAAAGCAGAGCCAAAAAGGACAGACTAACTACAGCTACCTCCCTTTTTAATCACAGGATAGTGGTTAGTACTTATCTCTTACACACTGTTCACTGTCTCACAACAGAATTTGGAAAACATCCTCACAGTACCCTACTAATTCTTTTTGCTATTACAAACACTAATTGAAGTACTGCACATTTCTCTTTGATGCAAAAAATTAGTAGAATTTCTTTGCGAATAATAAAAAGCAAGAATTTTGAGGAATATACCTCTGTATGATATCTGGTGTATTTTAATATATACTAATATAGGTTTATTTTATTATAATGTGATGTCTATATGTCTGTATTTCTCCACTTATATTTTGCCACTTCTAAAGTACTTGTCCAGACCCACAGTGGTCCTGATTATGTGAAACTCACCACTTAAAGTACCACTTCACAATCAGGACATTATTCTTTCATCAATTATGTTATATGTTTTGTATTATGAATGTTATCTATTGGCAACCAGGAATGAAAGTTAAGTTTTAATATTCTGCAATGGAATGATTTAGCAAGAGAGCCACTCAGCAGAGTTCTTTTATTCCTAGTAATAAATGCTTCCTCCAAAGACTTCAATAGTGGGAACCGCAGAATTATTTGAATTCATTCCCACCATTGAAGTCTAAGGGGGAAGCGTATATTGGCTGAGAGAGCCGAGGGCTCACCTCTCTCAGCCAATAATCAGTTAGTCAATACATTTCTGTGGGAAAAGCAGCAGCTGAACCATCATTCGAGAAGTACTGTCCTTAGAGGACAGTATTGTGTCCAGTAGGCTCTATGATTTTTTTTTTATTATTTTACCAAAATCATGGATGCCTACATGGACCAAGGAGGACCTAAGTCGAGGAGTGCGTAAATATGTTGTTTTTTTTTACAGTGATCAGGGATTTTACATGACAAGGGGACATACCGGCACAAGGGACAAGGTAAGTATGTAGTGTGCAGGTGACTGTGAGTCAGTGAGTGAATGAATGAGTGAGTGAATGTGTAATATAATTCTGAAACATTTGGTGTGTGTGTCATATCTTTATATTAATATTTCTTTTACAGGAGGACTAGAGGTACCAGTGGACTTGCTGGGGGTACTTGCTGAGACCTATAGTCCCCATGTTAAAAATTAGTTTATATCTATTATTTAACCCTATCAACCCCGCATCCACTGGCCAGGGATGGTGGGGATAGCCGGGGCTTCAGCCCAGTCCCCAGTAAAGGGATCCTCACTTCCCCAGGAATCCCCGGCCTGCACTGACTAGTTGGGGTGGAGAATACTTTGGCCGAGGGACCCCATCAAATGTGTCTCCTGGATGTGGCATTACCCCCCCACTAGTGGAGCCCGGTGCTGATTCTAAAAATACATGGGACCGCCTATGCCATTTTTTCCCTGTATTTTTAGACCCACTGCCAGATCCAAGAGGCTGGTTATGCTTGGGAGAAGGGGACCCCTTGTCAATTTTTATTTAAAAATAACACTTTAATGGCTCATTTAAAAGCAGAAGCATACACAGATCTCACTGATCTGTGTATGCTTCTGCTCAAAACACTGCAGGGATTTCGAAATTCATGTGCAATTTAGGACCAATATGACTGAACTTGCACATGCCACAATGGATGTTATCACCATCGAATAACAATTAATAACAATTGTCAGCCCAAAATGCTTCTCAGTAAATTTGAGATTTTCTGTGGGAAACGTTCCAGAGATGAGCTCCGATTTGTAATCGCAGTCCAACATGATTCTTAGTAAGTCTCTCCCATACTCTTCAGCTGATTCTGAGATCTACTAGATTGTAGCTAAAGAACAAACTGTCGAAACCGGATAATTGGGTAAGACAGAATCTGTTTGCAATCAGGAAATCCTGCACGATGCCATCTTGTGAATGGCAGCAAGACTCCATTTTAGAAAAGAAAGCTTACACAAGCGCCATTTTGTCAAAAATACATAGTACACAAACCACAGTGCAAAGTTGCTAAAAGTAGCACGAACAGCTTTTTAACAATCTTCCCCAAACACATGCCGACAGTGTTCAGAATACATAAAATAACTTTCCAACACATTAAAATCACCACAGACTTATATTTGAGCAATAGCAAGGCAGTGGTGTTTTCCCCGCATACATACATTTAAAAGCAATGGTCCCGTAACGCAAAAAGGATAATTATTACTTAGTTTAAACGCAATGTCAGTATATAAAGAAATGAATGTTTTCTGTAACTATGGCTTAGTAAATGACAATTGGACTGTGTGTGGAACCGTACTGATCTACTCTGTTTCCACAGCGTTCCGGTGACATCAATATGAAGATCAGAACATGCGGCTATGAAATATGAATGTTAGAGAGAATAACTATTTGAAACGTTGTAAGCCATAAACAGCTTAGATTTGCATGTGGGGGATGCAAAGGGAGGTTGGAGACCTTTTGTATCCATTTGAAATTGTCCAATAAATGCCCTGTAACAGATTTCTAACCCTTACCAAAAGACAATGACATGGTGTAGGCTTGTTTACATTTTTGTCCAAAGGACTGGTTATTCCAGTCTAATCAATAGAGATAGCTAACTGGGACTAGAACCTAATTAACAGTAGTTTCAAGAAACCAAAAGGATACTCCCTTTCTGATGACCTTACAGGTAAAAGGGGGTGGGAACATAGCATGCACATTCTGAGAACACACAAGCCAGCAGACACACTTGCAGATCTTTTGGAAGAGAGAGGCTCCCTCCCTCACAAGACAACGGAAAATGGGTCTCAGTTCCTCTGGGTTATAGCTAAGTATAAATTGTGCAATATTTAGCCTATTTGGGTGTCTGTAGCTATTTTTGGTGTTAATCTGTTATTAGCTTAGCATGGTGTGTGGTTTGTAGTTTTCTAAGGATATTCATGAGTCTGTGTTAGCATACAGTGGATGATATGTTATCTAATCTGTACTTTTCATCTACACTGTAGGGTACAATAGTCTGTTATCAGCATTCAGGAAAGGGATTGATTATGGAGTTTTTGTAATATTTGTAAATGATTGATGCTGGTTGATTGAGAGCCTCTGGTGAGCTGTGTTAGGGCCTTCCCATGTGCTCTGTGTTAGGGCCTTCCCATGTGCTCTGTGTTAGGGCCTTCCCATGTGCTCTGTGTTAGGGCCATCCCATGTGCTCCGTGTTAGGGCCTTCCCATGTGCTTGAACAATATCTCTGCTTGGGAGAGATAGGCTTGGTATGTGTTGTGTATTGATGAATGTAATCATAGGGTGGTATCAGTTATATATTATGGAAGTTGAATTAATAACAGCTTTGTATGGTCATAAGTAATTGCCGTGTGGGTCAGATAGGTATATTGTCTGCAGTTTATTAGAGATGGCTACTTCCATGTGGGGTGAACAAATGAAATTATAATTCTACCCAGTTATGGTGTTGTATGGGTCAGATAGGTATATTGTCTTTATTATAATTGTGATCATTGATGGATGTATGATTTACAGAGATACAACTTAATGTGAGTTTTCAAATTAGAGTTTGCCTAGGGATCATGAGGCTTGCAAACAAAGGAAGAGCATGTGCTTCAGCCCTTCCCCCTCCCCACGGTATAGTGGGTTCTGGATGAGGTCTGTTGTAGGATGGTATTGTTGTATATTGGAATCAGCTTGTGTTGTACATGTTGGAATATTAAATGGTGCAGTGTTTGCCTGATGTGTTGGCATATGATATCCAGCTTGCATATTTAATTAGCTATGGCATTATGGGAGATTTCAATGAGGTAGCTTCATAATGGAGTTTGTTTGTAGACCATGCGGTTTGGACAATAGGGCAGGAAGCATTCCCAAACCCCCCCTCACACACAAACACACACACACACACACACACACACACACCATCACCAGCCATCTTGAACATGTGCTCTCAGCAGACATTGATATCTCTCTCATTGTATTTTGATGTGTCTCTCTTTCTTTCTCTCTCTCTCTCTCTCTGTCTCTCTGTCTCATATTGCTCATTGTATTTTGATCTTTAATAACTGTTTCATGTATATTAACTGTACCTTATGACCTAATGTTTGTACAATTTATTTGCGCTCATTATTAGATCATAGCGTTGTAACATCTGTACTTTTACCTGAATAATAATCTTTAGCGCGTTGGACCGCTATTCAACGGTCTCAGTATTTCATTAATGATATAATCAAGCACAGCGCTAATTAGCGACATCTTGTGGTTTTAGAAGGTATAAGCAGGTTTTATCTTAGAGGTTTATAGGCAGGTTTTGTCTTAGAGGTTCTAGGCAGGTGAATCTTAGAGGTTTATAGGCAGGAATGTATTAAAAGGTTTATTTACAAATTCAACAAAACTCTGGGTCAAATCTGGTAACAACATGGAATTTTCTTTCCTACTGACAATCACACTTCCACCTTTATCATCAATAAGAAATAGGCCTTTTCCACTTCCAAAATGCACAGTCTAGCATTGATCTCTGAAACATTTGACATATTGAGTATTTGCATAACTCAATACAACCAGTTTATTGATTATCTTCAAGCAGTTTATCCACATAAATAACACATACCTTCATTTAGGAATTAAATTTTTTTGGAGGATTTTATTTTATTTTGTCATAGTTCCCTAAAACCACCGTGCATGTCATCAAACATCACTTCATGTTATTCTTTCCTGACTGCTGCAATTTCATTGTACCTTAGAAAATTAACCCATTCATGTCTCTTCCCGAATACCCATTGATCTTCAGCTCTTCAAACACCAAACTGATAAAGTTTTACTCTTTACTTTCAACCTAGCCATTCCTTAGCCCAGCATGGATTGTTTGTCACTCTTATTCCATGTTCTTATCTCAAAAAGTCCTATCTAGTTAAAATCATGATCACTGCATCCTTAATCCTACCTGACTCACACAGATAAAATGAATCTTAATTCCATGGTAACAAATTATGCAACCTGTTTCTCATCATATGCTGCATTTAACATTTTAATTCAGCAGCTCTTTATTTTTTCTTTTACACACAAGCTACGTATGCCCCTGTAAAGACCACAGCCCTGATATTTTACCTCAGATTCATTGGTGCTGGTACTGATTTGCTTTGTGTAAAATATGTAACTTTACACGTACTGCATATGCCCACAAAAACAATGCATACGACAATATTCACGTACAAGCAGTGTGTAGATTTGCGTTATGAAAGGCCCATCCGGGATCCTATGCTTAAGGGGTGTGGCCAGCCTCCAGAGTGGGTGTGGCCAGCCTCCAGAGTGAGTGTGACCATTCACCGCAGAGAAACTTGGCCAGCCATTAGAGAGGACATAGTTTGCCTGCAAAAATAGAGCCCCTTTTTAAAGGAAGGGACAGGGGTGTGTCAGGAATGCCCAGTTCGATTGGCAGAAGGGCCTATTTTTCTGTAGTTTCTATACAAACGATCCAAGCATCCAAGTTGATCCATGTTCTGGTAGAGTTAATTTAAACTGCAAGACCAGTGGCTGGGCCCTCAAGCAGTGAGACCAACCAGTTCTTTCCCCAGTACACTTGTTGGCCAGTCTGACTCTATGAACAGGTCTAGCACTTGTGCATCTCTACCCTGGGAGAGGTGGAACGGGGGACAAGAAGGACCTGCAAACACAGAGACCTTTTAGTAGCCGTCTCACTTGGGGGTGCCTGAGTGATGGTGCAAACAAGCTTAGGATGATGACAAGTGTCAGCATTAGCAAGCTGTATGTGCCCACATAACTGTATGGGCGAGTTTTAGAATTACCTTTTGCAACAGTATTTTCATTCATTCAAGTGAAGGGGATCACTCCAGCTGGACGATACAGGGCTTACACATATATATATATATATATTATATATATTAATAATTTTGTCCCTTAAACAAACTTTATACACATATATATATATATATATATATATATATAGAAGCAGCTTCGGCACTCAATACAGCCACAGCAACATGCCCTGGTGCCCTCTGGCATAGAAATGGATAGCAACGATGTATAAACAAACAGCGGCACTCCGGGACCTGTTACAAAAGTATAAATGGTGTATTGCAGTCAATACACCATTTATATATGGTGTATTGCAGGATGATTATGTATTGACTGCAATACACCATTTATACTTTTGTTACAAGTCCCGGAGTGCCGCTGTTTGTTTATACATCATTGCTATATACTGTATATATATATATTTATGCTTCAGTACTGGTATAGAGCAGGAGACGTCTTAAGATGCATGGATTTTGGATCCGGGTACCACCCTCACGTGTTTTAGTTTTGGATCCGAAAACCACCCTCGCGTATTTTGGCTTTGGATCTTTATTTAGAAAAAAAAAACTAAAATCATGTAATATGGACATGTTTACATGCAATCCAAAACCTGAGTTCAGTTTTTAAATCTGAGTTCCGAATTGACTTCAGAACCAAACCAGGACTCAGTTTTACTTGGCACCCCAAAGTGATTCCGAACTAGGACTCGGTTCAACTCTGAACCCCTAAATTTGGTTGTTTTCAATTTTCTGGAACCGGACCCGCACATCACTAGCGCAAACAGGGGCTGGCTGGCAACTTTTAGCTTGGGTGGCAAATGCATTGCAGGCGGCCCTGGCAGAGAAGTAGCGTGTAGCCAGGGTGCCCGAGGAATGTGCGTGCTATGGCGCCACCCCCCTCAAGTGTTCCAGGGAGAAGGCGGGTCCATATGGAATTAATGTAAAGTAAAAATAAAGATTAGGGACAGCCCTGTCGTGGTGCCCATATGCAGTGCCCCCGTGTGCCCCAGGAGAGGACCCGCTTATGCAGGCCTCCAGTAGTGCCCCCAGTAGTGATCCCCCCTATGCAGTGCCCCTTATACAGTGCCCCAAGTAGTGGTCCCCCTTGTGCTTTGCCCCTTGTGCCCCCAGTAGTAAGCCCCTTATATAGTGCCCCCAGTAGTGGTAACCCCTATGCAGTGCTCCTTATATAGTGCCCCCAGTAGCAGTCCACACCCCTTGCAGTGCCCCCAATAGTGGTAACCCTTATGCAGTGCCCCTTAAATAGTGGCCCCAGTTGTAGTCTCCTCCCTATGCAGTACCCCCAGTATTGCCCTTTTTATAGAGCCCCCAGCAGTGGTCCCTCGATGCAGTGCCACCAATGGTAGCCCCCTCCCCCCTATGTAGTGCCCCTAGTAGTTGTCCCCTCCCCTTGTAGTACCCCTAGTAGTAGTCCGCCCCTTGTAGTGCCCCAGTAGTAGTCCCCCCTCGTTGTGCCCCCAGTAGTAGTCCCCCCAGTTGTAGTCCCCCCTTTGACGTGCCCCCAGTTATAATCCCCAGTAGTGATCTCCCCCTTGTAGTACCCCCAGTAGTGGTCTCCCTCTTGTAGTGCCCCCAGTAGTGGTTCCCCCTTTGTAGTGCCCCCAGTAGTCCCCCCCCTTGTAGTGCCCCCAGTAGTAGTAGTCCCCCCCTTGTATTGCCCCCATTAGTAGTAGTCCCCCCTTTGCAGTGCCTCCAGTAGTGGTTCCCCCTTGTGGTGCCCCCAGTAGTGGTCTCCCCCTTGTAGTGCCAGCCTCCCCCGCCCAGTAGACACACGTAGTAATAAAAAACCCACCTGAATCCCCACTCCCGCCGCTGCCATCCGCTCCTCCGTCTGTCCTTCCCGGGCCGGCCCGCTCTGTATTATGGGAGAGACGTCATATGACGTCATGACGCCTCTCCCATTGCCCACTGTGGGAGCCGGAAGATGGAGCGGCTCATGCAGTAGGCGCAGCAGCAGCTAATGAGAGTCTGTCAGACTCTCATTGGCTGCTGATCAAAACAAACACACAGCTGCCGGTGCCGCCGGCTGTGTGTTTGTCACTTGTGTAGCGCTGACCGAACTCCTTCGGTCAACGCTACACATGCGGTGCAGTCTGTGTCAAATTGACACAGACTGCCCGCGGCCCGCATGACGCTGCGGCCCGGGGGGCACATGGCACCCTGCCCCCCGGCCCAGCCCGCCACTGAGCGCAAATATAATATTTTAATGTGTGTTTAATTTGTTTTTTATTTAAGAGTATGCTGCCAATCCAGTATCAGGGGCATTATCTCTAGATTATGCCTCAATTAATGTCTCAATTATGGCACCTCATTCCATACAGTATAAGAGCCTCATTCATACAGTAGCTACTTTGAAACAAATTTTAACTCTCAAGATTCAGAGGACAAAGCCACTGAAAACTATAGATGTGCAGTTTGGTTTTACGTGGATTTACTTGGATATGTTCAGATCTCAAAAACGGCATCATATTGGCTATCCAGGTGGCACATGTATTGGATAGCCAATAAGATGAATCCGAACTTGTGATAATTTTGCGATCAGAACTGAATAAAACTGGACCCACACATCTCTACTGCAAATACTTCTATTTTACATGCTTTATCTCTAATACATCTATCTTACAGCTGCCTTTTTATGATGGCGTGCCTTCAAATATTTTTCCCTCATGTCAAGGTGGGTTCTTCTTGTAAAAACTTTCCTTCACACTTCTGCCTTAGAAACTACAAGTACATAGAAATTAAATTTTGTTAAACTACTACTATGTTTCTTCTAGTACCCTGATTACTGAAGCATACTCCCAAAATGTAAAGACATAATTGAGGTGAGAACTTTACATTTCCAGTTCCAAATTTCATCCAAAATTATCATTATTGGGGGTCTCCCATTTTGTATCCAGAAAGAAGAATGACAATGTAAAAGGTCAACAGTCAATGGGTCGACACCAGATGGACAACATGCAATAGGACGACAGGTACAAAAAAGTCAACAGTGAAAGAGGTTGACAGGGTTAAAAGGTCAACAGGTTCAAATGGTCAACACACATACGGCCAACACATGTTTTTTTTATGGTTTTTCAAGTTTTTTAAGGGTAGTGGTTAGGTTCGGTTTAGGGTTAAGGTTAAGCACTTGGGGGAGGTATAGGGTTCAGCTGTCAGAGAGGATGGTTAGGGTAAGGCACTATGGAGAGTGTTAGGCAAGGTTTAGCTTTAGGCACTTGGGGGAGAGTTAGAGTTAGGCACCAGGGGGTGGGTTATGGTTAGGCACTAGGGGGAGGGTTATGGTTATGATTATGGTTACGGTACAAAAAAAATGTATCAACCATTTATATGTGAACCATTTGAACATGTCGACCTTTTGTCCCTGTCTGCACTGTCGACTTTTTGTCAGTTGACCTTTTTTACCAGTCAACCTGTTGTCCCTGTCGACCAACTGCATCTGGTGTTGACCCATTGAGTATTGACCTTTACATTGTCGATCTTGCATTGAGTTCCAATGTTTCACTTGTTCTCTCTTTGGGTGTACCCTTTTTCTTCAGACTACCCACACAAACAACATTAATTTTACTACACCTCTGTTATGGTAATTCTAGTTCTCCCCACACAGATTTTAAAGCAACAAATATGGAATTTGGAAGCCACGATGTACGAGTGAATTTTCCTTTACCCTTTGAGTGGACTCAGGGGCATCGCAAGACCTATGGGGGCTCCATAGCAGAATTTTCCTACATGCCCCTCACCCACTGCTCAGAGATTTACAAAAAATTGCATCAAGAGCCAGGTAGGAGCACACAGTTGACAGGGATGCTTTCGGAATTCTCTGGTCCATATACAGATTTACTCCAGTGTAGACATAATGGCTGCTGGATGTTCTTAAGTTTTGTGAATGTACTGTAGTCGATAAGACATGTTTAAAAGATATGGTTGAAACTAGAGATGAGCATTTTGGTTTTGCTGAAAATCTAACACACCAAAACTTTGGGGTTCCAAGTCAAACCGAGTCCTGGCTCAGATCACTATGGGGTTCCTAGTAATACCGAGTTCCGACTTGGATCTTCTTGCAAGTTTAGATCGGAAAAACACACCTTCTGTGTTTTGAACTGCATTTACAGTAAGGATGTGCGCCGACCCTTGTGTTTTGGTTTTGGATCTGTATCTCCTTCGTGTCTTGGATCTGGATTGGTTTTGCCAGACCGCCTTTGCGTGTTTTGCTTTTGGATCTGTTTTTTTTTCAAAATTTTATAAAAACTGCTAAAATCACATAATTTGTGCTTTTTTTGTGTTCCTACAGTATTATTAATCTCAATAACATTAATTTCCACTAATTTCGAGTCAGTTTTGACCACTTCACAGCTCACAATATAGTTTTTATTTGGTTTAGGCCCAAAAATTGCACCAAGCTAGCTGGCTTACTAAACTATGCGGCAGCAGTGGGCAGCACAAACATGTGGCAGTTCAACTTCCAACATGACACATAAGAAAACATATGTTTTCATTAATCAAGAGGTCTGAGGAAGATGGAGTATGTATGTAATTGAAGGCAGGGACAGGAAGGGTTAATTGGTAGTAAATTTTATTAAATTTTTTGATTGTGAAGCAAATTTATGAGGGAGGAGGGGAGAACATGGGTAAATAATATGTCCCATGTTTTCCCCACAAAATCAATTTGGTGGTTCAGAATATTTGTTAAAATTAAAGGGGCATGTAGGAGATGCTGTTTGTGGCCATAAACATTTCTGAACATTTTTGGCATTCAGCAACCACATGTCAAAGATTGCAGCAGCTGTGGCAGTTCAACTTCCAACATGGCACATCAGGAAACAAATGTTTTTTATTATTCAAGAGGCCTGAGGGAGTTGGAGTATGTATGTAGTTGAAGGCAGGGAAAGGAAGATTTGATTAGCAGTAAATGTAATGTCATATTTTGATTCCGAAGCAAATTTATGAGGGAGGAGGGGAGGGGAGGAGGGGAGGCTATTACAAGAAAAATGTTAATCATTCATATCAGTCCTTGTCCCAGAAGAATCCTTGAGTGCTATGCCTGCTGCTGCTGGGAGTGGATTTTCATCCCAGAAGGGGACCAGGAAGACTACTAGTAGCACTTTAAAAACAATTGACTGTTAAACAATCTTTTGCAAGGAAGAGCAAGTATGACAGCAGCCCAGTTGCACAGCGGATCACTGACGCCATAACATCTATTCTGGTGTTAGATGTGCATCCAATATCTGCCAATAATGCAATGGGTTTTAGAGAGTTAATTTATGTCTGGTGTCCCTGCTACCAAATCCCATCTAGATTCCACTTCACTAGAAAAACAATTCCCAACCTGTACAGGGACGTTAGAAAAAACTTAATTTGTGTCCTCCTGTCGAAGCTGGATAATTGGCGGAGACAAGATTTGTTTAAAATTGGATCGCAGCGACGCCATCTTGCGACTGGCCGCAAGACGCCATCTTCGAAATGAGATTGCAAGACGCCATTTTGTGAATGGCCGCCCAAGTGCCATTTTAGATAAACTCACACTTTAGTACATGTGGCGATATTACTATTAGCATCTTACGATTGCATCTTTCACCATTTCTCATACACACATTAATACGCACAATTGCGCTGTTAACTAGTCGCATATTAGCGAATGCATAAGATCCTGTATGAAAATGCTGAATATTAGCTTCATGCACACGCATCTGCCCCAAGTTAACTAGCGTCTTTACATCAAACCCCACATACTCACACATTACATATTCACATACAAGGTTCCATAAGCTTTAAGGTATAAGATTCAAGTATGCACATTTATTATAATTGCTAGGAAATAAAGATTATTTCGTAACTAAGGTTTTATACGTGATAAGTAAGCCATGTTTGGTATTGTACTGATGCGTACTCTCTCAACAGTATTCCGATAATATCGATGGAGAGATCGCAACATGCATTCTCAACTTATGGACCGCAGAGACTTCAAGCAACAAAATGTACATTATATGACCAACTGTTAGGATTTGCATGAGGCGGGAAACCAGAGACCACCTGTTGTTAGAGGCTGGACTGTGTCTATTTGAACCAACCTGTTAAATGCCTTGTAACATATGCCCTCTCCTTTAGGACCAATGGTATTAGCAACAAACTTCTCTATTGTGTTGTTTATTTCTGGGGGGTATAAATATGTGTGCTCTGACCCTGGGTTCCTGGTCTTCGTGCTGAATGCTGATTGACGAGGGGTTTCTTGCTGATGCCTACATCTGGTCCAGAGCGCTGCGTATGTATAACTGTACTTGGGTCTGTATAATTCCTTTGCACCAAATTGTACTTATAACTAGCGTTTAACTGACTGTACTTTTACTTGAATAATACTTTGTGCTTTGGAACCACAGGTTCTAGGTCTGTAGTCTTTATTTACTGTATAACTGCGTACGCAAAATAGCATCATCCTGCAAGATTACATGGCTAACAGACCACTGGGTGGGTGCATTGCCTTCAGTGGCACCAACAGCAGCAACAGGCAGCATCTAAGAAACAGCAGCTCATTCAGAGGCAGGCTACTCTATGTATCACCAGTTTCACTACGAGGCATACCGCCGACAACCTTGTAGAAAAAATCAGGGAAGTCATTGCAAAATGACTTACCCCACTTGGACTCTACTCAGGATTTGTGATTTCTGACAATGCCACCAATATTGTGAGAGAATTACAGCTTATTGAATTCCAACACGTCTCATGTTTTGCTCACGCAATCAACTTGGGGGTGGACATTTTTTTTTAAATGACAGGGCCATGCAGGAGATGATCTCTCTGTGGCCTGAAACATTTCTGTAACTTTTCACCATTCATGTGATTACTCTGGCTTTACAAATGGTTCAGATGGCTTGACAACTGTTGTCAGGATTTAGGTTAAAATAATTCCACAGCCAAGACATGGCTTTTCTGGTCTTATGCCCAGGCTTCACCCCAGCTGATACCATCACCCCAGATTATACCAGCAACCAAGCCTATATCGTCATCCCATCCTGTGTTGTGCATAAATTACAGCTGAGCTCCCTGTTAGATTGGGGATTCATTGTCTTCAGTGGATGTGAGCTCCATTTTAGTTCATATCACCACACCCCCCACACATGTTCTGACCTGGGCTACAGGAGGAGCAGCTGCACTCTGGAATACAGTTGCATGGAGTTGCCCCTCTGACTTGCTAAAATTCAGGTAGAGGGGCTATGGGTAGGGACACTATATCAGAGAATGCAGTTTTAGCTGTTTTATACTGTTTTTTAAACCATATCCTCTAATTTCACCTTTTGAAAATATGTTTATGTGAATCTCAGCTGAGGCATTTGTGATGTTTTTATGTTTTATATAATACGCACATTATTTAGCACTTTGTTTTGTTGTCTTGTAGTCGGCGTGTAGGCTAATCATTTATTCACGATTAAGGAAAGAAGTGAAAAGTTGCATTTTTTTATTGCTAATTTTGTGTTATTGAATTGTAAAATTGTGAATATTACACTGCGTTTCCACTTACAGTGTCACAAGATTTATTATGAATAATATACTTCGCTACCACTTACAGTGTCACAAGATTTTGTATGAATAATAAAAGTACAACAACAAGAATAACTACAGAACCCCTGGACGAGGCAGCAGCCCCTTGATGAACACCACAGCACCCCTTTATGCACAACAAAGCACCCCTGCGGAGTGTGGACAGACCACCTGCAAAGTCACAAATACGTGGATGATAAACTGTGGTCTGGCCGGCAGTGTCACCAAACAATAATAGCGCAGCTAAGTTCCTAACACACACACACACACACACATACACAAAAAACACTTTTTTTTTTTTTTTACACTGGGGAAGAGCACCTCTAATTGACAGAGTACCCCCAATGGACAAACAGCAGCCCTTTATGGACTGCAGCCCTAGCCCCTTGATGGACAAGACAACAACACAGCAGCCCTTATGTATAACACAGCTGCAGCCCCTTGATTGACAGGACAAGTGACACTGCAGCTGCAGCACCCACTGAAGCCCCCCTTTATACACTGCAGCCCCTTTATGGACAACACAGCAGCAGCCTTCAGCCCCAGACCCCAACTGGACAACACAGTAAGTTGACAAGTTGTCAGTTACTAACTACACTAGTGACACTGACTACACATGTCTGCTAGCTTCACTCTCCACAGCCAGAGTGAAAATGGCACCGATCACCGGGACTTTTATAGAGTCCAATACCGTGAGAATCCGACCGTGGGAGAATTACGTTTTGCCTCGGTTTGAGATCAGAGTCAGGTGGGAAAACCCGAACCGAGCTCGGATCTGGAAGTTCAGGTAGGTCCGGGTCTCTGAGAACCAGACCCGCTTATCTCTAATTTATAGTAAGTCCCTCCCTCATGATTTCGGGTGGTCAAAATTGACTGGAAATAAATGTTGGAAATTAATGTTATTGATAATAATACTATAGGAACAGAAACAGGTCCAAGTTAAATGAATTTAGCTGTTTTTATAATTTTTTAAAGAAAACCTAAACCAAAATCAAACCAAAACACTTGAGGGTGGTTTTGCCAAAACCGAAACAGGACGATGATTTAGAACCAAAACACTAGGGTACAGTATGCGCACCTCTTTAGTTGAAACTCTGCTAAATATAGAGTGTTAGTAAGCAGTGGTGGATGGCAACTTGCAGGATAGACTGTCAGCTCCTATCAGAATCAGAATCAAACTTTATTGGCTAAGTATACAACTGTTGACAAGGAGTTTAACTCCAGTTAACTACTCGCCAAGTATTAACATAAAAAGAATACAACAAACATACATTCACAACACTAATTCATAAATAATATAATATAATACAACACATCTACAAATATAAAAAAGACCTGCTAGTTTAAACAATTAATACTGACCAAGTATTCCCCAGTTAGGTATTTAACCCTAGTTAGGTATGCAACCAATCAGCTCATAACTGTCATTTTTCAAACATAGCCTATAACATGGCAGTTAGGAGCTGATTGGTTGGTAGTTTATCTCTCTCCATTTTATCACTCACCAAGGCTTAGTACATCTCCCCCATAGTCAGTTATTTTACACATTCTGCAACTTAATTTGGTTCTATAACTCAGATAACTAATGGCATAGAGTGGTTCCTGTTAGGAGTGTGAGGCGTTCCTGACTTGCAAGTGTAATGAGATTGTGCGACGTTCTCTTTGATATTTTGTCATTTAGAAAAATTCAAATTCCCACATGGGATGACTGATACAATATATGCGGCAGAGCAGAGGGAACATTTTCAAATCAGTGGCAGTACTGTGACTTACTGCAGGGCAGCAATAAATCACAGATACAAGTTAAAAATGTGAATGGTAAAGCTGGTAATGTGGATGAACAGTGCTGCATGTGAATATAAGAGCTCAGCTTACAGTTACTCTCTGATGATGTTACATCTGTCTTATAAGAGAGTGGGGAAGATTTATCAAAGCTTGGCAATAGATAAAGTGGAGAAGGATAAACTACCAACCAATCAGCTCCTAACTGTCATTTTACAGGCTGTGGGGCAGATGTACTAAGCTCTGGAAATTGATCAATTGGAAAGTGATAAACTACCAGCCACACAGCTCCTAACTGTCACTTTACAGGCTGTGTTTGAAAAATGACAGCTAGGAGCTGCTTGGTTGGTAGTTTATCCCTCTCCAATGGATCATTTTCCAAAGCTCAGTACATCTGCCCCTATATGTGAAAAACGAGTGTTAGGAGCTGATTGGTTGTGTAGCTTGAAGACAGGCTGCGAAGAGACAGTGAAGCAGCGGTAGAGAAGGCATAGGAGACCAGCCCCCCCCCTGCTTGCCCGCTTCCCTGCTCTCTCTTTCCCCCGCTCACCCTGGCTAGCCCCGCTGCCTGTCCCCTGACCCCACCCCCCACTGCCGCAGAGCTGCAGCTGCCGTGGTAGTCTGAGACTCCCGCTGAGACCGTGCAGCCCTGCAGCATTAGTCCCCCGCCACCACTGCTGTGTCCTCTCCCTTGCTCCCGGCTCACAGGAGGAGCGCTCGAGGAGCCGGGAGGGATCTACATTAAGGTAAGAGGACACAGCAGGGAGAGATCTTTTCAGATCCCTCTGTTGCATCGGGTGCTGGGCGCCATCTCAGGATGGCATACAGTATCACTGTCAAGTTCCAGAAAAAATGCTGTTTAGGGAACTTGATAAATTACATAATTTCTACGTTCCTATAATATAGTATGGGGACTGTATAAATTATCGGGGGACAATTGTAACCAGGAGATATGAATGATATCTCCTGCTTTATATGAATGATGAATTACCCTGGCACTTAATTTCTACAAAAATATGTGAAAATCTTAATTTTCACTTACTTTTGTAGAAACTAAGTGATGATGAATAGAGCCCCAATAGCTTTGATAAATCTCCCCCAGTTTCATTTAGGAATGCTTCATCTGAGAGTCACAATAGTCACGTGATATTTGTGGCAGTCATGTAAAGAAAATTGTCATTAATGACTGTCAAGTCACATAATGGAACATTGAAGATTTCTGTGGGAAGAGGAGTAAATGACAGTGATTCATGCACTAATGAATCGTTTGCTTTTGAGAGTCACCTCAAAGGGAGAATATTCTGCGAGAGTAACCTCGGGAAAAAAAAAGGCATTTTAGGTGGAGAGTCACATGCTCAGAAGTCACATCAGGCACAGATCAAACAACATCAAATCCACAAATGCAGTGCTAGAGTTAGTTCAAAGAATTTAATGCAAGACAAATTTGTGATGTACGTCACAGCAGTATATGTTGGTGCCTTCTAAATTATGCAAAGGACTAAATCAGGAGGGAATGAGTCAAAAGGGGGTTAGCAGCAGAGGGAGTTAGATCAAATGTTTGTGCGAGGAAGCTGGAGAGGGCAACATTAAAGGGATTTGATCAGTGCCCAGCACTATCCCAATGTAGCTTGGCAGATCTACAAAAGCAGACGTCTCACCTAGTCAGTGATGTAGATCAAAGGAAAGAGAATCAAGAAAGAGATATTTACATCTGAGTGAGAGTCACATTACGGAGACATAAGACAGAGAGTCACGTCGTAGATAGAGAGTCACATCAGTACTGTTTTATCAAGAGGAATCACACTAGGTGGAGATATATGAAAGAAAGAGACAATTGTATTGACACTCAAATGTGCAGTGTTCATATTTATATTTGAAGACAGGTTTTAAGTAGCACTTCACAAATGTATTACAGTGCCTTAAAAGAACAGTACAGTACAGAGCACATTAAGCAGTATATGAAACAGGAAAAATGCAAATACACAGTGTAGCTGTTGTCTCTTCCCTATTGTGTGATCGGAAAAGTGCAAGGATTGGTGAATCAAGACACATACTTTTCCTCACTGCAAAAACAGGTATTTAACTGATAAGGAATGGAGAGTGCAATAAGAGGCATGTGTTGTGAGGACTGTTGGAGAGAGCACAGGGAAGCTGAGAGCAATAAAATGCCTGTGGTATGAGGACTGTTGGAGAGAGCACAGGGAAGCTGAGAGCAATAAGATGCCTGTGGTGTGAGGACTGTTGGAGAGAGAGCACAGGGAAGCTGAGAGCAATAAAATGTCTGTGATGTGAGGACTGTTGGAGAGAGCTCAGGGAAGCTGAGAGCAATAAGATGCATGTGGTGTGAGGACTTTAGGAAAGAGCTCAGGGATTCTGTGAGCAATAAGATGATTGTGGTGTGAGGACTGTTGGAGAGAGCACAGGGAATCTGAGAGCAGTAAGATGCCTGTGGTGTGATGACTGTTGGAGAGAGCACAAGGAAGCTGAGAGCAATAAGATGCCTGTGGTGTGAGGACTGCTGGAGAGAACACAGGGAAGCTGAGAGCAATAAGATGCCTGTGGTGTGAGGACTGTTCGAGAAAGCACAGGGAAGCTGAGAGCAATAAAATGCCTGTGGTGTGAGAACTGTTGGAGAGTGCACAGGGAAGCTGAGAGCAATAAGATGCCTGTGGTGTGAGGAGTGGACTGTTGGAGAGAGCACAGGGAAGCTGAGAGCAATAAAATGTCTGTGGTGTGAGGACTGTTGGAGAGAGCTCAGGGAAGCTGAGAGCAATAAGATGCCTGTGGTGTGAGGACTGCTGGAATGAGCTCAGGGATTCTGAGAGCAATAAGATGCCTGTGGTGTGAGAACTGTTGGAGAGAGCAAAGGGAATCTGAGAGCAATAAGATGCATGTGGTGTGAGGACTGTTGGAAAGAGCACAGGGAGGCTGCGAGCAATACCATGTCTGTGATGTGAGGACTGTTGAAGAGAGCACAGGGAAGCTAAGAGCAATATGATGCCTGTGGTGTGAGGACTGTTGGAGAGAGCACAGGGAATCTGAGTGCAGTAAGATGCCTATGGTGTGAGGACTGTTGGAGAGAGCACAGGGAAGCTGAGAGCAATAAGATGCTTGTGGTGTGAAGACTGTTGGAGAGAGCACAAGGAGGCTGAGAGCAATAAGATGCCTGTGGTGTGAGGACTGCTGGAGAGAGCACAAGGAAGTTAAGAGCAATAAGATGCCTGTGGTGTGAGTACTGTTGGAGAGAGCACAGGGAAGCTGAGAGCAATAAAATGTCTGTGGTGTGAGGACTGTTGGAGAGAGCTCAGGGAAGCTGAGAGCAATAAGATGCCTGTGGTGTGAGGATTGTTGGAAAGAGCTCAGGGATTATGAGAGCAATAAGATGCTTGTGGTGTGAGGACTGTTGGAGAGAGCTCAGGGAAGCTGATAGCCATAAGATGCCTGTGGTGTGAGGACTGTTGGAGAGAGCACAGGGAAGCTGAGAGCAATAAAATGAATGTGGTGTGAGGACTGTTGGAGAGAGCACATGGAAGCTGAGAGCAATGAAATGCTTGTGGTGTGAGAACTGTTGGAGAGAGCACAGGGAAGCTGAGAGCAATAAGATGCCTGTGGTGTGAGGAGTGGACTGTTGGAGAGAGCTCAGGGAAGCTGAGAGCAATAAGATGCATGTGGTGTGAGGACTGTTGGAAAGAGCACAGGGAAGCTGAGAGCAATACCATGTCTGTGATGTGAGGACTGTTGGAGAGAGCACAGGGAAGCTGAGAGCAATAAGATGCCTGTGGTGTGAGGACTGTTGGAGAGAGCACTGGGAAGGTGAGAGCAATAAGATGCCTGTGGTGTGAGGACTGTTGGAGAGAGCTCAGGGAAGGTGAGAGCAATAAGATGCCTGTGGTGTGAGGACTGTTGGAGAGAGCACAGGGAAGCTGAGAGCAATAAAATGCCTGTGGTGTGAGGATTTTTGGAAAGAGCTCAGGGATTCTGAGAGCAATAAGATGCTTGTGGTGTGAGGACTGTTGGAGAGAGCACAGGGAAGCTGAGAGCAATAAGATGCATGTGGTGTGAGGACTGTTGGAAAGAGCTCAGGGATTCTGAGAGCAATAAGATTCTTGTCGTGTGAGGACTGTTGAAGGGAGCTCAGGGATTCTGAGAGCAATAAGATTCCTGGGCAGTGAGGACTGTTGGAGAGAGCTCAGGGAAGCTGAGAGCTGTAAGATGCCTGTGGTGTGATGACTGTTGGAGAGAGCACAGGGAAGCTGAGAGCAATAAGATGCCTGTGGTGTGAGGACTGCTGAGGAGAGCACAAGGAAGCTGAGAGCAATAAGATGCCTGTGTTGTGAGGACTGTTGGAGAGATCTCAGGGAAGCTGAGAGCAATAAGATGCCTGTGGTGTGAGGACTGTTGGAGAGAGCACAGGGAAGCTGAGAGCAATAAAATGCCTGTGGTGTGACAACTGTTGGAGAGAGCACAAGGAAGCTGAGAGCAATAATATGCTTGTGGTGTGAGGACTGTTGGAGAGAGCACAGGGAAGCTGAAAGCAATAAAATGCCTGTTGTGTGAGGACTGTTGGAGAGAGCTCAGGGAAGCTGAGAGCAATAAGATGCCTGTGGTGTGAGGACTGTTGGAGAGAGCACACAGAAGTTGAGAGCAATAAGATGCCTGTGGTGTGAGCAGTGGACTGTTGGAGAGAGCACAGGGAATCTGAGAGCAATAAGATGCCTGGGGTGTGAGTACTGTTGGAGAGAGCTCAGGGAAGGTGAGAGCAATAAGATGCCTGGGGTGTGAGGAACTGTTGGATAGGGCCCAGGGAAGCTGAGAACTACAAAGTACTCAGTACTCAGCTGATTGGTTTGTCCTTTATCTTTCTCCACTTTATCTCTATGACTTAGTGAATAGACCCCTATGGCTGACTTTTTCCATATTAGCCAATAGAAAAATATGGGAGGGAATTAGGATATTTAAGCCTAAGGTGGGAATTTATCAAAACTTCTAAAGAGTGGAGAAGTGGACAAGTGGAGAAGTAGCCCATAGCATTCAATCAGCTTCTTACGTACCTATAATTTTATTGGCTGTAGTTGCTGTACTTGATGCATGCTTGTTAGCAGCTGATTGCTTGCTGTGGTAAACTTTTCAACTTCTCCACTTGTCCACTCTTTAGAAGTTTTGGTACATTCCCCAATAAATGTTTAGGAGCACAGGCCTGATGAAAAATAGAAAACATTGGCTGCACTGCATGGTACAAAGATTTGAATTCAAGTTCGTTTGTGATTGTATAAGCTCTGGAACCAAGTGTACGCAGTTATGGACATGGCCGAGTTGTACATATGTCATTTCCTTCACAGAATGAGAGTAGCTGGGCTGTTGTGGAGTATTCTCACATAGGCTAAGTTAAGGGAGTGGATTGAATTGTGGGCTATGCAGTAGATTTTTTGCAGGATAGAACTTGTCACAAATCGGGTCGCAGCCGGGATTTTTTACACGTGTCCATCCCGGGTGAGACCCCTTTCAAACCCAGCTTATTGCCGGGTCGATGACATCACCGCCCTTACGTGCTGAATTGGCACTTGGAGATGAGCTCTTCCTATGCTGTGAACGGGACCCAGGTTATGCTGGGTTACCTGTTCACACTGCATCATGAGCTGGGTTGAACCTGTGTTCAACCCTGCTCATTACCTGGGTTATTTCAACTGGGCCCTTTCACACTGCACAGTAACCCTGGTTGCCGCCCATTCACGTGCACTAACCAGGTCATTGCTGGAAGTGTGAAAGGGGTATGAAAGAGGTATAAGTGTGCAGTGATAAGAATTACAGCAATTCAGCTAAGCCTAGGGATAGGGGCGGTCCAGCAGCAGAGATGCATTCAACTCAGCCAACCAGTGAATATAAGTATTTGGTTCCTCTATCATAGGTGGGAACAGTTATGCCTGGCTTGCATTCAGCTCAGCCCATTATTGACTAAATTTGTATTTTAAACTAATTGCATTTACACCTACTTAAAAAATATTGGAATAAAACAGATAAGTATGTATGTTCCCACCGCCATGTTTGCATGTGTTCCGGCTTCCTGCCACAGCCCAAAAGCACACTGATTGATTAAATTAACCCGTGTGTGTATGCGGTGACATACACTGCATGCTCTACCATGGCAGGGGTTGATATGAACGATTAAACATCCTCTATAAAGAGCGGCATACTATGTTGTTGCTATATAAATAAAGGATTATAATAACAGTAATAATAATGTGCCATTGCACAGATCCCAATAGCAAACCTAATAAGGCACATTCATGCTGAAATGGAAAAACGTCTACAAGAAATGATGCTGAACAGCTTTTATTGAAATAGCTGCAGTGTGTCAGACCTACCTAGGCCCCCTTTTCAAGCAGAACAAAGAGGCCGTTTGTTCTGCTTGAAAAAGGGTCCAGGTAGCCCTGAAATGTTGCAGCTATTGAAATAAATGGCTATTGAGAATCATTTCTTTTAGCTATGTATTCATTTTAGCATACAGTACCACAGTATGACTTACAAAGCAAATGGACAAACTCATAACTACTGTACACATTTTGGATGGTCCATCAGTTTCACTGCAAATGCTGGACTGGGTAGTAGGGGGTAGGATTGGTATTAATTAGTAGGAGGGGTCAATATACATCACACTTGGGAGAGCGAGAACTGGCAAAGTCCAGAACTACAGTTATGTCTTCTGGACAGATCAGAAGCTTCAGGTCAAGCATTACTATGAACTACTGTAGGAACATCAAACATATTCTCCAAATTAAAAAAACTACAAAAAAGCAACAGGGTATTGACTCCTCTTCATTGCACTTTGCCTAGCTCTTAATGTGTGTACAACAGCAATGCTACCAAACCTTTAGTTAAAGTGGTTCAGCAGAATCAGCCATATACTGTATAACATTATCTTTAGCTGTTTGTCCAATCTTGAGATACATTGTGTCAAGCTGCAGGCATCAAGGTCGCATTGTTTTCTCAGCAGCCCAATTAGTACCATTACCAGGAACATGTCTACCATCAATGATTATACTTATCGGGACTACCTCCATCTCCTCCACCAAAAGCATTCTTTATTATTAATGCATATTATACTGCGTCTACCAACTGGAAATTCTACTCTTTTGTTCCTCATCTGTGTTGGTTAAATTTTCACACATTGAGCCTGATGCTGTTAAAGTTTGCATGGCGGAAATTGCACAAATTCACACAAAGAGAACAAATGTATATATGCACCAAAGTAGATTTCCACCTATCAGACACTTGCACCTAAACACGATTGGAGAGGAGGTACAGAGGAGAGGGATGTGGAAGCAAGCTTAGTACAGTAATTGTAATGTCTGTTAACACAAGGATTGTCTATTATGTATACCCCTATTAATGCAATGTTAAGCAGACACAGGGACTGCTAGAGCACCAAATGCATTCCCGATTCAGTCACTATTGACCAATGATTTTGGGACACTTGTGCCAAAGCCGCAGTGTGCATGTGCTGCAATGCTACCATGGCACTAGTCACAGTGCCCTGTAAGCCGTAGCCTGATTAACTGTTGACTGGCTGCAGGTGTTTCAGGATGGCCCCATTTTCTTGGCATGCTAAAGCTGGTGGAAGGCGATGCAGTTTCACTGGCCCTGGCAACGTAGTTGTTTCAGCAATTCTGAGTAACCGGAGGGTCACTCAGAGGTTTGATGCTGCGACCAAGGGTTGTGATATTGATCCGGTGCTGTGTCTTCAGATCATGATGCAGGTAGTGGATCATGCAGGGGCCACCTTTTTACACAAGACACCTCCTGCAGCATTACCATATGCGTGCAAAGACACAGTAGTGGTGACATTTGCTTCCACCTCTTGATCAAGCCCACACAGAGTGAAAATTGGACTTGCATACTATTTATTGATTGTATGTAGCTAAAATTATAAAATAACTAAAAAATAAATAAATAACAAATTAAGCCAATAATAATGGCAGAGTAATAGGCAACTGGCTAGTGCTATCTGTCAATATCACAATATAACTCGGTTTTTGAACGGGCCTGTTGGATTCAACAAATTATAGTATGGATGTCAATTGTGAGAAACTTGATAAGGTCAGAGCCTATGATGGTCTCTGTCAACAAAATGAGGAGTAAATTGTTGTGACTGGAATGATTCGCTAGGTCCTCAATCTTATTTACCGTCTGCATTTCATGTTTTTTTAGGGTAGCAAGCTGTTGTTGTACAATGGTATCACCGTGTATTTGTCCGTTGACTTGTTGTGTCATGTGGGAGATTTATCCTTTAATTCCCTAACAAAATCCGTAAAGTTAACAGACTATAAATTCATTAGGTGTTCCATGGTTTAACCACCTCAGCAAATGAGACAAGCAATGAACTGGTGTCAGCCGAGAGGGTGGGCAAAGCAAGCGTGGTTAATTCTCTGGTACAGGAAAAGTACTTGGCATCCAGTAAGAGCTTATCTGCAGAGAGAGGCAATTGGTCTCCTTTCCCTAGTCACTGAGATTTTCCTGGAGTACTGGATATTACAAACCTATCCATAAGCAACCAGATTCCTGCTAAACACTTATCCATAATGGACAAATGGGGACATGTATCAAACTTTCTAGAGAGGAGAAGTGGACAAGTGTTGAAGGTGCTCAAAGTAACCAACCAGCTTCTACAGTACCTATTAATTTATAACATGTACAGTACTCGATAAATGCTAGCTAGAATCTAATTGGTTGCTTTTGATAACGTCTCCACTTTTTAAAAAGTGGAGACATTATCAATTATACATTTTCCCCATAATCCATTGGATAGGAGGAAGTTTTTGTAGTAGATTATCAGTGAGAGTGTCCTACTGTCACTGTGGCCTGATTCAGAGGTGAAACCAGTGACGATGCCGCAAGCAAGTCAGAGACACACTGTGCGTGCGTCCTGATGGAGCCGCAGAATGAATTTGGATGCAGAGAGAGGCAATTTCAGTCAGCGATTTTGGGTGGCAACAAGGGGGTGGTCAGACAGATGCAGGCGTGTTGCAGTCAGCATTTGCGTCTTTTGCCGCAGTTGCACTTACGCCAGCGGCCATGTTCAGATGGATATTCTGTGCCTCCATAGTGCTGGTGCAATGCTCGAGGATGCAACCGATAGTGCGACCAATAGTGCATCATAATTCATGAGACAGCGGAATAGCGACCAGCCAGTGAGTGTGTCTGTACAATGTCCATCGGACGCGGCATTACCATACATACGTATTCACAATGCGGAAAATTATGAAGTTATGGCTGTAATAGGGTACACCTCTGAATCAAGCCGTGTATCTTACACATTCCACTTGTGTGCATTTATTGCATGAATAGTGGGGAATTATTTTCCAAATCACTTTACACTAGAAATGTTCGCTGAACCCCGTGTTTTGGTTTTGGTTCTGGATTAATCTTCGTATTTTAGTTTCGGTTTGATCTGGACTTTTTTTTTTTAAAGTGATAAAAAGTTTTTAAAAAACAGCTAAAATCATGTAATTTTTGCAATCTAAAACCCGAAATTCAGATTTAAAATCCGAATTCTTAACTGCTGGAAGATCAGAACCGAGACTCAGATTTATACGGATCTCCGCAGTAGATCAGATCCGCGACTCGTATATATTCGGGTCTCCTCAGAGGATCAGACCCGCGACTTGGATCTGTCCAGATTCACAAAATTCGGGTGGATTTAGACTGCTGGAAAACCGAACCGCACGTCTCTACTTTACACACACATGTAAATGTGGTAGTTCAGAAATTATACATTTATGTCATTATCATTTTCCACATACAGTTTTATGAGATTATGTTATATTATTGTGAAAAAATCTCCTTGAAATAGACAAAAAGAACCATTCAGAACGCAGTTTTTCATGGACTTTGTATTTTGATATTTACCTTGGAAGGTCAAGCTAGATGGGCATGTTGAGTGACTGTAATTTACACATGATTTTTGTAGAAGTGATAGCATCGGGTACTTACAATTATTCTTTGTTGTTTGATGTACAGTCAGGTGCATAAATATTGGGACATTGACAGAATTTTCATATTTTGGCCTCTATTCACCACCACAATGGCTTTGAAATGAAACAAAGATGTGCTTTAACTGCAGACTTTCAGATTTAATTTGAGGGTAATTACATCCAAATCAGGTGAATGGTGTAGGAATTGCAACGATTTCTATATGTGCCTCCCACTTTTTAAGGGGCCAAAAGTAATGGGACAAACTAAACAATCCTAAATCTAACTTTTACTTTTTAATACTTTGTTGCAAATCCTTTGCAGACAATTACAGCCTGAAGTCTGGAACGCATAGACATCACCAGATGCTGGGTTTCATCCCTGGTGATGCTCTGCCAGGCCTCTACTGCAAAGGTCTTCAGTTCCTGCTTGTTCTTGGGGGATTTTCCCTTTAGTTTTGTCTTCATCAAGTGAAATGCATGCTCAATCGGATTCAGGTCAGGGGATTGACTTGGCCATTGCATAACATTCCGCTTTTTAGCCTTAAAAAACTCTTTGGTTGCTTTTGCAGTATGCTTCAGGTCATTGTCCATCTGCACTGTGAACCGCCGTCCAATGAGTTCTGAAGCATTTGACTGAATATGAGCATATAATATTGCCCAAAACACTTCAGAATTCATTCTGCTGCTTTTGTCAGCAGTCACATCATCAATAAATACAAGGGAACCAGTTTCATTGGCAGCCATACATGCCCACACCATGACACTACCACCACCATGCTTCACTGATGAGGTGATATGTTTTGGATCATGAGCAGTTCCTTTCCTTCTCCATACTCTTCTCTCCCCATCACTCTGGTACAAGTTGATCTTTGTCTCATCTGTCCATAGGATGTTTTTCCAGAACTGTAATGGCTTTTTCAGATGTTGTTTGGCAAACTTTAATCTGGTCTTCCTGTTTTTGAGGCTCACCAATGGTTTACATCTTGTGGTGAACCCTCTATATTCACTCTTGTGAAGTCTTCTCTTGATTGTTGACTTTGACACATATACATCTACCTCCTGGAGAGTGTTCTTGAATTGGCCAACTGTTGTGAAGGGGTTTCTCTTCACCAGGGAAATAATTCTTCTGTCATCCACCACAGTTGTTTTCCGTGGTCTTCCGGGTCTTTTGGTGTTGCTGAGCTCTCCGGTGCATTCTTTCTTTTTAAGAATGTTCCAAACAGTTGATTTGGCCACACCTAATGTTTTTGCTATCTCTCTGATGGATTTGTTTTGATTTTTCAGCCTAAAGATGGCTTGCTTCACTGATAGTGACAGCTCTTTGGATCTCATATTGAGAGTCGACAGCAACTGATTCCAAATGCAAATGTCACACCTAGAATCAACTTCAGACCTTTTACCTGCTTAATTGATATTGAAATAATGAGGGAATAGCCCACACCTGTCCATGAAATAGCTTTTGAGTTGATAGTCCCATTACTTTTGGACCCTTAAAAAGTGGGAGGCACATATTGAAACAGTTGTAATTCCTACACGGTTCACCTGATTTGGATGTAATTACCCCCAAATTAAATCTGAAAGTCTGCAGTTAGAGCACATCTTGTTTGTTTCATTTCAAAGCCATTGTGGTGGTGAATAGAGGCCAAAATATGAAAATTCTGTCAATGTCCCAATATTTATGCACCTGACTGTATGTTTGAAGGTTGATGGACATTTTTACTATGAGTAGCAATAATCACAAGGTGGTGCTCAACTATTGTAGTTGTCATCTAGCAAAAATTCTATGGGCCTGAGTCAGAGATGGACACAGTTTTGATGTCGGACACAAGCCCCGATGATTACCGCCAAAAGCCGCAGAACGAGTTTGGATGAACAGAGGGACAATTTCAGTGTGCGCTTCTGGGTGGTAACAGGGGAATGGCTAACCAGACGCGGGTGTGTCGGGGGCGTGTCGCAGTAATTTGGACATTCTGTGCCAACATAGGGCTGGCACAATTTTCTATGGTACATATGAAGTGTGGCCAATTGTAAATCTTAATATGCAAAGCAAAGGATTAGCATCGCAGCCAGTTGGCGCCTCTGAGCGGATCCCATCAGTCATGGCTGCATTAGCGTGTGCAGCTGAATCAGGCCCCTATGGCTGTTTTATATAAGGGTTATCACAGAAAACACAGAAGATAAATAAAACATTTTATATATATTTTATGTGATGTTAGTTTATTTTCTTACTATATTTACTGTAAAACCCAGCAGGAAACATTGGGCCTTATATACCTGATATAGATCAACTACTTGGTTTGCAGAATTGCCCTTTGATTTCTATAAAAGCAGATTACAGTATTGAAATGAGAGAAGGGTGTGTATTGGGCATGGCTCAGTATTAGGTAGGTTTATGAAGTGGCACAAAGGTACTCCGTCTATGTAAAAAGAGTTGACTATTGCACCACTCCTGAGTTGGAAGAGATTGGGTCTCATACTGCACTTTAAATGGAACGCATTTCACACCTACCAGATGCCCTGCAGTGGAGAAGTACCTTTCTTGGTTCACTTTGCCCCATATAATAGAAATTTTCAAACACAAAGAGACGTAGGGCACTACAGTACGTATCAGCTGAATTTTGCATATAATTATGCAGAATTCTGCATAATTTTATGTATTGATCCTATGTACTAAGAGCACAGTGCAGGAGATTTCACAAAAATCTCCAGCAAACTGCTAATTAGCACTGTAGATCTTAGTCCCCATTATTACAATCTGACCCCTATCTACTATACTCCAAAAAGCAAAGCTTTTCGGATTTTAGCCCAGGTAGTTTACACCATCTTCAGATGGTGTAACTACTGTTTGTCTATGGAGTCTCCAGGGGCAGGAGAGAGATCCTTCGATCTCTCCCTGCAGCCTCCGGGCCGGCCCCCGGAAGCTCACACTGTACGCATGCGCAGTATCAGTTTCACCCGGGGAAGTCTTTCACTTCTGTGAAAGACTTCTCCTAAATGCCGGGGATTTAACTTGCGGGGATGGCGGTTATCGCAACCGTTGTCCTTGCGAGTTCCCGATAGTAGATAGTTGGGATACTTTTTTATTAAAAATTAAAATATCCACGGCGAGATGGACCTTTAATTATCATGGCAGTACAATGATTATTTATACATAGACCCCTAAGGGGGTCTACAAAAGGAAGTAACTGCAAAGTTAGGAAGTGTACAAGGAAAGAACTGTGTCACAAAGACCACTGGAGTGAAGGGTGCATAGGACAAGATGGTGATCAATCATGCATAAGGTAGAGGAAGATCAGTATGGAGAAAGGACACATCTACTTTACTGTAATTTTATTCTTGATCACTTTTGTGAAGGTAGTCTTGGAACATTAGGAATAGAAGCTCAAAAACATTGTTAAGTGTGGAGAGAAAGAAGAGAAAGTAACCTAGGCAGTTGTGCACAAATCATTCAAGTAGTTTAGTGGTTAATGAAAGGAAATACAGCAGCTATATAAGGCTTTCCCGTCACTTGAGTTTTTTCACATTTTGTTATGTTACACCATGAAACCATGATGGGTTTAATTGACATCGATTCCCACTAATCAACACAAAGAAGTTGATAATGTGCCCCCAAAAACATGATTTATTGTTGCTGATTTATTGCTGTTAATCTCATTATAATACTATGAATAGCAGGCACATTTCAGTAGTAATAGGATTAGTGGAAGGGATTTAGATGCGACTAATCAGAAGTGACTGCCTATGATGATGATCATCATCATCATCATCTTCATCATCAACATCATCATTCCTGGACAGTAATCTACCTCCAAAACAGATTCTATTGGTCAGCATGGGACATATCCTGTGCAGAAATGCACTTACTGTACTTTGGCCACACATACAAGTCCCCTGCAACCCCCATCCCATCCTCCTAAGCACATGGGTTCATAAGCGCAAAATGCATCACAGTCTACAAGGTCACTCTCATGTCGCCGATGTGATCACTTGGAATTTGGAGGCAAAAGATGGCTTAAAGCATCGACATGAAAGTATTTACCAAAAGAGAACAATGGCTATACCCCTATGTACTAAGTGCCAGATTTAGAGATGTACACTAATGTCACCGCAGCTGTAAATTTGTACGCCGCGGCTTCCCAAATATATGCAAATGTCGCAGCCACTGGGATTTCTGTGGAGTCACCCGCAAATACAAGCAACTGCGTACAAAGACGCAGCTTCGATCTCAGATGAGTCCATAATCGGTTTCGGAGTAACCTTATGATTGCGCAGAATGGCCACCAGTGACATTTTTACTGCCTACGGCCGCGACACGCCTATTTGAGTTACCACCCCCCTATTACAGCCAATAAACGGTGCTGCCTGTTCGTTACTGTACAAATAAATCCCTGCCGCGAGCGACAACGGTACTGAAACTTGATGCATGCGCCGATCACCGATAATCGCTCAACTGCAGTAACATTATCATTGAATCCATTTCTAGATCAGGCACTATATATGCATATGCCCCTAAACTAGGCACCACACCTGTTATGCCCCTTAGTGGATCAAGCTATAGTTTTCATTAAATTGAGTTCTAATAAACTGCCCATACAAGATATATGTTAGAAAAATACAAAAAGTGCGATGTACATTTTGTACTTACTGTATGTAAATTAGTGTTACTTAAGGACAAGATAATGTTATATCGTACTTTTGCTGTTTTTTCTCATGCTCGATCTTTTCACAGCCTCTGCATCCTGGCCAAATTCAGCTACCATGAAAGATTATCTTACAAATTAAAGAGACTGGATTGAGACATATTTTTGAATAATAGTGCATTTTAAATGTATTTTGAAAAGTGTTAATAGTCTGGAGGGATTTTCGAGGAAGGATAAAGCTGGACATTTACCACATCAACTCTTTCCTTCTCAAAAAATACAACTCCTGCTGTCTGGGATGGTCCTCTAACTCCTGTCATACCCTTGCAGTCTCCCTGCTGTTAACAGAGCTCGTTACTTCTGCCATGTGATAAAACAGACCACATTTATACAAGGTTTCCATGGAAACGGGGAATTTCAGAAGTTTTTCCCTGTCATTTTGAAACATTATTGCTGTTGAAGTCCAACATCTGTTATATCCGAATGTTGAATTTCGTGATATTGTTTGTTTTGGGATTATTTTTAGATTTTCTTTCTTCTTATGGCTGTACAAAACAGGTCGCTAAATCTAAGAGCAGACAAGGAAAACAGAAACTTGCTTGCAAAAATAAAAAATAGTAGCTTATCCCGGCTCAACATACTGTAGTGCTTCATTTATAAGGCTGATTCCTGCTAAACACTGGTGACAAAACATGGTAATTCAAAAGAGCCTATTGTATACATCTCAATGCCCCAAATCAACTGGAAACCTGTCCCACAAACATGTTGTCATCTACAAATGAATATAGCAGTGAAGACAAATAAACCCAGTTGGAAGCATGCTCTATACAAATTGAATACTGACCAGCTGATCAAGTGTGGAAGAAATGGACAAAATTGTTGAGGATATATGACACTGTCCCTAATAATTAGGGACATCTGACAACTATGAATGCCATTGCTGTTCTTACAAATAACTCTAATACTAATGGAGTTCGCTTGTGTAGCAGATGGCTGTGGAATAATAGTACTTCTGAATCCATGTTGTAAAATGCTGGGTCCACATCAATTTGTCATCACTTGAGTACAAACATGCCGCTTTATGGGGTCTATTTATCAAGCAGTGAAAAGCGTGGAGAAATGGACCAGTGGAGAAGTGGCCCATAGCAACCAATCAGCTCCTACCTATTATTTGATAGACTGTACTTGATAAATGCTACTTCAATGCTGATTGGTTGCTATGGGCAACTTCTTCACTGGTCCACTACTTCACGCTTTCACTATAAGGCGATGCCAGAAACTCATTTGGTTAACTGAATGCGAATAAACCAAACTGTGGGCCTGATTCAGACCTGCTCGTATGCGCACAGCGCTTACAAGCGGGTCGATGGTCCCACACTGCGCATGTACCACCTCCGGCGTGCGCATGCGTGAGACCCCTCCAGCAACCGCTGCTCCATCGCTACAGGTCTCGCTACAAGACGGGGTGGCTGTCGATGTTGATTGGCAGCTCGTCCCGTTTGTAGGCGGGGAAGGGGGGTGGCTGCACAAACGCAGGCTTTCCCTTAGGAACGTCTGGCATTTGTGGGCGGCCCTTTATTAGAGCAGGGAGTCCACTCGGGATTGCGAGAGCTACCACAGGGTCTCCTCGCAAGCCCGATGGTCGCGATAATCGTGACGGGCTCCAGGCCGCTCGCAAAAGCTGTGGGTGGTCACCCACAGCTTAGCGAGCGGCCTGAAGAAAAAATAAATAAATAAACACCCTGATTCAGCGAGCGGCTCTGAATCAGGCCCTGTGTCAGTATATGAAACGAAGTATTATATAAAACATATCAAGTATCAACCTCTGAATGTGGATAAAAACACTCTCTAGTATTGTGTCTACTGGTGACATCTTAATGTAGCCTGATAATGAAGTAGCAAGCAGTGCCCATCTTAGTGTAGCCCCATCATAAATGTAACTGCATTTAGAGAGATGCACAATAAAATATGAATATATGAACAAGAATATATATGTATATATTAGGGGTGTGCACCGGCCACTTTTCGTGTTTTGGTTTTGGATCTGGATCTTTCTTCATGTTTTGGATCTGGATTGGTTTTGCCAAAACCACCCTTCCGTGTTTTGCGTTCTGGGTTTTGTATTTTGGATCTGTATTTTTTTTTTAAAAAGCATAAAAACAGCTAAAATCACAGAATTTGTGGGTTTTTCTGCTCCTATGCTATTATTAACCTCAATAACCTTAATTTCCACTCATTTCCAGTCTATTCTGAACACCTCACACCTCACAATAGTGTTTTTATATCCAAAAGGTTGCACCAAGGTAGCTGGATGACTATGCTAAGAGATACGAGTGGGCGGCACAAACACGTGGTCCATCTAGGAGTGACACTGCAGTGGCAGACAGGATGGCAGTTTGAAAAACTAGGCCCCAAACAGTACATAATTCAAAGAAAAAAAAGAGGTGCAAGATGGAATTGTCCTTGGGCCCTCCCACCCACCCTTATGTTGTATAAACAGGACATGCACACTTTAACAAACCAAACATTTCAGTGCCAGGGTCTGCCACACGACTGTGGCTGAAATGATTGGTTCGTTTGGGCCCCCACAAAACAAGCTAGCAATTAATCTGTCCCTGCACAAACTGGCTCTACGGAGGCAAGATGTCGTCCTCATCCTCCTCATCCACCGATTCCTCACCCTCTTCAGTGTTGTGTACATCCTCATCCTCACAGAGTATTAGTTCGTCCCCGCTGGAATCCACAACCACAGGTCCCTCTGTACGTTCTGGAGGCTGGTCTCCCTGGAAGAGTTGATAATTCATTTTATGAACATCATCTTCTCCACATTTTGTGGAAGCAACCTCCTATGCCTTTCGCTGACAAGGTTCCCGGCTGCACTAAACACTCTTTTGGAGTACACACTGGAGGGGGGCAACTCAGGTAAAATAGAGCCAGTTTGTACAGGGACCTCCAAATTGCTTCTTTTTCCTGCCAGTACAGGTACGGACTGTCTGACATGCCTACTTGGATGCTGTCACCGATGTAATCCTTTAACAGACAGACGCACGCTTGTCGCTGCTGCTTTAAGGATGCAGGTGCGGCTACAGCCCACACATTTCACAAAGACAGGAAAAAAAAGAATTTTGTTTATTGTTTGTGGAGCGCACTTTGAGGGTTACACCACCCTCTAACAGACAGACGCATGCTTGTCGCTGCTGCTTTGAGGATGCAAGTGCGGCTACAGCCCACACAATTCACAAGGACAGAAAAAAAAGGGATTTTTTTATTGTTTGTGGAGCGCACTTTGAGGGTTACACCACCCTTTAACAGACAGATGCACGCTTGACGCTGCTGCTTTAAGGATGCAGGTGCGGCTACAGCCCACACATTTCACAAAGACAGAAAAAAAAGAAGAATTTTTTTATTGTTTGTGGAGCACACTTTGAGGGTTACACCACCCTTTAACAGACAGACGCATGCTTGTCGCTGCTGCTTTGAGGATGCAGGTGCGGCTACAGCCCACACATTTCCACAAAGACAGAAAAAAAAAGAAGAATATTTTTATTGTTTGTGGAGCACACTTTGAGGGTGTCACCACCCTTTAACAGACAGACGCACGCTTGTTGCTGCTGCTTTAAGGATGCAGGTGCGGCTACAGCCCACACATTTCACAAAGACAGAAAAAAAAAGAATAATATTTTTATTGTTTGTGGAGCATACTTTGAAGGTGTCACCACCCTTTAACAGACAGACGCACACTTGTCGCTGCTGCTTTAAGGATGACGGTGCGGCAACAGCCCACACATTTCACAAAGACAGAACAAAAAAGAAGAATATTTTTATTATTTGTGGAGCGCACTTTGAGGGTTACACCACCCTTTTACAGACAGACGCACGCTTGTCACTGCTGCTTTAAGGATGCAGGTGCTGCTACAGCCCACACATTTCACAAAGACAGAAAAAAATAGATGAATTTTTTTATTGTTTGTGGAGCGCACTTTGAGGGATACACCACCCTTTAACAGACAGACGCACACTTGTCGCTGCTGCTTTAAGGATGCAGGTGCGGCTACAGCCCACACATTTCACAAAGAGAAAAAAAAGAAGAATTTTTTTATTGTTTGTGGAGCGCACTTTGAGGGTTACACAACCCTTTAACAGACAGACGCACGCTTGTCATTGCTGCTTTGAGGATGCAGGTGCGGCTACAGCCCACACATTTCCACAAAGATAGAAAAAAAAAGAAGAACATTTTTATTGTTTGTGGAGCACACTTTGAGGGTGTCACCACCCTTTAACAGACAGACGCACGCTTGTTGCTGCTGCTTTAAGGATGCAGGTGCGGCTACAGCCCACACATTTCACAAAGACAGAAAAAAAAAGAAGAATATTTTTATTGTTTGTGGAGCGCACTTTGAGGGTTACACCACCCTTTAACAGACAGACGCACACTTGTCACTGCTGCTTTAAGGATGCAGGTGCTGCTATAGCCCACACATTTCACAAAGACAGAAAAAAATAGATGAATTTTTTTATTGTTTGTGGAGCGCACTTTGAGGGTTACACCACCCTTTAACAGACAGACGCACGCTTGTTGCTGCTGCTTTAAGGATGCAGGTGCGGCTACAGCCCACACATTTCACAAAGAGAAAAAAAAGAAGAATTTTTTTATTGTTTGTGGAGCGCACTTTGAGGGTTACACAACCCTTTAACAGACAGATGCACGCTTGTCATTGCTGCTTTGAGGATGCAAGTGCGGCTACATCCCACACAATTCACAAAGACAGAAAAACAGAAGATTTTTTTTATTGTTTGTGGAGCGCATTTTGAGGGTTACACCACCCTTTAACAGACAGACACACGCTTGTCGCTGCTGCTTTGAGGATGCAAGTGCGGCTACAGCCAACACAATTCACAAAGACAGAAAAAAAAAGAATTTTTTTATTGTTTGTGGAGCGCACTTTGAGGGTTACACCACCCTTTAACAGACAGACGCACGCTTGTCGCTGCTGCTTTGAGGATGCAGGTGCGGCTACAGGCCACACATTTCACAAAGAGAAAAAAAAAGAAGAATTTTTTTATTGTTTGTGGAGCGCACTTTGAGGGTTACACAACCCTTTAACAGACAGACGCACGCTTGTCATTGCTGCTTTGAGGATGCAAGTGCGGCTACATCCCACACAATTCACAAAGACAGAAAAACAGAAGATTTTTTTTATTGTTTGTGGAGCGCATTTTGAGGGTTACACCACCCTTTAACAGACAGACACACGCTTGTCGCTGCTGCTTTGAGGATGCAAGTGCGGCTACAGCCAACACAATTCACAAAGACAGAAAAAAAAAGAATTTTTTTATTGTTTGTGGAGCGCACTTTGAGGGTTACACCACCCTTTAACAGACAGACGCACGCTTGTCGCTGCTGCTTTGAGGATGCAGGTGCGGCTACAGGCCACACATTTCACAAAGAGAAAAAAAAAGAATATTTTTTTTATTGTTTGTGGAGCGCACTTTGAGGGTTACACCACCCTTTAACATACAGACGCATGCTTGTCGCTGCTGCTTTGAGGATGCAGGTGGAATCTAGACGGGATTTGGAACCGGGGACACACTACCTCCATCAATTGTCTAAATCCCACTGCACTAATGGTGGATACCGGACGCACGTCTAACACCAACATAGCAGTCAAGGCCTCAGTTATACGTTTTGCTTCAGGATGACTGCTGTCGTACTTAGGGACTGTTGGAGGGTCAATTGTTTAGTAAAAGTAGTGGTGTTCCTACTTCCTCTCTGGGATGATGAACAACTCCCAGCAGCAGCAACAGCACTAGGAGGAAGTGGTTCTTGATCTTTCCCTATTTTATTTTTATCGGAGAAAGTTTGGTCCTCCATTTATGTTATATTGATATCTACGTGCTGCTAAGGCACACACAAACACAGAAAATATTTTTTTATTTTTGCTGGAGAGTAGTGCACTTTGTGGGTTACACCACCCTTTAAGAAATGAGCCAGCTGGCTCTTTACTTATGGGACACAGACGCACGCTTGGCGCTGCTCCTTTGTTGATGCACGTGCAGCCACAGTGCACACAATTCACAAACACAGAAAATATTTTTTAATTTGGTTTGGAGTGTACTTTGGGGGTTACAGCACCCTTTAACGGTCAAGCCAGCCGGCCCTTTACTTATGACACAGGCGCACGCTTGGCACTACTTTGTTGATGCACGTGCGGCTACTGCGCACACAATTCACAAACACAGAAAATATTTTTTTATTTGGTTTGGAGTTTACTTTGCGGGTTACAGCACCCTTTAACGGTCAAGCCAGCCGGGTCTTTACTTATGACACAGGCGCACGCTTGGCACTACTTTGTTGATGCACGTGCGGCTACAGCGCACACAATTCACAAACACAGAAAATATTTTTTTATTTGGTTTGGATTGTACTTTGGGGGTTACAGCACCCTTTAACGGTCAAGCCAGCCGGCCCTTTACTTATGACACAGGCGCACGCTTGGCACTACTTTGCTGATGCACGTGCGGCTACTGCGCACACAATTCACAAACACAGAAAATATTTTTTTATTTGGTTTGGAGTGTACTTTGGCGGTTACAGCACCCTTTAACGGTCAAGCCAGCTGGCCCTTTACTTATGACACAGGCGCACGCTTGGCACTACTTTGTTGATGCACGTGCGGCTACTGTGCACACAATTCACAAACACAGAAAAAATATTTTTTTTTTTAGCACTTGGGGGGAGCACCCCTGATGGACAGAGCACCCCCTGGACAAGACTACAGCACCCCTTTAGGACTGGGACACTGCATAGGACTTTGGAGTGGACACAGCCCCTATGGACAACTGACTGCACAACACAGTCCAGCCAGCCCCTATGGACTTTGAAGTAGTGGACACAGCCTCTATGGACAACAGCAGCACAGAGCAGCACAGCACAGCACAACACTACTCTGCACTACACTACACTACACAGCCCAGCCAGCCCTATCTCCCACCCTCCCTCTTCACTGTCCACAGCCGAGTGATAAAATGGCGCAGACGCGAGTACCTTATATAGGGTCCAAAACCCGCGAGACCCGGAAGGCGGGATGATGACGTTTTGCCTCGATTTCAGATCCGAGTCAGGTGGGAAAAGTCGAGCCTGACTCGGATCGGCCTCGGATCGGCCTCGGATCGGGGGGGCTCGGGGAGGTTCGGATTTCAGAAATCCGAACCCGCTCACCCCTAGTATATATATATATATATATATATATATACTCTTTGCTTGCTCTATATATATATATATATATATATATATATATTGTATATATATATATATATATATACACATATGTGTGTGTGTGAAATTGGAATCATCCATAAAGAATATTACATGTAAACCTTAAGGGGCCCCTAAATTAAATTGCCCAATAGTAAATAAGTAGCAGCCATGTTTCCCTAGCCAAATAAAGTAGGCAGCAAACATTGGGGTGAATGAACTTATAGGTACAGTATTGCATCGTCCACAATTCTAACAACCAATTCATGTGACACAGGCATTCTGACTGGATGCTACCCTTTGTAGTAGGTTGGGAGCCCAGATATCCTTGAGGTTGAGGATTTTTGTAAAAATCACCTCAGCTTTCTCAGATAATATTTATTTCAATATGGAATCCATTTGAAGAATCTCCCAATGTTTGAAGATGGTATGACGAATAATGTTATAATGTTCTCATACCATAAATGCTGACTTTCTGTGATAGTCAGCAATGGTCAGCGATGGGGTGTGTGTTTAGCATGGACAAGTAAACAGGGCTTTATTACTGGCATCGTGAAGTGGGGGTCAGGCCCACAATAACATGATTCAGCAAGTGGGCAGCTGCAGGTGGACTGCCCACTCTTACAGGCACGCGGGTGAGCCACCCAGAGTGTCTCTTGGACGTTCCAGAAGAGTAGGTCCGAATGTGTCATGCCCATTGTATGTAGTAATAAAGGGAACTAAGGCCCTGATTCAGACCCACTCGCAAGTGGGCGTCAGTACGTTCGGCGTACGTAAAAAAATATTAAAATTCAAGCACTCGCTTGTATTTTCGTACGCAGCAAAAAATCCGCCCCAAACTCAGCCGACCCCTCCTCTAACTAACGAGCGTGCCAAATAGCGAGCGTACATCCCCGAAATGGCTTGAAGGGAACGCACGCACAAGTACAAACCGGAAGTGGGACTGTCAGATTCCGATGACCTGCTCGTTTTTTCTGCCTACCTCCCTCAATCGTATCATGCCAATCAATGTATCAATTAGCTTAATTGTTTTTTTTTTTTCAACACAATGCAATAAACTTTAATCTTGTCCGTGTTTGTGTTTGCTCGCAGAATACGTACGGCTGAAACCTTCGCTTTTATTGTTCAAAAGACATGTTTGCCCCAATTAAACAATTGTTCTATTTGTTTGTCTCCCCACAAATTTTCTGTGGTTCATTTCTTTATTTAAATTTGCTTACGCATGTCACTGCATCAAGCCTATCATAACTCTCAAGAGATTTGTGGCCCTGTCGAACACATGACATACACTAACCAATAGAATTTGTCCTGTTACTTTCCCAAATACATTAGCCAATCAAATTTTTTTGGGGTGCTTTATTAAAAATATTTAGCCAAAAAAACACCATTGCCATCATGAGATCCGCCGCATTCACCAGGCGCGAACTGCTGGTGCTGACGGAGGTGATGGACAGGCGGATCACCAGTCAGCCTCCACCCATCTCAAATAGGCGAAAGCGTTCTGCATATGCGGAGGTACATCGCCGCCTGCGCTCCTTCGGCTCACGCCGACATATTGGCCAGCTGGAGCGCAGGTGGTCGGACCTGCACCGGCGTACGCCCCGCTTGCTGGCATGCTTTCGCATGCAGATTGCGGAAAGTAAGTTTTCTGGACTGTGGTTTTCAAGTTTATCTTGTGGGCCCTAACTGCGTGTGCATGTTTTCATGTCTGTCCTATTGAGTCATTGTAGTCATATCTGCATGTGCATGTTTTCATGTCTGTCCTATTGAGTCATTGTAGTCATATCTGCATGTGCATGTTTTCATGTCTGTCCTATTGAGTCATTGTAGTCATATCTGCATGTGCATGTTTTCATGTCTGTCCTATAGAGTCATTGTAGTCATATCTGCATGTGCATGTTTTCATGTCTGTCCTATTGAGTCATTGTAGTCATATCTGCATGTGCATGTTTTCATTTCTGTCCTATTTAGTCATTGTAGTCATATCTGCATGTGCATGTTTTCATGTGTGTCCTATTTAGTCATTGTTGTTTTTTTTTTTTATTTTTTTTTTATTTTGGATTCCTGTTGAAACTAACCACAATATTTTTTTCATTTTTTAGGGGCACAGCAAAGACTACGGCGGCATCGCCAGACAAGACGCCTGTCCCGGCCCCTCTCTCCAACCCCCAATTCCTCAATTACCCCCTCCTCCCCAGACCCTGTGGCCGAGATTTCAGGTCTACTTCCCCTCCAGCCCAATTCCCCCTCTCCTCCATCCATCCCTCCTCCAAATACCCCCTCCCAGGATTCGTCAAACACCCTGCCCCTAGGTTTGGGGAATGTAGCCACCTCCGAGGTGGTCCAGGGAGTGGCTTCTGGCTCTGGCGTTTTGGAGAACGGTATGTTTTTTAATTTTATTTTGGGCACCACAAACTGTTTGTATGTAATCATGTGTCGTCCCCATTTTTGTTGGCTTTCTGTCGCCTTAGGGTATTTTTGGGGGTTGTCTTTACCTGTTCCTGCTGATGTCACCATCACATATCACACCTGTGTGCATTTTTTTAGGGCCCTTGTATTTTTGGCCTACGACATTTTGGGGTGCTGGGTTTTTTCCGTGTAATGTTTTTTTTGGCCACAAGCTTTTAAGTTTTGGTTTGCTTGTTTTGTGTTTTTTTAGAATGTTGCTTCATTATAGATTTATTAATCCCCAAACTTTTGTCACCCACAGAGGAACAGAGGCGTCGGGCAGAAATCTTTCATTGTGTGGCCCGTATGCGGGAGCAGGTCACCGGGCTTCTGCAGGGCCTTGACCATCTGTTGGTCCTCCTTAGGAATTAGTTTTTTTTTTTTTTCTACTTGTTTCCTAATTAATCAGTTTTAATTCAAGCTCTGTCTCATGCGTTTTGAGTAAATCCAAGATTCTTTACACTGACATAAGTAGACTCTTCAAGCAAGGATTGCCACAGAATCTCACTACAGATTGTGTGTTGTATTTTGAATGCAAACAGGCACAAGAAACACCTCCCAGTACCAATGTCATTTTCCTTTTTTGTGGTGGTCAACATGATAATTTACAACATTTTTCAGCTTCCTATTTGGTGGCCAAACTGCTTAGGACAATCTTACGAAGGCAACTGATTGTACAGGATTCCTTGGTGTGTTGGTTAATACCCCGAAAACATATTACATTTTAGCTCCACTTGCTTCATTACTGGGTTATCCCTTAGGTAAAATTAACGATTGGGAGTTTGTTTACACTTGCTTCTAACGTGCCCAAAAAGGAAACAAATTACACTCTCCAAATATTTATTCACAACAGAAATCAAAATACAAAGTGGTCACTCACAAACAAAACACACAGTGATAATCAGAAATACACCACATACCAAAAACACAAAACAAACACACAACAAATCAAGAACTGGTTGACGAAGGTCCATGCCCACATGATTTAAAAAATATGGCGTTGCAATATTGGTGTCAGAATATATTCCAGAAGTTTCCACATAAAGGTTTTTGAAGGGTAGCAGGAAGTAGTCATCGTGGGAGTGCCAAAGATTATGCAAACAAACAGAAGATGGTGCAAGAATTAATATCAAAAAAGATGAACGCTAAAAAACCGTAACACATTGGGTATACACACTGTTGTTTGGTCAATAATTACCTAAAATATCGGGCCACCACATCATCGCGTATGGCCCCCCCACATACTGACCTCCGACCAACCTCGGGGGGGCCATCCTCAGGTAAGGCATCCTCTGGCTGTATTGGAACACCACTCCTTATGGCGATGTTGTGAAAGATCCCACACAGGACCACAATTTTCGAAACCATATCCGGCAAATACATGAGCTCGCCACCAGAGCGGTGGAGGCATCTGAATTGGCCTTTTAAAAGGCTGATACAGCGCTCCACCACTTGCCTGGTGGCTGTAAGTGCGGTATTAAACTCACTTTGTGGACCTGGTGTGGGAGCCAAATAAGGAGTGAGCAGCCAGGACATGCAAGGGTATCCACTGTCTCCTGTGAAAAAGAATAGACAACATCAGGATCACTGTGTATCAAGCTTAACATTGTTATGTACTAAAGGTCTCCACTTACCCAGAAGCCACGCATCACCAGCTTGTAGGTTGGTTAATTTGTGCCATATCCCTGATTGCCGGATGACGAATGAGTCATGTGCACTTCCTGGTAATTTTGCATTCAGAGACAGGATCTGGAGGGAGGCATCACATACCACCATTACATTCAGGGAGTGATAGTGTTTACGGTTGCGAAATATTGCCTCCAGCCGTGCTGGAGGCTGAAGTAGTATGTGAGTACCATCCACAACCCCTATGATGTGTGGGAAGCCAGCTATTTGGTAAAAATTGGCCTTGCCACACTAAGGGCACCCATATCCAAAGGCATTTTAATAAAATGATGGAGGTGCTTGAAAAGTGCCTCCATCACTGCCCTCAGGATCCTGGAAAAGGAGGATTGTGAGATGCCCGCCACTATTCCCACCGTTGTTTGAAACGATCCTGAGGCACAGAAATGTAACACCGCCATAAATTGCGTAAGTGGTGGTATTGCTGTTGGACTGTCAATTTGCCGCTCAAGATCACTCTCTATTAATGAGAGAGTGTCTATGATGATTTTGGGAGGAAGACGGTAGCGTCTTAAAACCTCATCATCGGGCATTCCAAAAAGGGTGACACGTGTTCGAAATATCTGGGGCCTTGCACGCCTATGATGCCTACGCCTGGGACGAGATTGAGGTTGGTCGGCTTCCGGGAGCATGGCCAGAACAATCCGCCCAAGATCAACCTGAAATGGCAAGATTTGAATGTAAGGCTTTGGACCCACCCCAAAAGAAAATTAAGAACAACTTAGCTTGATGATACCATCCATTGCTGCTTACATGCCGGGGTATTGTCATGATACGTCCAAACTGAAATTAATCCCAAAAATAATTTGAAAAAATTTAGTCTGTGCATTTATGTTTCTAAATTTTGTGCTAGACAAAACTTAAAATATGCGAAATACACATTTGGCCAAAGAGCAAAACGACATTGCACACAGTACATCAAAATGGGTTGAAATGTAAGCCAAAAAAGCGAAAGGGCAACCACAAACAATTTTACAGGATTAATAAGCATTTAAAAATGCGCTAATTAGTTCGCCAATACAAGTTAATAAACAAACAGAGAAAAATGCGCTAATTAGTTCGCAAATACAAGTCACTATACAAACAGAGAAAAATGCGCTAATTAGTTCGCAAATACAAGATAAAAAATGGACTTACCAAGAGCAAATATATAAGATTCCAAATCAAAAGGTCTTTGGGTCCGAAATTAAAAAAAAGCTAAAAGAGATGAAATTATGGATCCAAAAATTAAAAACAAGAAGAAACACAATGAGACACCAATTGAACCAAAGTTAGACTTCACAAAACTTACCAAATCAAGAAACGAGGCCAAAAAAAAAAAAAAGCGAACGGAAAATAAAAACGCAAATCTAGCAAACAAAATAAACTCCAAACGCCAACTCCTTTATCCGCAAACAAGAAACTCCAACCAAGGTAACCTCCAACAATCCAAAAACGCCACCTCGACTCGAGACACACGAAGCCATAAATAGTGTTTAGTTTCCCGCACAAATTAAGGAGGGATCATAGGAACGCACAATCAATGATGCGGCCACAAAATAAGGACGCATGTATAAATACGTCACGAAAACACATTTAAATTCTGGTGTATTTCTTGTTTGGACCTCAGACATGGCTACAGACCAGGGAAACAATGGACAAGAGTCAGGCGGTAAGTCTTTCATGCATTTTGTCTCAATGATTAATTTGAAACATAAGATTGGGCAAGTTGTGAATTTGAGAAATCTGAATATTTACACAAATAGGTGAGGAGGATGACATGGAAGAGGCTGCTGGGCCCAGTATTCCGGCCAAAGCTGCAAAAAAAAAAAGGCAGCCACATTTCACAAGAAAGGAGATGGAGGTTTTGATTCAGAAGTGTGTGGACATCCTGCCACAGGCAGACAGGAATATGAGTACAAGCCAGAAGTGGAAAATGTGGGAAGAGGTAGCCGTTGCTGTCAATAGGGTGGGTGATTATGTCCGTCTAGCCCGGGATGTCAAACGGCGGTAAGTAAACACTTGCCCCCCCTAAAAACAAACACCATTTTAAACAAAAGGATAATGGCTTCCATTTTATCCCACAGATGGGGCGACTTCAAATATCGCCTAAAGCAAAAACTCGCGGACAGGGCTAGGCATGCAAGGGGGACAGGTGGGGGTCCCACCCCTGTGTCATTGGAGTTGACGGATTTAGAAGAGCTGGCACAGCGGTGTGTGCAGCCTGTGGAGGTGTTTGGCGTGTCCAACATGGATACGGACATGCCAGACTTTGCGGCTCCTCATGTTGTCCCAGGTAAATCTTGTGATGTCACCAACTCTGAAATGTTAGTGGGCCAATATGTAGATTCTAATGTGAGTCTTTTCTCATTTTTCCTAACAGAGACACAGGCGAATGAGTCTGCTCCAGAGGGGAGCCTTGGCCCGCCGAATTTCTGCTGGCTCTGCAGGGGAGGAACCAGTACATCCGGCTGAGGACCCTGCAGAAGCCAGTCCAGGGCAATCCCCCTCGCAGGCAGTGGCCTTCCTCACAGAACTCAATTTCAAATCGGATTTCCATACGGAGATTCTGCAGAGGATGGACGCCAGTCTGCTACGGGTGGCTGAGGCCCTGGAGCAAAATGCTGCGGCCAATGTGACCATTGGTCAGGCCCTGGCGGAAAATACCAGGGCCAACATCCACATCGCCAATGCCCTGGAGCAGCTCATTCGCCAGCACATGGTGGAGCCGACCTCCCTTCCTGCCGGAACATCAGGATCCTCCACCTCTGGCACAACATCAGCCAATCCTCCAAATGTGCCTAGCCCTGTGCCTAGTCCAGAGGTCACAACATCTGCCTCTGGACAGGCAAGCCCGATGACATCCCGGACCCGGTCTGGCGCCCTCCCTCCCCCAGCCAAACGGGTGAAAAAACGGTGAAAGCAATGGCGACTTTTCCCACACTCCTTCTGTGCTTGGCTCATATTCCTTTCTGGTCAAAACTTCCCTCTCCTTTCTTGTGAATTGTTTTTAATTTTGTGTTCTACATTTCATAAATCTTTTATTTTGGCCCAATTATTGTAACTTTGGAAATGAACCCTGCAAAAAAACTTTGGCAAAAAATTTTATAATTGTGATTTTTTCTTTGAGCAATAAAAAAATAATAAAAAACTGACATTGTATTCTCACATTATTGTCACAATGGATTACATTTAATCCTGGGCCAAAAGGCACAAACTGGCAAGAACCACATTTTACATGCCCCCCCAAAAAAGGGCTCTTTAAGGAACGTTTCAAATTTAACATAACGAGGCAAATTCAACAGGCCAAAAGAAAAAGGGAAAAACCAAAAAAACATGATGACATTATTGTTACAATAGGCCCTAACCAACAAATTGAGCCCCAAAGAAACTACCACAAATGTACGTAAATTGATTGTGTAATCATCACATTAGCAGCTATGATTTCCACCTGCGTACGCTTTTGTGCTAACACAAAAAACTACTTTCAAAACACATACCAAGCCGGTTTTCAATCCACCACTAATTGCTGTTCAGACCACCCGCGATTAATCGCAGCAACATCGAGGAGTGCCGGGATGGAGGTGAAGGCCATCGCCAATGTGGTCGAGTAATCCAGACCCTAAGCTGTGCGAGCATTTTGAAGGGAAAGAGGATCATCCAGTGACGTATGAGTCGGTCCGTACACATTTTACGCTCGCATCTGCTAATGTATGTACGCCCCAAAAACGCCTCGCCACGCCTGCGTTTTTCCATCTCCACCCCCGTCAACACCCAAAAACGCCCTGTTCTGTCAATCACATTTGACATGTCACTTCCTGTACGCTATTTGACGAACGAGACCAAAAAAACTCGCAATCTGCCGTACGCACATGCGCAGTGTTACACCGACGCATGCGCGGTTAGTCAACATCGGAACGCAACGAGCGTACTGCTGTTTGCGAGTGGCTCTGAATGAGGGCCTAAATCTTTACTAGTTGCTTTCTTTTTTTATTTTAATAATTCAGTTCTTTGAAGTTACAGTATGTGGTTTTCATGAGTGCTTCTTCGATTGCTTTCTCCGGGTACTCCCTTTCCCTGAAGTGATCGGCATTCATTTTCAGTTATTTACTGCAAGTTGCTAAAGTGCTACAGTTTTATCTGATGTGGTAAAACAGTAAATATAGAATACTCATTCTTTGTTTCACATGACCACTTTAATAATGCAAATAGCTGTTGGTGTCGTCTTTTTTGATAAATTGTATTGCTTCTATTAGATGAGAACTTTAGATGAATTTCATAGGTTTGTACAAAGAAGGTGTCTTAAACCTAAATTCACTGTAATTCAATATAAAGTCAAAAAATATGACAAATAAAATCTTTATAAGGCTGCGTCAAACTGGGATCAAAGTATTTGCAAGCTAAAATCCCTGCTTTGTGTTCAAACCATGTATATAACGACTGGAGATCAATGGTCACCCATTGACCAACCAATCAGCTCCTAACTGCCATGTCACAGGTTGTGTTTGAAAAATGATAATAATGAGCTGCTTGGTTGGTACTTTGGGGTCTATTCACTAAACCTTGGAGAGAGATAAAATGGAGAAAGACCAGCCAATCAGCTCCTAACTGTCAGTTTACAGGCTGTGTTTGAAAGATGACAGTTAGGAGCTGATTGACTGGGACTTATCTTTCCCAATGTTATCTCTTTTCAAAGCTTAGTGAATAGGGGATGCGGTCATCATTCTGACCGCTGGGATACCGGCATTCAGAATGCCGATGCCGGAATCCCGACACATCAGAATACCGAGGTAAGTACTGAGGTCAGGGGGAGGGTTAAGGTTAGGGTTAGGCACTAGGGGGAGGGTTAGGTTTAGGCTACAATGGGAGGTTAGGTTTAGGCTGCGGGGAGGGAGGGTTAGGTTTAGGCACTAGGGGGGAAGTTAGGTTTAGGCTGGGGAAGAGAGGGTCAGGGGTAGGGTTAGGGGTTAGGTTAGGCTTACTTACCTGAAGGCGTCAGTATTGTAATCTGGTTGGAATGCTGGCATCGGAAGTATGACCTCCGGGATTCTGTAATCCCATACCCATCCCGTGAATAGACCCTTTTATCTCTCTCCAAGGCTTAGTGCATCTAACCCTGATAGAGATCATGTTTAGAGATATTGAAAATGCCTTTGGATAAATGGTTTATTACCGTAAATATAAATACAGTACCTGTTGACAGGTTCACTCTTTATTTGTGTGTGTGTGTATGTGTGTGTATGTGTGTGTGTTTGTGGGGGGGTGTTAACTATAGCTGCTAGTATCCCTTTTGAACAGAAAGTAACAGTTGTTTTCTCTCATTAAAAATTGGACAGCTCATCCACACCTACTTAAAGTGATTGGTCCAAACAGGGTTTCCATGCAGCTACAAGCAAACTATATGATAACTTTTCAGCTGTTGTCCTACACTGAACTCTGAGTAGCTGTTGCAGTGTGAGTTCCTAGTGCTACAAGCCAATAAATGCAAGGCTAGTTAGTAGACATATCTGAATAATCTGGCTCCAGATATGACATACCAGTATGCAGATCACACATGGGGGTCTATTTACTAAGCAGTGTTAGGAGACAGAGGGGCCTACTCATCAACACTAAAATAATGTTTTTAAGGACATTTTCCTTAATTAACGTTATTTTAGTATTCATGAACACACTTAGCACAGGAGATATCACTGATATCTCCTTGTTAAGTCCCCATGCGTTAATTTCCACACTCCTCATACATTAGTATGGGGATATGGAAATTATGGTATTCATCAAATTCCGAAAATTATGTATTTTTGGAACTTGATGGTGTAATTATCCGCCACTGTGAGGTGGCGTATAGCAGGTAACACTTACCTACTTTCCAGCTGGGCAGGTCCCCTGGCACTCTGGTCTCTCCTCTGGCTCCGTCTGCTATGCTGACATTGTGTTCTCCCAGTAGAACACAATAAAGTTTAGACGTTTTTCTTTTTTTTTCTAAACAGTACTGTGTTCTGCTGGGAGAACACGTGACAGCATAGCAGACGAAGCCGGAGGCTTCTGCGTGGGCAGGAAAGTGCTGGGACGGGGGGAAGGTGAGCGGGGGAGGAGGGGGGGCAGGTGAGGGGAGGGGGACACACAAAATTACTGCATCTGTAAGCAGCGCTGCGCATGCGCTGGTTTTACAGATGTAATGGTGCATGCGCAGCACTGTTTCCTGCTACATTAATTTAGTGTAGCTAGTGAAAACTATCTATTTCCCGAAAAGGTGTCATCACAAAAATGACAGCTTTTTGGAATAATGGAGAGGAGGAATGATGAATTCCTCCGGTAATTAGGTAGAACTCCATGCAAGTTCTAAACCTAATTACCTCCAGAGAAAGTTTAGGTATGATGAATAGGCCCCAGAGTGAAAAGTGATAAGAAAGTGATAAGTTGCCAGCCAATCAACTCCCCACTGTCACCTCACAGGCTGTTTGAAAAATGACAGTTGGGAGCTGATTGGCTGGCACCTTATCTCTTTCTTATCACTTTTCACTCTGTCTCCTAACACTGCTTAGTAAATAGACCCCTAGGGGCCTATTCATAATCACTTAATTTTAACAAAAGCAGGTGAAAATGCACATTTTTATCTGCAATTGTAAAAATTCAGTTATTGGGTCATTCATCAAGAGGGTAAAGCAGGAGATATCACAGATATCTCCTACTTACCTTCCTCTTGTGGAATGGCCCACTGTCCCCATACACTAGGATCACAGATATCTCCTACTTACCTTCCTCTTGCGGAATGGCCCGCTGTCCCCATACACTAGTATCACAGATATCTCCTACTAATCTTCCTCTTGCGGAATGGCCCACTGTCCCCATACACTAGTATCACAGATATCTCCTACTTACCTTCCTCTTGTGGAATGGCCCACCGTCCCCATACACTAGTATCACAGATATCTCCTACTTACCTTCCTCTTGTGGAATGGCCCACTGTCCCCATACACTAATATCACAGATATCTCCTACTTACCTTCCTCTTGTGGAATGGCCCGCTGCCCCCATACACTAGTATCACAGATATCTCCTACTTACCTTCCTCTTGCGGAATGGCCTGCTGTCACCATACACTAATATCACAGATATCTCATACTTACCTTCCTCTTGTGGAATGGCCCGCTGTCCCCATACACTAGTATCACAGATATCTCCTGCTTACCTTCCTCTTGTGGAATGGCTCGCTGCCCCCATACACTAGTATCACAGATATCTCCTGCTTACTTTTCTCTTGTGGAATGGCCCGCTGTCCCCATACACTAGTATCACAGATATCTCCTGCTTACCTTTCTCTTGTGGAATGGCCCGCTGTCCCCATACACTAGTATCACAGATATCTCCTGCTTACCTTCCTCTTGTGGAATGGCCCGCTGTCCCCATACACTAGTATCACAGATATCTCCTGCTTACCTTCCTCTTGTGGAATGGCTCGCTGTCCCCATACACTAGTATCACAGATATCTCCTACTTACCTTCCTCTTGCGGAATGGCCCGCTGTCCCCATACACTAGTATCACAGATATCTCCTACTTACCTTCCTCTTGTGGAATGGCCCGCTGTCCCCATACACTAGTATCACAGATATCTCCTGCTTACCTTCCTCTTGTGGAATGGCTCGCTGCCCCCATACACTAGTATCACAGATATCTCCTGCTTACCTTCCTCTTGTGGAATGGCTTGCTGTCCCCATACACTAGTATCACAGATATCTCCTACTTACCTTCCTCTTGCGGAATGGCCCGCTGTTCCCATACACTAGTATCACAGATATCTCCTGCTTACCTTCATCTTGTGGAATGGCCTGCTGTTCCCATACACTCGACAGAATTCATCAAGCTCCGAAAATATTACATTGTCGGAGCTTGACTGCGGGAGCATTCGCCATCTTTAGATGGTGAATGCTCCTGCTCCCGCATCGCAACCCACTCCTTCCCTATGTTAAGGCGGTCCAGGTTGCAATGTGGGGTCCTTTCGGATCCCTCCACCCCTGTCTGGCTCCTTCTGCCAGATGTCGTGGCTCTTGTGCACTTGCGTGACCTGTAGGTCACTTATGCGCAGTCCCGTCACTGCTCCGAAAAGGACCAATGAAGCGGCTCATGGGGACAGCTGATATTGCACCGGAGCAATGATGAATTTCTCCGGTAGCCGCGGCGAGTCAGAATGTTAATTATAATCGGACCCCGATAATTAATATCATGAATAGGCCCCTTAGCACCAAATATTTAACTATAAAAGCTGTTATTTATGTAGCATCAACATACAAGGAAGTGCTTTACAGAGCATATATTATCATTCACATCTGTCCCTGCCCTAGCAGTGCTTACAGTCTATATTGCCAAATATATGAACACACATACAATTTCCACTTTCAAATGTTCAGATGTCTTGGTCTCTCCCAGGTAAAATTCCCAGTTAATTCCCTGTCACATTTTTTTTCTTAAAATGCTGTGGTATTTACATAACAGGATAGCTGAAAAATTAACTACAGTAAAAAAATAAAAATAAAAACCTGTAATGGTAATTCTATCCAACCAGGAAAATACAGTAAATCCAAAATTGGAAACTGTATTCATTAACATTTCTAAATATCGTGAAAAACTGGGGAAAAAAATCCAAAACTGGGGAAACACTGCTGCAAACCAGGAGAAATGGAGAAAAAAAACATAAGTGAAAACACTGCACCGTACTTAAGTTAATTTCTCCAGAAGCCAAATAACTTATTATTATGTATCTGAAATGTGGTACAGTAGGAAATCAGATCACACAGAGGAAACCCATGCAAACACAGGGAGAACATACAAACTCCAATTGTGCTTAGCTTGGAATCAAACTTATAACCCCAGCGTTGTGAGGCTCCAAAGCAAACCACTGTGCCGCCATGTTCAACTTATGGCTCTGCATAATAGACTTGGTATCAAACATTGTTCTGCATATTAGAATTGTTTATAACAATTGGCACCTAGTACCAGGGCAGTAAACAGGGGCGTGCATCCTTTGGATGCTACAGGCAGGCACCCTGCTGTAATTACTGCTGCCTGAAGCATCTTCAAGACTCTGTGGGCACTGCTGCAGTTCCGGGTGCCAGCGGCCACGCTCCCCTATGCTTGATGTGGAATATGAGGCGGGGGCGGCATAGTGCATTCATAGCACTTGTTACGGCTCTGCCTACTATGGCTCTGCATACAAGTCTTGGCATCAAATATGTATTTGTTTATTAGAGCTGGTACTAGATATGACTCTGAATATAAGACTTGTCATTACTAGTGGCTCTGCATATTATACATAGAGGTATATTTATCAAAGTTTGATTTTGCATTCAATTTTATTTTATTTATCAATTTAGCTCACCTGAAATCAAATCAATTCAAATGTAGAAATCCCTGTCAAGATTCCACATTTACTAAAATTCTATTTTGGTAGCCTATTCTAAATTGAATTCGATTTGGTTCTATTTGAAATAATGAATTTTTGTTTGATTTTGAATGCCAATGTCCAAATCAAACATAAAATCAAAATTCAAATCCCCAAAATAATAGAACTGGAATTTTTAGCATGAGCAGGTGTGAATTACACAGATGCATGCACAGATCAGTGAAATCTGTGCATGCTTCTGTGTGTAAAAAGGTTGTAAAGTGTTAAAAAAAATGATGTGGGGTTCCCCCTTAAAAGCACATCCAGCACCAGGCTTTTCTGAACTGGTCCTGCTTGTGCAAAATACAGGGGACGCCTACGTCTTTTGTCGCCTGTATTTTCACAACCAGCACTGGGTTTAGTGAGCAGGCCCTAGTTTTGAGAACTAGAGGTCCCAGCAAGCCTCCCCCATTACTAAAGGTTACCTAGCGGTTCTCACCATTGAAGTCAATGGTGGGAACCATTCTTTGGCTGAGAGAGGCGGAGACTCACCTCTTCTCAGACAATGAATACTCAGCCCATGCATTTCCAAGTGAAATGCAATGGTTCAGCTGTCATGCAGTAAGTACCGTCCTTAGAGTCCGTGGATCTCGACTTTGCATGTTTTTGTTTTAGGAAGATGTGGATGCCTACATGGAGAAGAGGACATGTACAGGGATTGTAGGTGAGTATATGTGACTGGGAGGGAATTGGTATGAAATACCGCCGGCTTTGATTCCCGTCAGCGGCAGCCCAACAAGAGCAGAGTGCGATGCAGCGGAAGCCTGACAGCGCTGGAAATCCGATCGTGGATAGGTAAGTATTTACTAATCTAACCCCCCTAACCCTAACCCTCCTTAGGGGTGTCTAACCCTAACTTCCCCCCCAAGTGCCTAACCCTAATCCCCCCTCTAAGTGCCTAACCCTAACCACCCCCTTCCCCGCTGCCTAAACCTAAGTCCCCCGGGGGGGTGCCTAAACCTAAGTCCCCCCCGGGGGTGCCTAACCCTAACCCTCCCTCCCCCTAGCCTAACACTAACCCTCCCGGGGGGGTGTCTAACCCTAAGTCCCCCCCGGGAGCCCTAAACCTAACCCTCCCCCCCGCGGCTGTCTGCTCGTGGCGCCCGGCATCCCTACGATCGGGATGCCGGGCGCCGGTTTCCCGGCATCGGGGAAATGCGGGCATCTACATCTAGATGCCCGGCATTTCACCCTTGCCGGGAAATGGCAGTAGGGAAGCCGGCTGCCGGTATTTAGGCAGTCGGCTTCCCGATTGCCTCCCACTGGGAGTGTATGTAAGAATGTTCTGCTTTCATGATGTGTGAGTTTTGTGTTTATTTTAATATTTTTTTTGAAGGTGAACTAGAGGTATCAGCGGGCCCTTAATGCCCCACATGCTGGTACTTGTAGTTCTCCAAGTACCAGCATGTGGGGGAGGCTTGCTGGGACCTCTAGTTCTCCTGTAAAAGACAATGTTGTTTTATCTAATTGTATACACAATCAACCCGGCACCCACCGGCCAGGGGTGCCGGGATAGCCTCAGGCCATCAGCTCAGGCCTGGGATGCCCTGGAGAGGGGAATCCCTTTATTGGGGGGTCCCCACCTCCTCAGGGATCCGCGGCCTAGGCTGACTTGCAGCCAGGTATAATGCTTTGGCCAGGGGGACCCGGTGATAGGGTACCCTAGCTGTGACATTACACCCCAACTAGAAAGAGTCCAGTTACTGGTTTTGAAAAATACGGGGAACCCTTACATCTTTTGGCCCCCGTATTTCCAAAACCAGGACCGGCTCACTGAGCCCAGTGCTGGTTATGCAAAATACGGGGGACCTCTATGTCTTTTGTCCCACATATTTTCACAACCAGGACCAGTGCTGGTTGTGCATTTAGAGGGGACCTCACATCATTTTTTATTTACATTTTAACACTTTTCCAAATTTTTACACACAGAAGCATGCACGGATCTCACTGATCTGTGCATGCATTTGTGTAATTTACAGCTGCTCATGCTAAAATCGCTAGCATGAAGCAGGTCTATTATTTTAGGGTTTTTATGTTCGATTTGGAGTTTAATTTGGTGTTTGATTTCAAATTGAATATTCGTACATCAGGGATTTCTATGGTCTATGTAAAAGTACCAATGTTTTGCCGATATTCAATTTGGAATGGGACTTAAGTAGGATTCGGTGTTATGTTCGTTTTGACATTCGATTTTGCCTTTACTAAATCTCCAAATGCAAAATCGAATGAACACCGAATGCAAATCAAATGTGAAATCACTCAAAATTCAACATCGAACATTAGTAATTATACCTCTTAGTACATGGTTCTACTTGTTACACTTGGCTTTTGATATCATATTTAGCACCAGATATGGCTGCCTATTAGACTTGGTACTAGAGATGTGCATGGACCCTTGTGTTTTTTTTTTGGCAAAACCACCCTCAAATGTTATGGATTGGGCAAAATCACCCTCAAGTGTTGTGGTTCGGAGTCAGTTTTGGTTTTGGATTTCTTTAAAATTGCTAAAAACATCTAAAACCATGTAATATGGACCTCTTTACATGCAATCCAAAACCGAGATTCAGTTTTTAAATCCAAGTTCTGAAATTACAACAGACCCGAGCCGAGACTCAGTCAGACTTGGAACCCCTAAATTCTGGTATGTTCGTTTTTCAAGAAAACCGAACTGTACATCTCTACTTGGTACTACATATAGCATAGCATATTGCATTTGGCAGCAGATACAACTCTGTATATTAAACTTGACACGAGATACACCTGTACATATTGGACTTGGCTCCATATACTGACTATGAATATTAGACTCAACACCAGATGCCTCAAACAATGTTTTTGTGAATGCAAAGCTTCAAACCCAAGAGACATCCTGAATAATCACTTTGGCAAACTGCTTAATGGGAGTAATTGCTTTTTGATGTGATTATTTTGTGAGGCACCCTAGGCCTATATATTAAATACTGTTTGTACTAGAGGCCTTAATTATGTTCTCTCTCTTAGATATTTTCAAAAATTGCTATACATGGTGACATTTGATTTGGGTTTGCTTTTTTTGTATTTTGGCAATATTCTTTGTACAGATGTGCCCAGATACATCTGTCCTCCGTGCGCAACAAGTCAAGTTACACATAACTAGGGATGTGCAGGCTCGGTTCTACTCGGGAGCCCCAAGCGTCTTAGTAGGGCTGAGCCTTTTTGTTGTGCTACTTTTCCCCTTAAAATGCGTATTATTTGCAAAGTGAGGCATATAGGATGCACAAGTGAATTGCAGCATGCCTATATTCTGTGTGCAACTGCGGTTATATCTGCATGCGAAATGCTACGTTATAGTCTCAGCAGCTGTAACACTGTAACGTAGCATTTCACATGTAGATACACCGACAGTCACACACAAAACATAGGCATGCCATATATCATTTTAATCAGCAGAAGCTGCTTGTGCGTCCTATTTACATCGCTTTGTGAATAAGAGTTTTTATGGGAAAAAAATGCACGAAAAGACGCGTGGCGCTACCGAGACGCAAGGGCTGTTTAACGTGCAAGGAGGCTAGATGTATGTGGACACATCTGTAGTTACCACTTTCTGTTTGTGAGAGTTTCTAGATTAAGAAATCGTCAAGGTGAGGTGAATACCAAGTTTAATTCACATCCACGCAACACCGCTGTCAAATAAGAAAGCTATGTGACAGTACACAAGACTGTATGAAACAATGCAAGAGACACAAGGAAATAAATGATAAACAAACTGAGACATTGGGCCTAATTGAGAGACGTATGCTAATACCAATACCACAGCAGCTGCAAATTTGTATGCAGCGGCTGTGCTAAAAAATGCAAATGGCGCAGCCGCCAGTATTTGTTTTGAGACACCCAACTGCGGCTTAACAAATACAAGCAACTGCATACAGGACCTAGCATCGGTCACAGATAAATCGATTATCAGCTTAGATCATAGCCAGTTCCCCCAAACTGAAGAAAATACAAATTTATTAAACTTACACTGGGGGCAGTTCAGTTTACATGCCTGTAGAAATAGGGAGACAATGCCTGTAGAAATAGGGAGACAATATATATATATATATATATATATATATATTATTTTATATATTTTTTTTCAGTTATAACACTTTTTTTTTCAGTTATAACACTTACTACATGAAAAGCACTGTTTATTAATTACTATATGTCAACAACACAGGAAAAGAGGGCATCAATAACTAACAAGATGCATTGTGGGCAAGATAATTTGCAAGGTTTTTTACCTCACCCAATCGAATATGTCCCCATGGGCCTGATTCTGAGTTGACTGCAAGTGGAAATGTGGATATACAGGTATGTTGTGGATATCTGCATACAGCGCATGCACCGTGGAAAGGAATTGAGAGCTGCACATGTCCTGCAGAAGGCATACACAAAAGGACGGAGATGGCAATGGCGCAAGTATTGATCCGTCCTTTGACAGAGCATCCTTTCTATGAAATGGCTTGTCTGGGTGGTAACTTGGCAGAGACAATGTGAATGTACAGAACTTCATCTGAGTGTCATAGGAGTGTTGTGGGTGTGAAAGCTGACTTCTGTGCTTGATCTTAGCGTATTGATGGAGATGGGATGTCTGCTGCAGATAGACCTTTTGCGTCCAACAGGGGGTGGTAGAGAGACTAATGATGACAGCTGCAGGTAAAAACAGTAGGCGGAAAGCCCTTGCACATGCACAAGCATGACTTAGACTAAGGCCCCACATGTCTACAAGAAAGGCTCAAGGCTGTAATTAAACAAAAGATGGAGCCTACTGTATGTTGGGTTGCTGGAAAAAAAACACGCAGGGCCTGATTTAGAGTTGATTGTAAAAATGCCCCATTTTCGTACACACACATCTTAATTACACAACTTATAATTGAGACAACCATCATCATCAAATCTAAAACTTGCTCCAATTTATGTAGGCGCAAAAGTTGCATCTCATAGTGTAACTCAGGATATGAGAGAGTGCTCCCATGCCCTTACTGTATGGCACTTACAAGTGAACACCTACAATTTGCGCAATGGGCTATAAATGCAAGATTTGTGCATCTATGAATCCAGATACAAACTGTATCAATCTAAATTTTGCACTAAGAGAAATCCTTATAACTGTACAGTAACTTAGCCACATAGTGTGCTAGGCAATTGTGTGTCATGCATTCAAATAATAAATAGTGTACAGAGAAAACATGTTTTTCAACTAGGTGGCGGGTGATTCAATTGTTTTGTGGGCAGAGATAATTAATGGACGCCTAGTATAGCAATTAAATTGTTCTAGCCGCCTATTAATTATCGTGGTCTTCATGCCCCATTAGACCAAGTCTACACATGCAAAATGTCTAAACCCATCTTCTACATATGTATATATACAGTGTTTGTGTATAATGTGAGTAAAGATAAATAATGTAATAAAAATGAATAAAAGCAGAATATAAAATAACAATAAAATAAAATAACAATTGCAGAAACAAAGTTATACACAAAGAAGAAATACAAGTGCACAACAACTGATTATATATAAATAAATACATTTTGCAGTAAATACAATAGAGGTTTTTGGCATAATCTTGGCCAAGGTTATGGGCCTGCCCACCATATCCGGGTAACCTCTTGTCGGGCAGGTCCCTAACATACTAGGGTTCAAATCCAGAGCGCAGGACACCTCCAAACTAGCCCAGCTAAACCACCCCAAGGCACCGCTCTAATAAGAAAAGTGAAATGTTAAGAGCAGCCGCTGGCCGCATATAAAGAATAAAAATAAAAAAGTGAAATACATATATATAAAATAAACAGACAGTGAGGTATTAAAATGTGTTAAAGGAAAATGTGTTATACTACGGTGCCCTGAAGCAGATCAGCAAAGCAATCTACAGGGACCCACACCCCAAAAATGAACCAAAGCTGCACTACACAGTCTAAATATTAGTAGGACTTACCTATATTGTGCCTTGACTGGTGTGCATATTACTATGCCAGACTCCATGCTCTAAACCAATGTAGTACACAGTGGCGTAACTACTGGGGGTGCAGTTGCTATGGGGCCAGCCACTAGGGGGGGCCCGAGTTCCAGCAAGCAAATTGCACTTTTCAATATAAAGTTTATTTAATCCGGCCCTGCTGCACCCTCTGTAGTTAAGCCGGCATACTGCTTTCAAGTCCTGTACTGCTGTGAAGAGCCGCCCAGAGCCGCAACAGGAAGCAGCGCAGGAAGGAAATGCAGCTGGAGAGTCTGCTGTCAGCCTAACGCGGTCAGTACAACCCTGTTCCCCGGGCCCCCCTCTCTCCCTCAGTGCGGCCTGAGTCTCCCCACCCCCGCTGCTGACGGTCAGTCACAGAAGGACACATGCTATCCCGAGCCCCGCTGCAGCGCTGCTGATGCCCCCAGTGCCGGCCAGACTGTCCCGTGTAATACATTGAACTCCCCTCCCTCGGATGATTGATGGGAGTCAGTGAGATGCTACAGGGGGAGTGAGGTGCTACGGGGAAGTGAGAGGTACTAAGGGGGAGTGAGGTGCTACAGGGGGACTGACGGGTGCTACAGGGGGAGTGAGGTGCTACAGTGGGAGTGATAGGTGCTACAGGGGGAGTGAGGTGCTATGGGGAAGTGAGAGGTACTAAGGGGGAGTGAGGTGCTACAGAGGGAGCGAGAGGTGCTACAGGGGGAGTGACAGGTGCTACAGGGGGAGTGAGGTGCTACGGGGAAGTGAGAGGTGCTAAAGGGGGAGTGACAGGTGCTACAGGGGAAGTGAGAGGTGCTAAAGAGGGGGGGAGTGACAGGTACAACAGGGGGAGAGACAGGTGCTAAAGGGGGAGTGAGGTGCTATGGAGGGAGTGAGAGGTGCTACAGGTGGAGTGACAGGTGCTACAGGGGAAGTGAGGTGTTACAGGGGGAGTGAGGTGCTACAGGGGGAGTGAGGTGCTAAAGGGGGAGTGAGGTGCTACAAGGGGAGTGAGGTGCTACAGGGAAGTGAGGTGCTAAAGGGGGAGTGAGGTGCTAAAGGGGGAGTGAGGTGCTACAGGTGGAGTGACAGGTGCTACAGGGGGAGTGACAGGTGCTACAGGGGGAGTGACGTGCTACGGGGAAGTGAGGTGCTACAGGGGCAGTGAGGTGTTACAGGGGGAGTGAGATGTTACAGGCGGAGTGAGAGATGCTACAGGGGGAGTGAGAGATGCTACAGGGGGAGTGACAGGTGCTACAGGGGGTGTGAGGTGTTACAGAGGGAGTGAGGTGCTAAAGGGGAAGTGAGGTCCTACAGGGGGAGTGAGAGGTGCTACAGGTGGAGTGAGGGGTGTGAGATGCTACAAGGTGAGGGGAGTAAGAGATGTTATGAGGTGAGTTGAGGGGAGCCCCTTGAGAATTTTGCTATGGGGCCCGCAAAGTTGTAGTTACGCCCCTGGTAGTAGAGGTGCTAGCCTGAGTGGGAAGTGGCTCAGGCTTCCCAGGTGTGCAAATCAATGCACTAATTAGTTTACAAAGAAAAATGGATCTCAGACTGCACACTCTGGACATATATATATCTATCTATACTATATATATTATATATATATATATATATATATATATATATATATAACCACACAATGTCCACACTCACGTCTTACTAAAATACAATGCTGGGGTAGCTATCCCAAGCAAGGTAAAAACCTTGCCAAAAGAAGACAATCTCCGAAAAATGAGGGTGCACTCACCAGGCTTCAAGAAATGTTCATAAAATATTGATTTTATTTAGATCATCATAAAACGTACAGCCATCGACGTTTCGGTCCAGTCAAGGGACCTTTGTCAAGAGGTCCCTTGACTGGACTGAAACGTCAATGGCTGTACGTTTTATGATGATCTAAATAAAATCAATATTTTATGAACATTTCTTGAAGCCTGGTGAGTGCACCCTAAGTTTTTGGAGATTATATATATATATATATATATATATATATATATATATATATAAAATTGGAGCTGCTACCTGTGCGTGGTTTAGAGCATGGAGTCTGGCGATGTAATATGCACACCAGTCAAGGCACAATATAGGTAAGTCCTGCTAATATTTAGACTGTGTAGTGCAGCTTTGGCTCATTTTTGGGGTGTGGGTCCCCCTAGATTGCTTTGCTGATCTGCTTCAGGGCACCGCAGTATAACACAATTTCCTTTAACACATTTTAATACCTCACTGTCTGTTTCTTTTATATATATGTATTTCACTTTTTTATTTTTATTCTTTATATGCGGCCAGCGGCTGCTCTTAAAACTTTACTTTTCTTATTAGAGCAGTGCCTTGGGGTGGCTTAACTGGGCTAGTTTGGGGGTGCCCTGCACTCTGGATTTGAACCCTAGTATGTTAGGGACTTGCCCGACAAGAGGTTACCCGGATATGGTGGGCAGGCCCATAACCTTGGCCAAGATTATGCCAAAAACCTCTATTGTATTTACTGCAAAATGTATTTATTTATACATAATCAGTTAATTTAGAGTTGTGCACTTGTATTTCTTCTTTGTGTATATATCAATGGTCTCCACAGGTAGCACCTCCAATTAAATATATATATCCAGAGTGTGCAGTCTGAGATCCATTTTTCTTTGTACACTAAAAAAGTTGGCAGATAAAAATGTTTATAGTTCTTAAGTGAGGGAGTTGGAGGAGCAGGGTTTATGCTGGGAGAGAATAGCTGGAGAGCAGAGTCTTGTACTCTATGGTCAGGACGTGGGCAGACTGGCTAACTGTCCCTAAGCCTACCTCTAGTGCTTTGGCAGCGGAGATCTCTGTACTTGCAGTATCTTCTTTGCCGAGGCGTGGTATCGCAGCTCTTGGCTCCCAGGTATCCAACACCGTTTCATGCAGTTAAGCACATTGACAAAGTGCTTAACTGCATGAAATGTGTTGGATACCTGCGAGCCGCAATACCAAGCCACCTGGAAGTGACATTCCAGTACTTCCGTTGTGACGAAGCGTACATGGGGGGAAGAAGACCACTTCACCCCGGCGAAGAAGATACTGCAAGAACAGAGATTTCTGCTGCCAAAGGACTAGTGGTAGGCTTAGGGACAGTTAGCCAGTCTGCCAAAATCCTGATCATGGTGCACAAGACTATGTGCTCTATGGCCAGGAGCTCCTCTGGCTCCCTGCACACTCTCTCACTTAAGAGCTATAAACATTTTTATCTGGCAACTATTCTAGTGTTTCAGCAATTGTTATTTTATTGTTATTATATTGTTATTTTATATTCTGCTTTTATTCATTTTTATTTCACTGTTTATTTATCTTTTCTCACATTATACACAAGAGCTCTATATATACATATAAATCAGTAATAAATCAATAATAGAACTGCTATAAACCAAGCACAGTCCACATAAACATTCCTATTAAACCCATCTGCTGGTTGGGTGCACATTATCGCATATTTTTGCTCTCACCATCCTTGCGAACGGTGCAACAATTGAATTGCTCCACCAGGCGCCCTAAAAAAAATAGCTGCCTTATAAACATTTAAATTGCCCCCGATGAGTCCTGAGTTGTGAACACTGCACCCTCTGTTGGAGACAGAGAAGAATACAATCAGTAATTGTTGCCATCTAGTGACAGCAGACCAGAATACAGATTCCTTACAACAAAGTCAGATCAGTTACTCCATATTTAGTTATTTTTTTAAGCTTTTATACTGTACATACATAATTTGCAGCATTCTACAGAGAAAATGTGGTCATTCATATCAGTCCTTTTCCCAGTGGAGCTTACCATCTATATTCCCTACCACATGCACTGTACATATATACACTACAGATATTATTTGTCCAAATACAATTAATTTACCGTTGTGATTTTGGATTGTTGGAGAAATCCAGGGCAATCGGAGGAACCCCAGTTAGGATGGCAGTGGGAATCGAACCCAATACCTCAGTGTACACCAACCGTACTCATTAGCTAAATTCTAATGTGCACTAATATTTGTTATTAATTTTGGTCATGGTTATAATTATTTTTCATGATGTGACACTGCCTCAGTATTCCTTCCATTTTTCTATTAACATGTAATGCAGTGGCTTGCCATCTCATGAATAAAATAAAACCAAAGACCTATGTGACTAAACTACAGTACAGTGTCAATGCTGTGCAACTACTATATGAATCTCCTGGCAAAGGCTCTTGCTATTCCTATGGAACATCCAATCCACTAAAATCTATAGCTCCAGAACACAAGGAACAAATTATGGCCCTCATTCAGACCCGGACGCAAGTGGCCGTTCGTACGTTCGGCGTACATAAAAAAATATGTAAATTCAAGCACTCGCTCGTATTTTCGAACGCAGCCAAACATCCTCCCCAAACTCAACCGACCCCTCCTCTAACTAACGAGCGTGCCAAATAGCGAGCGTACATCCCCGGAATGGCTTGAAGGGAATGCACGCACAAGTACAAACCGGAAGTGTGACTGTCAGATTTCGATTAACTGCTTGTTTATTCTGCCTACCTCCCTCCATCGTATCATGCCAATCAATATATCAATTAGCTTAATTGTTTTTTTTTTTTTTTTACACAATGCAATAAACTTTAATCTTGTCCGTGTTTGTGTTTACCCGCAGAATACGTACGGCTTAAACATTCGCTTTTATTTGTCAAAATACATGTTAGACCCAATTAAACAATTGTTTTATTTGTTTTTTTCCCCGCATATTTCCCGGGGTTCATTTCTTTATTTAAATTTGCTTACGCATGTCACTGCATCAAGCCTATCATAACTCTCAAGAGATTTCTTGCCCTGTCGAACACATGACTCATACACTAACCAATAGAATTGCTCCTGTTAATTACCCAAATACATTAGCCAATCAAAATTATTTTCGGGTCTTTATTAAAAATTATTTTTAACAAATACACCATTGCCATCATGAGAGCCTCGGCATTCACCAGGCGCGAGCTGCTGGTGTTAACCGAGGTGATGGATAGGCGGATAACCAGCCAGCTTCCACCCATCACAAATCGCGAGAAGCGTTCCGCATATGCGGAGGTACGTGGCCGCCTGCGTTCCTTCGGCTCACGCCGCCAGATCGGCCAGCTGGAGCGCAGGTGGTCGGACCTGCAACGGCGGACGCCCCGCTTGCTGGCATGCTTTCGCATGCAGATCGCTGAAAGTAAGTTTTTGGGACTGTGGTTTTCATGTTTATCTTTGTGGCCCTAACTGCGTGTGCATGTTTTCATGTATGTCCTATTTATTCATTGTACTCATATCTGCATGGCCATGTTTTCATGTATGTCCTATTTATTCATTGTACTCATATCTGCATGGCCATGTTTTCATGTATGTCCTATTTATTCATTGTACTCATATCTGCATGGCCATGTTTTCATGTATGTCCTATTTATTCATTGTACTCATATCTGCATGGCCATGTTTTCATGTATGTCCTATTTATTCATTGTACTCATATCTGCATGGCCATGTTTTCATGTATGTCCTATTTATTCATTGTACTCATATCTGCATGGCCATGTTTTCATGTATGTCCTATGTATTCATTGTACTCATATCTGCATGGCCATGTTTTCATGTATGTCCTATTTATTCATTGTACTCATATCTGCATGGCCATGTTTTCATGTATGTCCTATTTATTCATTGTACTCATATCTGCATGGCCATGTTTTCCGATTTGTGTTGTCATAAATTAGTGTTTTTCTCGTTTTTTGTTGAAACTAACCACAATTTGTTTCACATCTTTTAGTGGCACAGCGAAGACTACGGCGTCATCGCCATCCAAGACGGCGCTCTCGCCCACTCTCCCCAACCCCAAGCCAACCCTCCACAACCCCAAATTCCCCTATTTCCCCCTCCTCCCCAGCCTGCCCAGACCCTGTGGCGGATATTTCGGTGCTCCTTCCCCTCCATCCCAATTCCCCCTCTCCTCCAACCACCCCTCTTCTAACTACCCCCTCCCCGGAATCCCAAATCACCCCGCCAAGATCTTTGGGGAATAGAGTCACCTCCGAGGAGGACGAGGGAGTGGCTTCAGGAGCGAGCGTTATTTTGAACGGTATGTTTTGTTTTTTGTTTTTTTAGCGCCACAAACTGTTTGTATGTAATCATGTGTCGTTCCCTTTTTTTGTGTTTTTTGGTCGACTTTTTGGGAGTTTTCGGGTTGTCTTTACCTGTTACTGCTGATTTCACCATACACATATTACACCTGTCTGATTCTGATTTTTGGACTTGTAATTTTGGGGTAGACCATTTTGTGGGCCTTGGTTTTTTCGGTGTAATTCTGCTTTGTGCCTCAATATTTTCTTTTTTGGTTAGCTTGTTTTGGCTTGTTTTTTAATGTGGTTTCATTATTGATGTATTAATCCCCACACTTTTCGAACCCACAGAGGAACAGAGGAGTATGGCAGTGTGGGCCGTATGCGGGAACACATCATCGGGCTGCTGGTGGTCCTTGACCATATGTCGGTCCTCCTTAGGAACTAGTTTTTTTTATTTTTTTGGACAAAATTTAAATAAATTAATATTTTCAACTTAACGTTCTGTCTCATTCCTTTTCAAAATCAGAGATTGTTTACACTGACATAAGTAGACTATTCCAGCACGGATTTGCAATTATTGACACTAAGATTGTGTGTTGTATTTTTTAGGAAAACAGGCACAAGAAACACCTAACAGTAACAATCTAATTTCCCTTTTTTGGTGTTGTACAAATTATATATTACTACATTTTACATGTTCCTATTTGGGGGGCAAGCTGCTTAGGCCGATATTACGAAGCCAACTGATTGTACAGGATTCCTTTGGGTGTTGGTTTGGACCCAGAAAACATCTTACATTTTAGCTCAACTTGCGTCATTACTGGATTACCCCTTAGGCAAATGTAACGTGTGTGAACCTGGTTACACTTGCTTGTAATGGGCAAAAAAAGGAACAAAATTACACTCTCAAGACATTTATTCACAACATAACTAAAATAACAAAGTGGTCACTCACAAACAAAACACATAGTGATAATCATAAATACAACACATACCAAAAACTAAAAAAAAACACAAAAAATCAAGAACTGGTTGACGAAGGACCATGCCAACATGATTCCACAAATGTGGCGTTGCAATATGGGTTCCATAATATATTCCCAAAGTTTCCACATGAAGGTTTTTTAAGGGTAGCAGGAAGTAGTCATCGTTGGAGTCCCAAAGATTATGAAAACAAACAGAAGATGGAGAAAAAAAAAAATAATAATTAGATGTTCTCAAACAAACCGTACCACATTGTGTCTAAACACTGTTGTTTTGACAATAATTACCTAAAATATCTGGCCACCACATCATCGCATATGGCCCCCCAACATACTGACCTCCGACCAACCTCGGGGGGGCCATCCTCAGGTAAGGCATCCTCTGGCAGCATTGGGACACCACTCCTTATGGCGATGTTGTGAAATATCCCACACAGGACCACAATTTTCGAAATCATATCCGGCAAATACATGAGCTCGCCACCAGAGCGGTGGAGGCATCTGAATCGGCCTTTTAAAAGGCCGATACAGCGCTCCACCACTTGCCTGGTGGCTGTAAGTGCGGCATTAAAATTACTTTGTGGCCCTGGTGTGGGAGCCAAATAAGGAGTGAGCAGCCAGGGTGTGCAAGTGTAGCCACTGTCTCCTGTGAAAAAGAAGTGACAATATCAGGATCACTGTGTATCAAGCTTAACATTGTTATGTACTAAAGGTCTCCACTTACCCAGAAGCCATGTATCACCAGCTTGTAGGTTGGTAAATTTGTGCCATATCCCTGATTGCCGGATGACGAATGAGTCATGTGCACTTCCTGGTAATTTTGCATTCAGGAACAGGATCTGGAGGGAGGCATCACATACCACCATTACATTCAGGGAGTGATAGTGTTTCCGGTTGCGAAATATGGCCTCCAGCCGTGCTGGAGGCTGAAGTGGTATGTGAGTACCATCCACAACCCCTATGATGTGTGGGAAGCCAGCTATTTGGTAAAAATTGGCCTTGGCCACACTAAGGGCACCCATATCCAAAGGCATTTGAATAAAATGATGGAGGTGCTTGAAAAGTGCCTCCATCACTGCCCTCAGGATCCGGGAAAAGGAGGATTGTGAGATGCCCGCCACTATTCCCACCGTTGTTTGAAACGATCCTGAGGCACAGAAATGTAACACTGCCATAAATTGCGTAAGTGGTGGTATTGCTGTAGGACTGTCAATTTGCCGCTCAAGATCACTCTCTATTAATGAGAGAGTGTCTATGATGATTTTGGGAGGAAGACGGTAGCGTCTTAAAACCTCATCATCGGGCATTCCAAAAAGGGTGACACGTGTTCAAAATATCTGGGGCCTTGCACGCCTACGATGCCTACGCCTGGGACGAGATTGAGGTTGGTCGGCTTCCGAGAGCATGGCCAGAACAATCCGACCCAGATCAACCTGAAATGGCAAGATTTGAATGTAAGGCTTTTTAACCCCCCCCAAAAAATGAGTTTACTTAGCTTGATGATACCATCCATTGATGCTTACATGCCGGGGCATTGTCATGATACGTGCAAACTGTAAAGTATCACAATATAAAAATACAACAATTTATGCTGGGCATTTCTTTTTCAAAATTTGGTGCAAGACAAAACATAAAAGGGGAGAAACACACATTTGCCCAAAGAGCAAAACGACATTGCGCAGACTACGTCAAATTGGGGCCAAATGCACGCAAAAAAATGCTAAAGGGAAAACAAAAACAATTTAACGGGTCTGAATAAGCAGTTAAAAATGCGCTAATTAGTTAGCAAATACCAGTCACAATAGAAGCAGTTAAAAATGCGCTAATTAGTTCGCAAATACCAGTCAAAATAGAAGCAGTTTAAAATGCGCTAATTATTTCGCAAATCCAAGTTCAAAAAAACGCAGCTAGAAAAGCACAACATTTTAGAAACATTTCTGACTAAGAAAAACAAAGGTTACAAGTGTAAGGTCCAACAAAGTGGCATAAATACAAACATGAACATTTACTAACCAAGTGAAAAAATGAACTTACCAATAGATAATATATAAGATTCCGGATCAAAAGGTCTTTGGGGCAGAGCCAAAAAAAAACCTAACAAAGATGAAATTACGAAAAAATAACGTAAAAAAAATCAGGAAAAGAAGGAGACACAAATTGAACAAAAGTTAGACTGCCAAAAACTTACCAAATAAAGAAATGCCAAAAACAAAACCAACAGAAAAAATGCGAACGGAAAAAAAAAAAAAAATTTAGCAAACAAAAACTACTCCCACCAACGCCAACTCCAAAACCCGCCAACAATCAACTCCGACCAACGTAACCTACAACAATCAACAAACGCCACCTCGACTCGAGACGCCCCATGCCATAAATAGTGTTTAGTTTCCCGCACAAATTAAGGAGGGATCATAGGAACGCACAAACAATGATGCGGCCGAAAAATAAGGACGCATGTATAAATACGTCACGAGCCAAACCAAAAATTCTGGTGTATTTCTTGTTTTGAGCTAAGACATGGCTACAGACCAGGGAAACAATGGGCAACAGTCTTGCGGTAAGTATTTCAGGCATTTGGAAACAATGATTAATTTGAAACATAATATAGTGCAAGTTGTGAAGTTTACAATTCTCAACATTTAAACAAATAGGTGAGGAGGATGACATGGAAGAGGCTGCTGGGCCCAGTATTCCGGCCAAAGCTGGCAAAAAGAAAAGGCAGTCACAATTCACAAGAAAGGAGATGGAGGTTTTGGTTCAGAAGTGTGTGGACATCCTGCCACAGGCAGACAGGAATATGAGTGCAAGCCAGAAGTGGAGAATGTGGGAGGAGGTAGCCGTTGCTGTCAATAGGGTGTGTGATTATGTCTGTCTAGCCCGGGATGTAAAACGGCGGTAAGTAAACACTTGACCCCCCCTAAAACCAAAAGCCATTTAAAACAAAAGGATAATGGTTCCAATTTCACCCACAGATGGGCCGACTTCAAATATCGCCTGAAGCAAAAACTGGTGGACAGGGCTAGGCATGCAAGGGGGACAGGTGGGGGTCCCACCCCTGTGTCATTGGAGTTGAATGATTTAGAAGAGCTGGCACAGGGGTGTGCAGGCTGTGGAGGTGTTTGGCGTGTCCAACATGGATACGGACATGCCAGACTTTGCGGCTCCTCATGTTGTCCAAGGTAAATATTGTGATGTCACCAACTCTGAAATGTTATTGGGCCAATATGTAGATTCTAATGTGAGTCTTTTCTCATTTTTCCAACAGAGACACAGGCGGATGAGTCTGCTCCAGAGGGAAGCCTTGGCCGCAGAATTTCTGCTGGCTCTGCAGGGGAGGAACCAGTACATCCGGCTGAGGACCCTGCAGAAGCCAGTCCAGGGCAATCCCCCTCGCAGGCAGTGTCTCTCCTCACAGAACTCAATTTTAAATCAGATTTCCATACGGAGATTCTGCAGAGGATGGACGCCAGTCTGGTACGGGTGGCTGAGGCCCTGGAGCAAAATGCTGCGGCCAACATGACCATTGGTCAGGCCCTGGCGGAAAATACCAGGGCCAACATCCGCATCGCCAATGCCCTGGAGCAGCTCGTTCGCCAGCACATGGTGGAGCCGACCTCCCTTCCTGCCGGAACATCAGGATCCTCCACCTTTGGCACAACATCAGCCAATCCTCCAAATGTGCCTAGCCCTATGCCTAGTCCAGAGGCCACAACATCTGCCTCTGGACAGGCCAGCCCGATGACATCCCGGACCCGGTCTGGCGCCCTCCCTCCCCCAGCCAAACGGGGGAAAAAACGTTGACAGCACTGGCTACTTTTCCCACACTCCTTCTGTGCTTGCCTCATATTCCTTTCTGGCCAAAACTTCCCTCTCCTTTCTTGTGAATTGTTTTTAATTTTTAGCTTTACGTTTCCAAAAACTTTTATGTTTGCACAATTATTAAATATTTTGGAATGAACACTGCAAAAAATGTTTGTGTAAAATATGTGCATGAAATTGTTTTTTTATAGCAATAAATTTTCAAAAAATGTACGACTTTGTATTCTGACATTATTGTAAAAATGGTTTACATTTTATCCTGGCCCACAAGGCAAAAACGCGCAACAACAACATTTTACATGAAAATAAAAAAGGGCTCTTTAAGGAACGTTTGAAAATTTACATAAGGATGCAAATTCACCAGGCAAAAGCAAAATGGCCAAAAAAACACAAACATGATGACATTATTGTTACAATAGGCCAAAAACCAAAAATTAAGCCCAAAATAAACCCCCACAAATGTACGCAAATTGATTGTGTAATCCTGACATTAGCAGCTATGATTTCCACCTGCGTACGGTTTTGTGCTAACCCAAAAAACTGATTTCAAAACACATACCAAGCCGGTTTTCAATCCAACACTAATTGATTTTCTGACAAGCCGTGATTAATCGATGCTACATCGTGGAGTGCCGGGACGGAGGAGAAGGCCATCGCCAATGTGGTCGAGTAATCCAGACTCTAAGTTGTGCGAGCATTTTGAACGGAAAGAGGATCATCCAGTGACGTATGAGTTGGTACGAACACATTTGACGTTCGCATCTGATAATGTATGTACGCCCCAAAAACGCTTCACCACGCCTGCGTTTTTCCATCTCCACCCCCGTCAACGCCCAAAAACGCCCTGTTCTGTCAATCACATTTGACATGTCACTTCCTGTACGCTATTTGACGAACGAGACCAAAAAAGCTCGCAATCTGCCGTACGCACATGCGCAGTGTTACACCGACGCATGCGCGGTTAGTCAACATCGGAACGCAACGAGCGTACTGCTGGTAACAAACGGCTCTGAATCAGGCCCTATGTCTTTAATCCCCTGGATAGTGCCAAGTATTTCATCATGCAAAACTGTAACTTATATTGCAATTAAGATGAAAATCCAAATTTGGATATTTTTCAATAAGCCACCCAGATTGTGTTTCTCTCTCTTAAATTCATCCTTTTTTCAACTAGTAATTTGTAGCGATGAGCAGATCCGGTTCTCTAAGAACCGGACCCAACTGAACATACAAGATCCGAGGGTGATCAGAGTCCAGCTCGGGGTTTCCCGCCAGACTTAGGGCCTGATTCAGACCCAGTCGCAAGCGCTGAGTGCTTGCAACCGGGTCGATGGTGGCCCAGAGCGCACGTGCACGACGGAGCCTGCTCCATCGTGCGCATGCGCGAGACCCGGATAGCGATTGGCAATCCGTCGCTCCGGGTCTCGCACCAAAGGGGACGTACTGTCGTAGTTGAGTGACAGCACGCCCCTTGGGTGGGCAGGCCGGGGGGGGTGGCTGCCCAGACGGAGGCATTCCCATGAGAACGCCTACCGTCTGAGGGCGGCCCCACTGAAATCACAAGTGATGTCAGTGGGAGAGCTTTCGGCTCTGTTAGAGAGCCGAAAGCTCTCTAGGGCTTGTGGCCACGAGACCCTACCACAAGGGTCTCGTCACAAGCCCGATGGTCGCGATGGTCTTGACCATCGCGACCATCATCCTTGCCGCTCGCATTAGCTGTGGGTGGCTCCATACAAAAAAAAAAGACACCCTGATTCAGAGCAAGCGCTCTGTCAGAGCGTCTGGCTCTGAATCAGGGCCTTAGTTCCCAAAACGAGGCAAAATGTCATAAATCCTGGCGTCGGAGTTTCGCAGGTTTTGGATTGCATATAAAACCCTTCCCGCTGTGATCGGCGCTATTTGCTTCACTCCAGCTGTGCTGTACTCTGCTGTGTGGCTTAGCTGTGGGCTGTGCTGAGTCCCTCCAGGGGCTGTGCTGCGTCCATCCAGGCAGTGGCATAACTACTGCCCCCGCAGCCCTCACTGTGGCTTGGAGGCGCTGGGTAGCATGGGGTCGACGGGGGCAGTAGTTACGCCACTCAGTGGCGGAACTCCCATGATTACGGAGGGTGCAGGGGGTGCGGTCGCACCCCCTGCAAGCTCCATCTGCCGGGCACCCGCTGAGTGTGTTACCAGCGGGCGCCCTTCTCCTATTCAAACCCCAGCGCGGCAGCCGGAGGATGGGGCTCCCTCCATCTTCCGGGTCCCGCAGGGCACTATGGGAGTGACGTCATGACGTCACTCCCATAGTGCCGAGGAGCAGACGCCGGGGACGGAGCTCAGGAGTGAGCTCCGTCTTCTGGGTCCCACAGAGCACTATGGGAGTGACATCATGACGTCACTCCCATAGTGCCGAGGAGCGGAGGCCAGGGTATAGACAGCAGCAGCACTGGAGCAGGGATAAAGGTAAGTGTTTTTTTTTTCTTTCTTTTTTGTGTGTGTTTGTGTGTGCACAAGGGGGGAGAGCAACTACAGTGGGCTCACTACTGGGGGCAACTACAAGGGGCTCACTACAGGGGGCTCACTACTGGGGGCAACTACAGAGGGCTCACTACTGGGGGCAACTACAGGGGGATCACAATTTGATCAACTAGGTGCAACTACTGGGGGCTCACTACTGGGGGCTCACTACTGGGGACAACTACAGGGGGCGCACTACAGGGGGCAACTACTGGGGGCAACTACATGGGGCTCACTACTGGGAGCAACAACAGGGGGCTCACTACTGGGGGCAACTACAGGGGGCTCACTACTGAGGGCAACTACAGGGGGCAACTACTGGGCACAACTACAGGGGGCACTGCTAAAATGGGCTGAGGTGACAGACTGACAGCAGAGAGGAGGGTTGGTGAAGTAGATCTGTCAGGGTGGGATGTAATGGGCATTACTGTTTGGCATAATGTGTATTTGGCATTACTGTGTGCACAATGTGCTATTAGGGGCATTACTGTGTGGCATAATGTGTAAGGGGCATTACTGTGTGGCATAATGTGTTGTATGTGGCATTAATGTATGGCATATTGTGTTGTATGTGGCATTACAGTGTGGCATAATGTGAAATAGGGGCATTACAGCATGGCATAAATTTGTTATAAGGGCTTTACTGTATGTCATTATGTGTTATACGTGGCATTATTGTGTGGCATGTGTAAGAGGCATTGCTGTGTGGCATAATGTCTTGTAAGGGGCCTTCCGGTGTGGCACACTATGTTATAAGTGGCATTACTTAGTCTGTCATAATGTGTAAAGCACGTTGCTGTATCATGTAACCACACACCTTAAACATTGTCTTTGGGTGTGTTTGATCTTTGGGGGGGGGGCGCCTGAAACTTTTTTGGCATGGGGAGCAAAATTTATAGTTACGCCACTGCATCCAGGGGCTGTGCTGTCCATCCAGGCGCTGTGCTGTGTCCATCCAGGGTCTGTGCTGTCCATTCAGGGGCTGTACTGTCTGTCCAGGGGCTGTGCTGTGTCCATCCACGGGCTGTACTGTGCTCCATCTATGCATTCCAGTGGCTGCTCCTGTGCTCAGTGCTGTGTTGTGTCCATTCACTCCAATGCTGCCGATGCACCTGTCCGGTGTCCATCAACTCCGGTGCTGGTGATGCACCTGTCCGGTGTCCATCCACACCAGTGCTGGCGATGCACCTTTCCGGTGTCCATCCACACCAGTGCTGCCGACACACCTGTCCAGTGTACATCTGCTCCTGTGCTGCCAATGCACCTATCCGGTGTCCATCTGCTATAGTGCTGACGATGCACCTATTCGCTGTCCATCTGCTATAGTGCTGATGATGCTCCTGTCCGGTGTCCATTTGCCCCAGTGTTGAAAAAAAAAAAAGTTATAAAAAAGTAAATAAAAAAATTATAAAAAAATAAGGTTTAAAAAAGAAAAAAAAAAGGTTAAAAAAAGTATGAAAAAAGTAAAAAAGAGTAAATAAAATAAAAAAAAAACTTAAGTTAAAATATATATATATTTTTTGTGCTGTACGCGAGTGTATCTCTAACACAAGTACTGTGATGCTGCAGTATCCCAGTGTATCCATAGAAGTATTCTGAAGCTTCAGGCTGTACAGCAATACAGTACATGTTGGTAGCTGCTCAATCACTTCAGTAATATCACTCGGGTGCATGTAAGGGAGTGGTTAGTCCAGTGTTGGCTAACCTTGACACTCCAGCTTTTATGGAACTACATAACCCAGCATGCACTGCTACAGTTTTGCTATTAGGGCATGCTAAAACTGTGGCAGGGCATGCTGGGATATATAGTTCCACATCAGCTGGAGTGTCAAGGTTAGCCAACACTGGGTTAGTCTATACAAGAAAAAAAAAGTGATCCCCCAGCACTCAGAATAAAATCAGCAATAAGATTTGAAAAACTATATGGTGGTAGATAATTCAGAGATCTCAGTTGCATATATTTGCAAAAATATGGCTAAGTCTCCTATATTGGGCAATTGTATGACCAAAATTGAATGTAGTTATCAGTTTTGGGGATGAGTTTGGGGTGCGGTGCCCCCCCCCCCCCGGGGTTGGTGTGGCTGGGCTGCTCTGGGGTGGCACACTTTTACACTTTATTTAGCACTTTAACATATTTCTTTATATTTTTATAGCATTTTAATTACACCTTTCACCTATGTATCACCTATTAACACATTTTCGTTTTATTCTTATTAACACATACTAACACTTTAGTCTCTCACTGGTGTGCTTCACTGGGGTGGCTGGCCTTCTCCAGCTTTTTTGGGGTTCTGCACCCCAGACTCTGACCAAGCGATATGGACCGGTATCAGAGACGCCATGACGTGGCCTGGAGGCTCAGCCATATTTTTGCAAATATATGCAACTGAGATCTCTGAATTATCTACCACCATGTAGTTTTCCAAATCTTATTGCTGATTTCATTCTGAGTGCTGGGGCTTTACTTTTTGTTGTTGCTTTAGGTTGTACCCCAGTGAATCCACAGAAGTACAGTGATGCTGCAGGCTGTACCCCAGTGTGTATCCATAACAAAACTACTCTCACGCCTCAGGCTGTACCCCAGTGTGTATCCATAACACAAGTACTGTGATGCCTCAGGCCGTACCCCAGTGTGTATCCATAACAAAACTACTGTCACGCCTCAGGCTGTACCCCAGTGTGTATCCATAACACAAGTACTGTGATGCCTCAGGCCATACCCCAGTGTGTATCCATAACACAAGTACTGTGATGCCTCAGGCCGTACCCAAGTGTGTATCCATAACACAAGTACTGTGATGCCTCAGGCTGTACCCCAGTGTGTATCCATAACACAAGTACTGTGATGCCTCAGGCTGTACCCCAGTGTGTATCCATAACACAAGTACTGTGATGCCTCAGGCTGTACCCCAGTGTGTATCCATAACACAACTACTGTCACGCCTCAGGCTGTACCCCAGTGTGTATCCATAACACAAGTACTGTGATGCCTCAGGCCATACCCCAGTGTGTATCCATAACACAACTACTGTCACGCCTCAGGCTGTACCCCAGTGTGTATCCATAACACAAGTACTGTGATGCCTCAGGCCATACCCCAGTGTGTATCCATAACACAAGTACTGTGATGCCTCAGGCCGTACCCCAGTGTGTATCCATAACACAAGTACTGTGATGCCTCAGGCTGTACCCCAGTGTGTATCCATAACACAAGTACTGTGATGCCTCAGGCTGTACCCCAGTGTGTATCCATAACACAAGTACTGTGATGCCTCAGGCTGTACCCCAGTGTGTATCCATAACACAACTACTGTCACGCCTCAGGCTGTACCCCAGTGTGTATCCATAACACAAGTACTGTGATGCCTCAGGCTGTACCCCAGTGTGTATCCATAACACAAGTACTGTGATGCCTCAGGGTGTACCCCAGTGTGTATCCATAACACAAGTACTGTGATGCCTCAGGCCGTACCCCAGTGTTTATCCATAACACAAGTACTGTGATGCCTCAGGCTGTACCCCAGTGTGTATCCATAACACAAGTACTGTGATGCCTCAGGCCATACCCCAGTGTGTATCCATAACACAAGTACTGTGATGCCTCATGCCGTACCCCAGTGTGTATCCATAACACAAGTACTGTGATGCCTCAGGCCGTACCCCAGTGTGTATCCATAACACAAGTACTGTGATGCCTCAGGCTGTTCCCCAGTGTGTATCCATAACACAAGTACAGTGATGCCTCAGGCTGTACCCCAGTGTGTATCCATAACACAAGTACTGTGATGCCTCAGGCCGTACCCCAGTGTGTATCCATAACACAAGTACTGTGATGCCTCAGGCCGTACCCCAGTGTGTATCCATAACACAAGTACTGTGATGCTGCAGGCCATACCCTTAGTGTGTTTTAGTAGTTTATTAAACTGCCATACTGTCTGCCACTGCAGTGCCACTCTGTTTCCTGGATGTGCTATGTTGGAAGCAGAACTGCCACATGTTTGTGACACTCACTGCTGGCGCTTAGTCAGCCAGCTAGCTTGGTGTAACCTTTTGGCATAAACTGTATGAAATATATTGTGACCTGTGAGATGGTCAAAACTGCCTGAAAATTAATGTTATTGAGGTTAATAATATTGCATGAACAAAAACAGGCCCAAATCACTTGATTCCAGCTGTTCTTATGATTACATATCCAAAACCAAGACATGCAAGGGCGGTTTTGGCAAAACCAAATCCAGATCCAAAACAGAAAGCAGATACAGATCCAAAACAAAAACAAAAACACAGGGGTCGTCACACATCTCTAGTAATTTGCGGTGTCAGAGCTGGATGAAACTCGTTCTCAAACTTCGCAGAATTGTTTTGCTTATTTATACTGTATGTTACCTAAGAATAGTAGTAAATGTAAATATGAGCAAAGGTGAGGAGAAATTTTGTGCAAATCAAAATGTGTGGCAAAATAAGTTTGCAGAAGTGTAAAGTTCCAGTAATACAATCTTCTTGTTCAATCACAGAGGGTGAAGTTCAATTATATATAGGTTGAAGATGGCAAATATCTTTGTCAGTTACAGCTCAATACCACTACAGTGGACATTTTATATTTATTTATTATTTAGCAATCATAATCTTTGACTACTAAATGATCATTACTGGAATGAGGGTCAGAGGTCAGACCAACTGTCATTTCATGACATCATTTTTAACAGCAGTCGATTTTAATATATACTGTAGATATTTTGCAATAATACGAGTATTTGTCATATTTAGAATATATTAAGCATGGTATTCAGAGATCAAGTGGTTCCGATGATATTATCACACAATGACAAAGTATTTTAATCCAACAAATGATAAAATACAGACAAAAGCAAAACTGCCTATTACCATAAATTATAGACATGACGTATGAGTACACAGGAAACTTTTACTTCAAAATATAATTTCAATACCGGATGCAATGTACTTAATGTATCATCCAAACTGCTTCCCTTCTAAGTACTGTTATCTCCAATATCTGCAATTGAAATTGTAATACATTCTGCCTAAGTCTTTAAAAAAAAAAAAATCTATCTGCTTGACAATTTTTGTTGTCCAGACTGAGGGCCTGATTCATTACAGATCACAACTGCGATCGCAATAGAGATTATGCACGTAGTCTCACTGCGATAGTATGCTAATCCATTGCGATCACTATGCCGTCGCAGTACAACATCAGGACGCCACTTTACTTTACACACTTCTGTAATCCTTAGCAAGACTGCGACACCATCGGTAACATCGAGTACCATCACAGCCTCATGCACACTTGCACAATCTCTGACTTTTCCCAGGAATTGCTAACCTCCTCGCACGCTATGAGTACTCAGGCTGCGTACGGCATCGCAGTGAATAATTTATGCATTCCCATTCAATGGCATTCAAACGCACTGGCACGCCTGCGTTTTGCTGACCAGCCCCCCATCACCACCCACAAACGGTACTTCCTGTCAATCACTCTGCCATGGGGTTCTGACTAATCACTGTAATCACAGTCCCGTTCGCAGTGGCCGGTTCACGCACGCGCACTGACACTGCGAAGCATACGCATGCGCAGTACTCAACAATCGGCCAATTGCATGCACATTAGCAGCTGCGATCCTCGTTGAATTAGGCCCTGAATGTTCTAATATTAGATTTATGTTTGTTAAACCTTCATTTGATGTTTCAAGAAGTACATATTCCTGCTTTGTCACATATTTGGTGTTTTTTTTCCCTCTGTTGGTCGGGAAACAAGAGTACCGTTAATGATACAAAGATATGTCCCAAATTGTGATTTATACAGTATATTATCTGCTTTATATTAGGTAAATTAGTAATTACCGCTTATACATGGAGTTCTCTTGTTTCCTACCACCAATGTATTCTCCTGTAATAATAACGCCTTTGATATTAAACTTCTTACATTTTCCCAACATCTTCTCTTTTTAACCCTTCTATATAAGGGCATCAATGATTTCAACACCTCTCTTCCCATATTTTACACCATCTCAAAATATCCTTTCAGCTCTAATTAGTTGACTCGATAGTAAACCCTTAATACAGTAGTTCCCGAAGGATGAAACCATATTGTGCTTATATCTTGGTTTCCCACATAAATGTTTCTGTTTTCTATTTTCTGCTATAGACACCAACACATCCAAAAGTGAGTCACCTCCATTTCCACTATAAATGAAATAGCACCAGCATGTATATTAAACTTCTCTCATCAGATTAAAAAAAAAAATGTCAACCACATACATACTGTATAACAATGTTTGATATGTTGAGCAAATTGTTCATCTTCCAGAAACAGGGTCCTCTCTACAGTATGTTATAATAAATAATATTTGCATATAACTGAGCAATATTAGCTCCCATACCAGAGCCATATTAAGGTTTGTGGAGGGCCCCAGGGCTACTAATTTGTTGGGGCCCCTACTAATAAAATTGTCAAAATGATATACTGATGATTTTAAAAATTATAATATGTAAATACTCCCAGCACATCAAATATGTTGAACACACTGTAGTGCCCCTAGATAACATTATGCCACACAGAACCCACAGTTTACATTATGCCACACAAAGCCCCAAGTTCACATTATCCCACAGAGTGTCCCCACATCATGCCACACAGTGCCTCCAGTTCACATCACGCCACACAGTATCCTCCATTCAAATCATGATACCCAGTACCCCCAGTTCACATAATGCCATGCAGTGCCCCTGTTAACATTATGCCACAGTGTCCCAGTACAAATTATGCCACACTGTAGTGCCCATTGTTAATATTATGCCACACAGTGTCCCAGTCCATATCATATCACTGTGCCCCCCAGTCAGGGGCTGGCTGGCAAATTTTAGCCTGGGGGGCAAATGCATGCAGGTGGCCCTGGCAGAGGAATAGCGTGTAGCCAGGGTGCCCGAAGAACGTGCATGCTACAGCACCCCCCACCCCCCCTCAAGTGTCCCAGGGAGGAGGCGGGTCCATATGGGATTAATGTAAAGTAAAAATAAAGATATGGGGAAGCCCAGTGCCCCCCTTGTGCCACAGGAGAGGACCCCCTTATGCAGGTCTCCAGTAGTGCCCCCAGTAGTGATCCCTCCTATGCAGTGCCCCTTATACAGTGCCCCTAGTAGTGGTCCCCCTGTGCAGTGCCCCTTGTGCTTCCAGTAGTAAGCCCCTTATATAGTGCCCCCAGTAGTGGTACCCACTATGCAGTGCCCCTTATATAGTGCCCCCAGTAGCAGTCCACCCCCCATGCAGTGCCCCCAATAGTGGTAACCCTTATGCAGTGCCCCTTAAATAGTGGCCCCAGCTGTAGTCTCCCCGCTATGCATTACCCCCAGTATTGTCCTTTTTATAGAGTCCCCAGCAGTGGTCCCTCGGTGCAGTGCCCCTAGTGGTAGTCCACTCCCCCCTATGCAGTGCCCCTAGTGCTTCACCCCTCCCCTTGTAGTGCCCCTAGTAGTAGTAGTTCCCCCTTGTAGTGTCCCTAGTAGTAGTAGTCCCCCTTGTAGTGCTCCCAGTAGTAGTCCCACCTTGTAGTAGTAGTCCCCCCTTGTAGTGCCCCCAGTAGTAGTCCCCCCAGTTGTAGTCCCCCCCTTGAAGTGCCCCCAGTAATAATCCCCAGTAGTGGTCTCCTCCTTGCAGTGCTGCCAGTAGTGGTCCCCCCTTGTAGTGCCCCCCCGTAGTTACCTCCCCTTGTAGTGCCCCCAGTAGTGATCTCCCCCTTGTAGTGCCCCCAGTAGTGATCTCCCCCTGGTAGTGCCCCCAGTAGTGGTCTCCCTCTTGTAGTGCCCCCAGTAGTAGTCCCTCTCTCTTATAGTGCCCCCAGTAGTGGTCTCCCCCTTGTAGTGCCAACCCTTCCCCCAGTAGACACACGTAATAAAAAAAAAACACTTACCTCAATCCCCGCTCCCACCATCGCCATCTGCTCCTCCATCTGTCCTTCAAGGGCTGGGCCGCTCTGCATTATGGGAGAGACATCATGACGCCTCTTCCATTACCCACTGCGGGAGCTGGAAGATGGAGTGGCTCCTGCAGTTGGTGCAACAGCAGCTAATGAGAGTCTGACAGACTCTCATTGGCTGCTGATCAAAACAAACACACAGTTGCCGTTGCCGGCGGCTGTGTGTTTATCACTTGTGCAGCGCTGACCGAACTCCGTCCGGTCAGCGCTACACACACTGTGCAGCTCTGTCACAGTGACACAGACTGCCAGCGGCCCGCATGACGCTGCGGCCCGGGGGGCACCAGTCCACCACTGCCCCCAGTTCACATTATGCCACAAAGGCCACAGTTCACAATATGCATCCCCAGTGCTACTCACCTCCCTTTGATCTCAGATCTTGGAACCTATAGGCTGACGCATGAACTTTGAAGGAGCATCTACTACAGCACAGCAATATCTATTGATCCATCTGAGACCTTCCTCTTCTTCCTCTCTTCCCCTCCTACCCACTCTGACAATATTGGTTGTTGCAGTGTAGCCTGCACCCTGCCCCTGAACTGGCCAGTCTGACATTGATAATGTATAGTAGCTACGTGGATGAACTCCTTCATGTGTGGGAAATATAAGAAACTACCACAGCTGCTCTTTTGTTAATCCAGCACGGCATTATAATCATAACCCTACGGTTCTGAAGTAAGAATCAGTTTGAAGCCTGATGTAGATCTCTCTTATTTTTGCAGGAGATGCAGCTAAGGAGCTAAAAACTTGTGCATTGAGCAAAACTGAAATACAAGCCGGGGGAGCAAGTAACAGAAGGGTAAAATAGGAGGCGGAAGAGTACCTTAAAGATGACAAGAAACTGCTACAGTATGAAGACATCTTATCATGAATTTTTGTGAGTAGGGTACACCCCCTTTTTTTCTTCTATACATGTTGGCGTGATAATGACCATTTCATACAAAGATACCTTTATGAGAGTTTACTTCTGGTTTAGAGAGTGAGTAGAGTATGACCATTTACCCTCATACTTAGATATTACTTTGTTATAAAAAAAATACATACTACACCATTGGTTTCCCCCCATTTCTTCTCTCCCCTTTCTTCTGAGTATCATCTGATATATATACTTCAGGGAGAAGACTCAATATACGAGGATACTCCCTATGATCATCAAAGATACCATTATGGGAGCATACCTCTGGTTCTCAGAGTGAGTATGTTATGATCACTTTATTCAATACATTGGGCATTTTCTTATGGGACATATTTCTTAAAAACATACTACACTATTGGTGTACTTCCATTTCTTCTCACCCTTTTCTGAGGAACGGAAAAAACACCTGGACATCCTCTAGGGAGAAGATTTATAGACTTGTATGAATACCATCGATAAACTTTTCATTGTACTAGAACTTTTCATTACGTTAGGATTGTAATCCTGTTTGTGAATTTTGTTTCTGGGTTTTAATTCTTGATTCATGTTGATAGGGGTGAGAGTAGAAAGAGGTCTTCATCTATTCTGTGGCTATTGTTTAAAAATATGGTGGTTGGTGACTCACCATTGATTACCTCTACTGTAGCCCCCGGAGTACGCAGAGGTCCTCAAAAATTCCTGATTCAGAAGTGCAAACCTGTCTACCACCACATAACTGAACCTAAGGAACATAAGTAAGTACAATCTACTTCACTTTACTACTTAACTACATTATTTTCTGAATTTCTTAATAACAAACTTTTGGCTTAGGGGTGCCGTGAAAACACTGCTGATACTCTAGGGAGCCGTTATTCAAAAAAGTTTGGGAACCACTGTATTAGTGTGTAGAGCAATAATGGAGCATAAGGACATTAGACGCAGTGTAATATGTGTGGCAACTAAACGAATATAACAGGGTTAAAATTTGAGCCTTGCTGCTAATTCTAACAATTTTTATAATGATATAATTTCACTGAGGGAAGTAGCAATTGGTCCGTTATGTCAAATTGCATAAGTGTACTCCACAATGACATAGGTACATGAGACAATTATATTATCTAATTAGACTTCAATGCTTTCTCAATGTAGTTGAAGGGGGAATACCTAAAACAATAGGGACAAAGAACATGTATCATATCATACCATTAGTTATAGTGGAATTTACACACGTTATTTAAAGATGCAATGGCTTCACATCAATTCTCTATATATTGACACGTATGAAAAAATTTATCACATGCAACAGAATTGGGGTTACACTTAAATCTCTTTAAATGAATTGATGATCTAAATTAAATGGCAGGACCTATGCCCATTAGGTAACAAACCACATTGCATTAAGGGCCTGATTCAGGTTGGTTTGCAAGGCTGCGTTCGCACGCACCCTGCTCGCTGTGAAAATATGCTAATGAATGCAATCGCACGACAACCACAGTTCCATCACTGTGTAAAGCCACCCACTTCCCATAGCATGCATCCACAAGTCAGCAAAAACATCGGTAACATCGAGTAACATCGGAACCATCCGCACAATTGTGGTTGACCTGAGCCTACCGCAGAAACTGCTAAACTTCCTGTCGCCATCTATAATTCTGCCAGCGTATGCTATCGCAGGGGCTTAATTATGCACGCTCCTGTAATGGCGTTTAAACGCCTAAGCACGCCTGCGTTTCTCTGACCACCCCCCGTCACCATCCTCAAACGGTAACTTCCTGTCAATCACCATGTGAAGACTCTGCGTGCTCACTGCGATCGCTTCCCAATCGCAGTGACCGGTTCGCGCATGCGTGCTGCGTCTTATACACATGTGCAGAATGCAAACATCGGCTGGCTGCGTGCGAACGCAGCCTTGCAAACCAACCTGAATCAGGCCCTAAGCTCTGTAACTTAACTTTACAACAATTTATTACAATTGTAACATGGTACTTTTTCAGGAAATAAACATCAACCAAGGATCAACTCCTTTATTTACTTTTGTACGACAATTATTCATCAAAAACAGATTCCAACATACTGTACAATATTTAGCAGCCAATACAATTTTACATCACAGTGGGTTTTATATTTTGCATTTTAAACAGCTTAATTAAAGGTCATATTTATTGTGATTTGCTGCTTAACATGTGTGACCTACAGTATTATAGAGAATACTTTATTTCTTCTTCTCCTGGATAATGTACAGAATATTCTAGGGAGCACCTCTGCCATTATTTAGGCATTGTAGACCTCATATTTAGAAATTTAGGGAGCAGCACTTATAAACATACAAATAGTTAGTAATAACGTCTGTACAGGTTCCTTGTACTATTCTGTAACTAAGATACTTCAGCATATTATGAATTATGTCCTGAAAAATTAGCTAGTGACATAATCTATACAATTGGATAAACATAGAAACACTTGTGGACAAAGGGCCTGATTCAGAGGCGCTCGCTATTTGCGAGCGCTTGCTCTGAATCAGGCGGATTTAAAAAAAAAAAAAAAATCCGCCTCCAGGCTGCTCGCATAGCTGTGGGTGACCACCCACAGCTTTTGCGAGTGGCCTGGCGATGGTTGTGATTATCGTGACCATTGGGCTTGTGACGAGACCCTTGTGGTAGGGTCTCTGTTCCCTCAAGCCCGAGTGAACTTACTGCTCTAATAGAGCAGGAAGTTCACTACTGACATCATGAATGATGAATGATGTCAGTAGGGCCGCCTCCGTTTATCCAGCCACCCTCCCTCCCCACCTACAAAGCGGGCGAGCTGTCAATCAACATCAACAGCCGCCCCGTTTTGTAGCGAGCCCCAGAGCGAGCCCCATTTGCTTGAATGGAGCTGAGCAGGGCGTCATACAGCTCACCAGCCAGTGAGTGTATACAGGTACTGAGTCACTGTGCAGAATTACTGGAAAGTGTCTATATTGCAGATAATCTCTCAGGTCTCCAGGAGCTAAATGGAAGTCTTGTGTCTCCCACTGTGGTGCTCTAACACAATGAACAAGATGGCGCCATGCATGAGCAGTAGTAGCCTCGGTGGCCAACTTGGTACCTGGAATGATGCCTCCCTGGAAGTACAGTATAACATGGAGACTGTACAGTAGCACTCTTCATCTTCAAATAAAAAAAAAATACCCACGGCACTACTCTTCAGAAATCCAGTGCCCCTACCATTGCTGCCAAGGCTTATAATGTACAGAGCCCATTTTGCTCATTTAGAAAGTAGAAATGTAGTTCAACCTTGTTATTTTCTCTTCATAATACAGTGTTAACATTTCATATATTAGTTTTATGGATCTTTATAAGCAACACATCACTTTTGTTGCATCTTCAGAGCATTCCAAACATCACAGATCCGATTATGTGCGAGTGCATTGCTTTTCACATTAACCAGCATTACACCAGGAGACCCTGCCATGTGTAAAACAATGAAAGATTATTGAACTTGAACTTAGAACACATTTATTTGCTTTGCTTGAAAAGAAAGACAGTGACACCCCCACTTCTATCCCTGTGTGCATTGTGTATTGTTACTGTGTCCCTATATCCCTTGTGTCTGAGAATGCTGAGGGAGCCTGTCTGCATTATCCACCTGTGGACTGAGGAAAGTGAACAATACACATCTCATCTGATCATGCAAAATACATGAAAAAGAGCAGCTGCTTTGAAGTCAGAAACTATCTCCATTTAATCAGAAAAGAAACAACTTTTCAAAAGATATTTCCTTTCTCTCTCGTTCCCTCTCTCGGTCTTTACCTTGAGCTGGCTGCCTCCTCCTGCGGATAACACAATGAATAAAACATGGCTATCCCAATTAAAGCTTGATTTAATTTCATTTCTTTGTGTCTGATGATCTATAGTGCACTTACACAAATGCACAAACCAGCATTCTTTTGTTACTGTAAGGACAAGAACTTCCAGGGTCTCTGAGTTAATGACAGGGGTAAATGCAATGGGAGAAAAATTAGCGCATGGGACTTGGGGAATGCCAAGGTGAAAGAAAGGTGACAAGTACAAAATATTGGGGAGAATGGCACTAAAATTTTACAATGCACAATGCATGAGGGAATACTAAGGTTTATTACCATACAATGTACTGGAAAAACTGCTCTTTGATATTTCAAAGAAAATAAATAATATACTCTACAATGGCTCCAATCTGAATTGAAAAAGAAATCGAACTTGTTTTTTTTATATAAACGTCCTGTCTCCTCAACCAGCAGGACCAAAAGTGGTGCTTCTCTGTAACCCCCCCGTTTAGGTGATGGTACCAATCCACCAATCTTCTCAATATTATCCAAGCAAATTAGTCAGGGGCAGGAGGGGAGGACCTACAGCCCAATGGGGAGAGATCTGGCTCATCCCTTCCTCCCCCATCATTAGGCAGTTTCTCTTGGGGGAATAACATATATATATATTAGGGGTGTGCAAAGGCCACTTTTCGTGTTTTGTGTTTTGGTTTTGGATCTGGATCTTTCTTCGTGTTTTGGATCTGGATTGGTTTTGCCAAAACCACCCTTCCGTGTTTTGGGTTTTGGGTTTTGTGTTTTGGATCTGTATTTTTTTTTTTAAAAAGCATAAAAACAGCTAAAATCACATAATGTGTTGATTTTTCTGCTCCTATGCTATTATTAACCTCAAAAACCTTAATTTCCACTCATTTCCAGTTTATTCTGAACACCTCACACCTCAAAATAGTGTTTTTATGTCCAAAAGGTTGCACCGAGGTAGATGGATGACTATGCTAAGCGACACGAGTGGGAGGCACAAACACGTGGCTCATCTAGGAGTGACACTGCAGTGGCAGACAGGATGGCAGTTTGAAAAACTAGGCCCCAAACAGTACATAATGCAAAGAAAAAAAAGAGGTGCAAGATGGAATTGTCCTTGGGCCCTCCCACCCACCCTTATGTTGTATAAACAGGACATGCACACTTTAACAAACCAATCATTTCAGCGCCAGGGTCTGCCACACGACTGTGGCTGAAATGATTGGTTCGTTTGGGCCCCCACAAAACAAGCTGGCAATTAATCTGGCCCTGCACAAACTGGCTCTACGGAGGCAAGATGTCGTCTTCATCCTCCTCATCCACCGATTCCTCACCCTCTTCAGTGTTGTGTACATCCTCATCCTCACAGAGTATTAACTCGTCCCCGCTGGAATCCACCACCACAGGTCCCTCTGTACGTTCTGGAGGCTGGTCTCCCTGGAAAAGTTGATAATTCATTTTTATGAACATCATCTTCTCCACATTTTGTGGAAGCAACCTCCTATGCCTTTTGATGACAAGGTTCCCGGCTGCACTAAACACTCTTTCGGAGTGCACACTGGAGGGGGGGCAACTCAGGTAAAATAGAGCCAGTTTGTACAAGGGCCTCCAAATTGCCTCTTTTTCCTGCCAGTACATGTACGGACTGTCTGACATGCCTACTTGGATGCTGTCACCGATGTAATCCTTTAACAGACAGACGCACGCTTGACGCTGCTGCTTTGAGGATGCAGGTGCGGCTACAGCCCACACAATTCACAAAGACAGGAAAAAAAAGAAAAATTTTTTTATTATTTGAGGAGCGCACTTTGAGGGTTACACCACCCTTTAACAGACAGACGCATGCTTGTCGCTGCTGCTTTTAGGATGCAGGTGCGGCTACAGCCCACACATTTCACAAAGACAGAAAAAAAAATAATTTTTTTATTATTTGTGGAGCACACTTTGGGGGTTACACCACCCTTTAACAGACAGACACATGCTTGTCGCTGCTGCTTTAAGGATGCGGGTGCGGCTACAGCCCACACATTTCACAAAGACAGAAAAAAAAAAAAAAATTTATTGTTTGTGGAGCGCACTTTGAGGGTTACACCACCCTTTAACAGACAGACGCATGCTTGTCGCTGCTGCTTTAAGGATGCAGGTGCGGCTACAGCCCACACATTTCACAAAGACAGAAAAAAAAGAAGAATTTTTTTATTGTTTGTGGAACGCACTTTGAGGGTTACACCACCCTTTAACAGACAGACGCACGCTTGTCACTGCTGCTTTAAGGATGCAGGTGCGGCTACAGTCCACACATTTCACAAAGACAGAAAAATAATTTTTTTTTATTGTTTGTGGAGCGCACTTTGAGGGTTACACCACCCTTTAACAGACAGACGCACGCTTGTCACTGCTGCTTTGAGGACAATATCATATGCAGTGACAGTATACTTGTCAGAAATTGTTAGCACGTCCTTCTGTCCGGACCAGATGTCCAAACCGGCCCTTGACTTATGACACAGGTGCACGCTTGGCGCTGCTACTGTGTTGGTGCACATGCGGCTACATCGCACACAAGTCACAAACACATAAAAAAAATAGTTTTTTATTTTTTGGAGCACTTTGAGGGTTACACCACCCTTTAACAGACAGACACACGCTTGTCGCTGCTGCTTTGAGGATGCAAGTGCGGCTACAGCCCACGTATTTCACAAAGAGAAAAAAAAGGAAGAATTTTTTTATTATTTGAGGAGCGCACTTTGAGGGTTACACCACCCTTTAACAGACAGACGCATGCTTGTCGCTGCTGCTTTAAGGATGCAGGTGCGGCTACAGCCCACACATTTCACAAAGACAGAAAAAAAAAGAATTTTTTTATTATTTGTGGAGCACACTATGGGGGTTACACCACCCTTTAACAGACAGACACACGCTTGTCGCTGCTGCTTTAAGGATGCAGGTGCGGCTACAGCCCACACATTTCACAAAGACAGAAAAAAAAAAAAGAATTTTTTTATTGTTTGTGGAGCGCACTTTGAGGGTTACACCACCCTTTAACAGACAGACGCACGCTTGTCACTGCTGCTTTAAGGATGCAGGTGCGGCTACAGTCAACACATTTCACAAAGACAGAAAAATAATTTTTTTTTATTGTTTGTGGAGCGCACTTTGAGGGTTACACCACCCTTTAACAGACAGACGCACGCTTGTCACTGCTGCTTTGAGGACAATATCATATGCAGTGACAGTATACTTGTCAGAAATTGTTAGCACGTCCTTCTGTCCGGACCAGATGTCCAAACTGGCCCTTGACTTATGACACAGGCGCACGCTTGGCGCTGCTACTGTGTTGGTGCACATGCGGCTACATCGCACACAAGTCACAAACACATAATAAAAATAGTTTTTTATTTTTTGGAGCACTTTGAGGGTTACACCACCCTTTAACAGACAGACACACGCTTGTCGCTGCTGCTTTGAGGATGCAAGTGCGGCTACAGCCCACATATTTCACAAAGAGAAAAAAAAGGAAGAATTTTTTTATTGTTTGTGGAGCGCACTTTGAGGGTTACATCACCATTTAACAGACAGGCGCACGCTTGTAGCTGCTGCTTTGAGGATGCAGGTGGAATCTAGACGGGATTTGGAACCGGGGACACACTACCTCCATCAATTGTCTAAATCCCACTGCACTAATGGCGGATACCTGACGCACGTCTAACACCAACATAGCAGTCAAGGCCTCAGTTATACGTTTTGCTTCAGGATGACTGCTGTCATACTTCATCCTCCTCGCTAAAGACTGTTGGAGGGTCAATTGTTTAGTAAAAGTAGTGGTGTTCCTACTTCCTCTCTGGGATGATGAACAACTCCCAGCAGCAGCAACAGCACTAGGAGGAAGTGGTTCTTGATCTTTCCCTATTTTATTTTTATCGGAGAAAGTTTGGTCCTCCATTTATGTTATATTGAAATATACGTGCGGCTAAGGCGCACACAAACATAGAAAATATTTTTTTATTTTTGCTGGAGAGTAGTGCACTTTGTGGGTTACACCAGCCTTTAAGAAATGAGCCTGCCGGCTCTTTACTTATGAGATACAGGCGCACACTTGGCACTGCTCCTTTGTTGATGCACGTGCGCCTACAGTGCACACCATTCACAAACACAGAAAATATTTTTTTATTGGTTTGGACTGGAGTGTGCTTTGGGGGTTACAGCACCCTTTAACGGTCAAGCCAGCTGGCCCTTTACTTATGACACAGGCGCACGCTTGGCACTACTTTGTTGATGCACGTGCGGCTACTGCGCACACAATTCACAAACACAGAAAATATTTTTTTTTTGGTTTGGACTGGAGTGTACTTTGGGGGTTACAGCACCCTTTAACGGTCAAGCCAGCCGGCCCTTTACTTATGACACAGGCTCACGCTTGGCACTACTTTGTTGATGCACGTGCGGCTACTGCGCACACAATTCACAAACACAGAAAATATATATTTTTTTGGTTTGGACTGGAGTGTACTTTGGGGGTTACAGCACCCTTTAACGGTCAAGCCAGCCGGCCCTTTACTTATGACACAGGCGCACGCTTGGCGCTGCTCCTTTGTTGATGCACGTGCGGCTACTGCGCACACATTTCACAAACACAGAAAATATTTTTTTTTTTGGTTTGGACTGGAGTGTACTTTGGGGGTTACAGCACCCTTTAACGGTCAAGCCAGCCGGCCCTTTACTTATGACACAGGCGCACGCTTGGCACTACTTTGTTGATGCACGTGCGGCTACTGCGCACACAATTCACAAACACAGAAAATATTTTTTTTTTGGGTTTCGACTGGAGTGTACTTTGGGGGTTACAGCACCCTTTAACGGTCAAGCCAGCTGGCCCTTTACTTATGACACAGGCGCACGCTTGGCACTACTTTGTTGATGCACGTGCGGCTACTGCACACACAATTCACAAACACAGAAAATATATTATTTTTTTAGCACTTGGGGGGAGCACCCCTGATGGACAGAGCACCCCCTGGACAACACTACAGCACCTCTTTAGGACTGGGACACTGCACAGGACTTTGGAGTGGACACAGCCCCTATGGAGAACTGACTGCACAACACAGTCCAGCCAGCCCCTATGGACTTTGAAGTAGTGGACACAGCCCCTATTAACAACAGCAGCACAGCACAACACAGCCAGCCCCTATGGACTTTGAAGTAGTGGACAACAGCAGCACAGCGCAGCACAGCACAGCACAACACTACTCTGCACTACACTACACTACACAGCCCAGCCAGCCCTAACTCCCACCCTCCCTCTTCACTGTCCACAGCCGAGTGAGAAAATGGCGCCGACGCGGGTACCTTATATAGGATCCAAAACCCGCGAGACTCGGAAGGTGGGATGATGACGTTTTGCCTCGATTTCAGATCCGAGTCAGTCGGGAAAAGTCGAGCCTGACTCGGATCTGCCTCGGATCGGGGGGGCTCGGGGGGGTTCGGATTTCAGAAATCCGAACCCGCTCACCCCTACTATAAATATAACTCAACCAACAGCTTATGGTACCCTCATACCCATGGGTGTATCTAAAATGGTTGTGAGGTGTGTGTTGTGTGAGAGGTCCTAGCAAGCCTGCCATGCAGGTATTGTCAGGCACTTACCTTGCTCCACCCACTCTCACTTTCAGGCCGATTATGTAGTGATGGTCCTGGAGGGCAGTTCAGAAGCGGATATGGTGCAGAAGAGAAAATCTGGATGACCTCAGCTAGGTTCAGTGGAAGGTCTTCATTGGGCCTTTTGGTCACAGACTTAGCTACACGCCTATGGGTAGTACCAGGATGCATTTGCGCAAATCGCCAAATGAAAGGGAGACAGATTGGGATGACAAACAGAACACAGATTGCGTTCATCAAGAGTACTCTTGTCAGCTTGCCCAACTTGCTCTCTCACAAATCCCTGTAAGGAGACAACAAATATTACCCTGCAGGGTCCTTCCTTAAACTAAAGTGTTTCACAGGACTACATAGTTTATCTAAAACAAGCATGGCTTTCAACTCACAGGCCTAATGTAGTGTAATAACAGAGAAACATAGACACGTGGTGTGTTACCTTATCTAGGGCCTGAGACTTTTTAAGAAGAGAGAACAGAATCAAGGGCTTGTTGTGGCAGCTGCAAAGCCTCTCCACCCTGTTAGGGGCTCCAGTGACCTCAAGCTTAATGCCAGCTAAACAAAAATATCATCATCTGCATTTTATTTGCATGCACATGCAACTGCCTATCACCTTATAATATAACACTCCAAAAAACTTACACACCTCCATGTTTCAATAGGCTGGAAGGGTTATCCATTGACTCTTTCCCACCTTAGACTTATGGATCTTACATAACAAAACCTTATGATGAACAAAGCCATTTCTGAAAAACAAGGCAATCACCGTAAACCATTTGCTCTCAGTGACCAGCTCGTTGACCTGAAATGCACCAAAATAGGTTTGTCGAAGTTTAAATGTAATAATGTAGTTTCAGAATTGTCTAATGGGATCTGAGCTAAGGCCTGCATTAGGCTCCTAAAAGCATAGACCAATGACAATCACCATGTTGTCTGTTCATGAGTTCAACTCTTCAAGGCTATACTAAGCAGAAATGACATTATGGTATCAGCAAGTCATGCTACTTACTATATGAAAGTAAGAGATGCCAGACAAAGCTGCCAACATGTGAGCCTTTGAACAACCACATTCATGCTGATCCCCACACAAAAGCGATCATGCAATGATGCATCATCTTAGTTCCCATATGTCTTCTAGTGAGGAATTCCAACCAATCAGTCCAGGCTGCTTTATAAGGTCCGGACACAGATGCGGAAGCTTTGCCTGCAACTCTGTATCAGATGCTAAATCTCCAGTATGCCCAGAGCCAAAGTCTTCAATATCCAAGTCTCTATGCCAGCCTGGTAATTTGCCAAGCATAAGAATGACATGACAATCCAACTAGACTGGACTGAAGGGATACGTTTAAGATGCCGTCAGACGCAATCCCGACCACCGGCATCTAGAATCCTTAATCACGGCTATGGTTAAATGAGAGGCGTCTATAATCCAGATGCCTGTCATTTTCCCGACGCCGGCACACCGGCGCCCGGCATCCCAATCGAAGGGATGCCGGGCGCCACAAGCAGACAGCCGCGGGGGGGAGGGTTAAGTTTAGGCCACCAGGGGGGACTTAGGGTGAGGCACCCCCCCGGGAGTGTTAGGGTTAGGCTAGGGGGAGGGAGGGTTAGGGTTAGGCACACCCCCATGGGTCTTAGGGTTAGGCACCCCCCCTGGGATTTAGCTTTAGGCAGCGGGGAAGGGGGGCTAGGGTTAGGCATTAGAGGGGGCAGGTTAGGGTTATGCACTTGGGGGGAGGTTAGAGTTAGGCACCCCTAAGGAGGGTTAGGGGGTTAGAATATAATAGTTTATACTTACCTTTAGACGATCGGGATTTCCAGCGCTGTCGGTCTTCCGCTGCCGGGCTCTGCTGTTTTGTCGGGCTGCCGCATCCACGATTCGCACTGCTGGTCATGCAGCAGCTGGCATTCCATACCGAACGCGGACTGAGGTGCGAGCAACTGAAACACACCAATTAAAATGAGACAATCCATCTGCAGTCTCATTATCAATTGATATGTGAAGCCTTAAACTTTATGTTCTCCTAAAGGGAACACAACACCAACTGGTGAAGCAGCAGGATTACCTGAGTGAACGTTGTCCTCTGGTTGTTAATAGTCTATACTGAGCTTAGGTTTTTGCAAAGCATGCACCTCATATTTATGCATCTCATAGCAGCAGTATCTTTGTTTATGTATAGTAATTAGGGGTGTGCACCGGTCACTTTTCGTGTATTGTGTTTTGGTTTTGGATCTGGATCTTTCTTCATGTTTTGTATCTGGATTGGTTTTGCCAAAACCACCCTTCTGTGTTTTGGGTTCTGGGTTTTGTGTTTTTTATCTGTATTTTTTGGAAAAAAAAAGCATAAAAACAGCTAAAATCACAGAATGTGTTGGTTTTTCTGCTCCTATGCTATTATTAACCTCAATAACCTTAATTTCCACTCATTTCCAGTCTATTCTGAACACCTCACACCTCACAATAGTGTTTTTATGTCCAAAAGGTTGCACCGAGGTAACTGGATGACTATGCTAAGCGACACGAGTGGGCGGCAAAAACACGTGGCCCATCTAGGAGTGACACTGCAGTGGCAGACAGGATGGCAGTTTGAAAAACTAGGCCCCAAACAGTACATAATGCAAAGAAAAAAAAGAGGTGCAAGATGGAATTGTCCTCCCACCCACCCTTATGTTGTATAACAAGGACATGAACACTTTAGCAAACCAATCATTTCAGCGCCAGGGTCTGCCACACGACTGTGGCTGAAATTATTGGTTCGTTTGGGGACCTACAAAACAAGCTGGCAATTAATCTGTTCCTGCACAAACTGGCTCTACGGAGGCAAGATGTCATCCTCATCCTACTCATCCACCGATTCCTTGCCCTCTTCAGTGTTGTGTACATCCTCATCCTCACAGAGTATTAATTTGTCCCCGCTGGAATCCACCACCACAGGTCCCTCTGTACATTCTGGAGGCTGGTCTCCCTGGAAGAGTTGATAATTCATTTTTATGAACATCATCTTCTCCACATTTTGTGGAAGCAACCTCCTATGCCTTTTGCTGACAAGGTTCCCGGCTGCACTAAACACTCTTTCGGAGTACACACTGGAGGGGGGGCAACTCAGGTAAAATAGAGCCAGTTTGTACAAGGGCCTCCAAATTGCCTCTTTTCCTGCCAGTACAGGTACGGACTGTCTGACATGCCTACTTGGATGCTGTCACCGATGTAATCCTCCACCATTCTGTCAATGGTGACAGTATCATATGCAGTGACAGTAGACATGTCAGAAATTGTTGCCAGGTCCTTCAGTCTGGACCAGATGTCCAAACTTGGCCCTGCCTGCCCTGCATCACCGCCAGCAGGTTGCTTAGGATACCTAAGTTTTTTCCTGGCAGCCCCAGTTGCAGGAGAAAATGAAGAAGGAGCTGTTGACGTGTCACGTTCCGCTTCAGCTGACAGTCTTTTCACCAGCAGGCCTTTGCACCTCTGCAGGCTTGTGTCGGCCAGAAAGAGAGACACCACATAGGCTTTAAACCTAGGATCGAGCACGGTGGCCAAAATGTAGTGGTCTGATTTCAACAGATTGACCACCCTGGAATCCTGGCAAAGCGAATGAAGGGCTTCATCCACAAGTCCCACATGCCGAGCGGAATCGCTCCATCTTAGCTCCTTCTTCACTTTCTCCAGCTGCTTCTGCAAAAGCCTGATGAAGGGAATGACCTGACTCAAGCTGGCAGTGTCTGAACTGACTTCACGTGTGGCAAGTTCAAAGGGCTGGAGAACCATGCACAACACGGAAATCATTCTCCACTGTGCTGGAGTCAGGTGCATACCCCCTCCTTTGCCTATGTCATAGGTGGATGTATAGGTTTGAATGGCCTTTTGCTGCTCCTCAATCCTCTGAAGCATATAGAGGGTTGAGTTCCACTGTGTCACAACCTCTTGCTTCAGGTGATGGCGGGGCAGGTTCAAGAGTATTTGCTGGTGCTCCAGTCTTCGGCACGCAGTCGCTGAATGGCAAAAGTGGGCAGAAATTTTTCGGGCCACCCAAAGCGTCTCCTGCACACCCCTATCGCTTTTCAGAAAATTCTGCACCACCAAATTTATTGTGTGAGCAAAACATGGGATGTGCTGGAATTTGCCCAGATGTAATGCCTGCACAATATTAGTGGCATTGTCAGATATCACAAATCCCCAGTAGAGTTTAAGTGGGGTAAGCAACTGGGTGATGATTTCCCTCAGTTTCTCTAAGAGGTTGTTGGCGGTGTGCCTCTTACTGACACTGGTGATACACAGCATAGCCTGCCTTGGAACGAGCTAGCATTTCTGAGATGCTGCTACTGGTGATGCAGCTGTTTTTGCTGCGTAAGGTGATACATCTACCCAGTGGGCTGTCACAGTCATATAGTCCTTAGTCTGCCCTGTTCCACTTGTCCACATGTCAGTGGTTAAGTGGACATTGGGTACAACTGCATTTTTCAGGACACTGAGGACACTTTTTCTGACGTTTCTGTACCGTTTCGGTATCGCCTGCCTAGTGAAGAGGAATCTAGATGGGATTTGGAACCGGGGACACACTACCTCCATCAATTGTCTAAATCCCACTGCACCAATGGCGGATACCGGACACACGTCTAACACCAACATAGTAGTCAAGGCCTCGGTTATACGTTTTGCTTCAGGATGACTGCTGTCGTACTTCATCCTCCTCGCTAAGGACTGTTGGAGGGTCAATTGTTTAGTAAAAGTAGTGGTGTTCCTAATTCCTCTCTGGGATGATGAACGACTCCCAGCAGCAACAGCAGTAGCAGCAGCAGTAGGTGTAGCAATGCAAGATCCTCCAGAGGAATCCCGGATAGGAGAGTCAGTCATGCCAGTGACATGGCCTGCAGGACTACTTCTGATCATGACTAAGGAGGAAATTGACGAGGAGGGAGTTGACGGTGTGGTTTGCAGGCACTTGGATACAACAGGACGAAGGGATTTAGGTGTCCCTGGACTGCTTACGGTCTTAGCCAAAGTTTCTGAACTTGACAGTAACTTTTTATGAATGCGCTGCAGGTGCCGTATAAGGGAGGATGTTCCTAGGTGTTTAACGTCCCTACCCCTACTTATTTCACCTTTAAATATGGTACATATGGCAAGACAGTTGTTGTCCAGTTTTGGATAGAAATATTGCCAGACCAAAGAGGTGGAATGTTTGGTCTTCTGCCCAGGCATGACCGTGATGGGCTTTTTCATCCCATGGACAACAACTGTCTCGCCAACTTCCTCCTCAGCTCCAGCTACACCAGTATCCTCATCCTTTTGTACTTCAACAGTGACATCTTCAATTTGCATATCAGCAAGTGGACTGTGGGTGCTCCTTTCAGCACTTGCAAAGGGCATGCAAATGGTGGAAAGAGCCACCTCTTCCTGTCCAGTGCTGGGAAGGTCAGGCATCGCAACCGCCACCACACTTGGACTCTCCTTGGGGATTTGTGATATCTTCTTAGAACGTACAGTTCTTCGCTGTGCTTTTGCCAGCTTAACTCGTTTGATTTCTTTAGCGGCATGAGGGCTTCCATCGTCATGTGAAGCTGAACCACTAGTCATGAACATTGGGAAAGACCTTAGCCGTTCCTTGCCACTCCGTGTCGTAAATGGCATATTGGCAAGTTTACGTTTCTCCTCAGATGATTTAAATGTTTTTTTTAAGGTAATTTTCCTGAACTTTGTCATTTGGGATTGTATATGCCCTCTACAATGACATTGGGCATCGGCCTTGGCAGACGACGTTGATGGCATGTTATCGTCTATGTCATGACTAGTGGCAGGAGCTTCAGCACCAGGAGGAAGTGGTTCTTGATCTTTCCCTATTTTATATTTATCGGAGAAAGTTTGGTCCTCCATTTATGTTATATTGACATATACGTGCGGCTAAAGCGCACACAAACACAGAAAATAATTTTTATTTTGTTTGGAGTGCACTTTGGGGGTTACACCACCCTTTAACAGACGAGCCACCCGGCCCTTTACTTATGACACAGGCGCACGCTTGGCGCTACAATGTTGATGCACATGCAGCCACAGTGCACACAATTCACAAACACAGAAAATAATTTTTTATTTTGTTTGTAGTGCACTTTGGGAGTTACACCACCCTTTAACAGTCGAGCCAGCCGGCCCTTTACTTATGACACTGGCACACGCTTGGCGCTGCTTTGTTGATGCACATGCGGCCACAGTGCACACAATTCACAAACACAGAAAATTATTTTTTATTTTGTTTGGAGAGCACTTTGGGGGTTACACCACCCTTTAACAGACGTGCCAGCTGGCACTTTACTTATGACACAGGCACATGCTTGGCGCTACTTTGTTGATGCATGTGCGGCCACAGTGCACACAATTCACAAACACAGAAAATAATTTTTTATTTTGTTTGGAGTGCACTTTGGGGGTTACACCACCCTTTAACAGATGTGCCAGCTGGCCCTTTACTTATGACACAGGCACACGCTTGGCGCTACTTTGTTGATGAATGTGCGGCCACAGTGCACACAATTCACAAACACAGAAAATAATTTTTTATTTTGTTTGTAGTGCACTTTGGGAGTTACACCACCCTTTAACAGTCGAGCCAGCCGGCCCTTTACTTATGACACTGGCACACGCTTGGCGCTGCTTTGTTGATGCACATGCGGCCACAGTGCACACAATTCACAAACACAGAAAATTATTTTTTATTTTGTTTGGAGAGCACTTTGGGGGTTACACCACCCTTTAACAGACGTGCCAGCTGGCACTTTACTTATGACACAGGCACATGCTTGGCGCTACTTTGTTGATGCATGTGCGGCCACAGTGCACACAATTCACAAACACAGAAAATTATTTTTTATTTTGTTTGGAGTGCACTTTGGGGGTTACACCACCCTTTAACAGATGTGCCAGCTGGCCCTTTACTTATGACACAGGCACACGCTTGGCGCTACTTTGTTGATGAATGTGCGGCCACAGTGCACACAATTCACAAACACAGAAAATAATTTTTTATTTTGTTAGGAGTGCACTTTGGGGGTTACAGCACCCTTTAACGGTCAAGCCAGCCGGCCCATTACTTATGACACAGGCGCATGCTTGATGCTACTTTGTTGATGCACGTGCGGTTACTGTGCACACAATTCACAAACACAAAAAAACAATATATTTTTATTTTGTTTTTAGTGCACTTTGGGGGTTACAGCACCCTTTAATGGTCAAGCCAGCCGGCCCTTTACTTATGACACAGGCACACGCTTGGCGCTACTTTGTTGATGCACGTGCAGCCACCATGCACACAATTCACAAACATAGAAAATAATTTTTTATTTTGTTTGGAGTGCACTTTGGCGGTTACACCACCCTTTAACAGACGAGCCAGCCGGGCCTTTACCTATGACACAGGTGCACACTTGGCGCTACATTGTTGATGCACGTGCAGCCACAGTGCACACAATCCACAAACACAGAAAATAATTTTTTATTTTGTTTGGAGTGCACTTTGGGGGTTACACCACCCTTTAACGGTCAAGCCAGCTGGCCCTTTACTTATGACACAGGCGCATGCTTGGCACTACTTTGTTGATGCACGTGCGGCTACTGGGCACACAATTCACAAACACAAAAAAAAAAAAATTCATTTTTTTGGAGTGCAGTTTTGGGGTTACAGCACCCTTTAACGGACAAGCCAGCCTGCCCTTGATTTATGACACAGGCGCACACTTGGGAGCACCCCTGATGCACAGATCACCCCCTGGACAACACTACAGCACCCCTCTAGGACTACAGCATTTATGGGACACTGCACAACACAGTCCAGCCAGCCCCTATAGACTTTGGAGTGGACACAGCCCCTATGGACAACTGACTGCACAACACAGCCCAGCCAGTCCCTATGACAGCAGCACAACACAGCCCAGCCAGCCCCTATGGACAACAGCAGCACAACACAGCCCAGTCAGCCCCTATGGACTGAGTGGTCACAGCCCCTATGGACAACAGCAGCACAACACAGCCCCCCCAGCCCTAGCTCCCATCCTCCCTCTTCACTGTCCACAGCCAGAGTGAGAAATGGCGCTGACATGGGGACCTTTAATAAAATCCAAAGCCCATGAGATCCGGAAGGCGGGATGATGATGTTCTGCCTCGATTTTAGATCCGAGCCTGACTCGGATACGACTCAGATCGGAAAATCCAAACCCACTCATCCCTAATAGTAATCGCTCCCAAAGATGAAATTACTGCGATCGCATATAACCAGTAGCTTAAGGCTGAAGTGGCAAGTGTAGCAATATCACCAGTAACGATACTGGATTAGAACCTCTATACACTCCTTCCTATACCTTCTAATATCCTGCCTATACCGTCTAAGGATGATGCTAATTTGCGCACGCAGTTTATACAGTAAATAAAGACTCCAGACTTGGAACGTGTGGTTCCAAAGCACAAAGTATTATTCAACTAAAAGTACAGTCAGTTACACGCTATTGATCCAAACACAATTAGGCGCAAAGGAATTATAGAGACCTAAGTACAGTATACATACGCAGCACTTCCAGACCAGATGTTAGGCATCAGCAAGAAACCCCTCGTCAATCAGCATTCAGCACGAAGACCAAAAACCCAGTGTTGGAGCACACATATTTATACCCCCCAGAAATAGACATCACAATAGAGAAGTTTGTTGCTGATGCCATTGGTTCCCAAGGGGGATGCATCTGTTACAGAGCATTTAACAGGCTGATTCAAATAGACCCAACCCAGCCTCTAACAACTGGTCTCTGGATTCCCGCCTCATGCAACATTCTAACAGTTGTTCATATAATATACATTTTGTTGCTTGAAGTCTCTGCGGTCCATAAGTTGAGAATGCATGATGCGATCTCCACACCGATGATAAAGGAATACTGTGGAAAGAGTATGCATCAGTACAAAACCAAACACGGCTTACTTATCATGTATAAAACCTTAGTTACCAAATAATCTTTATTTCACAGCATTTATACTAAATGAACAAACTTAAATCTTATACTTGAAAGCTTATGGAACCTTGTATGTGAATATGTAATATGTGAGTATGCGGGGTTTGATATAAAGATGCTAGTTAACTTGGAGCCGATACATGCGCATAAAGCTAATGAACACCGTTTTCATATAGGATCTTATGCATTCGCTAATATGCGACTAGTTAACAGCGCAATTGTGCGTATTAATGTGTATATGAGGAATGGTGAAAGATGCAATCGCATGTCGCTAATAGTAATATCGCCATATGTACTTAATTGTGAGTTTATCTAAAATGGCGCTTTGGCGGCCATTTGCAAAATGGCGTCTTTCGATCTCATTTCCAAGATGGCGTCTCTGCGATTCAATTTTAAACTGATCTTTGTCTCAGCCAATAATCCAGCTTCGACAGTCCACCCTTTGATAGTGAACAACATGCTATCATAATCTGATTTTAAAATATAATTTAGGCTTACATTTATATACTATTTAGTGTTATTATGGGATGGCAATAGGTGGTTCTTAAGCCATCAATAATGTGTCTCTGGAAGGGGACATAAAACTACTATTATATGCACACCGCAGATTTTGGAAGATCATGTGAAAGGTGTGGGGATGCACCAGTCTTATAAAGACAGTTTTGAAGGGGAATTGAGACTTTACATTATCTGAGGTGTTTTAAAAATAACATTTCAATAATACATTCTATGCACTTTTAAATATAATGCATTAAATGATGGTATTTCCTAGTTCAGGGTTGTAATGCAGTTCTATATTTACCTCGGTATTTATGTTGTCATTACTGACCACCATCATAGTTTCGTTCTTGCATTTTACTCTATTTTTACATTTTCCACACTTCAACACAATAGGAACACACCGGACACATATGCCAATTATTATGATGACAATCAGTATAAGGATTTGCCTATGCTGGCGATCACTTCCTGAACCCATTCCCCTAGACCTGAGAACCATTTCACTGGGTTCAGCCATGAAACCCATCCTTTTATCTTTTCCCCTGCTTCAGCCACTGAAGCGTTATGGTTCTTACGAAACTCCAATATTAGCTGCAGAAATTCAGCCATCTTCCGGTCTATCACCTCCTTAGGGTCGCTGGTATCATTGGTGACATAGGTGCAACATTTTACTCCAAATTGGGTGGCCAACGTTACGCAATACCCTCCAGTAACAGCAGTTAAATAATTTAACACTAGCCTGTGTTGCACCAGTTCTTTCTTGTACGCTTGCAATTCTCTCCCTGTATACCTGAATGTGTCATCGTACATCTCGGTGATATTATCTATCAATTTAGCAAGTTCCTGAATATACCTAAAATTTTATGTACCCCGAGCAATCCTGGTGGGATCCATTGCGACTAAAACTTGAAAGCCAGTTGTCTCACTAATTAACTGAATGGCTTTATGCACATCACCAGGTATCATATTTCTTTTGCCTCTGTGTTCATATTGTGTGTGAAGATATGGTGATGGTGTGTTCTTATGTATACCAAGCATTTAAACATGTGTGAGGGTCATAACTTCTGGGACTACTCTTCCCAGGTAACACAAACCTTCGGAACTCGGGGAGAGCCACTTATACGCTTTTCTTCCACATATAAAATATACATTATCAGGGAGAACATAAGGAATGGTATTAAGCACATTTCACTTGTAAACAATCCAATTTCTGGGTCTTCCATCTGGTTCATGCAAGTCTCTGGCTGTATTATTTTAGCACAATAACCATCTGGCACCTTACCAATAATTTCTTTGGTGGAACTCAATGTATACCGATACCTAAAATGTTTCCCACCAGATTTAATTGAGCATAACAGATCATGGTTTATGGACTCATTATCAGCTCTTTGTGAGAAGGTCATTGTCTGATTATTCCCCATCACTTCCCAACTCCCGGGTTTATTGGGGTTGGTTATGTTTAAACACAAAAGTGATCTATCTACTTGGAATTGATAGAGTTTGAAATGAGGTGGTTTGGATGAGAGGAATTTTCCATCCAATGTATTCCCTTTTTGTAATTCTAAAATTTCCATGATATTCAGCGGAAATGGCACCAACCCTATGTTATGCTGTCCCTGTGGCACATGTGAACACACCCAGCAATCAGTTTGATTTAACACTTTGCCTACCATGCTATGATAATCCTCTAAAGGATACCCACCCCAGTACGGGTTATATTTAGTGTGGCACCATTGGATACAGTTCTCATCAACTAGGGACCCACAAAGCTCACAAATACAGGAATCTTCAGATGATAAACCTCCACACCGTCCCTGAGTATCCGGAATGACAGCTCTCTTAACAATAACAGTACTAAGATTGGTCAGACACTCCCCTGATTGGCATTGCACTCCTCCTGACTCCACTCCATCAGCACTGCCATCAGCTCCCATTTCCTCAATCGGTCTCCCATCACAGAAACTGGATATTCCCGAACCGACCAGGATGGTGAACACTCTAAAAGAGAATATGAAAATGAACACAGCAGGCCCGTCCATTGTCACAACAAGACCTGCAAATTTCTCTTTGTTCAGGTATCTCACTACGACCTTTTCAATCCTCCCGGAACAAGCTCGCGAGTGACAGATCAGCCTTGTCTCTCTCCACGGGTTGATTGACCTTTTTGCAGTGAGTGGAATGGACCCAGGTATCTCTCTCAGCCACCTTCAAAGATGTAGTACTTGTCAGCAGTACCTGGTACGGACCTTCCCACCGATCAGTCAAGCAAACTGAACGCACAAAATTTCTGATCATAACATATTCTCCTGGTTCAACGTCATGACAGTTAGTTTCAGGCATATCATGGGACAACAATTTCAGTTTCTGCTGCTGTTGCTTTAACTGCTTACTCATTGATATAAGATACTTTACAGTTACCTCGTTGTTACCCTTCAAGTCTTCCTGTGGATTTATAATCAAATGAGGTTGTCTACCGAACAGTATTTCAAATGGGGATAGATTTAGAGGGGGTCTAGGAGTGATCCTTATGCTATGTAGGACCAAAGGTAACGCTTCTGGCCATCCTAGTCCAGACTCTGCCATGATTTTACTTAACTTATTTTTAATAGTCCCGTTCATCCTATCTACCTTTGCACTGGCTTGCGTTCGGTAGGGGGTATGAAGTCGGCTATAAATACCCATCAGCTTACACATATTTTGAAAAACATCACCTGTGAAATGAGTACCTCGTCACTCTCGATGATTTTAGGGATACCGTACCTGCATACAAATTCCTTAACTATTTTCTTGGCAGTAAATGCAGCAGTATTAGTGGCCGCTGGGTAGGCCTCAACCCAATTAGAAAATACATCAGTGCACACTAATACATACTTAAGGTTCCTGCAGGGTGGTAATTGTATGAAATCAATTTGTATCACCTGGAATGTAGGACGGTTCGGTAGGGATCGCTTTCCCTATGTTCTTCCTCAAGCAGGTCAGACAGGACATTGCTATCTTTTCTGCTTGTGAAGAAAAACCTGGTGCGCACCAGTATGCTCTCACCAACTTGCACATACCTTGTTTTCCCAGATGAGTCAGACCGTGTGCTGCCTCAGCCAGGCTGGGGTAATATGCCTTGGGGGCTACTGGTTTACAATGTCCGTCCCTCCAGAGCCCGGAGGACTCTTGCCCACATCCCTTGGACTTCCAAATGGATTTTTCCTGAATTGAACAGAAATTTTGCATCTCAATTAATTTCAGCATATCAATTGTTTGGAAAGACATAATTTTTTCAGTGGGAGAAAACATTTTTAACCCTGCTGCCCATTTTGCAGCTTCATCGGCTCTGTTGTTGCCCAGAGACACCGGATCATCCTTACATGTATGGGCTTTACATTTAATTACTGCCACCGCTTTGGGCAGTTGGATTGCTTCTAAAAGATGTTTTATGTGTAGGGAATGTGCAACTGGTGTGCCTGCTGCTGTCATAAAATTCCTCAGATGCCATAGAGCCCCAAAATCGTGCACCACCCCGAACGCGTACCTTGAGTCAGTGTAAATGTTAGCAGATTTGCCTGCTGCCAGTTCACACGCTCTAGTTAGTGCTACTAACTCTGCCACCTGGGCTGGGTGAGGAGGACCAAGAGGTTTAGCTTCTATGATGTCTGTGTCATTTACAACAGCATAACCTGTACATAATTCACCTGTGTCTGTTTGTCTATGACAACTCCCATCCGTATAAAAAGTCACATTCACATTCTCTAAAGGTGTGTCATGTATGTCAGGTCTAGCAGTAAAGGTCTAATTCAGATATGTCATACAATCGTGCGTATTATTATGTCTGCCGAACTTACCACCCGCCAGCAACTCCTCTCCTTCCACGCTTTGTACATCATGTTGTACATATGGTAGGTATGTTGCTGGATTCAGCGTACTGCAACATTTAACAGTAATATTTGCAGGAGCGATTAGAGCTAGTTCCCATTTGGTGAACCTAGCCGAGGAGACGTGTCTGGTTTGAGCTGAGTTCAACAGAGCAGATACAGCATGGGGAGTGTAGACAATCATATCATGGCCCAATACTACGTCCTCACTTTTACTCACCAATAGAGCGGTAGCTGCTACACTTCTCAAACAGGTGGGGAGTGATCTTGCCACAGTGTCCAACTGGGCACTGTAGTATGCTACGGGCCTACTGGCATCACCATGTTTTTGTGTAATTACACCTGCAGCACAACCATCGGCTTCCGTACAATACAAATCAAAAGGTTTTTCATAATCAGGTATTCCCAATGCAGGAGCTCTTGTCAGACTATCCTTAAGATTAAGGAAAGCCTGTTCTGATTCCTCTGTGTGTATGACACGATCAGGCTTTGAGGAAGAGACTAATTCCTGTAAAGGTAAGGCCAAAAAAGAAAAACCTGGTATCCACATTCTACAGTATCCACACATTCCCAAGAAGGTACGAATTTGCAGTTGATTCTGCGGCAGTGTCATGTTTTGTATGGCCTGGATTCTATCTGTTATAAGATGTCGTAACCCCTGGGTTAGGCAGTGTCCCAAATATTTTACTCTGGATTGGCACGGCTGTAGTTTGTCCTTAGCTACCTTGTGTCCTATATGCGAGAGATGAAGTAACAAAAGTTTAGTATCATTCAAGCATGACATAAATGAGTCATATCATAGCAATAAATCGTCCACATATTGAATTAGAACAGATCCATTGGCAGGTTGAAAAGATTGTAAACAGTCGTGCAATGCCTGGGAGAAGATACTGAGGCTGTCTATGAAACCTTGGGGTAACCGTGTCCATGTGTATTGTAAACCTCTGTATGTAAATGCGAATAGATACTGACAGTCAGGATGGAAAGGCACAGAGAAGAAAGCAGAACAGAGGTCAATGACAATGAAATGGGTTGCATTTGGTGGGATCTGCATCAAAATGACAGCTGGATTTGGCACAACAGGGAATTGGCTCTCTACTACCTTATTAACACCTCTAAGGTCTTGTACCAGCCTATAACCCCTCCCACCACTCTTCTTCACGGGAAGATGGGAATGTTGGCTACACTAGCTGTATGAACTAAAATTCCCTGTTGCAATAATCGCTCAATTATTGGAAAAACCTCTAATTCTAACCCCTGTTTTAGTGGGTACTGGGGAATTTTTGGAGCTTGCCTTCTGCTTTTTAAAGTTACCATTACTGGGCTTACGTTTGCCATTAATCCAGTGTCTTGTCCATCTTTAGTCCAAAGGGAGTCTGGAATTAGGGACAACATTTAATTTATCTGAGATGGATTTTCATTTAGACTTGTAGAGTGATACATTATCCTTTGGGGAGTGTCCAACATATCCCGCACCTTGTGTGCCACTCTCTCTGGGATATCTAAAAATACACCATCAGGGGTGCATTATATGACACATCCCATCTTACCTAACAAGCCTCTACCCAGAAGGTTAGTAGGGGCCGCAGCAGTCAGGAGAAAAGAATGCCTGGTATGCAACAGCCCAGTAGTAACCTCTGTGGACTTTCTTAAAGGATAATGTTCCACTTTACCTGTTACCCCCATTGTTGGTACTGTCTCGTTGGTCACCTGTAAATGAATGGGAGATTTTATCACTGACCTGGTCTCCCCTGTGTCTACAAGAAAAGGATATTCATTACCAGCTACATCAACCATCATGACCGGTTCTTCCCTAGTACTTCCTGTTAACCTGACTATCTGTAGACTACAGGTATGATCTGACACCTAGCGTTGGCTACCATTCTCCAATAAAGCATTTACGACTACAAGTGGAGCTGGTGCCTGCTGAACATTTGCTGTCCTCTATGCATATCCCTTATGGGGATATCCAGGTCTTCCCTGATGTGGGGTCCCTACTCTTTTTACTGTACAGTTTCTACTTAAGTGTCCTGGTTGTTTACAGTTAAAACATGTTCGTGTATCGGGTGAAGACATGTGGTGTTGTGAGGTTTGCGCAGAGGATAAAGGTGGTGGATATGGATAAGGATAGGGAGGGTAAGGGTATTGTGGGGGATAAGAAGTTGGTGGGTAGTATGGGACCTGTGGTTGCATCGGGTTAGTGGGATAGAGTTGTGTTTGTTGTTGCATGGGGTTAGTAGGAGCACATACTTGTTCAGAAGTGAGTGTGTGTGCAAGTGCAAGTGTGTCTGTTGGCTGTGATGTTACCATCATTCCCTCCAGAGCTTGTATACTGACAGCCATTAGTTTTTCGCTGTGGGCTTCTCTCTTCTTGGAGATGTTTTTATCATGTTTGATGGCGGTTTCTATGAGGGTATCTATTGTGAGTCCCCGCCAGCCAGGCTGTGAGGTCTGAACCCGGGTTTTTAAACTCTCCTTCAGACCTTCCACGAGTATCGTGACTATCATTCCCCTGTGGTGAGTGCTATCTTTAATTTCTTCTATCCCAGTGTACTGGGTGATAGCCTGCAGAGCCCGGTCGCAATAATCTTCTGCAGATTCACTCTCCTTTTGCTTAATGGTGAAAATTTTGTTCCAGTTAACTACTACTGGAAAATATATACCCAATTGAGTTACAGTGCGGGAAATGTTACCTTGGTTTACTTGGTCTGTTAAGGGAACGTCACCATCCAATACACAATCCGTGATAAATTTTGTCACGTCGGTATTGCGTGGTAGACAGGCCCTTAACACCACCCGCCAATCTTTATTAGTGGGTTCATGTGACCTACGCAAATTTCTCAAAAATCTTTGACATTTGGCTAGTTCCTTTTTGGGATCAGGGAAATCATTTATGATGGATTTTAGTTCTGCTCTTGTCCAGGGACAATGCATTACTACTTCCCTCGTGGGCACTACACCGTTCGCTTCAGCATTTCCATTCGGAACGGTTATTGTCCGAATGGGATGCAGACCGGCAGCGCTGCTACCTTTGACCTTGTTACCTGGCTGGGGGTTTAATCTGTTGCTGCTACGTATGGTATTAACAACTTCCTCTATGGGTGCAGAGGGTGTTAGCACTTCCCTTGCAGTTACTGATGGAGATGGCGGCACCACTCGTGATTGTGGTGATGTAGCATCTATCATTTGCACAGCATGGGAAATGGCAGACATTACAATAGGCTCATCATCCACATCATAAACATTTTCTTTATGGTTGCTTAAGAGAGGGTACAAATTGCTTGTTACATTTTTATGAGTATTTTTGGTAACTGTACTTGCACCTCCATCCACATAAGGTGGGGGAGGTGAGCATGAACTGATGGCAATACTCTCCACAATGCTACCTTGCCGCATGTGCACACCATTTTGCGGCTTGCCCGTATTGCAATTCAGTGTCGCGGATGCATTCTCTGGCAATGCGCTCGCAACACTAGTTTGCGTCGCTTGCACATTTTTAAGCCATGCATCCCCTTCATGCTGCCACAATTTTAAACATTCATAATATTTGACTTTTTTCGCTCGGGAGCGCATCAGACTGATGTGATCCCGGACATTATCTAGTACATTTTTATCAAAACTACCAATTCTGGGAAATGGTCTAACACTCTTCATCGTCATTTTAAACCATACATCACAATACCTTATCGCATAAGTACCGTACTTAGTATGCATAAAATGACGGGCTGATCCAATCAGCGCTTCCATTAGCAGCACATCATTGTCTAATGTCTCTACTGTTTGCGCGGCTCCCATTCTGAGACAAATCCTACGCTTTTCAATAAAGATTTAAACTGGTGAAAGACAATCAAGATACTTTCACTTACCTGTGGACAATTTAAACGGCAGTGCCCACACACCTGGATAAGATTTAAAAAAGGCAACTTCCACAACCGGATAAGATTTAGTAAGGCAACTTCCACACCTATGGAAGTTTATGTCGGCTACTTCCACGCACCTCTCTACAACAAAGACAACATGTACACCTGCTACTGTGTATAGAACGGTAAGCTGCTTACCGAGCAACTAGCACTTAGCCCTTAAAGGTCATACGGTACCTCTAACTGTAGGGAACAAGTTACCCCTACCAACAAATTTTCACTGTTACACACTTTTTCTGCACAGAAAAATACACGTTAACCCAGATATTGATAACAATTGAAAAATGTAAACCTCAATGGCTTTATTTAAACATGTGGCAGCACAACCGGAAGTACGTATACATTATTGTGCGACCAGTCGCATACACAATACGACTACCACACAACCATATGACAACTTTTTAGCTGCGTACGCAAAAGTGCGTCTTTACTGTGCGCAAACTGCGACTCAGCTGCTTACTCAATACTGGGGTACCCCTTTAAACATTAGGTTCTATCAACAAAGGAAAACAAACTTTTTCCTCTCTTGTCCCTGGATTCTAGTCAGCTTCCTTGGCTCACACGAAAATGGATAGTGATCTTTCAGCACAAAGTGGTTGCAGGTAAACCCTGCATGTGGCCACTCCACCCTTTGCTGAGATATCGATAACCGCATGTGCCATGTGAGTAGGTAAGTGACTCCCAGATGAGCCCCCAACTAACGATACTGGATTAGAACCTCTATACACTCCTGCCTATACCTTCTAATATCCTGCCTATACCTTCTAAGGATGATGCTAATTTGCCTACGCAGTTTATACTGTAAATAAAGACTCCAGACTTGGAACGTGTGGTTCCAAAGCACAAAGTATTATTCAAGTAAAAATACAGTCAGTTACACGCTATTGATCCAAACACAATTTGGCACAAAGGAATTATACAGACCCAAGTACAGTATACATATGCAGCACTTCCGGACCAGATGTTAGGCATCAGCAAGAAATCCCTCGTCAATCAGCATTCAGCACGAAGACCAAAAACCCAGTGTTGGAGCACACATATTTATACCCCCCAGAAATAGACAACACAATAGAGAAGTTTGTTGCTGATGCCATTGGTTCCCAAGGGGGATGCATCTGTTACAGAGCATTTAACAGGCTGATATAATGTGTATATGAGGAATGGTGAAAGATGCAATCGCATGGTGCTAATAGTAATATCGCCATATGTACTTAATTGTGAGTTTATCTAAAATGGCGCTTGGGCGGCCATTCGCAAAATGGCATCTTACGATCTCATTTCCAAGATGGCATCTCTGCGATTCAATCTTAAACTGATCTTAGTCTCAGCCAATAATCCAGCTTCGACACCAGTTAGGGACCAAAGTATAAATCAATGTTCTCCAGGTGTACAGCATCACCAGGATATGCCCTAATGCGTTTCATCATTGACTTTGTCTTCGGGCATCTTTGGGAGCAATTACTATACATAACTGGAGGTACTGCTGCTGTGGGGTGTGGTGATTCCAGCAAGGTTATCAGATGACTCCAGCGTGGATGTGGTGATATGCAATTTAAATTCAAATATTTAGTACAAGTTGAACCTGGAGAGTTGTTTTTAGTGTAAATATTGTTTGTTAATAAAAATTATATGCACTATGGAGTTTGTTTTGTTTTGACAGATTTACTACCTGTGAGTCCTGAGGATGCTTACATATAAAGAAGGGAGCTGCGGGCCTTATTCTATGGGATCCTGGTGCTAATTGGCCAATTATACTTAGGGCCTGATTCAGACCCATTCGCTAGGAAGCGCTCAGTCGTAGTGAGCAATATTTTTGAATGTGCGCATGCGTACGCTTCGTATGGCACGTGCACGAACTAGTGATGGGGTAAACTCTTGCTTGTCAAGCATTGATAGCCCAGTTGAATAAGTTACAGGTCAAGCCATTTGTGGGTGGTAACAGGGACAGGCCACTGGAAACGGGGGAGTGGAGGTGCCAGCCAACCAGCTCCCAACTGTCATCTCGCAGGCTGTGTTTGAAAAATGACAGTTGGGAGCTGATTGGCTGGCACCTTATCACTTTCTTATCACTTTTCACTCTGTCTCCTAACATTCCTTAGTAAATAGACCCCTATACCCCTTACTGTATCTGACAGCATGAAGTGGCTCACGATAAACATCACTATATATCGCATCACATTGATGTAATGTTTAATAGCCATTCATGTATACTTACCTCTCCGACTTCTTCATGCTCTGTCCGGCCCCTCCGTGATCCCTGGACGCAGGGAGCAGACATATCGGGAGCCCAATATGTCTGTATTCTCACTGCGCATTCACCGGCGTCTGAGAGCAGCAGGTCAGACCTGCTGCTATGGACACTGGGAAAAGGGGGCGGAGCCAGCGCCCAGGTGCCGGGCAGGCAACAAGGAAGTATGCGACTTATCTGCTCTGTTCGGCTTGCAGTACAGATTACACAGTCCTCACATGGCGAATCTGTATGCAGCAGAGGAACGGAAGTTGAGCTTTCCGTTCTTCTATGAATCGCACTCACCATACAATAGTATGGTAATGCGATACAGGCATGGACCTGGGTGCACCACTGGAGAAGTAATACATTTCTCCATTGTAACTTCCTCCATGAATTGCACGAAGCAGAGAAGAGCCCTGATTTCAGCTAAACAGGGCTCTTCTCTGCTTCATGAATAGACCCTATTTTTCTACACAGCTAGAACATGTGACTACTCCACTGCATGGTTGGTGGCCCCTCCTTATCTCAGTTTATTGTACAAACACCTGCTACAGTATTTGGACATCGATAAAGCCAAGTCAGTTCTATTAGAGGAGGAAGCATGGTATTACATCCTTAGGGAACTAGAATATGTACCATTACAGAACAAGCATACATTAATATAGTGCTGGCTGTCAGATGAAGACTGCCAAGAGGGATTGAAAGAATGCCAGTTTCTCATATTTCACTTTATTTTGATATGGTCAATGACAGATAAGTTTAAAAATGATGGCGTACGTCATTCATAATGCAAGCATTCATATGAATTTATTCTAATTGCGAGTGAATCCGTCTGGTAGGCATGTGAAATAAAGAGACATTTATTTTAATAGCATCATCTTTTAGCATTTAGCTATAAATGATTGTACAACTTTGTCCAGCATTGTTGAGAATTCACATTATAATGTAATCGTGCCCATCAAAAACAATGATATTCTTATATATATATATATATATATATATATATATATATGGATCTGCATCTACCACGTAATTCTAAAATGGACAAACAACTTGAATCTAAAGATTCAGTAAAACAGCTTTATTTTTTGTTGGAGATATCAGCTGCGAGATTGAATCACTTGTGATCCCAGGAAGAGAAGCAGAATTTGCATAAGAAAGTTCCACATGAATTGCAAATAACTACTGGAATTTAAACTTAAATCCAAATAAAAAGAAATGGCAAGAGGACAACAATGAAAAGTGCTTTAAAGATTGCCATCTTACTGTAAAGTAATCTCACCTGCAAAGGGGCAGGACGGTTGTCAATTGCAATGGGTCAACCAGGTTGTAATGCAGACTTGGAAATAAAACAGCACTTCGGGCCGGATTCAGCAGAGGATGCAGGAAAGTTCTTAATGCAGATTCCCGATGTTCGTGAATCTGCGAGTGCTCCGGACCTGTACTGCTCATGTGCAGTATGGCGCTGCGATATCGCTTCCAGTACAGCAGCAGACTGTCAAATAATGAAAGTCTGCAGCCTTTTCGGGGTGGGGAGTGGGCGACGAGGACCTCCCTTTCCCAAAATGCAGGCATGTCACCACCATTGTGGGGGAGTAACGAGGCTAGGGTCAGCTGACTAAGATTTCCTGTACTCTTTTTAACATCTGCAGCGGCCGGTTTGTGTGACCCACTTCAGTGGCAAACGCAGGATTTCTAGAGGGAGGTTTCCAAATGCTTAATTTTAGAGAGTGGCCAGTCCATGAAGAGAGCATAATTAGTAAGGGATGAGCGGTTTGGAGTCTGTGGAATACGAACAGCTCCGAACATTGGGGATCCGAGTTCACCCGAGCCGAGACTCGGGTGTTCCCGCCTGACACGGATCCCACTGCGAGGCTGAACGTCATCCTCCTGATGTCGGATTCTCACGAGAGTTTGGCTCTACATAGGGTGCAGAGACCGGATACAATGCTTGCAGGCATGGAACAAGGAGTTCCGGGCATCTGTGTCTAATAAAAATGAATAAACCTGTGTACAAAAAAAAAAAAACGGCGTGATACCTCCACCTAATGATCAACCAGCCCCGGGCATTAGTGACCCAGTGCTGGTTGTGCAAAATAGGGGGGACAAACAATGTAGGGGTCCCCTGTACTTAAGCACAACCAGCAACGGGCTAGTCAGAACCAGCCCTGGTTGCCAAAATACGGGGGAAAAACGATGTAGGGGTCCGCCGTACTTTGAGCAACCAGCACTGGGCTCTGATCCGGTCCTGGTTCTGAAAATACATTGGTAAAAAATGCATAGGGTTCCCCTGTATTACCCAGAACCAGCACCAGATTTTTTCTAGCAGGGGGCTAATGCCACAGCCAGGGGAGCCCTTTCACCGGGCCCCCCAGCCAAAACAATAACCCTGACCACTAGTCATCCCAGTCCGGGGATCCCTGGGGAGCTGGCGACCCCCCAATAAAGGGGTCCCTCTCTCCAGGGCACCCCTGGCTTAGGCTGATAGACCAGAGCTATCCCCGTCACCCCTTTAAATATTTAAATATTTCTTTACAGGTGAACTACAGGTACCACAGGACCCTTAATGCCCCGCATTAATGGATCCTGATGAAGCCTATTTATTAGGTGAAATAAGTTGAGAGCAAGGTGGGTCCATTGAGATGCCTGCAGTGCATCAGGTACCCTTTGAGTTTGCCGGCAAACCATTCCTACCATCCATCCACAGGAACATCAGATCTGCAGTACATACTTGAATAAGTATAGTGAGACTCTGTACTGTGTGGATTGTATTTTATTGGACAATATTGAATTTTTCTACATTTACATTCACCTAAGATGGTGATGAAACATGCAATAATGAACATACTGTTTTTATTGAGTGTACTGACACTCTTCTATACTACATAGTTGGGACAGAGTAAAGCGCCTAGTAGTGTGTTTCCCTTCTATCCCCCCCCCCCTTTTAAGGACTGCACTGTCTTTGTCTGTTTTTATGTTTGTGTGTGTTTTTTATATACTGTGTATAGTCTTTTATTCATTGTTTCATCTAATATTACTCATTACATGTATACTGATACTGATACTTATTAAATAGAATATATCTATATTTATATTTCTACAGCGTTTGTGATATATATTACTTCTATAGGACCGCTTAAGAAGCACCAGAGGTTCTTTTATACGTCCATATATCTTCTTTTAGGGAGGTGAGCCCTTATATACCTCACGGGCAGCATCCTAGAAAGGCCCTATAGGCAGTGGCGCTACCTTGATCTTTGTATCTATCTATAATAGCCATCTGTGTGTTTAAGCACCGTGACTCCTTGGACAATAGCCATCTGTGTATACAAGAACAGTGACTCCTTGGGCCATAGCCCTCTGCGTATACAAGCACCGTGACTTCTTGGACCGTAGCCCTCTGTGTATACAAACAACATGACTCCTTGGGCCTTATAATGCATGCAGGAGGCCTGCTGCTGCATTGCCATATTAGTGCTATCGCAGCTGCTACCATGTTAGCATCTGCGATAGCTAGTGCATCCTCTGATGAATCAGGCCCTTAGTTCATACTTACCGACTCTGTAGTCCTTCCTTGCAGTAGCAGCTGGGAGAACTGCCTCTGCAGGCCAGTTCGGGGACAGGACGTAATTAGGCCCCACCCCTTTCCTTGGAAAAGTCAACAATTTGCAGGTCCACGAGGGGGCAAGGCTAAATTACGCAAATCATGCTATTTAGCCCTACCCCCTCCTCGCGGACCCTCGAATACCCCATTAAATCTCTTCCTAGTGAAGTGGGCAGGATGCGGGAGATCTGCCTACACTTCCAGGGGATGCCGGGGGTTACCCGTAAAATCGGGAGCTTCCCGCCACTTCCGGGAGTGTAGACTAGTATGCCTTAGTTCCCCAGCAAGGACCACGCCTAAACGTATACATTTATTTTTCATTGCCACCTCCATACTGTGTTATAGGTGTTCAAATGTCAAATTGCTTTATGATTTACAAAGCCTGATTGAACGACATTTCTGTCAGTGACTGTATACCCGCATATCTTTACACTGAAATATGGGAAGGAATAGAGCATTACTAGCTAAGCACTGTGAAGGTATTGAGGTGACTCGTTTGGCAGAAATGGGGAAAAACAAAGTAATATTTTGCGGAGTAAGATTATTCAAATTAGGTGAAGAGGGCAAATATTGAGGTACATTCCTTGCTGAGTTAAAGGACGTACTGCCATTTCCACTCCACAAAAGAAATTTATTTTGTGCATCAGCCCTGGGCTAGTGAAGATCAAAATCAGATGTTTTTAATCGGATAGTATCTTAGGAGAGAAACAATAAAAATGTATTTATTGAAAGGCGTCGTACGAAAGTGAGAGGAGGTATGGAACTTAATGAGCAGTGCAGAATTTTCTACCTCCCTGTAAATCTATGTCCTGTGCTAGTCGGCAGAGACCTTTTCAGGGGAATGCAATACTGCCGAACCTATGTCCGGCGGTTCAAATCCCGACGCCGTAAGACTGGCAGCAGTGAAGATCCTGACAGCTCCAAAGGTAAGGATTTACTAACCCTACTCCCCCCCCAACCCTCCTTTAGGGGTGCCTAACCCTAACCTCCCTCCCTAGTGCCTAATCCTAACCTCCCTCCCTAGTGCCTAACCCTAACCCCCCTCTAAGTGCCTAAACCTCCCCTTCCCCGCAACCTAAACCTAAGTCTCCCAGAGGGGTGCCTAACCCTAACCCCCCCTTTCCCTAGCCTAATCCTAACCCTCCCGGGGGGGTACCTACCCCAAAATCCCCCCGGGAGCCCTAAAACCTAAAGCAGTCATGCACTTTAACAGGGTGAACATCGGTGCAAAACCTAGGTACTTTTATGCTCACATCCAGGGGCTCATGTAGAGTTGGACATACAGTATGTGTCTTTGTGTATGTATTTCTGTACTGTGCATAAAAAATATTGAGTGGGAGATGTACTAAGCCTTTTAGAGAAATAAAAAGAGTAAGAGTGTATTCACATGACTGCAACTGGGTCCGGTCTATAGGCATATGCAGGTGGTATTTTTCTTCAAGGCAAAATACACACAGGTGACAATGACAATCCACAGCCACTTCTGATTGGCTGATTGACAGACTACACTTCGGCAGCCACAAGGAGGGGTGCGGGACACGCCCCCGACATGCCCCCCCAGCCGCCGGGACCCGAGGGCACAAGCGGATGATGGCCGTTCAGCGTGTATGAATCACCATCATCTGCAGATATATCTGGCAGGTGTGTACCCACCTTAAGGCAGATTGAAATGTACTTATTGTTGTAGAGATTTTATCTATAACAGACATGGGGGTCTATTTGCTAAGCTGTGTTAGGAGATAAAGTGAACAATTATAAGGTACCAGCCAATCAGCTCCTAACTGCCATTTGTCAAACACAGCCTGTGACATGGCAGGTAGGAGCCGTTTGGCTGGTACCTTATCACTGTTCACTTTTTCTCCTAGCACAGCTTAGTAAATAGACCCCATGGAGGGTGTTACTTTAGAGGTGAGGATGGCCCAACATGTTAGGTTGGTATTTTCCCAATGTGACATGACCACACCCACCTTATGGGATGGCCACACCTCTTGTGGTGGTTCCTTGCCTATTGCAGTACTGCAAAAAGGTTCCTCTCTTGCTGTAATAAATTCCACTAATTTGACATTTTTGAGCAAGTTAAGTTTTATTGTTGCCTCCTTGAAATGAATACTATTCCCAACCGAGACCTTGGTCCAAGAAAGATCTTGCACAACCTTTGACGGTCAGCAAGGCAATTTTACAGCTAATTTTTCACTTTGTATTTAACGATTTTAAAATGTTTATATGTCGCGTTGTTTCTGGAAAAGCTCTTACAAATAGCAGTTTTATAAATGATTTCTCCAGACAGAACATGATCTGAGATCTATAAAATGTATAGTCACTGTAATTCATAAGTCTAGGAGCATAAGAGGGCATAATGGCCTTGTAGTAAAAAAAAAAAAATATATATATATATATATATATATATTAGGGGTGAGCGGGTTCGGATTTCTGAAATCCGAACCCCCCCGAGCCCCCCCGATCCGAGTCCGATCCGAATCAGGCTCGACTTTTCCCGCCTGACTCGGATCTGAAATCGAGGCAAAACGTCATCATCCCGCCTTCCGAGTCTCGCGGGTTTTGGATCCTATATAAGGTACCCACGTCGGCGCCATTTTCTCACTCGGCTGTGGACAGTGAAGAGGGAGGGTGGGAGTTAGGGCTGTGTAGTGTAGTGTAGTGTAGTGCTGCTGTTGTCCACTACTTCAAAGTCCATAGGGGCTGGCTGTGTTGTGCTGTGCTGCTGTTGTTAATAGGGGCTGTGTCCACTACTTCAAAGTCCATAGGGGCTGGCTGGACTGTGTTGTGCAGTCAGTTCTCCATAGGGGCTGTGTCCACTCCAAAGTCCTGTGCAGTGTCCCAGTCCTAAAGGAGTGCTGCAGTGTTGTCCAGGGGGTGCTCTGTCCATCAGGGGTGCTCCCCCCAAGTGCTAAAAAAATAATATATTTTCTGTGTTTGTGAATTGTGTGCGCAGTAGCCGCACGTGCATCAACAAAGTAGTGCCAAGCGTGCGCCTGTGTCATAAGTAAAGGGCCGGCTGGCTTGACCGTTAAGGGTGCTGTAACCCCCGAAAGTACACTCCAGTCCAAACCAAAAAAAAAATTATTTTCTGTGTTTGTGAATTGTGTGCGCAGTAGCCGCACGTGCATCAACAAAGTAGTGCCAAGCGTGCGCCTGTGTCATAAGTAAAGGGCCGGCTGGCTTGACCGTTAAGGGTGCTGTAACCCCCGAAAGTACACTCCAGTCCAAACCAAAAAAAAAATTATTTTCTGTGTTTGTGAATTGTGTGCGCAGTAGCCGCACGTGCATCAACAAAGTAGTGCCAAGCGTGCGCCTGTGTCATAAGTAAAGGGCCGGCTGGCTTGACCGTTAAGGGTGCTGTAAACCCCGAAAGTACACTCCAGTCCAAACCAAAAAAAAAATTATTTTCTGTGTTTGTGAATTGTGTGCGCAGTAGCCGCACGTGCATCAACAAAGTAGTGCCAAGCGTGCGCCTGTGTCATAAGTAAAGGGCCGGCTGGCTTGACCGTTAAGGGTGCTGTAACCCCCGAAAGTACACTCCAGTCCAAACCAAAAAAAAAATTATTTTCTGTGTTTGTGAATTGTGTGCGCAGCAGCCGCACGTGCATCAACAAAGTAGTGCCAAGCGTGCGCCTGTGTCATAAGTAAAGGGCCGGCTGGCTTGACCGTTAAGGGTGCTGTAACCCCCGAAAGTACACTCCAGTCCAAACCAAAAAAAAAATTATTTTCTGTGTTTGTGAAATGTGTGCGCAGTAGCCGCACGTGCATCAACAAAGTAGTGCCAAGCATGCGCCTGTGTCATAAGTAAAGGGCCGGCTGGCTTGACCGTTAAGGGTGCTGTAACCCCCGAAAGTACACTCCAGTCCAAACCAAAAAAAAAATTATTTTCTGTGTTTGTGAATTGTGTGCGCAGTAGCCGCACGTGCATCAACAAAGTAGTGCCAAGCGTGCGCCTGTGTCATAAGTAAAGGGCCGGCTGGCTTGACCGTTAAGGGTGCTGTAACCCCCGAAAGTACACTCCAGTCCAAACCAAAAAAAAAATTATTTTCTGTGTTTGTGAATTGTGTGCGCAGTAGCCGCACGTGCATCAACAAAGTAGTGCCAAGCGTGCGCCTGTGTCATAAGTAAAGGGCCGGCTGGCTTGACCGTTAAGGGTGCTGTAACCCCCGAAAGTACACTCCAGTCCAAACCAAAAAAAAAATTATTTTCTGTGTTTGTGAATTGTGTGCGCAGTAGCCGCACGTGCATCAACAAAGTAGTGCCAAGCGTGCGCCTGTGTCATAAGTAAAGGGCCGGCTGGCTTGACCGTTAAGGGTGCTGTAACCCCCGAAAGTACACTCCAGTCCAAACCAAAAAAAAATTATTTTCTGTGTTTGTGAATTGTGTGCGCAGTAGCCGCACGTGCATCAACAAAGTAGTGCCAAGCGTGCGCCTGTGTCATAAGTAAAGGGCCGGCTGGCTTGACCGTTAAGGGTGCTGTAACCCCCGAAAGTACACTCCAGTCCAAACCAAAAAAAAAATTATTTTCTGTGTTTGTGAATTGTGTGCGCAGTAGCCGCACGTGCATCAACAAAGTAGTGCCAAGCGTGCGCCTGTGTCATAAGTAAAGGGCCGGCTGGCTTGACCGTTAAGGGTGCTGTAACCCCCGAAAGTACACTCCAGTCCAAACCAAAAAAAAAATTATTTTCTGTGTTTGTGAATTGTGTGCGCAGTAGCCGCACGTGCATCAACAAAGTAGTGCCAAGCGTGCGCCTGTGTCATAAGTAAAGGGCCGGCTGGCTTGACCGTTAAGGGTGCTGTAACCCCCGAAAGTACACTCCAGTCCAAACCAAAAAAAAAATTATTTTCTGTGTTTGTGAATTGTGTGCGCAGTAGCCGCACGTGCATCAACAAAGTAGTGCCAAGCGTGCGCCTGTGTCATAAGTAAAGGGCCGGCTGGCTTGACCGTTAAGGGTGCTGTAACCCCCAAAAGTACACTCCAGTCCAAACCAAAAAAAAAATTATTTTCTGTGTTTGTGAATTGTGTGCGCAGTAGCCGCACGTGCATCAACAAAGTAGTGCCAAGCGTGCGCCTGTGTCATAAGTAAAGGGCCGGCTGGCTTGACCGTTAAGGGTGCTGTAACCCCCGAAAGTACACTCCAGTCCAAACCAAAAAAAAAATTATTTTCTGTGTTTGTGAATTGTGTGCGCAGTAGCCGCACGTGCATCAACAAAGTAGTGCCAAGCGTGCGCCTGTGTCATAAGTAAAGGGCCGGATGGCTTGACCGTTAAGGGTGCTGTAACCCCCGAAAGTACACTCCAGTCCAAACCAAAAAAAAAATTATTTTCTGTGTTTGTGAATTGTGTGCACTGTGGCTGCACGTGCATCAACAAAGGAGCAGCGCCAAGCGTGCGCCTGTGTCCCATAAGTAAAGAGCCGGCTGGCTCATTTCTTAAAGGGTGGTGTAACCCACAAAGTGCACTACTCTCCAGCAAAAATAAAATAATACTTTCTGTGTTTGTGTGCGCTTTAGCCGCACGTATATATATCAATATAACATAAATGGAGGACCAAACTTTCTCCGATAAAAATAAAATAGGGAAAGATCAAGAACCACTTCCTCCTAGTGCTGTTGCTGCTGCTGGGAGTTGTTCATCATCCCAGAGAGGAAGTAGGAACATCACTACTTTTACTAAACAATTGACCCTCCAACAGTCCCTAGCGATGAGGATGAAGTACGACAGCAGTCATCCTGAAGCAAAACGTATAACTGAGGCCTTGACTGCTATGTTGGTGTTAGACGTGCGTCCGGTATCCGACATTAGTGCAGTGGGATTTAGACAATTGATGGAGGTAGTGTGTCCTCGGTTCCAAATCCCGTCTAGATTCCACCTGCATCCTCAAAGCAGCAGCGACAAGCGTGCGTCTGTCTGTTAAAGGGTGGTGACACCCTCAAAGTGTGCTACACAAACAATTAAAATATTGTCCTTTTTTTTCTGTCTTTGTGAATTGTGTGGGCTGTAGCCGCACCTGCATCCTTAAAGCAGCAGCGACAAGCGTGCATCTGTCTGTTAAAGGGTGGTGACACCCTCAAAGTGTGCTACACAAACAATTAAAATATTGTTCTTTTTTTTTTGGTCTTTGTGAAATGTGTGGGCTGTAGCCGCACCTGCATCCTTAAAGCAGCAGCGACAAGCGTGCGTCTGTCTGTTAAAGGGTGGTGACACCCTCAAAGTGTGCTACACAAACAATTAAAATATTGTTCTTTTTTTTTCTGTCTATGTGAATTGTGTGGGCTGTAGCCGCACCTGCATCCTTAAAGCAGCAGCGACAAGCGTGCGTCTGTCTGTTAAAGGGTGGTGACACCTCAAAGTGTTCTACACAAACAATTAAAATATTGTTCTTTTTTTTTTGGTCTTTGTGAAATGTGTGGGCTGTAGCCGCACCTGCATCCTTAAAGCAGCAGCGACAAGCGTGCGTCTGTCTGTTAAAGGGTGGTGACACCTCAAAGTGTTCTACACAAACAATTAAAATATTCTTCTTCTTTTTTCTGTCTTTGTGAATTGTGTGGGCTGTAGCCGCACTTGCATCCTCAAAGCAGCAGCGACAAGCGTGCGTCTGTCTGTTAAAGGGTGGTGTAACCCTCAAAGTGTGCTCCACAAACAATAAAAATATTCTTTTTTTTTCTGTCTTTGTGAATTGTGTGGGCTGTAGCCGCACTTGAATCCTCAAAGCAGCAGCGACAAGCGTGCGTCTGTCTGTTAAAGATTTACATCGGTGACAGCATCCAAGTAGGCATGTCAGACAGTCCGTACCTGTACTGGCAGGAAAAAGAAGCAATTTGGAGGTCCCTGTACAAACTGGCTCTATTTTACCTGAGTTGCCCCCCCTCCAGTGTGTACTCCGAAAGAGTGTTTAGTGCAGCCGGGAACCTTGTCAGCGAAAGGCGTAGGAGGTTGCTTCCACAAAATGTGGAGAAGATGATGTTCATAAAATGAATTATCAACTCTTCCAGGGAGACCAGCCTCCAGAACGTACAGAGGGACCTGTGGTTCCAGCAGGGACGAATTAATACTCTGTGAGGATGAGGATGTACACACTGAAGAGGGTGAGGAATCGGTGGATGAGGAGGATGAGGATGACATCTTGCCTCCGTAGAGCCAGTTTGTGCAGGGACAGATAAATTGCCAGCTTGTTTTGTGGGGGCCCAAACGAACCAATCATTTCAGCCACAGTTGTGTGGCAGACCCTGGCGCTGAAATGATTGGTTTGTTAAAGTGTGCATGTCCTGTTTATACAACATAAGGGTGGGTGGGAGGGCCCAAGGACAATTCCATCTTGCACCTCTTTTTTTTCTTTGCATTATGTACAGTTTGGGGCCTAGTTTTTCAATGCCATCCTGTCTGCCACTGCAGTTTCACGCCTAGATGGGTCACGTGTTTGTGCCGCCCACTTGTGTCGCTTAGCATAGTCATCCAGCTACCTCGGTGCAACCTTTTGGACATAAAAACACTATTGTGAGGTGTGAGGTATTCAGAATAGACTGGAAATGAGTGGAAATTAAGGTTATTGAGGTTAATAATAGCATAGGAGCAGAAAAACCTACAAATTCTGTGATTTTAGCTGTTTTTATGCTTTTTTTCAAAAAAATACAGATCCAAAACACAAAACCCAGAACCCAAAACACGCAAGGGTGGTTTTGGCAAAACCAATCCAGATCCAAAACACGAAGAAAGATCCAGATCCAAAACCAAAACACAAAACACGAAAAGTGGCCGGTGCACACCCCTAATATATATATATATATATATATATATCTGTTACATTCCCTCTTATAGTGTATTAGACCTAAAATACCAAAAACAGAACTGAGACAAAGGACTCATGATGAACATTTACTTACACCAATGAGTAACATTTATTGATGCAACCTTGGGGCAATTTATCAAAAAAGTGCAACTGGAACAGTGCATCTGATAAGCTGTTACATGATGTTAGCTGTTTTTCATATTTAATGAAATCCAAATCCAAAATTGAACAAAAACAAGTGAGGGTATTTTTGCCAAAACCATAACACGTTGTCGGACTTTTCGCCTTCATCGGAAGTTTTGCCGTCAAAAACTTATCGTGCGCGTCCCCGTGTATCCCCATATTCAATTCCAAATTGGCAAAAACGGGACCCGGCGAAAACAAAATTGGTGAAAAGTTTTGTCGTTTTTGGGGAAATCAGCCTAACACCCCCCTAGAGATGCTCTGACATGGGGGTTCACTATGGGTATCCCCGAATAGCCCTGCAAAAGGTATTTGGGGTCTTTGAATGGTCTCAATAGGAGCTATTTAGCGTCTTTGGGAGAGTGGTGAAGAATAGCATTTAGCAACTTTTTTGGGCCAAAATAAGTACAGTAGTCCCATCAAATTAACATTTTATGCAAAAAAGATGATTGGTGAGTCACCTGGTGTGCTAAGAGGGGCTGGTTGCTGCGACTAGAGCATCAGTATATGGGGACACATCTGTAGCTTACCTAGACACTGAGTAGTGAAACATATACACAGAACTGCAGTACTTTCAGGATGAATATAAAAACAATCCCTGTGAAGTGTTCAATGGGAGAGATGTATCAAGTGTTCTAAATAGGACTTGTGAGAAATTTCCCATAGTAACCAATCAGCTTTTAGCTATCATTAATCAAGTACAGTACAGTCTATAAAATGATAGCTAGAATAGAAGCTGATGTGGTTGCTATGGGCAACTTCTTCACCTGTCCTCTTTACAGATTTGATACATCTCCCCCTACTATATATCTCCTGTGCATGTATTTATTTTCAGCAAGATTAGGTACTAAGTACCAGTTGCAGGCACTATTTCCATGATACATATCTGTTTCAACAAAAGTCTTTACATTTTGTTTAGCAAAATAACATCATTTGGGACTTTCTAATGTGTAAATGTATTTACATTGTTAATACAAATACTCTTAGATCTTTCAATAGTTTAGCATGAAAGGGCCACAATAAAATTGATCGCTATAAAGATATTCATAATTAATGTATATTTTCCATCTTTGCAAGGCCTTATTGTGAGGTGCTGCCTCTTTAAATGAGAATTTAATCAGATTTCATCTTGGTTCCCAATCTGGCTAAGGAACGGCTGGGAGATTTTCTGTGGCTCGCAGGGTTAATTAAGAGAGACAGGCTTATGCAAAATAGAGCCAGAGTCGCCGCCACCAAGTTGGAAACTGTAATAGATTAATTCATTGCTACGGACTTATCTTTTGGAGCTGCTAATGCACTGGAGGAAATTAATAATTTCAATTAAACTGTATATTTTACCAACTTCTGTTCTTTTACAGGTGGGAGCCAAACGCAGATTGTAGATGAGAGTGTGAGCCATTCTGGAACTCTAGGGTGTCCAATGTAGTATTCACATTTACTCCTCTGACCTTTGTCAGGATTACAGTGAGAAGAGGGAGAATACACGGTAACTGTAACTCTAACATTATATTTATATACAAGAAATATACACACTTTCAGAAAAATTATAAACGAAGGGGAAAAAAAAGAAAATAAATATATATTATACAGTCAGGTGCATAAATATTGGGACATTGACAGAATTTTCATATTTTGGCCTCTATTCACCACCACAATGGCTTTGAAATTAAACAAACAAGATGTGCTCTAACTGCAGACTTTCAGATTTAATTTGAGGGCAGGGGCGGATTGGGCCGCCAGGAAGCCGGGCAGGTTCCTGCTGGGCCGGTCCCATAGCTGCCTTTAGAGGCCGGCGGCCGCACCTCCCTCACCCCGGAAGCTCGGCTGCCGCGAATGGGGCTCAGATCCGATCGCGCAGCGTTACAGGCTGCTTCCTGTATCTAATGTAAAATGGCTGCCGGGGGCAGTGGCGGATTGGCCCCCCTAGCACAGACAGTCCGCATCATGCACTGAGCTGAGCAGTCTGTGTTCAGGTTGTGCTGTGATCGGAGCCTGTGTAATGCGCGGAGCGCATTACACAGACTCCGTTCACAGCACAGGCTGAACACAGACTGCTCAGCTCAGTGCACGATGCGGACTGTGCGGTAGCTGGAGGCTGGAGTTCTCCTCTGAACTCCAGCTTCCGGCTCTCCCCACAGGCACTATGGGAGAGACGTCATGACCATCTCTCCCATGGTTCCGAGGAGCAGCCTGGCGGACCAGATGGCGGAGGATGCAGAAGCGGGTTTAAGGTAAGTTTTTTTTTTTTTTTTTGTGTGTCAGCAGCTATAAGGGCACTCCAGGGGGCATTGCTATAAGGCCACTTCAGGGGGCATCGCTATAAGGGCACTCCAGGGGGCATTGTTATAAGGGCACTCCAGGGGGCATCACTATAAGGGCACTCCAGGGGACATTACTATAAGGGCACTCCAGGGGGCATCACTATAAGGGCACTCCAGGTGCATTACAATAAGGGCACTCCAGGGGGCATTACTACAAGGGCACTCCAGGGGGCATTACTACAAGGGTACTCCAGGGGCATTACAATAAGGGCACTCCTGGGGGCATCACTATATGGGCACTCCAGGGGGCATTACTATAAGGGCACTCCAGGGGCATTACAATAAGGGCACTCCAGGGGGTATTACTACAAGGGCACTCCAAGGGCATTAGAATAAGGGCACTCCAGGGGGCATTACTATATGGGCACTCCAGGGGGCATCACTATATGGGCACTCCAGGGGTCATTACTATAAGGGCACTCCAGGGGCATTACAATAAGGCACGCAAGGGGGCATCACTATATGGGCACTCCAGGGGGCATCACTATAAGGGCACTCCAGGGGCATTACAATAAGTGCACTCCAGGGGGCATTACTATAAGGGCACTCCAGTGGCATTACAATAAGGGCACTCCAGGGGGCATTACTATAAGGGCACTCCAGGGGGCATTACAATAAGGGGACTAAAGGGGGCATTACTTTAAGGGCACTCCAAGTGGCATTACTATAAGGGCACTACAGGGGCATTATTAATAGGGTATTACCATATGGGCATTACTATAAGGGCACTACAGGGGGCACTACTATAAGGGCACTACAGGGGCATTATTAATAGGGTATTACCATATGGGCACTACAGGGGCATTACTAATGGGGTATTACCATATGGGCGCTGCAGGGGCATTACTATGGGGTCCTTTCCATATGGGGACTACTACAGGGGCATTACTATGGGGACTTTACTACGTTTAGAGTGCCACTCATCCATTTGCTATTTTATATATATATATAGATATAGATATATATATGGAATGCCACCACTCGGGATCCTGGCAGTCAAAATCCAGACCCCGCTCCTGGTTCCTAAAGCTAACCTCCCCATCCCTGTGCCCTAACCCTAACCCTTTTCCCTCAGTACCTAACCCTAACCCTCCCCCTGGTGCCTAGCACCTAACCCTCCCCCTAGTGCCTAGCCCCTAGCCCTCCCCCCTGTGCCTAGGCCCTAACCCTCCCCCTAGTGCCTAGGCCCTAACCCTCCTCCTAGTGCCTAGGCCCTAACCCTCCCCTTAGTGCCTAGCCCCTAACCCTCCCCTTAGTGCCTAGCCTCTAACCCTCCCCCTAGTGCCTTAGTGCCTAGCCCCTAACCCTTCCCTAGTGCCTAGCCCCTAACCCTCCCCCTAGTGCCTAGCCCCTAACCCTCCCCCAAGTGCCTAGCCCATAACCCTCTCCCTAAACCTAAAAATGGTGTGACACTCTTGACTGTATCTGTATTGGTGTTTCGCTGTATTTATCGCTGTGCATCATGCAAGGGGTTAGTAGTAGCAGCAACTGCTTCCAATTTAGAATCAGGTACTATAATGAGGGAGTACCCTGTCCCCTCACCACACCCTGTCCTCTCAGCTGAGCCTGTCCCATTAGGGCTGCTTCCAAAAATTTCCCGGACTGGATTTCCATCCCAATTCGCCCCTGTTTGAGGGTAATTACATCCAAATCAGGTGAACGGTGTAGGAATTACAACGGTTTCTATATGTGCCTCCCACTTTTTAAGGGGCCAAGAGTAATGGGACTATCAACTCAAAAGCTATTTCATGGACTGGTGTGGGCTATTCCCTCATTATTTCATTATCAATTAAGCAGGTAAAAGGTCTGGAGTTGATTCTAGGTGTGATATTTGCATTTGGATTCAGTTGCTGTCGACTCTCAATATGAGATCCAAAGAGCTGTCACTATCAGTGAAGCAAGCCATCATTAGGCTGAAAAATCAAAACAAACCCATCAGAGAGATAGCAAAAACATTAGGTGTGGCCAAATCAACTGTTTGGAACATTCTTAAAAAGAAAGAATGCACCGGAGAGCTCAGCAACACCAAAAGACCCGGAAGACCACGGAAAACAACTGTGGTGGATGACAGAAGAATTATTTCCCTGGTGAAGAAAAACCCCTTCACAATAGTTGGCCAAATCAAGAACACTCTCCAGGAGGTAGGTGTATATGTGTCAAAGTCAACAATCAAGAGAAGACTTCACAAGAGTGAATATAGAGGGTTCCCCACAAGATGTAAACCATTGGTGAGCCACAAAAACAGGAAGACCAGATTAGAGTTTGCCAAACAACATCTAAAAAAGCCATTACAGTTCTGGAACAACATTCTATGGACAGATGGGACAAAGATCAACTTGTACCAGAGTGATGGGAAGAGAAGAGTATGGAGAAGGAAAGGAACTGCTCATGATCCAAAACATACCACCTCAACAGTGAAGCATGGTGGTGGTAGTGTCATGGCGTAGGCATGTATGGCTGCCAATGGAACTGGTTCCCTTGTATTTATTGATGATGTGACTGCTGACAAAAGCAGCAGAATGAATTCTAAAGTGTTTCGGGCAATATTATATGCTTATATTCAGTCAAATGCTTCAGAACTCATTGGGCGGCACTTCGCAAGCAAACAAAGAGTTTTTTAAGGCTAAAAAGTGGAATGTTATGCAATGGCCAAGTCAATCCCCTGACCTGAATCCGATTGAGCATGTATTTCACTTGATGAGGACAAAACTGAAGGGAAAATGCCCCAAGAACAAGCAGGAACTGAAGACATTTGCAGTAGAGGCCTGGCAGAGCATCACCAGGGATGAAACCCAGCGTCTGGTGATGTCTATGCGTTCCAGACTTCAGGCTGTAATTGCCTGCAAAGGATTTGCAACAAAGTATTAAAAAGTGAAAGTTAGATTTAGGATTGTTTGGTTTGTCCCATTACTTTTGGCCCTTTAAAAAGTGGGAGGCACATATAGAAACCATTGTAATTCCTACACCGTTCACCTGATTTGGATGTAATTCACCTCAAATTAAAGGTGAAAGTCTGCAGTTAAAGCACATCTTGTTTGTTTCATTTCAAAGCATTTGTGGTGGTGAATAGAGGCCAAAATATGAAAATTCTGTAAATGTCTAAATATTTATGCACTTGACTATATATATATATATATATATATATATAATTATTATTATTATCATTTATTTATATGGCGCCACAAGTGTTCCGCAGTGCCTTACAAAGTACATAAACAAATAGATTGATTTACAGTGACTTACAGTACAGTACAGTACAATACAATACATTACAGGACCTGGATAATATACATTGCTACATTCGCGACCATAACACCCAGATAAGCAACAATGCAAAGCAACCAAGTGTTAGCTGCCATGGTAGAGAGTAAGAAGTAGATGAAGGTAGAGTAAGGAGAAGCACAAGAGGGTAGAGGGCCCTGTTCATAGGAGCTTACATTCTAAGGGGGAGGGAAAGACAAACAGGGGTGACACAGGTGGGGTAGGCGTATATACTATATGTATATAGTTAAGATGGTAAACATTATTTAACCAGTTAAAAAGAAAAGTTTATTGTGTAAACGCCTATGCACTCACAGAAATGAATGTACTGTATTGGAAAATACTAATGTTAAAGTAAAGACTTGACATTAATAGGCCTGGTTCTGAGAGACATGCAAAAGCACACGCAGCAACGTCTAATGGTGAACGTCCATCTGCAAGTTTATGCAATGGGCCTACTAATGCCTTTTCTTGTATATATCCGCGTGACTGACTGTGCAAGAACTGAGACACCCACTTTTAGTGCCCATGCACGCTGTAATACTGAGCACCATCAAAACTTGCACCAGCTCTATGATAGGTGGGGTTTCTCTGTTGGGTATAGCCTCCTATGTGAGCGGTTACGCATCTGTGAATGGAGCCAGTTGGGTTGACAAGTCAGTGACACTCTCATAATACGCCCACTGAAAGGACTATTTTTGCGGGCACTACAAGCCACCCCCCAGTCACTGTCCAGGAACACCCTCTACTTTTCCACAAACTTTCTGGTAACACTGTTCACTGTATGTAATGCATACGGCGTTGGAGTTTCACAAAATGTTTGCACACGCGCAGTTGCAATGAATGCATCATGTACGTAAACATTTGTATTGCATTCATTTCAAATTACAAGCAACTCAGAAGCAGACCCAATATAAGTGTATTAATACACATCAATGGGTTTATAGCTTGCAGAATACGGACTTGCTATGCATATACAGATGAGTAAGTCTGTATAGCAGCAATTAGGTCACTCGGCTACTTAGCTCACTCATTAGCACAAATTAGATTATTGTATATTTTCCATTGAAGTAAATGGGGATTAGCTGTGACAACTGTACTGTTCACTGATGTGTCTTCTGACTGCATATATGTATATTAAACTGTATTTTCCACACATTACATATTAGTGCAGAATAGTGTAAATCTGTCATGTGAATATATTTTGCAATGAGTGGATCATTGGCTCTTTATCTCACTTTGTCTAATTTTAGATGACTAAGCGGAGAGACCTTCTGGAAGTTGCTACAATTTATGAAGCTACTTATTTGCAAGAACTAGTGCACCTCTATTAAAATTAGGGGTGAGCGGGTTCGGATTTCTGAAATCCGAACCCCCCCGAGCCCCCCCGATCCGAGTCTGATCCGAGTCAGGCTCGACTTTTCCCGCCTGACTCGGATCTGAAATCGAGGCAAAACGTCATCATCCCGCCTTCCGAGTCTCGCGGGTTTTGGATCCTATATAAGGTACCCGCGTCGGCGCCATTTTCTCACTCGGCTGTGGACAGTGAAGAGGGAGGGTGGGAGTTAGGGCTGTGTAGTGTAGTGTAGTGTAGTGCTGCTGTTGTCCACTACTTCAAAGTCCATAGGGGCTGGCTGTGTTGTGCTGTGCTGCTGTTGTTAATAGGGGCTGTGTCCACTACTTCAAAGTCCATAGGGGCTGGCTGGACTGTGTTGTGCAGTCAGTTCTCCATAGGGGCTGTGTCCACTCCAAAGTCCTGTGCAGTGTCCCAGTCCTAAAGGAGTGCTGTAGTGTTGTCCAGGGGGTGCTCTGTCCATCAGGGGTGCTCCCCCCAAGTGCTAAAAAAATAATATATTTTCTGTGTTTGTGAATTGTGTGCGCAGTAGCCGCACGTGCATCAACAAAGTAGTGCCAAGCGTGCGCCTGTGTCATAAGTAAAGGGCCGGCTGGCTTGACCGTTAAAGGGTGCTGTAACCCCCAAAAGTACACTCCAGTCCAAACCAAAAAAAAATTATTTTCTGTGTTTGTGAATTGTGTGCGCAGTAGCCGCACGTGCATCAACAAAGTAGTGCCAAGCGTGCGCCTGTGTCATAAGTAAAGGGCCGGCTGGCTTGACCGTTAAGGGTGCTGTAACCCCCGAAAGTACACTCCAGTCCAAACCAAAAAAAAAATTATTTTCTGTGTTTGTGAATTGTGTGCGCAGTAGCCGCACGTGCATCAACAAAGTAGTGCCAAGCGTGCGCCTGTGTCATAAGTAAAGGGCCGGCTGGCTTGACCGTTAAGGGTGCTGTAACCCCCGAAAGTACACTCCAGTCCAAACCAAAAAAAAAATTATTTTCTGTGTTTGTGAATTGTGTGCGCAGTAGCCGCACGTGCATCAACAAAGTAGTGCCAAGCGTGCGCCTGTGTCATAAGTAAAGGGCCGGCTGGCTTGACCGTTAAGGGTGCTGTAACCCCCGAAAGTACACTCCAGTCCAAACCAAAAAAAAAATTATTTTCTGTGTTTGTGAATTGTGTGCGCAGTAGCCGCACGTGCATCAACAAAGTAGTGCCAAGCGTGCGCCTGTGTCATAAGTAAAGGGCTGGCTGGCTTGACCGTTAAGGGTGCTGTAACCCCCGAAAGTACACTCCAGTCCAAACCAAAAAAAAAATTATTTTCTGTGTTTGTGAATTGTGTGCGCAGTAGCCGCACGTGCATCAACAAAGTAGTGCCAAGCGTGCGCCTGTGTCATAAGTAAAGGGCCGGCTGGCTTGACCGTTAAAGGGTGCTGTAACCCCCGAAAGTACACTCCAGTCCAAACCAAAAAAAAAATTATTTTCTGTGTTTGTGAATTGTGTGCGCAGTAGCCGCACGTGCATCAACAAAGTAGTGCCAAGAGTGCGCCTGTGTCATAAGTAAAGGGCCGGCTGGCTTGACCGTTAAAGGGTGCTGTAACCCCCAAAGTACACTCCAGTCCAAACCAAAAAAAAAATTATTTTCTGTGTTTAGCCGCACGTATATATCAAATCGATATAACATAAATGGAGGACCAAACTTTCTCCGATAAAAATAAAATAGAGAAAGATCAAGAACCACTTCCTCCTAGTGCTGAAGCTGCTGCCACTAGTCATGACATAGACGATAACATGCCATCAACGTCGTCTGCCAAGGCCGATGCCCAATGTCATAGTAGAGGGCACATACAATCCCAAATGGCAAAGTTCAGGAAAATGACCTTGAAAAAGACATTTAAATCAGCTGAAGAGAAACGTAAACTTGCCAATATGCCATTTACGACACGGAGTGGCAAGGAACGGCTAAGGTCGATCCCTAGTATGTTCATGACTAGTGGTTCAGCTTCACATGACGATGGAAGCCCTCCTCCCACTAAAAAAATCAAAAGAGTTAAGCTGGCAAAAGCACAGCGAAGAACTGTGCTTTCTAAGAAGATATCACAAATCCCCAAGGAGAGTCCAAGTGTGGTGGTGGTTGCGATGCCTGACCTTCCCAGCACTGGACGGGAAGAGGTGGCTCTTTCCACCATTTGCACGCCCCCTGCAAGTGCTGAAAGGAGCACCCACAGTCCACTTGCTGATATGCAAATTGAAGATGTCACTGTTGAAGTACAACAGGATGAGGATACTGGTGTAGCTGGCGCTGAGGAGGAAGTTGGCGAGGAGGATTCTGATGGTGATGTGGTTTGTTTAAATCAGGCTCCGGGGGAGACAGTTGTTGTCCGTGGGATGAAAAAGCCCATCACGGTCATGCCTGGGCAGAAGACCAAACATTCCACCTCTTTGGTCTGGCAATATTTCTATCCAAATCCGGACAACAACTGTCTTGCCATATGTACCATATGTAAAGGTGAAATAAGTAGGGGTAGGGACGTCAACCACCTAGGAACATCCTCCCTTATATGGCACCTGCAGCGCGTTCATAAAAAGTTACTGTCAAGTTCAGAAACTTTGGCTAAGACCGTAAGCAGTCCAGGGACACCTAAATCCCGTTGTCCTGTTGTATCCAAGCGCCTGCAAACCACACCGTCAACTCCCTCCTCGTCAATTTCCTCCTTAGTCAGGATCGGAAGTAGTCCTGCAGGCCATGTCACTGGCATGACTGACTCTCCTATCCGGGATTCCTCTGGAGGATCCTGCATTGCTACGCCTACTGCTGCCGCTGCTGCTGTTGCTGCTGCTGGGAGTCGTTCATCATCCCAGAGAGGAAGTAGGAACACCACTACTTTTACTAAACAATTGACCCTCCAACAGTCCTTAGCGAGGAGGATGAAGTACGACAGCAGTCATCCTGAAGCAAAACGTATAACTGAGGCCTTGACTGCTATGTTGGTGTTAGACGTGCGTCCGGTATCCGCCATTAGTGCAGTGGGATTTAGACAATTGATGGAGGTAGTGTGTCCCCGGTTCCAAATCCCGTCTAGATTCCACTTCACTAGGCAGGCGATACCGAGACTGTACAGAAACATCAGAAAAAGTGTCCTCAGTGTCCTGAAAAATGCCGTTGTACACAATGTCCACTTAACCACGGACATGTGGACAAGTGGAACAGGGCAGACTAAGGACTATATGACTGTGACAGCCCACTGGGTAGATGTATCACCTTACGCAGCAACAGCAGCAGCGTCACCAGTAGCAGCATCTCAGAAACGCCAGCTCGTTCCAAGGTAGGCTACGCTGTGTATCACCGGTTTCAGTAAGAGGCACACCGCCGACAACCTCTTAGAGAAACTGAGGGAAATCATCGCCCAGTGGCTTACCCCACTTAGACTCTCCTGGGGATTTGTGATATCTGACAACGCCACCAATATTGTGCGGGCATTACATCTGGGCAAATTCCAGCACGTCCCATGTTTTGCTCACACAATAAACTTGGTGGTGCAGAATTTTCTGAAAAGCGACAGGGGCGTGCAGGAGACGCTTTGGGTGGCCCGAAAAATTTCTGCCCACTTTCGCCATTCAGCAACTGCGTGCCGAAGACTGGAGCGCCAGCAAACACTCTTGAACCTGCCCCGCCATCACCTGAAGCAAGAGGTTGTGACGCGGTGGATCTCAACCCTCTATATGCTTCAGAGGATGGAGGAGCAGCAAAAGGCCATACAAGCCTATACATCCACCTATGACATAGGCAAAGGAGGGGGTCTGCACCTGACTCAAGCGCAGTGGAGAATGATTTCCGTGTTGTGCAAGGTTCTCCAGCCCTTCGAACTTGCCACACGTGAAGTCAGTTCAGACACAGCCAGCTTGAGTCAGGTCATTCCCCTCATCAGGCTTTTGCAGAAGCAGCTGGAGAAAGTGAAGGAGGAGCTAAGACGGAGCGATTCCGCTCGGCATGTGGGACTTGTGGATGAAGCCCTTCATTCGCTTTGCCAGGATTCCAGGGTGGTCAATCTGTTGAAATCAGACCACTACATTTTGGCCACCGTGCTTGATCCTAGGTTTAAAGCCTATGTGGTGTCTCTCTTTCCGGCCGACACAAGCCTGCAGAGGTTCAAAGACCTGCTGGTGAACACACTGTCAGCTGAAGCGGAACGTGACACGTCAACGGCTCCTTCTTCATTTTCTCCCGCAACTGGGGCTGCCAGGAAAAAACTTAGGTATCCTAAGCAACCCGCTGGCGGTGATGCAGGGCAGGCAGGACCAAGTTTGGACATCTGGTCCGGACTGAAGGACCTGGCAACAATTTCTGACATGTCTACTGTCACTGCATATGATACTGTCACCATTGACAGAATGGTGGAGGATTACATCGGTGACAGCATCCAAGTAGGCATGTCAGACAGTCCATACCTGTACTGGCAGGAAAAAGAGGCAATTTGGAGGCCCCTGTACAAGCTGGCTCTATTTTACCTGAGTTGCCCCCCCTCCAGTGTGTACTCCGAAAGAGTGTTTAGTGCAGCCGGGAACCTTGTCAGCGAAAGGCGTAGGAGGTTGCTTCCACAGAATGTGGAGAAGATGATGTTCATCAAAATGAATTATCAGCACTTCCAGGGAGACCAGCCTCCAGAAGGTACAGAGGGACCTGTGGTGGTGGATTCAAGTGGGGACGAGTTAATACTTTGTGAGGATGAGGATGTACACACTGAAGAGGGTGAGGAATCGGTGGATGAGGAGGATGAGGATGACATCTTGCCTCCGTAGAGCCAGTTTGTGCAGGGACACATTAATTGCCAGCTTGTTTTGTGGGGGCCCAAACGAACCAATCATTTCAGCCACAGTTGTGTGGCAGACCCTGGCGCTGAAATGATTGATTTGTTAAAGTGTGCATGTCCTGTTTATACAACATAAGGGTGGGTGGGAGGGCCCAAGGACAATTCCATCTTGCACTTCTTTTTTTTCTTTGCATTATGTACAGTTTGGGGCCTAGTTTTTCTAACTGCCATCCTGTCTGCCACTGCAGTGTCACTCCTAGATGGGTCACGTGTTTGTGCCGCCCACTCGTGTCGCTTAGCATAGTCATCCAGCTACCTCGGTGCAACCTTTTGGACATGAAAACACTATTGTGAGGTGTGAGGTGTTCAGAATAGACTGGAAATGAGTGGAAATTAAGGTTATTGAGGTTAATAATAGCATAGGAGCAGAGAAACCAACAAATTCTGTGATTTTAGCTGTTTTTATGCTTTTTTTTAAAAAAATACAGATCCAAAACACAAAACCCAGAACCCAAAACACGGAAGGGTGGTTTTGGCAAAACCAATCCAGATCCAAAACACGAAGAAAGATCCAGATCCAAAACCAAAACACAAAACACGAAAAGTGGCCGGTGCACACCCCTAATTAAAATGATTAAATATATGTGTATAACATACAGAAAATAAGTGCATTCTCTTGCAGCAATAGGTCTGATACAGAGTTGAACGCTTTTCTGATATTTAGCGATATTGAGCGATTATCAGTAAACTGTGCATGCGTCTAAGTCACAATGCCCATGCATTAAGGACCATTACCATAGTCACTTGCAGCAACTATTTATTACAGTGTGATTGACAGTCAGAAAGCGTTTGGGGGAGTTAGCGGGAGTGAAGGCTAAGAATGCAGGCATGTCACACCCTGAAACTGTAATCCTGTATGCAAGGAATGTTGCTCCTGTATCTCAATTCCCTCTGCCATTTTATGGGACCATAGACTCACTCTGGACTGCAACAATCGGATGATCTGCGCCCAATGTTGCCTACGCAGATGCTGCAACATTTTACGCAGAAGCTTGAATTTGCAAAACTGCAGGTGGGTGTCTCAAAACATCTCCGGGTGGCTGCAACATTTTTGCATAGCAGCTGGCCCTATGGACATAGGGCCTGATTCAGAGCTGAACGCTCTGACCAGAGCGCTCGCTCTGAATCAGGGCCCTCCTACCTTTTTTTGAAGTGTCATGGACACTCGCATAGCTGTGGGTTACCATCGGGCTTGCGATGAAGACCCTGCGGTAGGGTCTCGCTGCCGCAAGCCCTGGAGTGATTTTGGCTCTATCAGAGCCAAAATCACTCCCACTGACATCACTAGTGATGTCAGTGGGGCCGACTTCAGACGGTAGGCGTTCCCATGGGAATGCCTCCGTCTGGCAGGCACACCCCCAGCACGCCCACCAAAGGGGGCGTGCTGTCAATCAACATCGACAGCACGCCCCCTTTGGTGTGAGACCCGGAGCGACAGCTTGGCTGTCGCAGTCCGGGTCTCGCGCATGCGCACGACGGAGCTCCCTCCGTTTTGCGCATGCACAGTGGGGCAACATCGACCCGTTTGCGAGCGTCCTTTGCTCGCGAACGGGTCTGAATGACCCCCATACATCCATATATACTTTGTTTGCTGTCTGCTGTAGAATTACATGCTACAGGACCTTGGATAAAAAATATTGTTCCCTTCAGGACCATGGACAGCAACAAAGGAGAAAAAAATGTAAACTTGAAGCTGTTGGCTGACATTTATTACACATAAAAATGGTCATTTTCCAAGATGCAAAAATGAAAAGCCTGCAGTGGAGAATTTTATGTGCAAATGCTTCCCAAAAAACATACAGTATATAGGCACAATCCCGATTCCTGCTTTGGGAAGTGTTTCCATGCAATTGTTTTATATGGCTGGAATAAGAAAATTAATAATAACACAATTTCCTAATGACCATTATTACTATTAAAACCTTAAATTATTTTGGTGTAATATAAGTTGCACATTTTCCGTCATTCTAAGTTATGTTTAATTCAGGTCACACATAACTATTCAATTATAACGTTTATGTACATCCTTCCTAAATGTTCATTTTGTACAGTCATACAGATGTGTCCACATACAATTACTGTATCATTAAATCATGACAAGTAGCCTCATTTGGCATGCCACAGACTCTGCGAGTTAGCCATGCCATGCGCAGAATCGGATAATCTGTGAAATCATCGGCCATCTGAGGAACCTTCAGGTTATGCAGGATGGCCAGTGTTTTCACTCAGCCTGGGCCAGTGAAGTTGCATCAGAAAACGCTGGCCATCACCACTCCTTCCCCGCCCCAAATTGGCCCACAGCATGTGAATCATGCTGCGGCTTAAAGGGGACTGTGACCACCAACGCAGTCAGTGATCAGCACATGTGCAGTACAGATCCTGTGCATGTGCCAATCAATAAACTTTGGAGTTGTGCGGAAACCACAATAGTCCATGTGCTTTTTTTTTATACTGCCCAGACATCACATATCTCTTGACATGCCCATCAAATAACCCACTAAAGGCTAGGGGAAGAGATACAGTAAAAAGCATCATGAAAAGACATAGATAAGATGAGAGCTGAGTGTTGGGAACACAAGGAAGGGTGTGCAGTTTTGCTTGCGGATTAGTTGTCAGAGAAGGAGATGTCCAAGCTGTCATCTTTGAAAGTGAGCAGGAGCAGCTGGAGGAGGCTGAAAAGAGAGGAAAAAGGCAAGTGATGCACTCAGGGTGCTGCCAAAGTAACCCAAAGCAGCTGATACGGGAGGGCGTTAGCCTCCTAAGCCGAGGCTTAAAATAAACAGTAAAAATAATGGAGATAACAGTGCTATAGGTTTAAAAACGCTATTAATGTATAAACCTACAGTGTAGCTCTGTTATCTCTATTGGTTTTACTGGAATAAGAGAGAAGGTTAAGGGAAAAAGAAGCTGAGGAGAGAGTGTTGTGGAGGATAAACCTCCAATTAAAGACAACAACCAGAAAACCAACTTTACAGAAGAGAGCTGGAGGAAGGTTAAAGTAGCAAAAAGGCATAGAACCTGCTGTTTTTGGCCAGGGGCATAATTATAATGGGTGTAGGGTGTGCAGTGCACACGGACTCCTGGGTCCAGTGGGACCTGCACCACACACCCTGCACCCATCATTTTTTTCATACTTACCTCTCCGAATTCCCATGGAGAAGAGCTACACAAAAGCCTGAAAAATGGCTGCGTGGCCATTTCCCCGGTGTTTTGTGCATGCAGAGTAGGAAATCACCGGGAAAATGGCTACCGCAACATTTTCTTGGTGACCTGTGCATGAGCAGTAGACTCCGGGCACAGACTAGTGCCCGGAGTCTACTGCTGCTCTCAGCTCGCTGACGGCAGCTGGGGAGAGAGGAGGGCCCCCCGAACAGGGAGTGAATGCAGCCTCCCTCCACTCTTAATACGCCCCTGCTGAAAGCCACATGTGTTCCAAACATGTGAAGCATTGCTTTGGTGTAGTAACCCTCTAAAAGAGCCCTGTGAATGTCTAAAGCAGTGGGAATTTGAAGTGAGTCCCTGGCCCGAGAGAGAGACCCCAAATTTCAAAACATTGCATTGAAGATTGATGGTCTGGATCGATGTCGGCCAACTCATCTGTACTCCATTATGAGACATATATGTTTTAATTGTATAAGTAGTTATCTAATCACAATATACACTAAAGATTTAGTTGCCGGTCATAAAAAGCTAAATATTTAAAACATTTCCTGCTGAAACTACACATTGTCTAAAGATAAATTCACCAGCCCTTATACAGTATGTTATGGCATCAGCCATCAATTTCTACACTACATTACACGTGGCCCAGGTTTGTCAACAGATACGTCAATGCTAACCCTATGTTGCACTTTCTTACATTGCCAGCTATTCTGTTATTGCATGTGTTTGTGGGTGCTACTCTCCTGCTGCTGTTTCAGAGTTACATTGAGCTGTGTGACATGTTATGAAACATAGGGGTCTATGTACTAAGCTTTGGATGTAGATAACGTAGACAGAGATAAAGTACCAACCAAGCAGCTCCTAACTGTCATTTTTCAAACACAGCCTGTGACATGGCAGTTATGAGCTGATTGGATTTTATCTTATCTCCTTTCACTTTATCGCCATCCAAGGCTCAGTCCTCCCCACAGTGTGGTAAGACTATAAGTATTTATAGTTATTTAAGGCTCAGTTAGTACGGACTTAAATTTGACCACACCTATATTATAGTATTACAATGGTTTACTAACATTGTGACCATAGCGGAGTTAAACCAGTGAGTTTAAGTTTATGCTGGTAATGTACCTTTTTAACATTGTTTTATATCCTGCATTTTTCTTTTGCATAGATTGATATATAAAATTCATTGGCCTGTTTGTTTGTTTTCCTGTCCGGTTATGCATTCGGACACCCTTGTACCAATTGGGATGAAACCAACGTGAGGTGGTCCAGTTGGATCCTGGCCAGGTTTTTGGGGGGTTAGGGTCCCGGTCAGAATTTCCATTGGGCAGAACTTTGACCCAGGGAGCTTGTTCAGGGCCTCCCACTGGATAGATTTGGATGAGATCACATAATAGAAGTTAATAACTTGAAGATTTAAACCTGGGCAACGCCGAGTACATCAGCTAGTTTCTTATATTTTACATTTATATAAACGTTAAATGCTACATTTAATACCGAATTGATATGCTTAATATGCTGATTGGTTGGAGCACTATTAGTAATGAGTGATAACAAGTATAGCACTAAATAAGGTCAGGTCAGTAAAGTTATTTGTAAGTGTTATTACATCTACCAACAAGGTATAGGCCCTCATTCAGACCCACTCGCGAGCGGCTGTCCGCTCGCAAGTGGGTCGATGGTCTGCACAAGTGGGTCGATGGTCGATGGACTTTCCTTCGCTCGGAGTGTCTCATCAAAGGGGGCGTGCTGTCGATGTTGACTGACAGCACACTCCCTTTGGTGGGCGTGCCGGGGGCGTGCCTGCCAGACGGAGGCGTTCCCAAGGGAACGCCTACCGTCTGAAGCCGGCCCCACTGACATCACTAGTGATGTCAGTGGGAGTGATTTTGGCTCTGATAGAGCCAAAATCACTCCTGGCCTTGCGGTTGAAAACCTCAACCGCAGGCTGTTGCTCGCAGTGGTGATGGTCGCGATGGTCAAGATCATCGCGACCATCATCCTGCACGCTCGTATATGCTGTGGGTGGTGACCCACAGCTATACGAGCGTCCAGGAGGACGCTCCATATTACTGGAGGTGGGCCCTGATTCAGAGTGAGCGCTCTGGTCAGAGCGTCCGGCTCTGAATCAGGGCCATAATCCACTAATTTAACTTTTAAATCTAGCAAATAGGCCAATTTTTAGAATTCAATAGATTTTCAGACCCTTTCCCCCATATTTTGCTGCATGACACAGTTTAGTAGGGTTAACTAATTACAGACACAGGGCCTGATTCAGAGCCGCTCGTAAGCGGCCGCTCATTCGATCCGAGCAATGTTTGCCCAACTGCGCATGCATACAGATTGTCATATGCATGCGCGAACCAGTCAGTGTGGCCGAAATTCATAGCTCGCAAAATAGCGAATGTTTGATAATTTGAGTGACAGGAGTAGGCGTATGTGGGTGGTAACGGGGGAAGGTGCTTGAAAACGGGGAGTGGAGATCCGAACGCAGGCGTGCTTAAAGGTCAAAACGGGCGTTTTATGGGTGTGCATAATTAAAACAGCAGCGTCATTGACCACGTCACTGGGTTATTTTATAGCCAGAACTGCTCGCAAAATTGTGGTAGCAAAAACCAACCCCAAGAATAACGAGCAGTTCATACCCTGGTCGATGTACTCGATAAATCTATTAAATAGCGGACATGATGTAGGATGCGAGCGGCCAGGGGGCGTATTTTTTCAAAAAACGACCGCAAGTTTTGTTCACCTGTTCAGACCTAGAGGCGTGAACATATGGCAAAGAGCGAACGGTTGATTTGAATAGCCACCCCTATTTTCTGGACGAGCAAGCGCTAATTGCGTCCGGCTCTGAATCAGGCCCACAGTCCTCATAGCCCCACAGGATCACCCTAGGATTGTAGTTTTTATCAGTCTGTGGTCACTACTGTGCTGAGGTGTGATGCCTGTAAGGCTGCAGAGACATGTTTCCCTGGCTGACCTGAGCCCCCCACTGGGCCCTTCAGATAGACCCTGGCCCAGGTAATTTGTACCTACCTCCACTCAACTCCCCTGGGTGAATATTATGGATGGTGAAGAGAGACATATAGATGTAGATTTACTAAAGCTTCTAAAACAGAGAAGTGGAGGTGTTGCCCATAGCAACTAATTATTTTCTAGAATGCAATAGAAAAATTATAAACAGAATCTGATTGGTTGCTATGGGCAAGACCTCCACTTTTCTGTTTTAGAAGCTTCAGTAAATCTACCCCACAGACTCTTCCATGTTGACACAAGTTAGTTTTGGTGAATATTCCTAAATTAGTAAAACTTCATCTAGGGCTGACATGAAAAGTTTGGGCCCTGGTACTGTTAAGGGTGATGTGGTCAATCAGTGGGTGTGGGGTGCTATGTCACCATGTAGCTGGAGTGGGGAGTGGCCAGATAATCTTAGTGGTATGGCTATACCTCCTTGGCTCGTCTGAACCCCCTCTCAGGGCTCCTGTATGCATCACACAAGCTCATGCCCCATAACCAGCATATCTTAATATATATTTTTACTTGGAAAATAGGTCACTGGTAAAGAACATATGCAATTAAAATAGTCCATTGTCTTTAGACAAATGTCAAGCTTGTCTATTTAACATTGGAAAACACAACCAATGAAACAAATGCTGTATAATGTTATGCACATTGCGCTAGATATAGGAATGCATAACAAATTGTGATGGTTGGAAAACAGTGTTTCATGATCACTTATTCTTAGAGGATTCTTTATTTTCTAATCTTTGAGATTGGTTGTGGTGGTACCAACAGTTTTTCATTTAAGAGGGTAGTGGTAACAGCAAGCTAAAGTTGCAAGCTGAAGAGTGTAGTGGTTACTGTATGGAGAATTGCAGAGAGTGCAGGGAAGCATGCTGGAGGAATTTTAATGTAGATGCAGGATGGAGAGTTAGAAATAGCTAGTGGAGTGCAAAGTTCAGCACTCACAGAACTTTTTGCACTCACATGTGTACAATGACATCATCGCTTAAATAGTCAAGCTTATAACAAGACTAGCTATATAAAAGCCATGGACAGTTCCTCAATTTGATCGAGTCCCCAGATTTGACCTATTGGCAATTACCCATAAGGTATATAAACACTGGGCCATCCACGGTGGCATTGTAGATGCTAATGTGGGAAGTAAATGTCTACTAGATATGACCTCTAGGCTGCAAATCTACGAAACGTCGACTTTAATCGATCTAATTTGATGCTGTGTTTCTGGGGCTAAGGGGTCTATTTACTAAGCCTTGGAGGGAGATAAAGTGAACGGAGATAAAGTACCAGCCAATCAGCTCCTAACTGTCATTTTTCAAACACAGCCTGTGAAATAGCAGTTAGGAGCTGATTGGCTGGTACTTTATCTATGTTCACTTTATCTCCCTTCAAAGCTTAGTAAATAGACCCCTAAATCACACATTTACTAAAGCTAAAAAAAAATTGTCTGTTAGAAATGTGTGATTTAGACCAGAAATGCAACATTGAGTTAGATCGATTTGAAATCGATTAAAATCGATTGAAAACAATCTTTAGTAAATTTATCCCTAGTGGTAAAAATAATAGTCCAAATGTTAATCATTCTTCTGTCTAATTTCCCTCTGATACCCTCACAGAAACACAAATCCCCATCAATATATCAGCCATAACCCCCTGCACATTTTCATATACAAATTACATCTTTAGGACATTTAAAAACGTAATTCCAGAAAATAGCGATAACTGTACAGTAAGTCCCTAACATGCCAGATAGTTACACTTCACACCCCTTAGGCACTTCTTGTTTTGGAAACTGACTGGTCACCAATTTTCCCCAAATCCTGAAATATGAAGAAATGTGCCCTTGCTACAGTAACTCTCAGCTACAGTAACTCTCATCTACAGTATTAAGGGAAATGGAATTGAAATTTACAGGCCTGTGTCTGCATGGCCAATTGGCACAGATATGCTTAGATATCTTTGAAATGGCTAGTTAGTACCAAGATGATAATTGGCTTTTATGTCTCTTGTGGATTATGACACTCAGATGCTAATAGGATTTCCTAATACTGAAGTCAGGACTTCGAGATTAATTAGCTTTCTCTTAATTCCAGGATTGCTGGAAGAAAGGTCAAAGAACATCTAGGTGGGGATAATTGATTGACAGACTTACCAGCTGCAAAGGAAGAATTTATTACTGACCATATTTTTAATATTAATTCCTTAATTGGACATTTTGTGGTGACACCCTTTACTAACACGTTTGAGCCAATCCCTTAGTTAATTAGACCTTTCCATTTTCCATTGTCTAGCGTATATCATTCTCCATTTGAATTCTTTACTTTTATGGATGTTGGACTGCACATAAATGTACTTTCCCAGGTAAAATTTTTAAATATAAAACAGCACTTATCATTGCTCTGAGGTTATAAAATAAAGCAGGAAATAAGGTAATGTACAATCCCATAAATATATATTAGTTTTAGCACTAATTATTAAAGAGGTCTGGCTTGTGAATTAAACACTCAAATACTCTAGAATACTATATACTGTATATATATATATATATATATATATATATATGTGTGGATGTGCTGGCTCTTTTTTTGTATATATATATATTTTTATATATATATATATACTGTATATATATATATATATATATATATATATATGTGTGGATGTGCTGGCTCTTTTTTTGTATATATATATTTTTATATATATATATATATATATATATATATATATATACATATAAAATTTATTGCACAATGTAAAGATTGCAGCCGGTTGCTATTATATCAGTGTATAGTCCTATAAAATATCACAATAAAAATGGCATAAAAAAAACACCTGACTAGTGACAAGTAATGCGGTTGTACATGCTAGCCACGCACTGTCTGGGGATGCGGCATAATGAACTGTGAATACATAGCTAAACGGCACAGCATTTTATGTTCCTGTGCTCACATAGGTTTAAGGCACTAAGGTGAATATAGCCCAGGAGATCCTGTTAACCAGGCCAGCAATAACAGGACTTTGGGAATTTGCTCCATTAAAAACTACAGTAACTTCTTGTTTACAGATCTACTTGGATACAATATCGATTACACCCATAAAGAAAAAAACTGCCGTGATGAGCTTTCACACTAATAGCCATTACAGGGGACCAATTTAAAGACCCCTGGAGTATAGATAAAAGAGATGTTCTGTTTTCTTTTTCATTTGTCTTAATGTTTTTTATACCATTTTTATTGTGATCTTTTATAGGAATATACACTAATATAATAGCAACCGGTTGCAATCTTTTTATTGTTACATTGTGCAATAAACAATTTTATATTGTAGCATGGGGATATAGAAATGAAGACTCCAGACAAGCATGCACCTTAGCATACGTGAGCATAGGCCTGGACACACACAGGCACATAACAGAAAATAAGCAATCAATATAAAAGTAAATGTCTCAGCACTCACTGTGCTAATGCTAACCACCACCCCCATCCTATCGCCTTGCTAGCTTATCCAGCATCAGGAGCAATGAGCATCAGGTGTGGAAGAGTCTTAAACCCTTCCTGTGCTGCTGACTTCCTGCTCGCTCTGGGCAACCTGGAAAACAAGGAGTTCCATATCTAACCTTTGAGCTGTGCAGCCCACAAAATTGGGTATTCCAAACTTCTATTGTAACTGCAGAATGTGTTGGTCTTGTTTTCCTCTCCCTTAGAGGGAGCTTATCCCACCAGAATGTGGGCAATTCAGGTGAGAGACAACCCCTTTCACCACACATCCCCCCCCCTTTTGCTTTTCTAAGCTTATAGAAGCACACTTTTCCTTTCGCAACAGCGAAAACTATTCAGCCTTCCAAACCACCTTTCCAGGCATGTTTTCTTCATACCCACTGAACGTGGTGCATTCTGCCAGAGGAGCAATGATCCTTCTTTTCTTGTGGACACAAGGTTCTGCTCTTTTTTGCTGCCCCGCAAACAAAGCATCCCGAGTCAGTGCGACATCTCTAGCGAGAAGTACAGTGACCTGACTTTCTTCTTGCTGGAAAGCTTGTCGCCGTGCCTCAGGAATGCGATATGGTCACTGCTTTATGCTCACTCCTTCGGGTGTATTTATCCCATGCTCTATTAAGGCAGTGCGCCCTGGCAGGGAAGAAAACACATCCTGAATATTGTGAAATAAGGTTTCCGCTCGTATTCGCTGTTTTTCTGACAAGTTGTCCACCAGCTGAACTTCTGGAAGGGCCAAGTGAACTAGAGCAGCCCTCAGGAACCCGAGGTGGGGCAGTTTCCAGCACATTCATGGCAACATCTGTATTGGATATGACACCTCTGCAAATATTTCTGTCTGGCTGTTACCGGGCAAAGTGTTCCGGATTTCTTTCCTTATACATTATTTGCGCAGAGGTGCGCTCTCTAAAGAAGACTGGCCATGCTTTTCTACTCTTCTCCCTTTTCGGAGGTAGGGTCTTGGAGACTTTACATTGGTGTTGTCTCTGTGGTTTCTTTAAGAGCTCAACAAATCCTGGTAAATTGCTTCCAAATATGATAGGATAAGGGAGCTTAGGACCAACCATGGCAACCACCTCATTAGCGTGCCCGTTTATGGTGAGGCTCACTTGCACTCAGGAAATGTTTTCTGTGGATCCATGAACGCAGAGTACTTCAACTAACCTTGGCACCTTTTCTACTTCCCTGGGCAGGACAGCCTCTGAGATGAGGATTAGCTCTGAGTCTATAATAGCTGGGAATTCTCAGCCATTCAGAAAAACAGTTTCCCACATTAACGGGGTTCTGGATTCCATGGGTACCATCGTGCAAAGAGCGGGGTATGTAGCACCCATACTAGCAACCCAACACTCCATAGGCTCTGTTTTTCTGGGACAGTCCCGCCTTATATAACCTGGATCTCTGCACTCATAGCAAAGGAGCCTAATGTCTCCAGCGGTGTTTCCTTGAAGAGGGGTGACAGTCGGGGTCACAGGCCAATGCGGTGCCATCTTAACGGGTTGCTCATTCGCTGGTTTATTTTCTGCCATTTTTGCCATATTTCCTGCGGTCTCATATTGCTTTAAACACTGTAATTAATTCCTCTAGATTTTGAGGATCAGCGTGTATGACCCAGTGCTACATATTCCATACTAGGGTTCTTATACACTGGTCAACAGCCACCATCTCTACAATCTGAGCAGCAGCGCAGTCTTCTGGCTGGAGCCAACTTCGCCCCTGTCTGGTGAGTTCTGAAACCTGCTTCCAAATAGGGACCTCTGGTAGTAGGGCCCATTCGTGGAAGCGCTGTGCTTTCCCAGAAGGAGTGAGACCAGACCTGGCCAGAATAGCACTTTTGACTAGGTCATGTTTCTTAGCATCAGCAGAGGACAAATCAACATAGGCTTTCTGAGCCTCACCAGTGAGATAGACTTGCCCCCTATCAGCCCAAGTATCTACTGGCCATTTTAAACACTGCGCTACCCTCTCAAATATCAGCAAATACGCCTCTGGGTCATCTGAGGCAGACATTTTCTTAAGACGACCAGCACCTGTTGTGCCCATTGATAGGGTCACTAACTGTAACATTTGTTCCTCTGTTTTTTGGTGAGAGGCCAACAAATTTACTATAGTGCGAAAAACGTCCACCATTTTTATAGTGGTAGGGGTATGTACAAGTGTAGGTGCTTTTAGATAACAAGCCAGTTTACACAAATAAATATATATCTTTCAGGAAAGCAATTGTAATTCACGTTTAACAGAGAAAAAGAAAACCACTGCTTTTTTTTCCAGCAATGCATGGGTTAAACAGAACACAGGAAAAAAAAGGCTCTTTCTCTTCCAGCACTGCAGTGCATAATTAGACCTCAGTAATATGTGTGTCTTGCTCTTATTCAGTCAACAGGTAAACTAAATTAGACAGCATACTAGCTGATGATGATAATAATCAGCATTTGTTATATCTCAAGCACCTTAGTATACGCAAAGCAAAGTAACTTTTTTTTCTCAGTACACATAAACCAAAGATTAACACAGCAAGTTCCAGTGTCCTTAATATAACTGCGGTTTTTCTGGTCTGCCAATCATACTCACGTATACCAACAGTTTTACCTGGTCAGATGCCGTAGGCGTCTAGCAATTGTGCTGTGAGACACAAAGGGCTCTATTTATTAACATTATTTTTACTAAAATAAAGTGAAAAAGGGTGTTTTCACATTCTTTTCACATTATTTTAGTATCACCTATAGTTATTACCCCTAAGTATCACTTATTTTTAGTAATAAGTAGTCATTTCCCATAATTGTAATGGAAAATGTGATCTGCCCAAAGTTACTAAAAATAAATTGTAAAAAATTATCGGGGAAAGCCCTGTGATAATAACGCCACCTGGAGGTGGCGTTATCCAGTGTCTCCCCCGGTTACTGGCCTCCACTCTAACGGGGAGAGCACAGCCAGTAGTCTGTCCCAGTGATCAGCTGTGTGGTCTAAACAGACCACAAGCTGATTACTGTAAAAAGAAGAAAAATTGTCAAAATTTTTTTTTACTTACCTGAATCCAGGGACCGGTGATCGGGCCTCCGGTGATGTCTCCCCTCCAGTCAGCTGGTCTCCCATAGTGCACTGCAGCCCGGTCATCAGGCGATCGGGTCCCAGTGCAGTATGGGAGATCACCTGATCGGAGGCATGAAGGACATCACCGGAGGCCCGGATCATGCAGGTAAGTGTAATTAAGGGAGAGGGGGGGTCGCGGGGGGTCCGCGATTGCGGGGGGTAGCAGCGGCGGCCGGACGGTGCATGCGCGGGCACTTTGTCGCGGTATTTTTTGCGAAAATACCGTGACTAGTGTGCGGAGGGGATTCGCAGGGACAGAGATTTCTCGCAAGCTCTGTCCCTGCAAGGGTTTTGTAGTAATCCCTGTGATATTGCCTGAATTTGCAATGCGAATTCAGTTGATAATATCCCACTATAATCTGCATTCAATATGCAGATTGTAGTAAATAGAGCCCAAAGACTCTAATTAAAGGGCACTACTGAGGGTACTGTATAAGGGACCTCTTGCTTGGAATATAGGTGAGCAGTAAAGTGGAGAAAGAGGGATGTATCGGAGAAGGTTTATTTCAACATTTTAATGGCCTGTAGATTTCAATGGGCACTAAATGCCTGGGTTATTGTGGTTCTCCAACTGCCAGTTTGCCCTGACATGAAAACCTTTGCTAGGACCAGTAGTTTACCAGCTAAAAAAAAACAAATACATTGTATTATTAACTATTATTACCTTCAACACATCAGCTAGGGGTGATTGGAAAGAGCCCTAGAGCCAGGGGTGTAATTATTGATGTGTGACCAATGCCGACACACAGAGTTCAGGGCTGTGTGTGCGGCACCGTAGCCACCTCAATGCCCTTGTTTCTGGCTAGCAGGGTGCCTGGAATGGTATCCTGCAGCCAGGATCGCTGTTCCAGTGCCATAAGAGCATCATTGAGACTCTCCAGTCACCCTACAGCCTTTACAGACAATCTGAGCATCCTCGGGATGCTCCGGGCAACACAGCATTTACTGGTGCTGTCACCCTGCCCCACCTCTGCACAACATAATGACGTCATGCATGCGACATCATGACATCAATTGCTGATGGAGCAGCCTGACACAGGGCACATTTGCAGAGGCGTAACAAGGGGGGTGTGGACCGCACTCTGGTTTCACCAGTCCAGGGGGTGAAACCAAAATTCTGGCTCCTCCGCAGTGACAGGGAGCCTGGTGCTGCACTGTGACATCAATGAGTAGCACCCAGCTCCTGAGGAGGCACAGTCTCCAGTGGCGGCGCAGCATCATTTTTGAGAATGCTGGGGATGCCACCGGAGTGATGTAAACTTGAGCTTCCCATGAAGTCACACCCCCGTATTGAAGACACGGCCTTCCTGTGAGGCTACTCCTCCTTCCCACAAGCTATGCCCCTATTTCGGGCATGGCGCAAGCGTCACAGGGCCAGCACAATCTGCTCAGCAGATCCTCCACTGCAGGGAGGTGCTAGACTGGAGAGGCGCGCTCCCTGTCAGTTCTTGCTGCAGTCAGGGAATGCCATGGTTAGTGTAGTGTGGACCTCAGTGAGTGCAGTCCCTACTACACAGAAACAAACATTGCACTCGTACTACTCGGCGGTGGTGTGTTTGTTTTAGCAGCCAATGAGAGTCAGACAGACTCTCTTTGGCTGCTGCACCCACGGAGGGAGCCGGGCTTGAGCTCACTCATGCAGTGGGTGATGGGAGAGACATCATGACATCTCTCCCATAGTACTGAGCGGGACAGATCGGGAGGATGGAGGAGCAGACAGCGGTGGGCACAGCAGGAGCTGGGATTCAGGTAAGTCAGTGTCAGTGTTTTCTGTTTTGTGTGTGTATGTCTGCGTATGTTATGTTTTGGGCACTACTGGCACTGTATCACTACTGGGGGCACTAAATAGGGAGGACCACTACAGGGGGCACTGTATAAGGGGCACTGCATAGGGGGATCACTACTGGGGGGCTGCATAAGGGGACCACTACTGGGGGCACTGTATAAGGGGCACTAATGTGGGTCTGCAAAAGGGGGATCACTACTGGGGCACTGCATAAGGAGAACTACTGGGGGCCTGCATAAGGGGGACCACTACTGGGGGCCTGCATAAGGGGGACCACTACTGGGGGTACTGTAAAAAGGGCACTACTGGGGGCACTATATAAGGGGCACTGCATTAAGGTGCATATGGAATTAATGTTCCAAGAGTGACGAGAAAGGGGTGTATGTCATGTTGACACGCCCCATTTTTCAGTGACCATGCCCATCTTCGGCGCTCGCACATAGGGGACTCCATTTTTCATCTTGCCCTGGGCCCCACATAACCTAGTTACGCCACTGTGTATAGCAGAACCAAAGCTGATTCTGCACTGTGTCTCAGTCACTTTACCATGCAGAAACGAACAGAGTATTTTATGCTACCATTAAATGGTGGTGTGTTTGTTTTAGCAGCCAATGAGAGTCAGACAGACTCTCATTGGCTGCTGCACCCACGGAGGGAGCCGGGCTGGAGCTTACTCGCGAGCTCCGCCTTCCTGCTCCCGCAGTGGGTGATGAGAGAAATGTCATGACATCTCTCCCAAAGTGCAAAGCGGGTCGGGAGAGCGGAGGAGCGGAAGGCAGCGGGCGCAGAAGCGGGCATTCAGGTAAGTGTTGTTTTTTTTTATTTTTCGTGCCTTTGTCCTATATATGTAAGGGGCACTGCATGGCGGGACTACTACTGGAGCACTGCATAGGGGGACTACTACTGGGGGCACTATATAAGGGGCACTACTGGAGACACTGCATAGGGGGACTACTACTGGGGGCACTATATACAGGGGCACTACACGGGCACTGCATACAGGGTCTACTACTGGGGGCATTCTATAAGGGGCACTACTGGGGGCACTGTATAGGGGGACTACTACAGGGGGCACTATATAAGGGGCACTGCATAGGGGAGACTACTACTGGGGGCACTCCATAATGGTGACCACTACTACAGGGTCTACTACTGGGGGCATTCTATAAGGGGCACTACTGGGGGCACTGTATAGGGGGACTACTACTGGTGGCACTATATAAGGGGCACTGCATAGGGGAGACTACTACAGGGGGCATTCTATAAGGGGCACTACTCGGGGCACTGTATAGGGGGACTACTACTGGGGGCACTATATAAGGGGCACTGCATAGGGGAGACTACTACTGGGGGCACTCCATAATGGTGACCACTACTGGGGCTCTATTCATTATTTGGAGGTCACTGTTATGCTCTGTGCATTAGCTGGCTGTCACTGTTACGCTCCATGAATTATTTGGTGGTTACTTTTACTCTCTATGCATTATCTGGCAGTCACTGTTATGCTCTATGCATTATCTGGAGGTCAGTGTTATGCTCTATGCATTATCTGGAGGTCACTATTATGCTCTATGCATTATCTGGCAGTCACTGCAATGTTACCTGTATTATATGGTGGTCACTGGGATGTTCCCTGTATTATCTGACAGTCACTTAATTAAAAATGCTACTTTATTTGCTGTAAAATGCTAAATGGTTTCTGCTATGTTGGTAAATGGAATAATAATGCAGCTGTCATTATGTTATATTTTGTATGTGTTACTGATACAAATGTTCCTGGTGTTTGTGTTACTGTAGGTAGCAGCCATGCCATCAGCCACAGAGTCGGTTGAGGTCATGTTCTTATAGGAGATCCAAATGGAGGCTATCCCCCCTATTACCGATTTGTAACCTATTTACTGATAATGGAAGAAGCTTCCTAGGGGTGTAAGTGGAGGTCTATGAGCCCCAGTAAAACTCTACTAGACTGACCATCAAACACCCTGCTCCCACATTTTTATTATCAATGTTATCGAATTGTCCTCCTGTATTGCTTTGACACATTTATTCTAAGTATTTTTATTTGGTAATCTAGACACCATGGGCAACAAACATGTAAATAATAGTAAAGGTTGCAATGCGGTGTCACATGATTTGCTTAAATTCTGCCCTAGGATGACGCCCCATTGACATCTGAGCCCTCTACAATTATTTGGATGCAGCTGGGTGTCTGGTTTCCTATCAGTACTACTGTGATATGTGTATAAGGGGCTCTACTACTGTGGCATTATGTATATATGGGTCACTACTGTATATCGGAGCATGAAAAAGGGGCACTACTGTTTGTCATAACATGAATAATGAACACTACTATGTGGTGTAATGTGAATCAGGCACTACGTGCGTTGTAATGTGAATAAGGTTGAGCTACTGTGTGGAGTAATTTAAATTGGGGGTCCTTATGTGTTGTCAAGCTGTTTACTTGTGAACACACCTCTTTGGAGTGCGCTGTCCCTTTATAGAATATGGGTGGGAGGACGCAAATTTAAAGTTTGCAGGGGAGCATGGAACACCCTAGCACCGCCCCTGTGGGGGGGTATATACCGCACCAGGTGTCACTGACACTGGTGCCGCTAATGCGCATTATCGCCCTGTTACGGCCCTGCCTAAAGCTATCAGTAAAGGAATGGTTTTTCTTGAGGAAGTTAATATTTTCTTTTGAGGGCCCTATTCCCCTAGGAATAACAGCTCTGTGCTGACCTGATGAGAGCTGGTTAGGCACTATGGCTGGGGAGCCCCACATTTCGGCTTTCCTTGCCACAGTGCCATCACTCCTGGTTGGTAAAACCCAGAGCTGGTAATGGAAAAATCATGTAGACTCCACGCTCTTTGTCCCCCTGATTTTATTTCCATTATTTATTTGGTTATTTAAAATCACTGCTGAAAGTCACAAGAATAATCCAAGTCACCACCAATGTTTAAATTTAAACTAGAGATGTGGACAGACCCCCGTGTTTTGTTTTTGGCAAAACCACCATCAAATCCAAACTTTTGGTTTGGATTTGGTTTGGATTTCTTTAAAATTGATAAAAACAGCTAAAATCATATAATTTGGACCTGTTTACATGCAATCCAAAACCCAAGATTTATTTTTTAAATCCTCTCTCCGAATTTACAGCACATCTGAGCCGGTACTCGGTTCGGGATGTAGTTACCAGACCGGCAGGCGGCATGCCACTGGTCTGAATCCCGATGCCGGAATACAGACAAGACACCAGCCCGAATGAGGTAAGCCGGGGGCGTCTTGGCTGTTAGCCACGGGGAGTGGGGGGTGGGGAGTGTTAGGTTTAGGTAGCATAGCGGGTTTAGCATTGTTTGGAGGGTTCGGCGCCGCAGGGGGGGTTAGGGTCAGGCACTAATGGGGGAGGGTTAGGTTTAGGCCTGAAGGGGGGAGGGTTAGGTTTAGGAACTAACGAGGAGGGTTAGGGTGCAGGTTGGGGAGGGTTATGGTTAGGCTACAAGAAGGGAGGGTTAGGGGGAGAACGGGGAGGTAAGTGTACTTACCTGACCCCTGTTGGGATACCAACAATCGGGATGCCGCTGTCAGTATTTTGACAGGAGGCATCCCGATTCCCCACTGCTGGCATTACATACAGATTCCCTCGGTTCTACTCAGAAACTCAAAAGTGATCCCAGGCCAGACTTGATTCGACTGGGAACCCCAAATTTCAGGTGTGTTTATTTTCTAGGAAAATCAAACCGCACATCTCTCTTTTAAACCCACACACATCATATGAAGTATGTCTTTTCAGCCTACAGAACCCTGGCTTTTACATCCAGTGATTTCGAGGCCAAAATTGATGGAAAGTGGCTGTGATTTGCGGTGACTTGGAAGTCTCGGTCAATCTGCGTGCTATTACTTTGTGGTGGTGTGTGCCCACGAAGTGACTGTATTACACTATTGTACTTCCTATTGTTTCTTCCATGTACTACGGATCATCTGTACCGGAACAACTTGGACAACAGTCACTTCGTCACTTCCAATAATTCACTGTATGAATTATTGGAACAACTCATGAGCGCAAGTGAGGTTGTTGTTATTTTCTGTATGTATTAGTATGAGTTGGTGACTCGTTTACAACCTTTGCGGCTTTGAGGTGCAACGTCATTGAGTTGTATCTTATTCTTTTCTTATATTACTATTGGTCTCTGTCCGATACACAGGGAGGCCACATTACATAATACAACACAATATAATATCATACACCATGGCCCCATGACCATGTGCAGTGCAGTATGAGGACGGATCACAGACATATATGTACATAGATACAATGTATCATATCAGTGGGGCCTGTACAGTGTATCACATACCCAGCTCACTGCTGCTGAGTAATACTCTCACACCGTATATACATAATACTTAGCAGTCCGTCAAAATGCCTGAACATTGTCGCGCTCAGGAAAAATCCCATTTGAGCGCTGAAATGGGTCACTTTTTGGTCATTTCTGCTCGCCAGCTCGGGGGCTGCGAGTAGAAAGGTCTGTCAGCGGCGGCGGCTGTGCGCACCAGAATGTAGCAACAATTGAATTGCTCTGTCGGGCGCCATCTAGTGGCCGCTGGCTCGCAACACACTTGAATCCCCCCCCATAGAGGTGAGGAGCAGCGTTAGCCTTTTATATACATAGATATGTGAGGCTATAAATTTAGACAACAATATTTCTAATAGATCTCCTGAACAAATGTTGAGCTGTATACAACTGTAATACCACCTGGATCCTCTACACAGTGTATCACTATTTTGTAAACCTCACACAAGGACATCTAATCATGTGTTAGTTTAGAGGATTATTTGTCACTTAACACTAACTTTATGTAGGCTTATAACTATAGAAAATATAAGCCTCTATTATGCTTATTGCTGAATTCCGAGTATAAAAAAAAAATTGTAAAAAAAAAAGAAAAACCTAATTAAGCGATCACCAGTTTTGCATCAATGAGGAAAAAAATGTTACAGGAACAGTAATAAGATTTCCCAATGGATCAAAATTATTCTACATTATGTTAATTTAAATTAAATTGTTACGAGCCAGAAGAAAATTTGCAGTAAGACCAGGCGCAGGCTGAGATCCTTGATGACAGTAAACGCACAATTTCAGTTCTCCCGCTTTCCCCAATCATCTTAATAGAAAGTCTCAAACAATCTCATATTTCAGAACCTTATTTTTCAGTGTGTAGTTGAATGACAAACATTTACAGCAATTGACCAATTAAGATGGGGCTGTTGATCAATGGTATTCATGCTGATATGTGAAAGTGCCTGAAAATAACAGCTGTATAGACAGTCAGTTCTAAAGTCATACCTCATACTGCATATTATTATTATTAGAGATGTGCGCTGACCCCTGTGTTTTTGGTTTTAGATCTGGATTAATCTTTGTGTTTTAGTTTGATTTTGCAAAACCACCTTCACTTGTTTTGTTTTTGTATCTTTTTTTTTAAATGATAAATCATTTTTAAAATCAGTTTAAATTATGTCATTTATGCATTCTAAAACTTGAAACTCAGATTTAAAATCCAAATTCCGAACCGAGAAAAGATCAGAACCATGACTCAGATTTATCCGGATCTACTCAGGAGAAAAGAACCGTGACTCGGATTTATCTGGATTCCTGAAATTTGGGTGCATTCAATTAAGTTTTTTTATGTGATGTTGTTCAAATCCATCCAGTGTAAGGCCAGGAACAGGCTCCCTGGGTCAAAGTTCTGCACAGCACACTCCGACGTGAGGTCCGACCATGACCTCAACCACTCCATTAGACATCCTAGACCAATTGTCACCCCTCTGTGAAGTTTTCATCCAAATCCATCCAGAACAGGCTCCCCGGGTTCCCAACCGGGACCTCAACAGCCTAGTATGTCTTCTTGATCCAATGTTACAACTCTGAAGTTTTCATCCAAATCCATCTAGCGGAAGCCTCAGAACAGGCTGCCCAGGTCAAAGTTCTGCCCAGGGTACACCAATAGGAGATCCATTGGGGACCATAACCACCCTAAAGCTTGGCCAGGATCCTTCTGGACCACGTCGTGTTGGTTTCATCCCAATCAATGTAGGGGTGTCTGAATGCAATAACTGGAGAGACAGACAAACAAATAAACGAAGAGAGAAAAAGAGGTTTATAATATTTGTTGATAACAGGTTAGGTGACACTATCTGACAACCAGTTAAGGAGTCCAGTATCATCCCACACAAGACTGAAAGGGGTATGTGACCATGCCAATGTACAGCACAAGGTGAGGCTCAGGCAGTCGAGTGCATAGGCCAGGGAAAATACCAATTGTAGACAGACAGAAAGTCTGTCTCAGAGGACTGGAATCTACCAAAAATAGACCCAGCAGAAAGCGGAGTTGAGAACCCAGTGAGGCTATTGTGTGTAGGCAGAAGGAATAAGAAGAGGGTCAGCAAGGAGCTGAATTGAAAGACTTATGGTGCGTACACACGGAGCGATAAAAGTGAGTGCTATGAATGATAACGATATCGTTCATATCGTTATCGTTCATTTTTATGTGCTTACCAATCTGTCAACGATGAACGATGCGCGTTCCCACATGGACGATAAAGTTGTCTATTCTACATTATGTTAATTTAAATTAAATTGTTACAAGCCAGAAGAAAATTTGCAGTAAAACCAGGTGCAGGCTGAGATCCTTGTTGACAGTAAACGCACCATTTCAGTTGTCCCTACTTTCCCCATGGATGATAATGTTATCTTTCATCGTTCATGCATGCAGGCCAACTTGGACGATATTGTCAACTTTGCCTGTTCAGAGATGTGGCAGGATGACTTCACTGAAAGATATCTTTGAAAGATATCTTTCAAGTTGTTGGGAGTACAGATCGTACCGTGAGTATGCACCATAACTGTCATTTTACAGGCTGTGTTTGAAAAATTACAGTTAAAAACTGATTGGTTGATTGGTATTTCATGTTTCTCCAAGCTATGATAAATATCCCCCTTAATCTTAATGAAGTTCTGAAAGAGGCTGACAGTGTCTGGAGAGAGACTAATGGTCTGTACACACGTATGGATCTGCCAAAGATACGATATCACTGGCAGATCGGTATGCACCCTCCCTTGTATGCTGGATGATCAATATCGATCATCCAGCACACCACCAACTTACCAACGACTATAGCGATCCACGATCGTGGGTCCCTAAAGTAACTTGCTCGAAATTGAGCAAGTTGACCGGCATGCACAGCCAATGGACAATATTGCTATCATCCATACGTGGCCGTGCATCGCTGGTCGATGGTAGGGACCATTTAAAAGAACGATTTGAAAGATAACGGTAATGATATCAATATCATTATTATTCAAATCATCCTTTAAATCTCTACGTGTGCACGTAAAATTGGATACAGCATTCCTGAGCAGACTAGCTGATCATTGTAGAGAGGTATCCCTGAGAGAAATCCCAAGTGTCACATGCTGGCCTAAATCCCAAGTTTCACTCACTGGATCTATTGATATGACCTTTAGTGGTACCTGGATTACAATAGGTGTCAGCTGCTGTAAAATGGTGTTTAGTCCACACATACAGTGCTTAACCAGGCAGGCAAACAGTGATTCACAGGGTCAAATAGCGGTAACAGTGGTACAGTGTTTGCATCTAAATACACAACGAGATGGAATAACACGCTGCCAATAGGGTGTCTCAGTAGGCTCAGAATCATTTGCGGCATGAGCATAAAGTCGCACATCTGTGCACCACTCTGAATCATGCCCAGACAGAGATTAGCTGAAAGAGACTAGGAAACAAGGAGCAATGGAAGCAAGGACAGTGCTGGGGAGGAACATGAGGAAGGAGGGCCCTGCACATAAGAGTTTCATGTTACACTTATTTTATTCATTTAAACAATGTTGGCAATATTTTCAGAATTTTAATAAATCTGGCAGCCACAATATTTGTCACAGTTGCCATTACTGCATCTAGCAGAAACAATTTCATCAACTGAGTGTTGATTTTCTGGGAAAGATTACAACTTAAATTTCTTAGATTGCTTCCATTGCATAGAACTCTATCACCATCTGTCTCCATATACACTATGTAGACAAAAGTGATTGGACAACCCCGAAATGCATACCATGCAAACAAGTTCCAAATGGCCACTATTGCGGCAGTTTCAACAAGAACACTGGGTAGGGAGGCCCATACACTTGCAGTTCTATGGAAACAACAATTGTTTTTATCAGGGCGACAATGCCACCTGTCATGTTTCCAGGGTGACGCTGGACTGGTATACAGAAAATTCGGTAACCCAGATGGACTGGTCAGCCCAGAGTCCAGATCTTAACCCCATTGAGAACCACTGGGATGAATTGGAGCAACGAGTGTGTTCTAGGCCGACTCAACCTTCTTCAGTGTCACAGTTGGTCACTGTACTTAAGGTGGGTTGGGAAAACATACCGCCTGCTGTTGCTAGGAACTTGTGGACAATTCACCAAGAATCTGGTGAACCTACAAAGTGCTGACATCAATAAAAGCTTGTTGATCTATTTGTTGTCAGTGTCCAATAACTTTTGACTACATAGTGTATAAACTGTTATCCTACTCAAAGAGGGACCCAGAAGACACATCATGACTGCCAAGGTTTTTTTTTTTTTGCCTGCCGAACATCAAATGTGAATGGCTAACACAAAATTTCGAACACGATATTGTTTACACTTCAAATTTCAAAAATGTAACAGCACTTTTTTATTTTTTTTTTGTTTCGATTTAACCCTTGGCTGGCCTAATGCAGGTCCCACTTTGAGTATACCTCTGATCTAGAGTAAGTATATCAGTTATTATTTGGAGACAGATTCAAAGCAGTTCTGTTTCATAGAAAAGTACAGATAATGTCAATATTACGAAGTAAAAAAAAAACCTAAGTGGTATTGACAACAGTGTTTACAGTACGTGAAGTGAATGAGAGAAGGAAGAATCAAAAGTAATCCATATGCATTGTACAGTGTATAGATAACTTTTCCATAAAAAGTGATTTTAGGATTAGTTAGTGGCAGACCCTGATTTACATTATTTACCGAGATATGTCACTTTTTTTAATAAATATTTTTAAACACAATATTTTAAAATAAAAGTGTTTTAATTTTTTTGAAATTTGCAGTGACTTGTGGGATGACTGAACAAGAAGGAAAAAGGTTAACATTGGTTTCGTACCAGAAACATGTTCATGGCCGTTAAACCGGTGAAATTTGATTGAACTTCAAAGCAGTTTGTTTAATACAAACATAATTACAATATCATTGTGAAAAGGAGGAGGGGGGTCCAGGCCAGGGCATACCTCTCTGATGTTAAATATGTAGTCAGTAATTCTGAGCCAACAATAAAAAGGATTATTGTGAATATCCAATCCTTGAATAGTTTTAGTTGGCGGTGCCACACAGTTTAGTATATAATGTATACAAAAAAAAGGGGATTTTTTTTGTGCATAGGGCAAAAATAGAAAAGACAAAACTCTTATTGGGGGCACACTTGTAGATGGTAATATGTCAGGGAATATATTATATTTATAGTGCGTCAATTCCTTAAAATGAGTATTTTATTTCTCAAAATATAGGTAGTAATGATATTCCCAAAAGCAGAAGAACCCGAGAGGTTCCTCACCTAGATACACCAAAGTATAAACAGACGACATATATTAGTGTAGAAAAAGATAAGCACACCTTTATTATACAATTGTTTATTGCCTGACATAATACCATCTACAAGTGTGTCCCCAATAAAAGTTTTGTCGATTTCTTTTTTCATCCTATGCAAAAAATTCCTCTTTTTCTGTGTACAAACATAATTATACAAAGTTACTCCTTCAGAGAAGTCTGAAGATCCTACCTAATAAGATTTGTATACAACATATAACATTACCTTTCCAGAGACATATTATAAATGTCATATTTATTTCCATTAACATAGAATTTATTCTATAAATAGAAGATAGACCATTTAGTTAGATGATGTCAATGCCTGTCATCATTGTATAGATATAATCTTCATATTCTTTGTACTGTATATACAGTAATATATATCTAAAGTGGCTTTTTATGTGAAATCCCTCTAACTTGAAAGCAATATTCTTTTCTATTATTTGACACTGAACATACAGTATATTTTAAGGCATTTATAGCTTAACCTGTAGTTTTGCAGACTGGAGTTACTTTACCTTCTATTGCTAGGCTGATAGAATGATTAATCACAACCAGGAAATAAATTGTCTGTAAGGTGAGACGCTCAATATTGTCAGGACATGTTTTAAGAATCTGAGGCCAGGTGTGAAGATTGACAGCTTAACTGAAGGCATGCCTGGTTGGGCCCTGGAGAGGTTGGCATTGACTAGGAAGGGTAGAGTTTATCTGCATTGGGCTGGATTCTGATAATACGTCTGGACAGGTGCAAAGAGTTGGCAATTGAATTATTGTGTAGAGTTCCATCCTCATATCCTTTAGTGGTTTTATCATTCACAGAATGGGATTTCTGGCTCTGAGAGCAGGGTAGACTCAGCCAGGATTCACTGCAGAATGAACAAGACAAGTCAACATATTTCATGTGAAAATCATGAACTCATTGCAAATAATTAGTGTCTAATTATACAAATATTTGGAGTGATCCCCAGGAGAGCAGGTTCTTAGTATATGGAGCATTGGGAAAATGGTTTATTGAGGGAGTTTATGAATTGCAGCAGTTCAGAGTTTTGTACACCCATTTAGGTCAATTTGCTGCTGGGTTTGACAGATGGTTGTTTAAAATATGAAATACTGATCTGCTTGAGAACCCTGTAGATTGCCTGGAGGTAGTCAGTTAGCATCAGGAAAGGGCAGGGATTCAGAGAGGGATGGATTTAATAGAAAATTAAAATGCTGAGTAGATCAGGTATTATCGACCTTTTCACTGTTCAGATTCTAACTTATTAACTAGTTATTACTTACTGCACTTCCTTCAGCAGATTAAAGAGACCATTAATGTAATTATATATATATATATATATATATATATATACATACTGTATATATATATATATACACACACACACACACATGCATACACAGATATGTACTGTACACATAAAGTGTGGTTTCAGTTGCACCAAACAGCCACTCTTGGTGCACCTGATCCCAAATGATATGGCTGTGCCAAGCGTCTCTCTTGCTCAAAATTTGCATTATATTTGCATAAATAAAACAACTGGCAGTGGCAAAACTAATCTGCTCGACTACACTGATCAATTTCATGGGCAAATTTATTAGAGATGAACGGGTACGGATTTCAGAGATCCGAGCCCACCCGAATTTAGCAGATCCGAGCCGGATCCAAGCCGGCTCGGATGTTCCCGCCTTATCTCTCAAATCGAGGCAAAACCATAGAAACGAAATCTCGTGGTTCGCAAGCTTTCGTCTCTATGATCAATGTAGTATATAAGGGACCAGGCGATGGACGCCATTTCACTCCGGCTGTGGAGACTGAACAGGGAGGATGGGTACTGTAGTGTAGGGCTGGGAGAGGTGCTGGTGCTGTCTGCTGTGTCCTGGGCTGGTGAATGCTGATCAATTCTGGGCTGGTGCTGTCATTGTGCTGTCTGATGTGTCCATCTGGGCTGTTGCTGATCCATCTGGGCTGTCTGTGCTGCCTGTTCTGTCCTGGGCTGGTGCTGCTGATCCATTCTGGGCTGGTGCTTTGCTGTCTGCTGTGTCCATCTGGGCTGGTGCAGAACTGCAGATACATCTGGGCTGGTGCTGTGTCCATCTGGGCTGGTGCAGAACTGCAGATACATCTGGGCTGGTGCTGTGTCTATCTGGGCCCAAGTTCTGGACTCAAGAAAAAAAATATATATAGTGAAAAAAAAAATCAATCAATGTGTCTTTTATATTTTTCTGTGTGTGTGCATGTTAGGCTTAACTGCAGTACCACACAATATCCAGCCAGCAACGCAAGTTGCAACCTAATGCTGCCCGACTCCAGTCGTGATCAATCTGTGCTCTGGGCCCAAGTTGTGGAGCTGAAAAAAAATAAAAATCAATTGTTTTTTTTTCTAATAATTGTATGTGTGTCTGTGCATGTTATGCTTAGCCGCACAAGATCTAGCAAGTCCGCAACGCAACCCGACTCCAGTCGTCATCAATCTGTGCTCAGGGTCCAAGTTCTGGACCCGAAACCCCCCCCAAAAATAGTGTCTTTGTCTATTTATTTTCTGTGTGTGTGTATACGTGTTAGGCTTAGCCACACAAGATACAGCAACTCAACCTAGTGCTGCCCAACTCCAGTCGTCACCAATCTGTGCTCTGGGCCCAAATTTTGGACCCAAATAAAAAAAAATAGTGTATTTTGTATATTTTTTTTCTGTGTGCGCACAACTGCACGTGTCTGAATTTTGTAACTGCACCTTGGCTACACTATTGGTGCTTGTGACACTGCTTCAAGACCGCAGAAAATATGAAGGGCTGTAAACAGGAGAGCAAGGCCAAGAACCACATGTTGTAGCTGCCACCAGCAGTCATCATGATAATGCAAGGCCGTCAACTTCCTTGTCCTCTATGAAGGCCCATGCCTTCAATCCTCAAGGGTGTCCCAACCATCATCTTTGCACAGTCCTCATCTCTATTAATAATTATATCTATCAGTTCTGAGCCAGCAAGCTGGATGCAACCTTTTGGCCCTTTAACTAGATGAAAAAAATCAATATTGTGAGCTGTGAGGTATTGAATTGACTGGAAATGAGTGGAAATAAATGTTATTGAGGTTAGTAATACTGTAGGAACAAAAAAAGGGCAATTTTATGTGATTTTAGCTGTTTTTTTTTTTTTTTTTTTAAGAAAAAAATCCAGATCCAAAACCAAAACATGAAAACAAAACACCAAGGAAAAAAATACACAACCAGATTCAGATAAGAAACCAAGGGGAGATCCAGATCCAAAACCAAAACACAAGGGTCGGCGCACATCTCTAAAATTTATGTGAAAAAGCAGTGGATGCGGCTTTTTCTCACTCCAAATTCCACTGTGCTTCATCTGCGACTTTGTACATGTTTAAAACAAATTAGGAGATTAATAAAAGTTTGGAGAGAGATAAAGTGGAGAGAGATAAAGTAGCGTTCCCGCTAGGCTGTTTTGCCTTCTGGAGGGCAAAAAGCACCCTGCCCTCCAGGAGGAGGGCAAAAAGCGCCCTGCCCTCACAGCCTGCGGGTGCCGTTCTTGCCCGTGGGACGCACTGTCCCGCGGGTGGAGAAACATGCGGTGACCCGGTCACCGCCGGAGAATAGACGCCGGGCGCATGCCTTTCTTCAGAGCTTGGGGGCTGCCCGGCATGTCTGTAAGCACCGGGCACGCCCCCAAGTATGACGAAAAGGGGATGCGTCTTATAGACACGCCCCCTTTTCATGACCACGCCCCCTTTTCTGGCGCGCGCGCGGGCCTTCGGCGCGTGCACAATTTTGCCCTCTCTAGCTCCGGCGCCCTGCCTGCCGCCGGAGCTAGAGTGAACACTATAAAGTACCAACAAATCAGCTCCTAACTGTCATTTTTCATTTGTCAATTTTCAGGCTTACTCCGTGAAGCCACTCCCCCTTATGTGTGCCAAGCTTGTGGGCGTGACTGCATGTCACGCCCCCCGTTCTCGGCACACAGTGGGTTTACCTAGCGCTCCGGCAGCTGCTGGGGCAGCCCACAGCCTCCCTCCTGCCTCTCTCTAAGTTGCGGCAGCTCTGCCATTTTGGTGTCACCCCCTCAGATGGAGTCACTCGGTGCGACCCGCACCCCCATAGTGACGCCAGTGCTGATCTGTCAGATTTGATAAGGAAGATCTAATTGTTCATAGATCAGGCCTGATGACTATATACAGTATAATACAATGTACCAGGGACACTAGATTACTACTTTTGTAACAAAGGAAATAGTATAAAATCTCAGATTAAACATAAAGATACGAGTGGCATGAGGCATGTCGCTCTTCGCTCATATCAGAACTCTGGGCCTGATTCAGTACGGATCGCAACTGCGATTGCAATAGCGATTATGCACACAGTTCCACTGCGAAGGTATGCTAATGTATGCAATCGCAATGCCATACGCATCCTAACATAAGGACGCCCACTTTACCTTACACACATCCGTAATACTTAGCAAGACTGCAAAATCATCGGTAACATCAAGTACAATCGCAGCCTCAAGCACACTTGCACAAGGTCTGATCTTACTCAGGAATTGCTAACCTCGTTGCACGCAGTGGGAGCTCAAGCTGCGTATGGCATCCCAGTAGCTAATTTATGCATGCCCCTGTAACGGCGTTCAAACGCACTGACAGGCCTGCGTTTCTCCGACCCCTCCCTCGTCACCTCCCTTAAACGGTACTTCCTGTCAATCACTCTGTTGTGGGTCCGATTGCAGTGGTGTGTAATACACAACAATCGGCCGATTGCATGAGTAATCGCAGTTGCGATCGCTACTGAATCCGGGACTCTGTTGTTAGAGTCCTATTCACACAAAGAAGTACATGAAATGCCAGCACCAGCAGTCAGTGTACCCCTGCAATGTACTTTTGTCACGTTAGTGATGTGAATAAGACACATTTTTTGAGAAAAAGTCTTTGGTGGGCAAAGTTGGTGGTGCACCAAACAGGCAATTTTGTGCAATTTGAGGATAGTTGTAAGTGGACTCATCTGTAATTTACATTAACTTGAGAAAAGATGCAATATAGATAAGCACATTTGGCCATAAATATTGTTGTTAATACAAACTGTTGGAATTTGTGCTGCAGCTAGAGTAGTTTACTTTGTACTAGGGATGTGCAGGCTCGGATAGGTTCGAGTTTGCACGTGGAGTTCGGATTTTTCCCTCCAAAAAAACGGAACTCAGAACGAGGCAAAACGTCATCTTACATGGACGAACATCATCATTCCTGGTCTTTTGTCCAGGAATGATGATGTTCGTCCATGTAAGATGACGTTTTGCCTCGTTCTGAGTTCCGTTTTTTTGGAGGGAAAAATCCGAACTCCACGTGCAAACTCGAACCTATCCGAGCCTGCACATCCCTACTTTGTACAATTGCATAACGACATGACCGTGGCAGTTACCAGGGGCTCAGAGAGGGTGGGGAGCGGGTACTATTTACCTGGGCCCAGGCTTGCCCCCCCCCCACAGCAGCCCAGCACATGCAGTCTCCTATGCCTGTGGGGGGGCAATCACACTGATCTCGCCCCCTTCTGGCTTTGCGCCTGGCTGAGGGGTTCACAGCGCCCCTCTCCCCAGCACGCAGCAAAATTCTTTTTTTTTTTCTTCTTTAGCTCAAGGGGACGTGGCCATACATCTTGCGATTAGGCCACACACCCCTTCACCTGGGCCGGCCGGACTCTCTACGTCCCTGGCAGTTACACTATAAAATACTGTAGATGCTGCTGCACTTTTTAGTTTTTAGTTCTCATTTATGATCCACCTCAATTTGCATTGTAGAATAACTCGGTTTTGCGCCAATGCTTCTTGATGGTCTGTCCATAGCGTACAGTACCAAGGTCCGTGCCTTCTGTCTTCTGGGAGCAGCCTCCACAAATGAACAGTTCATCTTTATGTGAAAACAAGTGGAACAATCTTTAGTAGGCGCAAAGTAATTGTTACATCAAAGTCAAACATTAAGTCCCAACCCTTTAAATGGTGTCTGGTCTTGTCTTAAAATTCAACTCAGTTAAGCATTATTTATGGCTTAAACAAATCCTGATAGTGAGGGGAAATCCAAATTGTTATTACTACACGAGTCTCTTAAGCGTGTACACATCTTCTCAGTTCTAACATTGCACCTTTTGGCATATATTTGCAGAAGGACTACAATTTCAATGGGATCTCTTAGGCAGATAAGTGCTTATGCAGGCACTCTAATTACCTACAGTATAAAAGCTCCAACCTGCTGCTCCCCTTGAATAGTCATCCAACCACAGATATAGACAAACTCAACTAGTTTAAATTATTGCAGGGTGACCATTAGCATAAGATTCCGCATCAGGCACCAATGCAGTATGATAATGGCTGCAATGCACAGCAGGACCCCCTGCAGCCCACCTGATAGGGATGACAAGATCCCTCTCCAGCAGGGCTTCCCCATTGAAGTCACTGGGTGAGCATGGATCTTATTAAATGCAATTCCCATAGAAAAATATGAGGATGACAGCTGCGGGGGCTGGCAGCCCAACCAGAAAGGAGGATGGAATGGAAACTTATGATATACTGTATAATATATATATATATATATATTAGGGGTGAGCGGGTTCGGATTTCTGAAATCCGAACCCCCCCGAGCCCCCCCGATCCGAGTCCGATCCGAGTCAGGCTCGACTTTTCCCGCCTGACTCGGATTCTGAAATCGAGGCAAAACGTCATCTTCCCGCCTTCCGAGTCTCGCGGGTTTTGGATCCTATATAAGGTACCCACGTCGGCGCCATTTTCTCACTCGGCTGTGGACAGTGAAGAGGGAGGGTGGGAGTTAGGGCTGTGTAGTGTAGTGTAGTGTAGTGCTGCTGTTGTCCACTACTTCAAAGTCCATAGGGGCTGGCTGTGTTGTGCTGTGCTGCTGTTGTTAATAGGGGCTGTGTCCACTACTTCAAAGTCCATAGGGGCTGGCTGGACTGTGTTGTGCAGTCAGTTCTCCATAGGGGCTGTGTCCACTCCAAAGTCCTGTGCAGTGTCCCAGTCCTAAAGGAGTGCTGTAGTGTTGTCCAGGGGGTGCTCTGTCCATCAGGGGTGCTCCCCCCAAGTGCTAAAAAAATAATATATTTTCTGTGTTTGTGAATTGTGTGCGCAGTAGCCGCACGTGCATCAACAAAGTAGTGCCAAGCGTGCGCCTGTGTCATAAGTAAAGGGCCGGCTGGCTTGACCGTTAAGGGTGCTGTAACCCCCGAAAGTACACTCCAGTCCAAACCAAAAAAAAAATTTTTTTCTGTGTTTGTGAATTGTGTGCGCAGTAGCCGCACGTGCATCAACAAAGTAGTGCCAAGCGTGCGCCTGTGTCATAAGTAAAGGGCCGGCTGGCTTGACCGTTAAGGGTGCTGTAACCCCCGAAAGTACACTCCAGTCCAAACCTAAAAAAAAAATATTTTCTGTGTTTGTGAATTGTGTGCGCAGTAGCCGCACGTGCATCAACAAAGTAGTGCCAAGCGTGCGCCTGTGTCATAAGTAAAGGGCCAGCTGGCTTGACCGTTAAAGGGTGCTGTAACCCCCGAAAGTACACTCCAGTCCAAACCAAAAAAAAAATATTTTCTGTGTTTGTGAATTGTGTGCGCAGTAGCCGCACGTGCATCAACAAAGTAGTGCCAAGCGTGCGCCTGTGTCATAAGTAAAGGGCCGGCTGGCTTGACCGTTAAGGGTGCTGTAACCCCCGAAAGTACACTCCAGTCCAAACCAAAAAAAAAATTATTTTCTGTGTTTGTGAATTGTGTGCGCAGTAGCCGCACGTGCATCAACAAAGTAGTGCCAAGCGTGCGCCTGTGTCATAAGTAAAGGGCCGGCTGGCTTGACCGTTAAGGGTGCTGTAACCCCCGAAAGTACACTCCAGTCCAAACCAAAAAAAAAATTATTTTCTGTGTTTGTGAATTGTGTGCGCAGTAGCCGCACGTGCATCAACAAAGTAGTGCCAAGCGTGCGCCTGTGTCATAAGTAAAGGGCCGGCTGGCTTGACCGTTAAGGGTGCTGTAACCCCCAAAAGTACACTCCAGTCCAAACCTAAAAAAAAATTATTTTCTGTGTTTGTGAATTGTGTGCGCAGTAGCCGCACGTGCATCAACAAAGTAGTGCCAAGCGTGCGCCTGTGTCATAAGTAAAGGGCCGGCTGGCTTGACCGTTAAAGGGTGCTGTAACCCCCAAAGTACACTCCAGTCCAAACCAAAAAAAAATTATTTTCTGTGTTTGTGAATTGTGTGCGCAGTAGCCGCACGTGCATCAACAAAGTAGTGCCAAGCGTGCGCCTGTGTCATAAGTAAAGGGCCGGCTGGCTTGACCGTTAAGGGTGCTGTAACCCCCGAAAGTACACTCCAGTCCAAACCAAAAAAAAAATTATTTTCTGTGTTTGTGAATTGTGTGCGCAGTAGCCGCACGTGCATCAACAAAGTAGTGCCAAGCGTGCGCCTGTGTCATAAGTAAAGGGCCGGCTGGCTTGACCGTTAAGGGTGCTGTAACCCCCGAAAGTACACTCCAGTCCAAACCAAAAAAAAAATTATTTTCTGTGTTTGTGAATTGTGTGCGCAGTAGCCGCACGTGCATCAACAAAGTAGTGCCAAGCGTGCGCCTGTGTCATAAGTAAAGGGCCGGCTGGCTTGACCGTTAAGGGTGCTGTAACCCCCGAAAGTACACTCCAGTCCAAACCAAAAAAAAAATTATTTTCTGTTTGTGAATTGTGTGCGCAGTAGCCGCACGTGCATCAACAAAGTAGTGCCAAGCGTGCGCCTGTGTCATAAGTAAAGGGCCAGCTGGCTTGACCGTTAAGGGTGCTGTAACCCCCGAAAGTACACTCCAGTCCAAACCTAAAAAAAAATTATTTTCTGTGTTTGTGAATTGTGTGCGCAGTGGCCGCACGTGCATCAACAAAGTAGTGCCAAGCGTGCGCCTGTGTCATAAGTAAAGGGCCGGCTGGCTTGACCGTTAAAGGGTGCTGTAACCCCCGAAAGTACACTCCAGTCCAAACCCAAAAAAAATTATTTTCTGTGTTTGTGAATTGTGTGCGCAGTAGCCGCACGTGCATCAACAAAGTAGTGCCAAGCGTGCGCCTGTGTCATAAGTAAAGGGCCGGCTGGCTTGACCGTTAAGGGTGCTGTAACCCCCGAAAGTACACTCCAGTCCAAACCTAAAAAAAAATTATTTTCTGTGTTTGTGAATTGTGTGCGCAGTAGCCGCACGTGCATCAACAAAGTAGTGCCAAGCGTGCGCCTGTGTCATAAGTAAAGGGCCGGCTGGCTTGACCGTTAAAGGGTGCTGTAACCCCCGAAAGTACACTCCAGTCCAAACCAAAAAAAAATTATTTTCTGTGTTTGTGAATTGTGTGCGCAGTAGCCGCACATGCATCAACAAAGTAGTGCCAAGCGTGCGCCTGTGTCATAAGTAAAGGGCCGGCTGGCTTGACCGTTAAGGGTGCTGTAACCCCCGAAAGTACACTCCAGTCCAAACCTAAAAAAAAATTATTTTCTGTGTTTGTGAATTGTGTGCGCAGTAGCCGCACGTGCATCAACAAAGTAGTGCCAAGCGTGCGCCTGTGTCATAAGTAAAGGGCCGGCTGGCTTGACCGTTAAGGGTGCTGTAACCCCCGAAAGTACACTCCAGTCCAAACCAAAAAAAAAATTATTTTCTGTGTTTGTGAATTGTGTGCACTGTGGCTGCACGTGCATCAACAAAGGAGCAGCGCCAAGCGTGCGCCTGTGTCCCATAAGTAAAGAGCCGGCTGGCTCATTTCTTAAAGGGTGGTGTAACCCACAAAGTGCACTACTCTCCAGCAAAAATAAAATAATATTTTCTGTGTTTGAGTGCGCTTTAGCCGCACGTATATATATCAATATAACATAAATGGAGGACCAAACTTTCTCCGATAAAAATAAAATAGGGAAAGATCAAGAACCTCTTCCTCCTAGTGCTGTTGCTGCTGCTGGGAGTTGTTCATCATCCCAGAGAGGAAGTAGGAACATCACTACTTTTACTAAACAATTGACCCTCCAACAGTCCCTAGCGATGAGGATGAAGTACGACAGCAGTCATCCTGAAGCAAAACGTATAACTGAGGCCTTGACTGCTATGTTGGTGTTAGACGTGCGTCCGGTATCCGACATTAGTGCAGTGGGATTTAGACAATTGATGGAGGTAGTGTGTCCTCGGTTCCAAATCCCGTCTAGATTCCACCTGCATCCTCAAAGCAGCAGCGACAAGCGTGCGTCTGTCTGTTAAAGGGTGGTGACACCCTCAAAGTGTTCTACACAAACAATTAAAATATTGTTCTTTTTTTTTCGGTCTTTGTGAAATGTGTGGGCTGTAGCCTCACCTGCATCCTTAAAGCAGCAGCGACAAGCGTGTGTCTGTCTGTTAAAGGTTGGTGTAACTCTCAAAGTGTTCCAAAAAATAAAAAACTATTTTTTTAATGTGTTTGTGACTTGTGTGCGATGTAGCCACACTTGCATCCTCAAAGCAGCAGCGACAAGCGTGCGTCTGTCTGTTAAAGGGTGGTGACACCCTCAAAGTGTGCTACACAAACAATTAAAATATTGTTCTTTTTTTTTTGGTCTTTGTGAAATGTGTGGGCTGTAGCCGCACCTGCATCCTTAAAGCAGCAGCGACAAGCGTGCGTCTGTCTGTTAAAGGGTGGTGACACCCTCAAAGTGTTCTACACAAACAATTAAAATATTGTTCTTTTTTTTTCGGTCTTTGTGAAATGTGTGGGCTGTAGCCGCACCTGCATCCTTAAAGCAGCAGCGACAAGCGTGCGTCTGTCTGTTAAAGGGTGGTGTAACTCTCAAAGTGTTCCAAAAAATAAAAAACTATTTTTTTAATGTGTTTGTGACTTGTGTGCGATGTAGCCACACTTGCATCCTCAAAGCAGCAGCGACAAGCGTGCGTCTGTCTGTTAAAGGGTGGTGACACCCTCAAAGTGTGCTACAGAAACAATTAAAATATTGTTCTTTTTTTTTCTGTCTATGTGAATTGTGTGGGCTGTAGCCGCACCTGCATCCTTAAAGCAGCAGCGACAAGCGTGCGTCTGTCTGTTAAAGGGTGATGACACCTCAAAGTGTTCTACACAAACAATTAAAATATTGTTCTTTTTTTTTTCGGTCTTTGTGAAATGTGTGGGCTGTAGCCGTACCTGCATCCTTAAAGCAGCAGCGACAAGCGTGCGTCTGTCTGTTAAAGGGTGGTGACACCTCAAAGTGTTCTACACAAACAATTAAAATATTCTTCTTCTTTTTTCTGTCTTTGTGAATTGTGTGGGCTGTAGCCGCACTTGCATCCTCAAAGCAGCAGCGACAAGCGTGCGTCTGTCTGTTAAAGGGTGGTGTAACCCTCAAAGTGTGCTCCACAAACAATAAAAATATTCTTTTTTTTTTTCTGTCTTTGTGAATTGTGTGGGCTGTAGCCGCACTTGAATCCTCAAAGCAGCAGCGACAAGCGTGCGTCTGTCTGTTAAAGGATTACATCGGTGACAGCATCCAAGTAGGCATGTCAGACAGTCCGTACCTGTACTGGCAGGAAAAAGAAGCAATTTGGAGGTCCCTGTACAAACTGGCTCTATTTTACCTGAGTTGCCCCCCCTCCAGTGTGTACTCCGAAAGAGTGTTTAGTGCAGCCGGGAACCTTGTCAGCGAAAGGCGTAGGAGGTTGCTTCCACAAAATGTGGAGAAGATGATGTTCATAAAATGAATTATCAACTCTTCCAGGGAGACCAGCCTCCAGAACGTACAGAGGGACCTGTGGTTCCAGCAGGGACGAATTAATACTCTGTGAGGATGAGGATGTACACACTGAAGAGGGTGAGGAATCGGTGGATGAGGAGGATGAGGATGACATCTTGCCTCCGTAGAGCCAGTTTGTGCAGGGACACATTAATTGCCAGCTTGTTTTGTGGGGGCCCAAACGAACCAATCATTTCAGCCACAGTTGTGTGGCAGACCCTGGCGCTGAAATGATTGATTTGTTAAAGTGTGCATGTCCTGTTTATACAACATAAGGGTGGGTGGGAGGGCCCAAGGACAATTCCATCTTGCACTTCTTTTTTTTCTTTGCATTATGTACAGTTTGGGGCCTAGTTTTTCTAACTGCCATCCTGTCTGCCACTGCAGTGTCACTTCTAGATGGGTCACGTGTTTGTGCCGCCCACTCGTGTCGCTTAGCATAGTCATCCAGCTACCTCGGTGCAACCTTTTGGACATGAAAACACTATTGTGAGGTGTTCAGTGTTCAGAATAGACTGGAAATGAGTGGAAATTAAGGTTATTGAGGTTAATAATAGCATAGGAGCAGAGAAACCAACAAATTCTGTGATTTTAGCTGTTTTTATGCTTTTTTTAAAAAAAATACAGATCCAAAACACAAAACCCAGAACCCAAAACACGGAAGGGTGGTTTTGGCAAAACCAATCCAGATCCAAAACACGAAGAAAGATCCAGATCCAAAACCAAAACACAAAACACGAAAAGTGGCCGGTGCACACCCCTAATATATATATATATATATATATATATATATATATATATTAGGGGTGAGCGGGTTCGGATTTCAGAAATCCGAACCCCCCCGAGCCTCCCCGATCCGAGGCCGATCCGAGTTAGGCTCGACTTTTCCCGCCTGACTCGGATCTGAAATCGAGACAAAACGTCATCATCCCGCCTTCCGGGTCTCGCAGGTTTTGGATCCTATATAAGGTACCCGCGTCGGCGCCATTTTCTCACTCAGCTGTGGACAGTGAAGAGGGAGGGTGGGAGTTAGGGCTGGCTGGGCTGTGTAGTGTAGTGTAGTGTAGTGCAGAGTAGTGTTGTGCTGTGCTGTGCTGTGCTGTGCTGCGCTGTGCTGCTGTTGTCCACTACTTCAAAGTCCATAGGGGCTGGCTGTGTTGTGCTGTGCTGCTGTTGTTAATAGGGGCTGTGCCCACTACTTCAAAGTCTATAGGGGCTGGCTGGACTGTGTTGTGCAGGCAGTTCTCCATAGGGGCTGTGTCCACTCCAAAGTCCTGTGCAGTGTCCCAGTCCTAAAGGGGTGCTGTAGTGTTGTCCAGGGGGTGCTCTGTCCATCAGGGGTGCTCCCTCCAAGTGCTAAAAAAATAATATTTTTTCTGTGTTTGTGAATTGTGTGCGCAGTAGCCGCACGTGCATCAACAAAGTAGTGCCAAGCGTGCGCCTGTGTCATAAGTAAAGGGCCGGCTGGCTTGACCGTTAAAGGGTGCTGTAACCCCCAAAGTACACTCCAGTCCAAACCAAAAAAATATATATTTTCTGTGTTTGTGAATTGTGTGCGCAGTAGCCGCACGTGCATCAACAAAGTAGTGCCAAGCGTGCGCCTGTGTCATAAGTAAAGGGCCGGCTGGCTTGACCGTTAAAGGGTGCTGTAACCCCCAAAGTACACTCCAGTCCAAACCAAAAAAATATATATTTTCTGTGTTTGTGAATTGTGTGCGCAGTAGCCGCACGTGCATCAACAAAGTAGTGCCAAGCGTGCGCCTGTGTCATAAGTAAAGGGCCGGCTGGCTTGACCGTTAAAGGGTGCTGTAACCCCCAAAGTACACTCCAGTCCAAACCAAAAAAATATATATTTTCTGTGTTTGTGAATTGTGTGCGCAGTAGCCGCACGTGCATCAACAAAGTAGTGCCAAGCGTGCGCCTGTGTCATAAGTAAAGGGCCGGCTGGCTTAACCGTTAAAGGGTGCTGAAACCCCCAAAGTACACTCCAGTCCAAACCAAAAAAATATATATTTTCTGTGTTTGTGAATTGTGTGCGCAGTAGCCGCACGTGCATCAACAAAGTAGTGTCAAGCGTGCGCCTGTGTCATAAGTAAAGGGCCGGCTGGCTTGACCGTTAAAGGGTGCTGTAACCCCCAAAGTACACTCCAGTTCAAACCAAAAAAAAAATTATTTTCTGTGTTTGTGCATTGTGTGCGCAGTAGCCGCACGTGCATCAACAAAGTAGTGCCAAGCGTGCGCCTTTGTCATAAGTAAAGGGCCGGCTGGCTTGACCGTTAAAGGGTGCTGTAACCCCCAAAGTACACTCCAGTCCATACCAAAAAAATATATATTTTCTGTGTTTGTGAATTGTGTGCGCAGTAGCCGCACGTGCATCAACAAAGTAGTGCCAAGCGTGCGCCTGTGTCATAAGTAAAGGGCCGGCTGGCTTGACCGTTAAAGGGTGCTGTAACCCCCAAAGTACACTCCAGTCCAAACCAAAAAAATATATATTTTCTGTGTTTGTGAATTGTGTGCGCAGTAGCCGCACGTGCATCAACAAAGTAGTGCCAAGCGTGCGCCTGTGTCATAAGTAAAGGGCCGGCTGGCTTGACCGTTAAAGGGTGCTGAAACCCCCAAAGTACACTCCAGTCCAAACCAAAAAAATATATATTTTCTGTGTTTGTGAATTGTGTGCGCAGTAGCCGCACGTGCATCAACAAAGTAGTGTCAAGCGTGCGCCTGTGTCATAAGTAAAGGGCCGGCTGGCTTGACCGTTAAAGGGTGCTGTAACCCCCAAAGTACACTCCAGTTCAAACCAAAAAAAAAATTATTTTCTGTGTTTGTGAATTGTGTGCGCAGTAGCCGCACGTGCATCAACAAAGTAGTGCCAAGCGTGCGCCTTTGTCATAAGTAAAGGGCCGGCTGGCTTGACCGTTAAAGGGTGCTGTAACCCCCAAAGTACACTCCAGTCCATACCAAAAAAATATATATTTTCTGTGTTTGTGAATTGTGTGCGCAGTAGCCGCACGTGCATCAACAAAGTAGTGTCAAGCGTGCGCCTGTGTCATAAGTAAAGGGCCGGCTGGCTTGACCATTAAAGGGTGCTGTAACCCCCAAAGTACACTCCAGTCCAAAAGAAATAAATATATTTTCTGTGTTTGTGAATTGTGTGCGCAGTAGCCGCACGTGCATCAACAAAGTAGTGCCAAGCGTGCGCCTGTGTCATAAGTAAAGGGCCGGCTGGCTTGACCGTTAAAGGGTGCTGTAACCCCCAAAGTACACTCCAAACCAAAAAAATATATATTTTCTGTGTTTGTGAATTGTGTGCGCAGTAGCCGCACGTGCATCAACAAAGGAGCAGCGCCAAGCGTGCGCCTGTGTCCCATAAGTAAAGAGCCGGCTGGCTCATTTCTTAAAGGCTGGTGTAACCCACAAAGTGCACTACTCTCCAGCAAAAATAAAAAAATATTTTCTGTGTTCAGCCGCACGTATATATATCAAATCGATATAGCATAAATGGAGGACCAAACTTTCTCCGATAAAAATAAAATAGAGAAAGATCAAGAACCACTTCCTCCTAGTGCTGAAGCTGCTGCCACTAGTCATGACATAGACAATAACATGCCATCAATGTCGTCTGCCAAGGCCGATGCCCAATGTCATAATAGAGGGCACCTACAATCCCAAATGACAAAGTTCAGGAAAATGACCTTGAAAAAAACATTTAAATCAGCTGAAGAGAAACATAAACTTGCCAATATGCCATTTACGACACGGAGTGGCAAGGAACGACTAACGTTGATCCCTAGTATGTTCATGACTAGTGGTTCAGCTTCACATGACGATGGGAACCCTCCTCCCACTAAAAAAATCAAAAGAGTTAAGCTGGCAAAAGCAGAGCGAAGAACTGTGCTTTCTAAGAAGATATCACAAATCCCCAAGGAGAGTCCAAGTGTGGTGATGGTTGCGATGCCTGACCTTCCCAGCACTGGACGGGAAGAGGTGGCTCTTTCCACCATTTGCACGCCCCCTGCAAGTGCTGAAAGGAGCACCCACAGTCCACTTGCTGATATGCAAATTGAAGATGTCACTGTTGAAGTACAACAGGATGAGGATACTGGTGTAGCTGGCGCTGAGGAGGAAGTTGGCGAGGAGGATTCTGATGGTGATGTGATTTGTTTAAATTAGGCTCCGGTGGAGACAGTTGTTGTCCGTGGGATGAAAAAGCCCATCACGGTCATGCCTGGGCAGAAGACCAAACATTCCACCTCTTTGGTCTGGCAATATTTCTATCCAAATCCGGACAACAACTGTCTTGCCATATGTACCATATGTAAAGGTGAAATAAGTAGGGGTAGGGACGTCAACCACCTAGGAACATCCTCCCTTATACGGCACCTGCAGCGCGTTCATAAAAAGTTACTGTCAAGTTCAGAAACTTTGGCTAAGACCGTAAGCAGTCCAGGGACACCTAAATCCCGTTGTCCTGTTGTATCCAAGTGCCTGCAAACCACACCGTCAACTCCCTCCTCGTCAATTTCCTCCTTAGTCAGGATCGGAAGTAGTCCTGCAGGCCATGTCACTGGCATGACTGACTCTCCTATCCGGGATTCCTCTGGAGGATCCTGCATTGCTACGCCTACTGCTGCCGCTGCTGCTGTTGCTGCTGCTGGGAGTCGTTCATCATCCCAGAGAGGAAGTAGGAACACCACTACTTTTACTAAACAATTGACCCTCCAACAGTCCTTAGCGAGGAGGATGAAGTACGACAGCAGTCATCCTGAAGCAAAACGTATAACTGAGGCCTTGACTGCTATGTTGGTGTTAGACGTGCGTCCGGTATCCGCCATTAGTGCAGTGGGATTTAGACAATTGATGGAGGTAGTGTGTCCCCGGTTCCAAATCCCGTCTAGATTCCACTTCACTAGGCAGGCGATACCGAGACTGTACAGAAACGTCAGAAAAAGTGTCCTCAGTGTCCTGAAAAATGCCGTTGTACCCAATGTCCACTTAACCACGGACATGTGGACAAGTGGAACAGGGCAGACTAAGGACTAAATGACTGTGACAGCCCACTGGGTAGATGTATCACCTTACGCAGCAACAGCAGCAGCATCACCAGTAGCAGCATCTCAGAAACACCAGCTCGTTCCAAGGCAGGCTACGCTGTGTATCACCGGTTTCAGTAAGAGGCACACCGCCGACTACCTCTTAGAGAAACTGAGGGAAATCATCGCCCAGTGGCTTACCCCACTTAGACTCTCCTGGGGATTTGTGATATCTGACAACGCCACCAATATTGTGCGGGCATTACATCTGGGCAAATTCCAGCACATCCCATGTTTTGCTCACACAATAAACTTGGTGGTGCAGAATTTTCTGAAAAGCGACTGGGATGTGCAGGAGACGCTTTGGGTGGCCCGAAAAATTTCTGGCCACTTTCGCCATTCAGCGACTGCATGCTGAAGACTGGAGCGCCAGCAAACACTCTTGAACCTGCCCCGCCATCACCTGAAGCAAGAGGTTGTGACGCGGTGGAACTCAACCCTCTATATGCTTCAGAGGATGGAGGAGCAGCAAAAGGCCATACAAGCCTATACATCCACCTATGACATAGGCAAAGGAGGGGGTATGCACCTGACTCAAGCGCAGTGGAGAATGATTTCCGTGTTGTGCAAGGTTCTCCAGCCCTTCGAATTTGCCACACGTGAAGTCAGTTCAGACACTGCCAGCTTTAGTCAGGTCAGTCCCCTCATCAGGCTTTTGCAGAAGCAGCTGGAGAAAGTGAAGGAGGAGCTAAGACGGAGCGATTCCGCTCGGCATGTGGGACTTGTGGATGAAGCCCTTCATTCGCTTTGCCAGGATTCCAGGGTGGTCAATCTGTTGAAATCAGACCACTACATTTTTGCCACCGTGCTCGATCCTAGGTTTAAAGCCTATGTGGTGTCTCTCTTTCTGGCCGACACAAGCCTGCAGAGGTGCAAAGACCTGCTGGTGAACACACTGTCAGCTGAAGCGTAATGTGACACGTCAACAGCTCCTTCTTCATTTTCTCCCGCAACTGGGGCTGCCAGGAAAAAACTTAGGTATCCTAAGCAACCCGCTGGCGGTGATGCAGGGCAGGCAGGACCAAGTTTGGACATCTGGTCTGGACTGAAGGACCTGGCAACAATTTCTGACATGTCTACTGTCACTGCATATGATACTGTCACCATTGACAGAATGGTGGAGGATTACATCGGTGACAGCATCCAAGTAGGCATGTCAGACAGTCCATACCTGTACTGGCAGGAAAAAGAGGCAATTTGGAGGCCCCTGTACAAACTGGCTCTATTTTACCTGAGTTGCCCCCCCTCCAGTGTGTACTCCGAAAGAGTGTTTAGTGCAGCCGGGAACCTTGTCAGCGAAAGGCGTAGGAGGTTGCTTCCACAGAATGTGGAGAAGATGATGTTCATCAAAATGAATTATCAGCTCTTCCAGGGAGACCAGCCTCCAGAAGGTACAGAGGGACCTGTGGTGGTGGATTCAAGTGGGGACGAGTTAATACTTTGTGAGGATGAGGATGTACACACTGAAGAGGGTGAGGAATCAGTGGATGAGGAGGATGAGGATGACATCTTGCCTCCGTAGAGCCAGTTTGTGCAGGGACAGATTAATTGCCAGCTTGTTTTGTGGGGGCCCAAACGAACCAATCATTTCAGCCACAGTTGTGTGGCAGACCCTGGCGCTGAAATGATTGGTTTGTTAAAGTGTGCATGTCCTGTTTATACAACATAAGGGTGGGTGGGAGGGCCCAAGGACAATTCCATCTTGCACTTCTTTTTTTTCTTTGCATTATGTACAGTTTGGGGCCTAGTTTTTCAAACTGCCATCCTGTCTGCCACTGCAGTGTCACTCCTAGATGGGTCACGTGTTTGTGCCGCCCACTCGTGTCGCTTAGCATAGTCATCCAGCTACCTCGGTGCAACCTTTTGGACATAAAAACAATATTGTGAGGTGTGAGGTGTTCAGAATAGACTGGAAATGAGTGGAAATGAAGGTTATTGAGGTTAATAATTGAATAGGAGCATAAAAACCCACAAATTCTGTGATTTTAGCTGCTTTTATGCTTTTTTTAAAAAAAATACAGATCCAAAACACAAAACCCAGAACCCAAAACACGGAAGGGTGGTTTTGGCAAAACCAATCCAGATCCAAAACACGAAGAAAGATCCAGATCCAAAACCAAAACACAAAACACGAAAAGTGGCCGGTGCACACCCCTAATATATATATATATATATAGAGAGAGAGAGAGAGAGAGAGAGAGAGAGAGAGAGAGAGAGAGAGAGAGAGAGAGAGAGAGAAATTTGTTATACGGTACCTCTGAGAATATTTACTTTTATAATAAGCGGTAGCTATAATGCAGGTGTACTTTATTTAAACTATATATGTACAAGTCAAAAGCAGACTGGCAACTAGTTTTCTTTGGACTATGAGTTATTGTCTAGATGCCATTAACATTGAAAAATAATATGTGGATATTGAATATGAAGACTATGCTAGCTCAGCCTTAACGCTGCAATCAGTCGAAGATGACAAGCAAAGAGCACACTGGATTTGATGGCCCAGTGATGGGCAGTGGATATGAGATTGGTGCACAGTGTAAATATTCGGTTCTAAAGCCCTGTCAGGTAATGCGTGACTCCTGTGATATGAACCAGTGGTGAGTAAATGGATTGGTTGGGATGATGGCAAGCGGCAGGGCCACTGGATTTAATGACAGTGCAAAGCACAGTCTGGACCCTGGATTAGTTGGCACTGTGCAGGAAAACAGTGGATGCAATATTAGCTGGGATGCTGATGAGCAATGTGGTCTCTGGATTAGTTAGAAATGTGACATGTTGATCTTTTGTTGTGAGCGGATTCCAATATAGTTTCTGTTTAATAAAGTCAGAGTGTGTGAAATTGGCCATCACACCTGACTGCCTCCCCCCCCCACTCTGCCATGTAGAACATAAAATAAACCACTTCCCATCTGCTTGAGAAACATTTTACTTATATTAGAGCACATTCTGCTGCACACCAAGGAAATTTCTCATGCTGCCATAATCATCGTACATTTGGTAGCTGAGCTACAGTAGAGCGCTTTTCACGGTAGCTGCAAGTGGTTCAGTTAATAAAACCTGATAAACTGGTGAGATTATTTATAGTACATAATAAAACATTACTATCTAATGTTTAAAAGTGTTCTTCAATTATGTACTGTAGAGCCCCAATGTGTACCTCGTCACCTGTGATCTGCCCATCTGATAGGAAAAGGAGCAATAATGAGGCTTAGTAATTAGTGTTCATTTTCCATTTGTAAGCAAACACCTTAATGATGTGGATGGGGAATAATCAGTTGGCAGGAGTATATTTTAGCATGCATGTAATCTGTTGTACACATTATCTGCTCTCTAGGATGTACTGTCTTTCCATCAGTGTTAGGTAAGGTCTATGGGCCGATCCACAGTTGTATGCAAACCCGATGATTTACATACAACTCTGATGGTTGCCGATTGGCACATGATCTGTACTGAGCATGTGACAATCTGTGTCTGTGGATGATTGACATGCTGTGGGCTTTTGGGATGGGAAAGGGGCTATGAAGGCCAGTATGTTGGCCTCGTTTTCTGGGCCTCCCAAGGCCAGTGTATCTTCTGATGCAGCTTTATGGCCATCCTCAGTAACTTGAGGGTTACTCAAATGGCTAATGTTCACGCAAGCGATCCAAAGGCTGTTTCCACGGATGCAGCAGCGGACCACAGGAGCTGACAGGAGGTGCCTATTTACACAAGATGCCTAATGCTGCCTATTATTGCACAGACGCTGCGTACAAAGTTGCAGCCGCTGTTCAATAGAGTACAACTCTGAATCAGACCCTATATTTGTCCATCCTCGTAACAATTTGGTCAAACACTTTGGCCATTTTAAACCAAATTGTCCCCAAAGTTGTGTATGTATAGGGGCAACAATATCAGCAATCCCAGTCAACATCTAAGAAGTATCCATCCAGCAGTGATCAAGTATCCATCCAGTAGGTGAAGGACTGCAGTCTGCCAGGAAGTGTGGTTATCGGCCAAGTGTACTAATGAACTTTTTATGTGATCCAGGTGCTCAGCACGAGCGTCTGGTGTCTTAGTCCGCTCATGTATAGGGAATTTAAAGCTGGGTTCACACTCTATAATGGAAGTTGATGCCAGGCCGCCATTGTGCCAAAAAACAAATAAAATATTAATCCTAGCTATTTCGACTTGACAATATTACATTGCCTCATTTCTAAACAACAGTAAAACCATTAAAAGTAATACTTTATCTATTTCTAAGTAATTAATTAGTCAACAGCACAACAGAGATGCTTGTAAATTGACTTTTTAAAGTTCACCATCTGATGGAATGCATCATAACCAAATGATTGGATCCCTAGTTTGTTTCAAAATAAAGGGCCTGATGCACTAGGGCAATATCATTAATGGTGCCCTGCTGCGTTAAGTTGAGCTTTCAAAAAAAAAATTGCCCTAATGAATAAATCTTGTTGGTCCGAACATTCCGGATTTTACTACTTTTTTTTATCAATAATATTTCTTTATAATTGATATGTACCATAATAGCAGTTATATAATATTACTCAGGGCCAGACATATAACATTACCTGCTAGTAGAGTTGTGCGGTTCGGATCTCCAGTAATACAAATCCACCCGAATATTCGTGAATCCGGACAGATCCGAGTAGCGATTCTAATCTCCTGAGGGGATCCGTATAAATCAGACTTGTGGTTCTAATCTTCCAGCGGTCCGAGATTCAGATTTTAAATCCGAATTTCGGGTTTTGGATTGCAAAAATTTTAGCTGTTTTTTAAAACTTTTTATCATTTAAAAAAATAAATTAACCAGATCCAAAACCAAAAACATGAGGGTCAGCGCATATCTCTACCTGCTAGAGAGGTAACTGAGGAAAAGCAGGCAGAGTAACAAATGACAGAGCTATTTATTTATCTTCAATGACCAAGTTCAGCCAACTGGAGTTTACTAATAAATGCACTCTAATTGGCTGCTGGTTTATTGAGGGACACAAACAGCGCTATCAAACAAGTGTTCATCGCTAAGATCTCCAGCAGGGGTTGTCACATGTGTGAGTTCAGTCCTACACAGAAACACCATAAGGAGTGTGACTTTTATCACTCGTGTATCAGGGAGCAGAAAAATGTACACAGTCAAAGTTTCTATCTGCAAAAGTCTAAATTAGTAGTTTCTGCCAAGATGGTTGATTTAGTAAGGATTAAAGTCACAATACAGTATAGTTTGCATATACTGTAAGGTGAGAAGTGTGCCACTTGATGCATCATTTATGGTAGCATAAAATACTCTGTTCATTTGTGCATGGTAAAGTGACTGAGACACAGTGCAAAATCAGCTTTGGTTCTGCCATACACAGTGGCGTAACTAGGGTATTTGGAGATAAGGGCAAGTTGAAAAATGGAGCCTCCTCCCTCCTAAGTGCATCACTCTGGGAACATTCTTTTCCATATGCACCTTAATGCAGTGCCCCTTATACTGTGCCCCCTATGCAGTGCCCCCAGTAGTGGTCCCCCTTATGCTGGCCCCCATTAGTGCCCCTTATACAGTGCCCCCATTAGTGATCTCCCTTATGCAGGCCTTCAGGAGTGATCCCCCCTATGCAGTGCCCCTTATACAGTACCCCATGTAGTGGTCCTCCCTATTCAGTGCCCCCAGTAGTGATACAGTGCCAGTAGTGCCCAAAACATAACACACACAGACATACACATACAAAGCAGAAAACACTGACTTAACTGAATCCCCGCTCCTGCCGCGCCCGCCACAGTCTGCTCCTCCTTCCTCCCTCTCGGTACTTAGGGAGAGACGTCATGATGTCTCTCCCATCAAAATTAAGAGTAGATACCGTTCATACAAGAATGGCGCTATGTTGGTATGTGAAGAAATACAAATACATAGATATACAATACGTTCCTTTTTCAAGTGAACAGTATCCACAAATAATTCTTCTCCTTCTATTGATGGTGAATCACTCCATTACAGGTACAGTTCACATGGAAGAAGTAATACAAACAGAGAAAATCCAATCCATCAGATGAAATTCCATATAAAGTGCGGTTTGGTGTATCGGTACTATGTATATGCGTACCCCACTCACAATGTAACACCAATTGTACGTACATATAAAGGTTTCTTTTCAGCTGCTACAGTTAATTACGTGCTTGTACTGTCACCCAACCTTTTACAGACTAATTAGCATACCTCACTCACATAAAGGGAAGTCAAGAGCAAGTGTGTAAAGGTTTCTTTAATGATACGGTAACTTCAATATCAACTGATTAAGCGTACCTCACTCACAATTTGTCAAGCATTTTCTTTCACATCAAGGTATCTTTACCAACAAAGGCGTTTGTTAACTCCACCATATATTCCTTGAAACTCAGGATATAATATTTCCCCCGAAAAAAGATTAAAAAAAGTATGCTCCAATATGTGTATATGATGCAATAGAGATTTTTATTCGAATACATAAAATCCCATATATGGGATATGGACATATATCTACAAAAACAAATATACAATAAGACAAAAAGAAAACCAAAATAGTTTACCTATGGTAGTTAAAAGCAAAAGTCCACAGCATCCAAAAAAACATGTCAATGCATTTCAGCCCAATCCTGGGCATTTATCAAGACATGTGGGTGCTTTGTTGGATTGTGGTATTTAACTAGGAGAGCACCAATCATGGTTCAACTTGCGATGACATCATTATTACCAGCCGGATATATATATAAAGGCTTAATACACAGACAAAATACAAATCCAGAAGGTACTATATAGGACTATGTTTCTGAAGATCTAGTTTTAGTAGTACTATAAAACAGGCCTCGAAAAAAATGTTAAAATCGTAATATTGTTACACTTCCGGTTTGTGCGGAAATGACGTGCATGCATGAAGTATCTAGCGTGCGTTCCAGTGTCTCCGTGGAAACCCCTTGCATATTACCCAAGGGGTGGAGAATGACTTGGACGTCACCAGAAGGATCACCTTCCGGTCCGCACTAGCTGCGTTGCCATGGAGACGAGCTATTAAATAAAATAGGTTGGGGGTAAACTTTAGGACACCGGAGTAATGAGCGGGACCACTCAATTGTCCCGGAGCCCTCAGACTAATAACCACCAGCATATAGAAGCCAATAATGAAATAACACTGAACAGGCTCCATGTGCGTCTGACCTGTTACTAAGGCAACCGGATGTAAACAACATGGCCATGCGAAAACCTGGCTATCCATTTAACATGTCTCTGTACTTAACACATGTTCTCCTCAATGGTCTAAAACGAACTTAGTCCTTGAAACTTCCTATCATAGGAAATAAAAGATATAAAAACAGGACAAAATTAAATAGGGGCATGTCACATAAAAACATTTCTTATATATATATATATATATATATAAATTATAATACATCAGGAAACATTCGGAAGACGTTATCTGTTTTTAGGACATTATAAATTTATTAATTAATTTTCTTCAGACGATGTGCTTATCCTTATGACAATAATGGTCCTTATACAGCGGAATCCATAAATAGCGGAACCAGGACTTGCTCTATAAAAAAAATAAAAATTCCCAAATTACTAAACATATTTTAAAAGGGTAACAATACATAAAACATATGCAAAATTGAATGCACTGTTAAACAGATCTGTGCTTAAAGGAACCATTTCAATTTGAAGTCCTTACTAAGACCATTTGGAATCAAAGTTTTGAATTGATAAATGCAATTGATCTCGGCCTTTGCTAATCGCTTCACTATATTGGGGCACATTTTATTCCCTTTTATAGTTTTTAAGCCTACGAAGCTCTTAATGTGTGTTACTGAACAATTATGGGCTTCCTTAAAGTGCATTGATAGTGCATGTGTTTCTACTCCCTTTTTTATATTTCTAACATCTTCTCCAATATGTACTGTATACGTAATTGTCTGGAAGTTCTGCCTATATAAAATTTGTTACAAGGACACTGTATACAGTAGATACATTTTTTATTTTATCATATGATATAATCAGTTATACAGACTTCATTATTATTAATAAAGATTTTCTCAAATTTTCTGGTGCCATTATAATTCACATTTTACATCCTATGCAACTGCCGCATCTAAAGAAACCTTTTGATGCGGTTCTAGTGGCAATAGATGAAGTTTGTAAGGCACTGGAGACAAGTTTGGTTCTTAGGCTCGGAGCTTTCTGATAAATATGTATTGGTTTCGCCGGAACCAGAGTGCCAATAACTGGGTCCTTTTTCAAAAGTGACCAATGTTTTTTAAGTACATTCTCAATGCTTTTATATTGGCTAGTAAACTGTAATAAAAGCCCATTGATATTTTTCATTTTGGTTTCTTTTGGCTTTGGATTTAAGTAATTCCTTTCTTTCTATTTTTTCTACTCTTTTAATTGTGTTATCAAGTGAAGATTCCTGATATCCACAAGCCACATACCTCTTTTTCATGTCTGTTACTTGTATGTCAAAAACCTTTGTATCCGTACAGTTTCTTTTTAGTCTCATGATCTGTCCATTTGGAATTGTATTAATCCAGCTATCATGATGACAGCTGGTGGTCCATATATAGGTTCCAGAGTCTGTTGGTTTTGTATAATTTTTTTGTACAGATATTGTTATCTGCAATATATATCATAATATCCAACAAATGTATATTATCCTCACTATAATCATAAGTTAATTAAATATTGTATTGATTCAAGTTAAGATGGTTGAAAAAAGTTTCTAAAAGTTCTTTACCCCCTTTACAAATAAACAAAAAGCAAGTTATTCTCAAACAGGTGTGCAATAACTTAGGTTTCCAAGGCAGCCTTCCTTCTACAGAAAGGGACATCACATCCCCTACAACAACAGTAAGACAAAATATGTGGAAGGCATGGGCACTGAGGAAGCCCAAAAGGATGCCAAATAGGTCAAATTTAACAAGATTGTATTCATAATACCAAAAAACAAACAATAACAAAGAAATATTTCCCCTTACGGATGTATACATGTATGGATGAAAAATTTTCTGAAAAAGGGTGGGTGTTGAGCCCTTTCCTTATATTATAAATGTGTTCTGAGGTCTTTATTTTTAAACTTCTTGATGTTTTTTCGATATAAATCTTATTACACTGACCTTCAGTCAAATAAATAATATTGTTAGAATGGCAGGTGATGACATTTTTTATTTTATATTTTCTTCCTTTTACTTGAAATACAGTGGTATTTCTTTCTATGTCTTTCTTAGATGTGGTTTTGCACATAAGACACGAGCCACACCGATGAAAGCCTAGGTTCCTTTCACTTGGAGTTCTATCATTTTCCAATGTGCTCTTTACCAATAACTTCTTTAGAGAGGGAGCTTTTCTATAAATGAAATGTGGTCTATCCAGTAATGTATCTCCTATGATTAGATCACCTTTTAAAATCCTCCAATTTCATTTTATGATTTGACCTATTTCTTTATGGTGGGCCCCATACTCTGTAATGAATGCCCATTGGAATGATGAATCTCTGATTTAATTTCCCTTTTGTTTCTCCTTTACTAAATATTTTCTTTCTATATCCATCACCTTATTCTTTGCTTTTTCTAATGTATGGTTGGGATAACCTTTTTGTTTGAACCATGATGTAATTTCATCTATTTGTTTTTGTAGAACAACCTCATTGTTACAATTTCTTTTTAAACTCTTATATTGCCCAAAGGGATGTTCTCTAACCATCTTCTGTTGTGTTCACTGTCTAAGTCTTTATAGGAGTTGGAATCTGTATTTTTCCTATGTGTTTTTGTGCATATAGCAAGATTTTCAATATAAATAACTAAATCTAAAAATACTAATTCTATATTACTCTGGTTGAAGGTTATAAAAGGTTAAAAGAGTTGGAGTTAAGAGAATAACAAAATATTTTTAAAGATTCCTAAGTTCCTCTCCATATACAAAAAATGTATTCAATAAAACACCAGCACACCAGGTTTGCCCCTTCCTACAATAAAGGGTCAATGGTGGAAATTTCCCAGTAGGCCATATACAAATTGGCATAACTGGGGGCAAACCTGGTACCCATTGCTGTCCCCTTCATCTGGAGATAAAAAGACCCATTAAAATAAAAGTCATTATTCCTTAAAATTAAATTAATAGCATCAATAATAAAATCCTTTAAATCTTCTGAATAATCACTCATGTTTAAAAAGAACTTTAGAGCCTCACTTCCATTTTTCCATTCTATGATGGTGTAAAGACTACTTACATCTCCACTGATTAAAATACAATCTGAACCCCATTTTACAGTTTCCAACTTTCTTAAAATATCCCCCGTGTCTTTCAAAAAAGATTTAGTTTTTGAAACCAGGGGTTGGACATAATAATCAATCATGGCTGAGAGGTTGGATGCAATACTATTTGTATCCGGTTATGATAGGGCGTCCGGGTGGTTGAGTTAGATGTTTATGAATTTTGGGTAAGACATAGATGGTAGGGGTGGATGGATTAGGTATGTTGATGTAATCTACTTCTTCCTTTATTAACACCCCTTTGTCTCCCGCCTTTTTTGTCAATTCCATCAGATATTTAACAATGCTTAATGTAGGATCGCCTTTAAGTTTTTATATGTCAATTGGTCTGCTAACTGTCTATATATTTAATCTATGTAGAAGCCTTTATTCATCACCACCACACACCCCCCCTTATCCGCTGGTTTGATGATAAGATTATAATTTTTTTGAAGGGTTTGAATGGCTTCCCATTCTTTTTTGGTTAGATTTTTTCTTTTTGTATTTCCCATATTTCCAAATTCCCTAGTGACCAAAGAATTAAAACAATCCACATTTTTCCCTTTAATATGTTTTGGATAAAACTGGGATTTGGGTTTAAATACTGTTTTAATTTCCTCTGTTGAATCCATATTAGGGTTCTCTTTCATCATAAAAAATATTTAATACTAATCTCCTGATGAATTTTTGTAAGTCTGTGTAAATTTCAAAAGGATTAATATTGGCAGTGGGCGCAAACTTCAATCCTTTATCAAGAATTTTTTTTTCTTCTATAGATAATTCATGATCACTTAAGTTAAATATTTTTCCCCTAATAGGATCCTCCCCATGATCACTTTGATTAATTTCCATTATAGTATTACCTTTTTTACCATTTTTCTTATTATTATTTTGGTTACCCTCTCTTCCTCCTCTCTTCTCTCTAATCGTTTTTTTAGGAAATGCATTTAACTTTACTGTTTTTCCTCCCATACTCTGATCCGATGCTTCTAATCCTTTCTTGGGGACTACACCTCCCACCTTAAAAAAAGGCTTTCGTCCTTCTTGTGGTGATCTATTTTCTATTCTTAAAGGTTCAAAATGATTTTTTATTGGGATATTAAAATCTTCCTAAAAAAAACATCTTTCCCTATGATAGGGCATAGCGAACTGAAAATTAGTGTCTCTTTGATATGATCGTCTCCATTCTCTCTTTCTAAAAGAAGGTTTCCATATACACTGTTCTCCCCTATATCCCATATGGGATCTGTCTTGCATCTTACTATAGTGTGGGGTGATATAGGTTTGATTCTGGAAGGATAAATATTTCTTTTTATATACATGGTTGACTTTTTCCACACTATGAATTGTGGGAATCCTCATGTCTCTGTGGAATTTCTTTAGTTTTTTTGTTTTTAATTCCCTGGTGTTCTTCTCTAAGTTTCCCATGATTTCCTTGTCTCTATTTATTACTTACTCTATGAATCCTTAAATGGTTCTACAAGAATTTTCAAGGTATCGATTTCACAATTAAGTTCTCCAACATCTCTTTGTCTCTCTTTTAAAATGAGTTCTACAAGTGCAAGGGAACATTTATGAAGGATACAATCCCAATCTTCCTTAAAACTCTCTCTTGCACTTTCATTAACATAATAATGTTCCAGAGTGACAACCTCCCACCATAAACGATTTTCTTTTATCATAAGTTTCTCTAATTTTTCTATAAGGGTGGTGAGATCTTCATCATAAACATTTAAATCATGTTTCTCTTGTAGAGAAATAACTTCTTTCATAATATCATTTCTAGTTTCTCTATATGAAAACATCATTGCTGCACCCAGACAAAAAATTGGTGGTGTTTACGTAGCAATACATAAAAGCAAGTTATTCTCAAACAGGTGCGCAATAACTTAGGTTTCCAAGGCAGCCTTCCTTCTACAGAAAGGGACACCACATCCTCTACGACAACAGTAAGACAAAATATGTGGAAGGTATGGGCACCGAGGAAGCTCAAAAGGATGCCAAATAGGTAAAATGTAACAATATTTTATTCACAATACCATAAAACAAACAATAACACATAAATATTTCCCCTTAGGGATGTATACATGTATGGATGCCTGCTGTTACAAGTCTCTCACCCTTCTCAGATGGTTGCGGTGGGCTGGAATAACAGTCAGGTCCCGGGTATCAAACCACGGCACCACCGCAAATGTTCAAGTAATGAGCAGGTTGCAATCAGGTCCAGATAAAATCATTCAGCATGCCGTCCAAACTATGTTTTTGGAGCTATCTCTCCTTCTTCAGGCTTGGATGGCATACTGCTCACTTCTGGTTTGTGTTCCAATTCCTCCGATCTCCCGCGCACCGGAAATTACATAACCTTATACTTCCTGTTTACTTTTTTCTTTCATTTCACTCTCCCGGAAGAGATGATATTTCCCGGTGTTCTACTCATATCCATTTTGTTTATGGGAAAGATGATTGCAATTTCCAAAAGGTCTGACAAAGAAGATTACTGGCTTATCCAAACTTCCAAATAAAAAAAATGTCATCTATGCACTGCATGAAGGACACTAGGTTCGCTCCAAAAGGGTTCTGGGACCATACTGCTTCTAATTCCCAGTAACCCATAAACAAATTTACATAACTAGGAACAAATCTAGTGCCCATTGCGGTGCCTGTTAATTGGACATCACCCACTGCAAGAGCCAGAAGGCGGAGCTCATGAGTGAGCTCCAGCCCGGTCTGGCAGTGGGCGCAGCAGCCAATGACAGTCTGTCTGACTCTCATTGGCTGCTGAAACACACATATTGCCGCAGCATTCACTGGGGTCTGCACTACAAGTGCTGCATCGCAGTATTCACCCATCTGAGTAAGATGAAACTTCCAGAAAACAGGGGTGACATGCCTCCATTTATGGAAATGCAGGCCAACCACTTCTCCGCTCCACCCACAAATGGTTGCAGCATGTCAGCCATGTTTGGGGGCACAGTGCAGGCCCCCAACAATCAGAGATGTAAGCAAACTATTGGGTTTGCGAAATTCTCTGAGTCAGGCCCTAGGTTTGCAGAGCAATGCAAGAAAAAAAAATATATTTTGCAGAATATGATTAGTGAATTGAGATAAAGGTTTATAAATATGCAGTTTTAGCTGCACTTTATGTTGCAAAATAATTTGAAATCTGTATTACAGTGTAAGTCAGTGCCTATACTTTTAAATGTAACCATTTTGTGCTTCTTTATTAGACTTTGGCTGACAAACACATTTCTATTTCAATGTAAAAGAAAAGTTTCACATACAGTAACAGGGGAATCATAGCAAAATAGTCCAAATGTCCACTTAAGTGGCCCATAAACGGTGCGATAATACAGCCGATCCGACTGATTGGTGCGATTTGGCAACATCACACTGTGTATGGGCCTGATGTCATACAAGGCTCGGTACCATGGGGTCATACATTGCAGCTCCTGATCGTACTGCAAAACCGGTCGATCAGGGGATGCAAGGTGTGACATCCTACAGTGCTATACGGCTGAGGCAGAGGGGAGGCCGCATTGGCCTTGAGAACATGAGAGGAGAGCTGTATAAAGTTAATGCTATTGTAATTGGTTAGAATTTTGTCAATTATTGCTAGGTAGATTAGGTTTAGAATTGATTTCTGATTGGTTGGATTTGGCTCTGAGAGCTCTAGGGAGTGGCTATATGGGTGCATTATAAGGCTGGTGTTTAGTTGGCAGCCATCTTTCTGGATGGTGTTTGTCCCTCCCTCCCTTTTCCTTTTTCCTTATCTTTACTTCTGTTTGTGGTTCTTACTAACTCCGTGTTTATATTATAATGTTGGGAGGAAAGGTACTACAAACCAGTAGCCACGTAAGGTGTAAGAAGCCATTGTAGAGTACATACAGATGGGTCCACATACATCTAGCCTCCTGGCCCTTCTACTCGCGCCATGCTTTTGCATAACTCAGTAGCACAGAGCATCTTTTCGTGAATATTTTTACCTTCAAATGCGTCTTATTCGCACAACGATGTGAATAAATAGCACAAGCAGCTTCTTCTGATTAAAATGATATGCGGCATGCATATGTTCTTTGCGTCTGTGGGTGTATCTCTGGGTCAGAGATTTCCAACTATACAGTGATATCACTACAGGCCTTACCAAGGTAAGCAAGCAGAATGATTAGGATGAGCTAAATAGAATGGGACTGTTAAATATAAAGTATTTTACCTTGCACTGAGCTTTAAGAGCTCCTGCTGTCCTGTTAGATGGGATGCAGTCAATATCCCAACCGATGGGACTCAGAACGCCAGCGCTGGAATCCCGACACTTGTCAGAATCCCGACCACCAGAATCCCGAAGGTAAGTAGCAGGGTTGGGGGGAGAGTTAGAGTTTGGGTAAGGAACTAGGGGGAGGGTTAGGGTCAGGAACTAAGGGGGAGGGTAAGGTATAGGGTGCGGGGAGGGGGAGGATAGGTTTAGGCACTAGGGGGGAGGTTAGGGTCAGGCACCAGGGAGGGAGGGTTAGAATACTGACTGACAAGTGTCTGTATTGTACCCGTCGGGATGCTGGCATCGGGATTCTGACCACCAGGATCCCGAGCGCCGGCATCCCATACCCACTCCTGTTAGGTAGCTATCATGGAATGTGTATTCAGACAGATTAGTCATGTAGCATAATACACAATTAAGAGGCATGTGATGTTATTTAGTCTGAGTCTTGCACAATAACACAGATAAAGAAACAGCTTTTAGCATTTAACCATTTAACTAAATGTAAACCACTTCCTTACTATTTAGCTTGCTGGAGGCATCAGAAGGCCCCCAGCAGCCTAACCAGAAAACTCCTGATAAGCCCTATGTAGATTTGCATGAATCTGACACTTCCCCCTTCACTGTGCTGCCTACTGGAGAGGTATCACGGGGAATGTGAGGGGTGGATTAACTCAAGGGCATGTTTGTAGAATTGAGAACAGAAGCAGATCGTCACAGAGTTAAAGATGCCAGTACTAGTGAACCACTTGTAAATAACTGATTTTGAATTCACCACTGACAATGATTTCTTCATATATTATCTATATAATAGTATCTGCTGTATTACAGAGGGTTTTTAAGTTACTGTATATTGAAAAATAGATTAGAATGTACATTTTGCATCCAAAACAAATGGTTAAAATCATGATTGTAAATAAAGTGAAGTATGTTGGATCTTGCAGGAAATCCCCAGAATGCAATAGTGGCTGTCTGCAGCTGATATAAGAGATATCCCCTGTTTTCAATCGCAAAAGCAGACCCCATTGTTTCTATGGTATGTGAGCTGCTAAAATATGAAATGCACAAAGCTCCAGTAAGCGTACTTCCCTTTGCAGCAATACAGGCCCATTATTTATGCTGCAATGTTCTATACACTAAGTAATATTGAGTAGAACACAACTCCCCCAGATACATGAGGTGAAATCAAGTTTATCTCAGAATATGACCCTATAAAATAACCTGTAGCTGAAAGATTATTAGGAGACGTAAAAAGTGTCTGCCAAGCCAGATGCATGCACAATCGGGCATTTCAGAAAGGTCCACAGAGGTGACGGGGCTGCTCAGGAACCTCTGATGTCCTAAATTCATGCTTCATTAATGCATAGTATACCATATGCTGCTGATAGCACCACTTCCCAGAAAGACAGATTTCATACTAATTAAACAATTACCTTCTAATGAAGTGTCAGCACAAAATGCATCGGATCTCCACAAGCCCTGTCTAGGGGAGAATTCAGCCCAATTTAGGGAGGCGGAGGGGAGCTGAGTCATTTGGATTTTTGGTTATAAAAAAAGAGAGGGCAGCGAGTTTGTGCTAAAAATGTTTCTGTTATTAGCAAAGCCATATAATCAGGTAATTGTGTAATTAGGTCTAAATGTATCACTTAAATCAGCCGTGTTCCACTACATGGAAAAAGCTCTGAAATAGAACTCAATTTACGCTCACAGCTTCATGCAAATATAGGGACTGATATTGAGTCAGGAGCGGACATTTTTCCATATAGCCGAAGCAGCTTGCTTACTGTATGCTAATGCAAAAACCTACCGTATAGTGCTCCATCAATGCACTGATCAATCCGTACTGACTTGCAAACTTTGTACATGTACGTCCGCCTTGTCTGACACATTCACAGCCAACAACTTCTTTCTAAAGTGCATGCGCAGTATGCAGATATCTGTGAGATCCACCCGCTTTTCACATCACATCCGAATCCTAATCAGTCCCATAATGCATGAGTCCTTATTAGCAGCATTACTGTAACTATAGCACGTTCCTGGTGCTGATGTCATAGATTATCATAGTTATGGTGTCTTAAGGACCTATTCATTATGAAAAAGAATGTATAAGGCGCTGGTGTTGCTATAAATCAAGCAACACGAGTCCAGTTTTAAACATTAAGGGGTTTATTTACTAAAGTAAGAGTTTTGAGAAATGGAGATGTTGTCCATAGCAACCAATCAGATAACATTTAACTAGCACCTTCTAGAAGATAATAGCTAGAATCTGATTGGTTGCTATAGGCAACATCTCCACTTCTAAAAACTCTCACTTTAGTAAATATACCCCTAAGAGTAATATAGTTTACTCATAAAACATACACATTAGTAAATTAAATACATGTAAAATATTTATTATAATAATAGAAATGAAACCTTTTTTGTTAACATTCAATTTGTGTAACTCTGCCTTATTATACGGGCAGCACAGATGGTGTAATGGTTAGCATTACTGCCTCACAGTACTGAGGTCATGGGTTTGATTCCCACCATGTGCAGAGTTCGTATATTCACCCTGTGTTTCCGTGGGTTTCCTCCAGGTGCTCCGGCTTCCTCCCACACTCCAAAAAATATACTGGTACTTTAATTGGCTCCCAACACAAATTAACCCTAGTATGTGTGTGCGCATGTGATAGGGAACACAAAAAAATATATTTTTTTATTTTGTTTGGAGTGCCCTTTTGGGGTTACAGCACCCTTTAACGGACAAGCCAGCCGGCCTTTTACTTATGGGACACAGGCGCACGCTTGGCGCTGCTCCTATGTTGATGCACGTGCAGCCACAGTGCACACAATTCAATTTAGCTCTACAGGGCCAAGGACTAATGTGAGTGGCCAAATATTCTCTGTAAAGCGCTGCAGAATATGTGTGTACTATATAAATAACGTAATAAATAAAAAAATTATATAATATTTTATATGTATTTAATGTACTATTGTTTATGTTTTATGAGTAAAGTATAATACCTATGGGAGCCTATTTATCAGTCTTTTTTTGCTAAAATAATGTGAAAACTAGTGTTTTCACACTGATATCTTTAAGTGGTACTAAAATAATATATAAACAGGGATTTTGGAGCCGTTTTAACTTTTCATGAAAAACTACTCCAAGCCCTTAAATTTGTATTCTCTTAGGGCCTGATTCAGAGCCGGACGCTATTTGCGCTCGCTCGTTCAGAAAAAAGGGGTGGCTATTCAAATGAACCATTCACTCTTTGCGGTCTATTCACGCCTCTAGGTCTGAACGAGCGAACAAAACATGCGGTCGTTTTTTTGAAAAATACGCCGCCTGGCCGCTCGCATCCTACGTCATGTCCGCTATTTATTAGATTAATCGAGTACATCGACCAGCGTATGAACTGCTCGCTATTCTTGTGGTTGGTTTTACCTACCGCAATCTTGCGAGCAGTTCTGACTATAAAATGACCAAGTGACGTGGTCAATGACGCTGCTGTATTAATTATGCACACCCTTAAAACGCCCGTTTTGACCTGTAAGCACGCCTAAGTTCAGATCTCCACTCCCTGTTTTCAAGCACCTTCCCCTGTTACCACCCACAAACGCCTCCTCCTGTCACTCAAAATAGCAGGCATTCGCTATTTAGCGAACAAACGATTTTCGGCCGCACTGACTGGTTCACGCATGCGTATTACAATCCGTACGCATGCAAAGTTGTGCAAACATCGCTCGGAACGAACGAGCGGCCGCTTACGAGCGGCTCTGAATCAGGCCCTTAGTTTTTTGTAGGGGTGAGCGGGTTCGGATTTCAGAAATCTAACCCCCCCCGATCCGAGGCCGATCCGAGTCAGGCTCGACTTTTCCCGCCTGACCCGGATCTGAAATCGAGGCAAAACGTCATCATCCCGCCTTCCGGGTCTTGCGGGTTTTGGATCCTATATAAGGTACCCGGCGCCATTTTCTCACTCGGCTGTGGACAGTGAAGAGGGAGGGTGGTAGTTAGGGCTGGCTGGGCTGTGTAGTGTAGTGTAGTGTAGTGTAGTGCAGTGTAGTGTTGAGCTGTGCTGTGCTGCTGTTGTCCATAGGGGCTGTGTCAACTACTTCAAAGTCCATAGGGGTTGGCTGGACTGTGTTGTGCAGTCAGTTGTCCATAGGGGCTGTGTCCACTCCAAAGTCCTGTGCACTGTCCCAGTCATAAAGGGGTGCTGTAGTGTTGTCCAGAGGGTGCTCTGTCCATCAGGGGTGCTCTCCCCAAGTGCAAATAAAAAAATATTTTTTCTGTGTTTGTGAATTGTGTGCAGCAGGAGCAGAGGTAAGCGTGCGCCTGTGTCTCATAAGTAAAAGGCCGGCTGGCTTGTCCGTTAAAGGGTGCTGTAACCCCCAAAGGGCACTCCTAACAAAATAAAAAAATATATTTTTTTGTGTTTGTGAATTGTGTGCGCAGTAGCCGCACGTGCATCAACAAAGTAGTGCCAAGCGTGCGCCTGTGTCCCATAAATAAAGGGCCGGCTGGATTGACCGCTAAAGGGTGCTGTAACCCCCAAAGGGCACTCCAAACAAAATAAAACATTTTTTTCTGTGTTTGTGAATTGTGTGCTCTGTGGCTGCATGTGCATCAACAAAGGAGCAGCGCCAAGAGTGCGCCTGTGTCCCATAAGTAAAAGGCCGGCTTACTTGTCCGTTAAAGGGTGCTGTAACCCCCAAAGGGCTCTCCAAACAAAATAAAAAAATATTTTCTGTGTTTGTGAATTGTGTGGGCTGTAGCTGCACGTTCATCAACAAAGGAGCAGCGCCAAGCGTGCGCCTGTGTCCCATAAGTAAGGGCCTGCTGGCTCATTTCTTAAAGGGTGGTGTAACCCACAAAGTGCACTAGTCTCCAACAAAAATAAAAAATGATTTTCTGTGTTTGTGTGCGCCTTAGCCGCATGTATATATCAATATAACATAAATGGAGGACCAAACTTTCTCCAATAAAAATAAAATAGTGAAAGATCAAGAACCACTTCCTCCTAGTGCTGAAGCTGCTGCCACTAGTCATGACATAGACGATAACATGCCATCAACGTCGTCTGCCAAGGCCGATGCCCAATGTCATAGTAGAGGGCACATACAATCCCAAATGACAAAGTTCAGGAAAATGACCTTGAAAAAAACATTTAAATCATCTGAAGAGAAACGTAAACTTGCCAATATGCCATTTACGACACGGAGTGGCAAGGAACGTCTAAGGTCTTTCCCTATGTTCATGACTAGTGGTTCAGCTTCACATGACGATGGAAGCCCTCCTCCCTCTAAAAAAATCAAACGAGTTAAGCTGACAAAAGCACAGCGAAGAACTGTGCGTTCTAAGAAGATATCACAAATCCCCAAGGGGAGTCCAAGTGTGGTGGCTGTTGTGATGCCTGACCTTCCCAGCACTGGACGGGAAGAGGTGGCTCTTTCGCACGCCCCTTGCAAGTGCTGAAAGGAGCAGCCACAGTCCACTTGCTGATATGCAAATTGAAGATGTCACTGTTGAAGTACAACAGGATGAGGATACTGGTGTAGCTGGCGCTGAGGAGGAAGTTGGCGAGGAGGATTCTGATGGTGATGTGGTTTGTTTAAATCAGGCTCTGGGGGAGACAGTTGTTGTCTATGGGATGAAAGAGCCCATCACGGTCATGCCTGGGCAGAAGACCAAACATTCCACCTCTTTGATCTGGCAATATTTCTATCCAAATCCGGACAACAACTGTCTTGCCATATGTACCATATGTAAAGGTGAAATAAGTAGGGGTAGGGACGTTAACCACCTAGGAACATCCTCCCTTATACGGCACCTGCAGCGCGTTCATAAAAAGTTACTGTCAAGTTCAGAAACTTTGGCTAAGACCATAAGCAGTCCAGGGACACCTAAATCCCTTTTTCCTGTTGTATCCAAGGAATCGGTGGATGAGGAGGATGAGGACGACATCTTGCCTCCGTAGAACCAGTTTGTGCAGGGACACATTAATTGCCATCTTGTTTTGTGGGGGCCCAAACGAACCAATCATTTCAGCCACAGTCATGGGGCAGACCCTGGCGCTGAAATGATTCGTTTGTTAAAGTGTGCATGTCCTATTTATACAACATAAGGGTGGGTGGGAGGGCCCAAGGACAATTCCATCTTGCACCTCTTTTTTTCTTTGCATTATGTACTGTTTGGGGCCTAGTTTTTCAAACTGCCATCCTGTCTGCCACTGCAGTGTCACTCCTAGATAGGCCACGTGTTTGTGCCGCCCACTCGTGTCGCTTAGCATAGTCATCCAGCTACCTCGGTGCAACCTTTTGGCCATAAAAACAATATTGTGAGGTGTGAGGTGTTCAGAATAGACTGGAAATGAGTGGAAATGAAGGTTATTGAGGTCAATAATAGCATAGGAGCAGAAAAACCCACAAATTCTGTGATTTTAGCTGTTTTTATGCTTTTTTAAAAAAAAATACAGATCCAAAACACAAAACCCAGAACCCAAAACACGGAAGGGTGGTTTTGGCAAAACCAATCCAGATCCAAAATACTAAGAAAGATCCAGATCCAAAACCAAAACACAAAACACGAAAAGTGGCCGGTGCACACCCCTAATTTCTTGTAATAGAAAATGTGATCTGTTTCAGATTTACTAAAAAACTGTAAACAAATACAGAGAGGGAGCCTTGCGATAGTAATGCATACTTGCCGACATTCAGCTCCCTCCTTCCGGGAGGGAGCTGAATGCCTGCATACTGCGGGGGGCGTGGCCAGACACTAATGCCGGATTGGGGGTGGGGACGGGACCACACTATCGCGTCATTGTGTCCACGCCCCTCTTCACAATGCCAAAATGAAAGGCATTGTAAAGCAGGGGGCGGGGCCATGATGACGCGATTCAGCGCAAATCGCGTCATCGGCCCCCGCCGCTGTGGGGAATTCTATTAGTGGACGGGGCGGCAGGCGGCTGCCGGGAGGCTTGCCTGCCTTACCGGGGGGTCGGGAGCGGCACCCGATATTCGGGAAGCTCCCGACCAAGTCGGGAGGGTAGGCAAGCCTGTAGTAACGCTATTTGGAGATGGCTTTATGTAGGTTCCCACCATTTCCCCTACTCCAGCTCAGGGAAAACAGAGCACAGAGTAGGCTTCTGTGATCAGCCATGTCATGTGTGTCTGACAGACCACTTGCTGATCACAAAAAAAAATTAGACCTGGTCAGCTGATCGCTGTGCTCCTGGTCATCTGATCTGTCCTGTGAACTGTGATGTAATGCAGTCTCGGCTGGCAGCTCAGTTTATAACACAGATCAGCGCATGCGCAGACAGTCTCATGTTATTTTTTTGCATAAAATACCATGAGAAGTGAGGGTAGGGCATTTGCAGGCAGTAAGCTTTCTCGCAAGCTCCAAGTTATGATGGTGGATACTTAATTACAAGAGCAATTCAGCATTGCTGCTGGTACGGCATGCTTTACACTGACTGTGGGTGCCATTTGAAATTTTCAACTGCAAACCGCCAGGAAGCAGCAGTTTACAAAAGCCGCTGCTTCGTAAATAAAGTCCCAAGGGGATGATTCTGAGTTGGGAGCAAAGCAAAAAAGAAAAGCATGTAACTTTGCACCTTGGCAACACCATATTGCAATGCAGATAGATTTAGATTAGGGAGGGTCATGTCCAGACTCAAGTCTACATTACTTTGTAATAATAAAGCTGTCCAGCATTTGTGGGCTACATACAAAATCAGCCAGTAATTACCCTGCATGCAAAAACAATAAAAGTATTTGCACCCATTACAGTGCAGCATGGATTGCCCAGGTGCAAAGTTACTTGCTCTTTTTGCTCTACTCCCAACTGAGAAGCAGCCCCTAATTGTTTAAATAAAAAACTGTAGTATCACATAAACTGCTTTCTTTTAATGTTCAGCTACTTCAACTATCCCAACAGTCCCAATTTCGATGGGTATGCCTTGAATTTGGAATACTGCCTGCCGCCCTGCAATCAGGATGTTTGTATTAATGCCTGTGTGGAGTCAGGCAATGCCTCCAATTACAGCACATAATATAGCATTTTCTGCAGCCATGCCCTCATTCTGTTTTGGAGACCTCTGATTAGGGTTACCCAGGCTTGCCTACCCTCCCGATATGGCTGGGAGTCTCCTGAATATCGAGTTATGCTCCCAGCCCCCCGGAAAGGTAGGCAAGTCTCCCGACTGCCACCTGCCCCCCCGACTACTAATAGAAACCCCTATTAGTAGTCGGGGGTGATGCGATTTGCGCTGAATTGCGTTATCGTGGCCCCTCCCCCTGCTTCATAATGCCGGTATTTTCGGCATTGTGAAGAGGAGTCAGGGCCACAATGACGCGATCGCGAGGCCCCGCCCCCAGCCCCACCCCCAGTTCAGCATTATTACCTGGCCACGCCCCCCGCTGTGCGCAGACATTCAGCTCCCTCCCTCCTGGAAGGAGCTGAATGTTGGCAAGTATGGGGTTACTACCCGTCCAGGATTACTTTGTACTGTCCAGAAACCAGAACATCTGTCCACAGCATTAACAATCCTGGATGGGCAGTGTCCGGAAATCACAATGTTGCCGGATGATCCTTTCCTGAGTCCCACCTTCGCTTTTATGACCCACCCGAACTTCGTGATACGAGGCGAGATCCGGGTCCGGCTCGGGGTTTCCCGCGTGAATCGGATCTGAAAACTAGGCAAAACTTGACCCTCCCGCTGTCGGATTCTCACGGGTTTTGGATTGTATAAAGGTCCTGGTGATCGGCGCCATCTTCACTCTGGGTATGGAGACTTTACAGAGCAGATGTGCTCTGTTATTCTAGGATGCAGTCAGTGTTGTGTGTTGTTGTTAGTGACTTGTCACTATTTGTTCAAGGGTGCAGTGTTGTCAGGCTGGGGCTGCAGTACATAAAGTGGGGGGTGCTGCTGCTGTGTCACTCACTGTTGTCCTGTCAATGAAGGTTAGTACATAAAGGGCTGCTGCTGTGTTGTCCATAAAGGGGCTTAGGCTGCAGTACATAAAGGGGTGCTTCTGTGTTGTCCTGTCCATCAAGGGGCTAGGACTGCAGTTCATAAAGGGGTGCTCTGTCACTCCAGGGGTGCTCTTCCCCAGTGAAAAAATAAAAGTTAAAATTAAAACCTTATTTTTTTCATTTTTTGTGTGTGTGCTAGGTAGTTACTAGTTAGTAACTAATTGCGCTATTATTGTTTGGTGACACTGCCAGCCAGACCACAGTTTATCATTCATGTATTTGTGACTCTGCAGGTGGTCCATCTTCACTCTGCTGCTCCGCAGGGTTGCTTTGTTATCCATAAAGGGGTGCTGTGTTTTTTTATCAAGGTGCTGCTGCCTCATCTAGGGGTGCTTTTCCCCAGTGTAAAAAAAATAAAAGTGAAATAAAATGATCATTCCTTAAAAAATAAAATAAGATCTATATTTTTTTCTTTTTTGTGTGTGTGTTAGCAAATTAGGTGCGCTGTTATTGTTCTGTGACACTGCCGGCCAGACCATAGTTTATCATCCACGTATTATGACACTATACGTCGTAGTGCAGTGTGTTATTCTTATTCATAAAAAATATTGTGACACTGAAAGTTGTATCGCAGTGTAATATTAAACTTTTCCCTTCTTTCCTCAATCGTGAATAAATTATTAGTCTACACACTGACTACAAGACCACAACAAAGTGCTACATGACATGCGTAATATATAAAACATAATGCCATCACTGTAAGTGGTAGCGCAGTGTGTTATTCTTTTCTTATTCATAAAATATCTTGTGACACTCTAGGTCATTGATACTGCAGTGTAATATTTAAAATTGGCACATATTGACATGTGTGCTGTACCCCACTTCATTCGTGTTTACAGATATGGAGAATGATCAGTTGAGAGGAGAGCAGGAACCACATACTACTGCTGCAGCTGCTGCCAGTGCCACCAGTCATGATGATACTAGTCCATCTACATTACCTACTAAAGCCGATGCCAAAGGGCATACAGGCTTAAGTCAGGGCATCTAAAATCAAGAGCCAATGGTTTACAATGATAAAGACAAAAACATCAAATGAAAAGTTAGATGCTAAGTCTAAGGCCTTGGCGTTTATTTATGACTGGTGGTTCTTCCTCTGATGATGATGTAAGCACAAGTGAACATGCTGACATAGAAATTGAGGATGCTTCTGTGGAAGTGCACCAGGATGAGCAGGATATTTGTGTAGCTGAAGCTAATAAGGATGTTGCTGATGAGGATGTTATTTGTGTAAATCAGGCACCAGTTGAAGAAACAGTTGTTGCCCATGATAAGGAAAATCCCATTGTCATGCCTGGGTACAAGACAAAGAACTCCACTTCTTATGTGTGGAATTATTTCTACCCAAATCCTGATAAAAATTGTCAAGCCATCTGTACCCTTTGTAAAGCCACAGTAAGTAGAGGTAGGAATCTTAACCATCTAGGAATCTCCAGCCTGTTACGTCATCTGCAGCGCTTCCATCCAAAAAGTTTTTTTCAAAATTCAGAAACTTTGGCTAAAAAAGTACCAACAAGCAGTCCAGCATCAGCTAGCTCCCTTCTCTCTGCTAGATCCAAGCACTTTCCATCTTAACCACCAACACCTTCATCAACAATATCAATCAGTGATTGGCTTGTTTGGGACCCCACAAAACAAGCTACCAATTGGCAGCTGACATTGCTGGCAATGATCTCTACGTGCACAAACTGGCTTTACAGAGGAAAGATATTGTCAACATCATCATCCAATTCCTCACTCTCATCAATGTGTACATAATTTTCTCACAATATTAATTTGTCCCCGCTGGAATCCACCATAACAGATGCCTCTGTAATTTTTGGATGTAATTGGCATAGAATTTGTAGTTTATTTTGATGGACATCATCTTTTCCACACATTGAGAAAGTAGCCTCCTACACCGATTGCTCACAAGGACCCTGCCTGTGCTGAAAACTCTTTCTGAGTACACACTGGAGGGTGGGTAGCTAAAGTAAAGCAAAGCCAGTTTGTGCAAGGGCATCCAAATTGCCTTTTTTTCCTGCCAGTAGTCAAACAGACTGTCTGACATGCTTATTTGGATGCTATCATTAAAAAATTTCAAATAGTTCTCAACCTTTCTTTGAATGGTGACCTTATCAGATGGAGTCATGGTAGATGTCTCTTTAATTGTAGGCAATTCTTTTAGACCCAACCAGATGTGAAAACTTGGTTGTGTTGACTCATCTGCATTACCAGTGGGTCTTTTGGGAAAGTTTAGTTTTTTCTCGGCAGATTCACTTGCTGGAGAAACTGAAGGAGAAGCCATTGCTGCATCACATGCCACTTGAGATGACAATTTACTTACCAACAGCTCTTTGCATCTCTTCAAATCTGTGTCCATTGGGAGAAAGACACAATGTACAGTAGGACTTAAACCTTGAATCATAAATCTTGCGTTTGCTCTGTTCAGCTTGTCCACATATGTGTGGTTAAGTGGACAGTGGGTACAACGGAATTTTGGAGGCACTAATTAAGATTTTTTTTAACATCCCTGTACAGGTTTAGAATTGCTTTTCTAGTGAAGTGGAATTTAGATGGGATTTGGTAGCGGGGACACAGGACCTCGATTAACTGTCTAAAACCCACTGCATTATTGGCGGATATTGGATGCACATCTAATACCAGCATAGATGTTATGGTGTCAGTGATTCGCTGTGCAACTGGGTGACTGCTGTCTTACTTGATCCCCCTTGCAAAGGCTTGTTTAACAGTCAATTGTTTTTTAAAGTACTACTAGTAGTCTTCTTGGTCCCCTTCTGGGATGAAAATCCACTCCCAGCAGAAGCACCCCTATGCTCTCTGGGGCAAGACTGATGTGAATGATTTCAAAATTATTTTTGTAAATGGCTCCCCTCCTCCCCTCCCCTCATCCCTCATAAATTTGCTTCAGAATCAAAATATGAAATTAAATTGACTACTAATCAAATCTGCCTTTCCTTGCCTTCAACTACTTACATACTCCAACTCCCTAAGGCCTCTTAAAAAATACAAACAATTGTTTCCTGATGTGCCATGTTATAAGTTTAACTGCCACAGCTGTTGCAATCTTTGACATGCAGTTGCTGAATGCCAAAAATGTCTAGAAATGTTTATGGCCACAGACAGCATCTCCTGCATGCCCATTTAATTTAAAAAAATATTCTGAACCATCAAGTTGATTTTGTGGGCAAAACATGGGACAGATTGTTCACCCATGCTCTCCCCTCTTCCCTCATAAATTTGCTTTGGAATAAAAAAAATGTAATTAAATTGACTACAAATCTTCCTGTCCCTACCTTCAACTACATACATACTCCATCTTCCTCAGGCCTCTTGATTAATGAAAACATATGTTTCCTTATGTGCCATGTTGGAAGTTGAACTGCCACATGTTTGTGCCACCCACAGCTGCCGCTTAGCTTAGTCAGCCACCTAGCTTGGTGCAAATTTTGGGCCTAAACCTGATGAAAACAATATTGTGAGCTGTGAGGTGGTCAAAATTCACTGGAAACAAGTGGAAATTAATGTAATTGAGGTTAATAATACCGAAGGAACAAAAAAAACAAACAAATTATATGATTTTAGCAGATTTTATCAATTTTTTTTTAAAAATACAGATCCAAAACCAAAACACGCAAGGATGGTTTTGGCAAAACCAATCCAGATCCAAAACACGAAGGAGATACAGATCCAAAACCAAAACATGGGGGCTGGCACACATCCCTACTCTTCAGTGAGCATCTCACTGTGATGAGCACTGTTGATTGTTGAACCTTTTTCCTGATAATGTTCCAATGCTGGCCCTTGAGAATCCCAGAAAACTGTAGGCATCAATTTTCCAGCTGATGGTTGACTTTTTAACTCTTTCTTTGTCTGCAATTGAGGCTGTTTCCATTCCATACTCTGCCATAATTTCTCAGGCTCATAGTGATGAATCCATGTCTCATCACCAGTAATGATTATTTTTAAGAAACTTTCATCTTCCTTAGAGTATTTGTCCAAATTTTGTTTGCAGAAGTCAAAATGCAACATAATCCATTGTCACTCGTCTATCCAACAAAATCAGTTCTCATGCATGCTCAATGTTCTCATCAGTCATGGACGTGGATCTCCTTCTTCATGGCTGACACTTGTGCGACCTTCTTTAAACTTCTTTATCCATTCATACACACTTTGTCAGCCAACTTGGGATTTCAGAAAGGTAAGTATTAATAAGTATGGGTGCAGGGTGTGTGTTGTTGGCCCACCTAAACCCAGGGGCCCTTGTGCATCGCACACCCTGCACCCATTATAGATATGCCCCTCTCCAGCCAACAACCCCTTCTGTCTCTCCAGCCAGCACCCCCTTCAGTCTAACCAGCCAGGACCATCTTTTGTCTCACCAGCCAGCCCCCCTTCTGTATCTCCAGGCAGCACCTCTTCTGTTTCTCCACTCAGCCCCGTTCTGTCTCTCCAGCCAGCCCCCTTCTATCTCTCCAACCAGCCTCCCTTCTGTCTCTCCAGCCAGCCTCCCTTCTGTCTCTCCAGCCAGCAACCCTTCTCCTTCTCCAGTCAACACTCTTCTGTATTCCAGCCAGGACCTCCTTCTGTCTCACAAGCCAGCACCCCCTTCTGTCTCACAAGCCAGCACCCTCATCTGTCTCACCAGCCAGCCCCCATTCTATTTCTTCAGCCAGCAACCAATTATATCTCATCAGCCAGCCCCCTTTCTGTCTCTCCAGCCTGCACCCTCTTCTGTCTTACCAGCCAGCACCATCTTCTGTCTTACCAGCCAGCACTCCCTTCTGTCTCACAAGCTAGCTCCCCCTTCTGCCTCTTCAGCCAGCCCACATTCTGTCTTTCCAGCCAGCACCCCTTTTGTCTCTCCAGTCAGCCCCTTCTGTCTCTCCAGCCATCACCCCCTTCTGTCTCTCCAGCCATCAGCCCCTTCTGTCTCTTCAGCTCCAGCCCCAACAGCCCACAGATACTTAGCTTCTCTTGTGTCCTCTGGCTGTGGCTTCCCCTTCGAGCTGCGGCCAGCTCCTCTGTTTGACAGACCGTAATATGAGTAACTACCAATCTGTGTATCATGGTTGGGACATAGATGCCTGGAGCATCCTTAGGATGCTTTAGACGGTCACACCACTGCCCTTACAGCTCCCCTTAGCATCCTGAGAATGCTCCGGGCATTGCTGTAATTATCGGTGTTTGTAGCCACGCCCCTCCTCATTACATCATTTGGAGGGGCATGGCCTGTGCCATGACCCTTAGTTACAGCTGTGGGCCTGATTCAAAGGCAAGTACACACAATCCTCAGAGTGATTATTTGCTACTGCACATGCGCAAAATATTCGGAAAGCTCCTGTGATGCATGAGATACCCTAAGTGCATGCATTGTTGCATACGGGACCGATGGTATCAGAAATAGCAATGGAAAACCATTGGCGCTCCTGGCTGGTGACTTGGAGGTTACCTAAAGTTAATGCAAAAATAGTCTGTCTTGTGTGCGTGTTAAGGGAGTGTCAGTAAAATTTTCTACATTCTCAGATGCACAGCCACAACCACAGATGCCATGTTCAGATGGATACACTGCACCTGCCTTAGAGCTAGTGAAAGTGTCATTGGTGCACCCATGGTGGAGTGTTAAGAATCACTGGTGGGGTTTGGGCATCCAGAGACACTGAATGTGGGAGTTTCAGTGCTTGCACATTCCGGTGCACACCAGTACACGAGGGGAAGCATATTATTGCTGCCACGACTCTGCACCATACGCACCAGCAGCGGCAACTGCGTGAAGCTCCGTATCAGGCCCAATTGTGCTTGGCTGGGCTGTAGCTCAAAAATAGAGCAATTACTATGTCTGTACTTGTTTATTGTATAGTTTCCACCTTTTTTTCAGTCTCCCCATGTATGCAGTTGCATTCTGTGTTGCTGATCTTTTCCTGGAGGGTTGACAGAGGTGTGACAAAGAGATCAAAATGACTATTGCCACTAATAATTCTCTTGGAAATGTACTGTTCTCAGTAAGACATAGGAGGTTCAGTGAATTGTTCTAATCGAAGCACAGAAGAGGCTCAATGCAATGTGCAGAGCAGGGGATCCAGATGGAAAAAAAAGACTTCTTAAGATTTCAAAGGACCCAGAAACAAACAAGTGATAATCTCAGTGGTCGGATCGGTGCCAGCTCATACATGGAAGATGGGGAACAGGAGAAGAGGTGAGAAGGGAAAGACAGAGAGATTGAGGCATCTGGCACACAAAACCAGACAGTAAATTCTCAAGTACACAAAGGATGATCTATTCTAGTATAGCCAAAAAGTTTAATTATTTGTGTAAGCTAAGCGATCTGTTTGTATAACATTTTCTATGTTTCAATTGTGTTTCCCTAGGCAAACACAAAGAGTTTTGCGCTAAAGTTATAATAAGTATCACTATCTCTATTGGATATGGTAGAATGAACGATCAAGATGCCAATCAATTTAGTTAGTAAATCAGCTTATAATATATATAGAAAAATGTGACAATAGCAGCAATAACATTAAAACAAAACTTCATATAGATTCATCTCCTATTGTTAGCAGCATATGCAATAATAGCAAACCACTTGGCGGTGCTATTTAAATGTTTGCATTTGCATTGCAGACGCAGCCTGACATAAGGACATCCACTTCACCTTACTCACATCTGTACACTTGCCCAACATAGCGAAACAATCGGTAACATTGAGTAACATCGGACCCAGACACAGAGTTAGGAAAGCCCAGACCTCACTCAGGAATTGCTAACATCTGCGCACGCTATGAGTACTCAGGAGGCGTCTGGTATCGCAGTGAATAATTTATGCAAGCTCATACAATGGAGTTGAAACGCACTGGCATGCCTGCGTTCACACGGCCACCCCCCGTCACCACCCACAATTGGCATTTGCAGTCAATCACTCTGTCGTTCATCTGCGTAGCCTCTGCATACTCAGTTCTGCCCACAGTGTCTGACTAACACACGCGCACTGTAATGCATATGCATGCGCAGTGCAAAGTAATCGACCGATTGCGTGTGTATATGCAACTGCATTCCTTGTTAAATCAGATCCAGTTTACCTGGACAAACCATGTTCCAATGCAAGGTGTTATGAATCTAGGAGAAGATTCATCTTAAGGCAATAGTGCTGAGGATTATATGAAGTTATAGAAACAACTGAAAGGAAGTCTTTGTCATCATGAGTGAGACTGGTTATCCCAAAGTTGAAGCAATAGTGCTGAGGATTATATGAAGCGATGGGTACAATGGAGCAAATAGTTCTTGTCAGGAGTGAGGCTGGTAGGCCAATTGCGGCCTTGATGGCTAGTTGATGTTTTGGCAAAGTTGTGGTCTGGTGTCCATGTCGCAGCCTTGAGGACTGATGTTACTTGGCAAGCTTGTGGTCTGGGTACCAAGTCACAGCTTTGAGGGCTGATAGATGTTTGGCAAGGTTTTGGTCTGGTGACCAAGTTGCAGTCTTGAGGACTGATGTTACTTGGCAAGGTTGTGGTCTTGAGACCAACTCACAGCCTTGAGGGCTGATAAATGTTTGGCAAGGTTTTAGTCTGGTGACCAAGTCGCAGCCTTGAGGGCTGATTGATAATTGTTGAGGTGATGGTCTGGTGACCACGTCGCAGCCTTGAGGGCTGATTAATACTTGGCAAAGTAGTGTTCTGGCAACCATGTTGCAGCCTTGAGGGCTGATTGATACTTGGTGAGGTGGTGGTCTGGTGATCACATTGCAGCCTTGAGGACTGATTGATACTTGGCGAGGTGGTGGTCTGGTGACCACATTGCAGCCTTGATGGCTGATTGATACTTGGTGAGGTGGTGGTCTGGTGACCACATCACAGCCTTGAGGGCTAGTTGATACTTGGTGAGGTGGTTGTCTGGCAATGACATCACAGCCTTGAGGGCTGATTGATACTTGGCAAGGTGGTGGTCTGGTGACCACATTGCAGCCTTGAGGGCTGATTGATACTTGGCGAGGTGGTGGTCTGGTGACCACGTCACAGCCTTGAAGGCTGATTGATACTTGGCAAGGTGGTTGTCTGGCGATGATGTCACAGCCTTGAGGGCTGATTGATACTTGGCAAGGTGGTGGTCTGGTGATCACATTGCAGCCTTGAGGGCTGATTGATACTTTTTGAGGTGGTGGTCTGGTGATCACATTGCAGCCTTGAGGGCTGATTGATACTTGGTGAGGTGGTGGTCTGGTGACCACATCACAGCCTTGAGGGCTGATTGATACTTGGTGAGGTGGTTGTCTGGCAATGACGTCACAGCCTTGAGGGCTGATTGATACTTGGCGAGGTGGTGGTCTGGTGACCACGTCACAGCCTTGAGGGCTGATTGATGCTTGGCAAGGTGGTTGTCTGGCGATGACATCACAGCCTTGAGGGCTGATTGATAATTGGGGAGGTGGTGGTCTGGTGATCACATTGGAGCCTTGAGGGCTGATTGATACTTGGCAAGGTGATGGTCTGGCAATGACATCGCAGTCTTGAGGGCTGATTGATGCTTGGTGAAGTGTCGTGAACCTTGTAACAGAAAGTCCACACAGACACTGAAGTGTAATTGAGGCTGCAGCAATGTCAATAAGTAGAGTCACCGGATACTGCAGTGCAGCTGAGAGTGCCATGAAGTAGATGCTGAAAGTCCATGCAGATGCTGATGTGAGGCTAAGTCTACGGGGATGTGAACAACAAAAGACAAACGTAGTAGTGCGGTTGAGACTGCTGTGATGTTTAAAGCAGGATATCCACACAGATGCTGAAAAGCATCTGAGACTGTAAATACATGCTAGACACGAGAACTGGGACACATAGGAGCATGAAATGCCACCCACAGGAACCGGAAGGCACATACTGAATGCCATCACTGGCATCTGAGCAACCAGCAAGTGGGAAAGAAAAAGGAGAAGGAACCAATCCGGTCAAGGCAGAGATGACTGAGTAGCCAGGAAGGAAGACTTCATGGAGTAGCAGCTCATCATCCACGTCTCCTAGCAATGGTCCTGAGAGAGCTGCCTAGAGAACTGTTGTCTGGCAAGACGCAGCAGCGGCTTGTGACACAAGGGGTGCAAATACATGCTTTTTTGGCATTTGGGGCATACTTGCCAACATTGTTAAATTCTGTTCTGGGAGAAGAGATTATTCTGGCCAGTTTGGGGGCCGGGGCCGGACTGTAGACGTAATTAAGCCCCGCTCCCTCCCTACGGACCCGCAAATTCCCCATTAAATCTCCCCATCCTGCTCACTTCGCTAGGAAGTATGCAAGATGTGGGAGATCTGCCTATACTTCTGGGGGTGCGGGGAGCTACCCGAAAGTTTGGTAGCCTCCCGCGACTTCCGGGAGTGTAGGCTGCTGTGCCTGTAGCCCACTTATGCTGGACAGCTTTATTTTTACACTGCAATTTAGATGTCAGTTTGGACACCACTTCCAAAATCTAAATCTCTCTGAACATTTTAAATCTTCCCCACCTGCAGTGCAGCATGGTTTTACCAAGGTGCACAGTTACTTGCTATGTCTTACTCTATTCCCAACTCTGAACAGGCCTAGTGAATGCAATGACTCTGACACTGTGCTAGAGCCTTTGCTCTGTTGTGAGCAGGCACCATCTTCCCAAATATCACTGGGAAAATGGCACCGCAGAGAAGGAGGGACCGCTGGCTGGCTCTGGGTAAAATATGGGACTTGGGGGGGTTAGCCCTGATCCTAGGAGGGGGTCTGTTGCATATGGTCCCCTGGGGCATTAATACGCCCCTGACAGAAGCTTTTGAAGGACAAAAAGCATTTTACATGCATCTGCTAAACACTGCAACCGAGTAATACTGCACATTTAAATCGGATAGCAGACTTCCTTAGTGTTTATAGATAATTATAGGGTTTCCAGGCACTAACATACCAAAAAGAAAATGGAACGTTCTTCAGGGGGGCATCATTGATGAGAATACATGGACCACAGCCAGATAATTACAAATGTATTTTAAATTCTTTATTGAGCACATTTGTTCCTGTCTCGCTGCTAGACATAGTCTGTTATACATAGTGCAAGAGCTAATGTAGAGTTGAATATACTACAGTTTGTATAGTGTATTTTGCAACAATATTCTTTACACATGGTCAGAAAATGAGAGAACTCAAATGCGAGAAAACCTTCTAAACGTATCTTTGAATACCCCTCTATTAGGGGTATTCAGTATGGGAGCGAAAACTCAGTTTTTGCGTTAATATCGCACCTATGACGTCATTATCGCAGGTTTTAGTTTTACACCGTATTCAATTTCAAAGACTTTTCGCAGGTTCGAAAAGTCTTTGATAAAAAACGGGGATAACTTTTCACCATTGAATATGTGTCGAAAAAAAGTGCAGAATTGGGGTTTAGGGGTGCAGGCTTAAAAAAAATAGCCTGCACCCCTGGGAATGACATTTAAAAAAGAACTGTGTCAAAAAAAGTTTGTAAAAAAAATAAGGACACCCCAAAAAATTTATTTAAAAATTGGGGTGAAAAAAAAAAATGGGAAAAAATTGTTTAACAATAGGGAAATAGGTTCAGGGCTATTGTGCAAGTATGCGGCAGGTGTTTTCTAGAACAGATTTATAGCGGCAGGTGCACAATTGCAGAATTTTTAAAAACTTACTTAAGGGACATCAAAATATGCTAGTACCCATTTTCATGTACCCCAAATTTGATGGGACCACTTAAAAAAACGAAAAAAAATAACCTAAGTGCTCTTCTGCATCACTTCTTTAATGTCGGGAAAAAACACCTGCTGCGGCTATTTAAATCCCTGACTTTCATTTAAAGGCTAAAACGGGGGTACCCATAGTGATCCCCCATGTTTTTACAACTTTAGGGTGGTCCTACAATTTTTTTAAGGAAAATTTCATAACTTTACGCAAATCCCACTTCGCAGGCTCCCGTTTTCATTAGTTTCATATTGAATATGGGGATAAGCGGGCACGTCCGATACTTTATCCCAGGTAAAAGCTCCGATATGAAACGTAAACTTCGACGGCGAAGTTTACGTTTCATATTGATTTCCCCTCTATGCGAGGTATTATGTCTGACACTGTGCATCACGTTACAGCACATGCACATGTCATTACACAGGCAGACTACAATTACCAGCAGGGACTGCAGCTGCTCAAGATATTAATAGCATGAGGTCACATGAGCAGTGTCAGGTGGTAAGGTAAGTAACAGTTGGAAGTGAGTGGCAGTTGGTTGAAGCAGAGCTGAGGTAACTGACCTGGAGAGCGACGCTATGCTGTGAGGAGGTGTCCTGAAGATGGCCATTCCACAGAGCTGAGGGGAGGGTGTGAGGTTTCTAACCCACTCATCTCTCTGACAAGCCCGTACTAGCCACTACTTATAGACAATGATTGTGGCAGACCCTGATACTGGGCCTGCTGTTTATGAAGAGCTGAGGACAGAGACTGAGAGCTACTAAGCCTTTGAGAGAAATAAAGTGGATGGAGATAAAGTACTAACCAATCAGCTCCTACCTGTCACTTTACAGGCTGTTTGAAAAAGGACAGTTAGGAGCTTATCCATTGGTACTTTATCTCCATCCACTTTATCTCTCTCCAAGGCTTAGTATATAGGGTCTGATTCAGCACAGTTCGCAAGCCTGCTGTCGCACGCACTGGTCGATGCGCAATTATGCAAATGAATGCGATCGCACTGCCGCCACAGCACAAGATGCAGATGCCCAGCACTACATAAAGCCTCCACCTTACTTTTACATACATCCGAATTAGTTAGCAAGACAATAAAAACATCGGTAACAACGAGAACCATCGGACCCATACGCACAGTTGTGGTTGACCTGACCTTTACTCACAAACTGCTAAACCTCCTGCACGCAGTAAGTACTCAGGCTGCTTATGCTGACGCAGGGGCTTAATTATGCATGCCACTGTAACGGTGTTCAAACGCACAGGCACGCCTGCGTTTCTCTGACCAACCCCCGGCACCACCCCCAAGCGGACACTTCCTGTCAATCACTGTGTGAAGACTCTGCATGCTCACTGTGATCGCTTCATGATCGCAGTGGCTGGTACTCACGCGCACACTGTGATGCATATGCATGCGCAGAATGCAAACATCGGCCGCGTGCGTGCAAACATAGGCTTGCGATCTATGCTGAATCAGACCCATATACCCCTAAATCTTCTCTGTGTCTGCGAGCATCTGAAGCAGGAGCTGTCCCAAAGACAGGGTGCTGAATGAGAGCAGTGCAGTTGATATTGTGAACTGTGAATAAGGTACCTCAAGTAGTTTTTAAAGAAGTGTTATATTACCTCACATTACCCCATCAAACAAGATTGTACCCACTTATCTGTCAAAGTAATACCCTATCCTATTAGTAGCACCATTTTCACACAGATGTATCCTATGCAAACAAACATGTATAGGAGGCATGTCAAAATCAAATAGCATAAGACAGGTGCAAGTACACCCAGGCCCGACAAAAAGGGGGTACAAGGGGGATACCTTCAGGCATCTTGGGAATTCAGTTCATGTGTCCCCATTTTAGGCCATAGGCAGAAATAGGGAGCCAGGGGGGAAGGGGGGATAAGGTTGAGAAACACAGGGGGGATGATGGTGAGTGACACTTGGGGGATGAGGATGAGAGACACAGGGGGGCTGTGGCTGAGATACATAGCGGGGGAGATGAGGCTAAGAGACACATGGGGAGATGAGTTGAAGGCTGCAGATAAAAAGAATCAGGGACGATGAGACTATAGAGACATAGTGAGGATGAGGCTGGAGACACAGGGATGGTGCTGGAGAGACATGGCCGGGATGGTGCTGGAGCAGCACAGTTGAAGATGAGGCTGAAGCGGTGCAGGCAGGGATGAAGTTCAAGAAAAGGGGAATGAGACTGAAGAGACATGGGGGGATTATGCTGAGAGATCCGTCGCTCCGGGTTTCGCACCAAAGGGGGCGTGCTGTCGATGTTGAGTGACAGCACGCCCCCTTTGGTGGGCGGACCGGGGGGGTGGCTACCCAGACGGAGGCATTCCCATGAGAACGCCTACCGTTTGGGGGTGGCCCCACTGACATCACAAGTGATGTCAGTGGGAGAGCTTTCGGCTCTGTTTGAGCCGAAAGCTCTCTGGGGCTTGAGGCCACGAGACCCTACCACAAGGGTCTTGTTGCAAGCCCGATGGTCACAATGGTCTTGACCATCGCGACCATCATCCTGGCCGCTCGCATTAGCTGTGCAAAAAAAAAAAAGACGCCCTGATTTAGAGCGAGCGCACTGTCAGACCGTCCGGCTCTGAATCAGGGCCATTGGGCCTGATTCAGAGCCGGACGCAATTAGCGTTCGCTCGTCCAGAAAATAGGGGTGGCTATTCAAATGAACCGTTCGCTCTTTGCAGTCTGTTCACGCCTCTAGGTCTGAATGAGCGAACAAAACTTGCAGTCGTTTTTTGGATAACTACGCCCCCTGGCCGCTCGCATCCTACGTCATGTCCGATTTTTTTTAGATTAATCGAGTACATCGACCAGCATATGAACTGCTCGCTATTCTTGTGGCTGGTTTTTGCTACCACAATTTTGCGAGCAGTTCTGGCTATAAAATAACCCAGTGACGTGCTCAATGACGCTGCTGTTTTAATTATGCACACCCATAAAACGCCCGTTTTGACCTTTAAGTACGCCTGCATTTGGATCTCCACTCCCCGTTTTCAAGCACCTTCCCCTGTTACCACCCACATACGCCTCTTTCTGTCACTCAAATTTTCAGGCATTTGCTATTTTGCGAGCACATGAATTTCGACCGCACTGACTGGTTCGCGCATGCGTATAACGATCCGTACGCATGCGCAGTTGGGCAAACATCGCTCGGAGCGAACGAGCGGCCGCTTACGAGCGGCTCTGAATCAGGCCCATTGGCCGGTGATGAGGCAGGTGACACACAGGGGGAATGAGCCAATGGCTGACTGGCCTGTATCTAACAGGGAGGAATAGGGGCCCCAAAAATATGAGTTTTCTGGGCCCCAGGATTTCTGTTGCTGGCCTTAAGTACACCCCAGTGATGATTAGTAGTAAACCAGGGGCATTCCGCATGCTGTTGATGCAGATATTTGAACTATCATAATGAAACCTGAAAGTGGAAATGTTAAATGGGCAGTTCACTGTATGAAACATTCTGAACTCCCTACTGTCATGCAACATCTTATTGTTCCCACTGTCTCCTAGTTATTAATTGTCTGGTCCTGGGCAAATGTAGCCACTTAGAGAATACCTGGATTCTGGAAATGTTTCTCATGCAGCTGTAACTGCTCCACGGAAAGAAAAATAGTTTTTTAAATCACTGCAGCTGACAAAATACTGCTGCTTCCCTTTAGATCAGTACGGTTCACACTGTCAGCATCGCTTTGTGTCTGACAAAATATAGGTGTCTGGCTTATTCTTACAGAATGCAAAGAAGATTTGCGGCTGAATAAAGTGAACGCTTCTTCTACATAGGTATTTGGATTACTAGTATATGATTGTCTGGTAATCTGCACAACATACAGTTGTTTTCGTAAACAACTCCATTAGATAACTCCACTGCCAGCAAGGGAGGTACCATCTTGATAGCTGGCTTGGAGCCAGACCTGGCAGCCGAGGGCTTGACAGGCGAAGATGGTGATTCTGATTGATCCAGAGGACACTGAGTATTGGTTTCCTCTCAACGCTGAGAGTTCTTTTAGCATTGATCAGATATATCTGCTTTTCTAATGGGTTTAACAAATGCCCCTTTGATATTGATCAGTTGAAACAAAAAAACAAAATAGAAAGCAAGACTGACTGCAGAATCCAGACGGAAAGAACAAAGAGTATTAATGCAAAGTCAGGGGGTCACGAATCTCATTAGCACCCTGGGAAAAAAAACAGATAAATACAGCACGTACCTGGTTTTACTGTACGTGTCAAAACAAGGGATGTAGGGAGGTCAAGTGACAAGAATCTTGCACGCTCTGCAAAATAAGATGGCAGGGCTTACTGATTCTTCCAATCCATTTTTTTACAATTCAATATTGAAAGACTGTAGATTAATTCTAATTAAAGGTACAGGTTTGTAATGTGTTTTCTGTACTTTGGAGCAGCATGTGTAACATCTACTAACATCCATGTAACAGTCGCCTCGGTCTTTCATGTTAGCATTTCCCTCTTTTATTAAATTGTTCAGCAGAGTTAATCACATCTGCTGCAATTGCTGGGTGATCATGTATGCATATTACTCGACATTGGGCGATAATAATCAGGGACGGGGTATGGCTAGAGCATACTGGGAGTGTGACTGTGGGCCTGATTCATCATGGATCACAAATGCAACAGTGTACACAGATCGGCCGATGGTGCGTACTGCGCATGCGTATGCATTGCACGTGCGTGGGTCAGCATTGCGATCACACTGTGATCACTTACGCAGATACAAAGCCAACCCAGAGTGAGTGACAGCATGTCAGGGTTTGAGGGTGGTGACGGGGGAGTGGTTGGAGAAACGCAGGAGTGCCTGTCCATTTGAACGATGTTCCCTGGGCATGCATAAATTAGCCACAGAGACTAGAGATGTGCGCCGACCCCCGTGTTTTTTTTTTGTTTTGGCTAGAGATGAGCGGGTTCGGATTCCAGAGATCCGAACCCACACGAATTTAGCAGACCCGAGTCGGATCCAAGCAGTCTCGGAGTTTCCTGTCTGACTCGGATCTTGAAACCGAGGCAAAACCATAGAGTCAGAAAGATTTGCAGTTTGCGAGCTTTCATCTCTATGATCAATGTAGTATTTAAGGGACCACGCGACGGACGCCATTTCACTCCGGCTGTGGAGACCGAACAGGGAGGGTGGGTAGTGTAGGGCTGGGAGAGGTGCTGGTGCTGTCTGCTGTGTCCTGGGCTGGTGCTGATCCATTCTGGGCTGGTGCTGTCACTGTGCTGTCTGCTGTGTCCATCTGGGCTGTTGCTGATCCATCTGAGCTGTTTGTGCTGTCTGCTGTGTCCTGGGCTGGTGCTGCTGATCCATTCTGGGCTGGTGCTTTGCTGTCTGCTGTGTCCATCTGGGCTGGTGCAGAACTGCAGATACATTTGGGCTGTTGCTGTGTCCATCTGAGCCCAAGTTCTGGACTCAAAAAAAAAATATATACAATATATATAGTAAAATAAAAAAATCAAAGTGTCATTTATATTTTTGTGTGTGTGCGTGTGCATGCGTGTTAGGTTTAATCGCAGTACCGCACAAGATCCAGCCAGCAATGCAAGTTGCAACCTAGTGCTGCCCGACTCCAGTCATGCTAAAAAAAAAAAATCAATCAAAGTGTCTTTTATATTTTTCTGTGTGTGTGTGCGTGTGTGTTAGGCTTAACCGCAGTACCGCACAAGATTCAGCCAACAACGCAAGTTGCAACCTAGTGCTGCCTGACTGAAGTCGTGCTAAAAATAAAAAAATCAATCAAAGTGTCTTTTATATTTTCCTGTGTGTGTATCTGTGTGCGTGTTAGGATTAACTGCAGTACCGCACAAGATCCAGCCAGCAACGCAAGTTGCAACCTAGTGCTGCAATACTCCAGTCGTTATCAAACTGTGCTCTGGGCCCAAGTTCTGGAGCTGAAATAAAATACAAATCAATTGTCTTTTTTTCTAATAATTGTCTGTGTGTCTGTGCATGTTAGGCTTAGCCGCACAAGATGTAGCAAGTTGGCAATGCAACCTAGTGCTGCCCGACTCCAGTCGTCATTAATCTGTGCTCTGGGCCCAAGTTCTGGACCCGAACCCCCCCCCCAAAAAAAATAGTGTCTTTTGTCTATTTATTTTCTGTGTGTGTGTGTGTGTGCGTGTTAGGCTTAGCCACACAAGATACGGCAACACAACCTAGTGCTGCCCAGCTCCAGTCGTCCCCAATCTGTGCTCTGGGCCCATGTTCTGGACCCGAAAAAAAAAAATTAGTGCCTTTTGTATATTTTTTTTCTGTGTGCACGTGTGTGAATTTTGTAACCGCACCTTGGCTACACTATTGCTTCAAGACCGCAGAAAATATGGAGAGCTGTCACATGACAGGAGAGCAAGGCCAAGAACCACATGTTGTAGCTGCCACCAGCAGTCATCATAATAATGCAAGGCCGTCAACTTCCTTGTCCTCTATGAAGGCCCATGCCTTCAATCCTCAAGGGTATCCCAACCATCATCTTTGCACAGTCCTCAACTCTATTAATAATTCTATCAATCAGTTTTGAGCCAGCAAGCTGGATGCAACCTTTTTACCCTTTAACTAGATGAAAAAAATCAATATTGTGAGCTGTGAGGTAACCAAAATTGTCTAGAAACGAGTGGAAATAAATGTTATTGAGGTTATTAATACTATAGGAACAAAAAAAGGCACATTTTATGTGATTTTAGCTGTGTTTTTATATTTTTTAAGAAAAAAATCCAGATCCAAAACCAAAACACGATAACAAAACACCAAGGAAAAAAATCCAAAACCAGATTCAGATCCAAAACCAGGGGAATTCCAGGTCCAAAACCAAAACCAAAACATGAGGGTCAGCGCACATCTCTGGTTTTGGATCTGTAGCTCCCCTGGTTTTGGATCTGAATTGGTTTTGCCAAAACCTCTCTTCCGTGTTTTGTTTTTCGGTTTTGGTTTTGGATTTTTTGGGATTTTTTTCTTACAAAATCATAAAAACAGCTAAAATTACATAAAATTGGACTGTTTTTGCTCCTACAGTATTTTTAACTTCAATAACATTTATTTTCTCTAATTTCCAGTAAATTTTGACCAACTCACAGCTCACTATATTGTTTTCATCCAGTTTAGGCCCAAAATTTGCACAAAACTAGCTGGCTGACTAAACTATGCGGCAGCAGTGGGTGGCACAAAAACATGGCAATTCAACTTCCAAAATGGCACATCAAGAAACAAATGTTTTTATTATTCAAGAGAGACCTGAGGGAGTTGGAGTATGTATGCAGTTAAAGGCAGGGACAGGAAGGGTTTGGTAGTAAATTTTATTTAATTTTTTTATTCCAAAGTAAATTTATGAGGGAGAAGGGGAGGGAAGGAGGCATTTACAAAAAAAATATTTTACTCATTCACAATGACATCAGTCCTTGCCCCAGAAGAACCCTTGAGCGCCATTCCTGCTGCTGGGAGTGGATTTTCTCATCCCAGAAGGGGACCAGGATGACTTCTAATAGTGCATTCCACATGAAAAAGCATTTCCCAACCTGTACAGGGACATTACAAAAACATACTTAGTTAGTGGCCTCTAAACTGCCACTTCACCAGCACAAAGATATTACGGGGTAAATTTAATTTACTAAAGTAAGAGTTTTTACAAGTGCATTTTAAAAGTGATGTTGCCCATAGCAACAAATCATATTCTACTTAACATCATTTACCTAGCACTTTCTAGAAGATAATAGCTAAAATCTGAATATTTTCTATGGGCAAGCAACATCACTTCTAAAACTCACTTCTAAAACTCTCACTTTAGTAAATTAAATTTACCCCTTAAGGTCTTACGTTGTGTCTTTCTTGAGAATCCTGCGCCAACTTCTGCTGCTAGGAGTGGATTTTCATCCCAGAAGGGAACCAGGAAGACTACTTTCCAAAACATTTGACTGTAAAATAATCCTTTTGCAAAGCTTCCCCATTGAACATTTTCAAACCTGTACAGGGACATAAAAAAACATAGTTAGTGGCCTCAAAGTGCCACTTAACCAGCAAAGATATGTGGACAAGGGTAAGATCTATGATTTAAGGCAGGGGTAGCCAACCCTGGTAACCCTGGTCCTCGAGAGCTACCAACAGTGCATGTTTTCCAGGTCTCCTCACAGAATCACAAGTGTGATAATTAACTCCACCTGTGGATCTTTTCCAATGTGTTTCTGAGTAATGAATACACCTGTGTACCAGCTAGATGATCTGGAAAACATGAACTGTTAGTAGCTCTCGAGGACCGAGATTGGCTACCCCTGATTTAAGGCCTTACGTTGTGTCTTTCTTACTTGCTGCTGGGAGTGGATTTTCATCCCAGAAGGGATGAAGACATTGGCCCTCATTCAGACCCACTCGCAAGCGGGCGCACGTACGTTAGGCGTACGTACAAAAATATTTAAATTCAATGGCTCGCTCGTATTTTCGTTCGCATCTAAAATTCCTCCCTAAACTCTGACGACCCCTCCTCTAACTAACGAGCGTACGAAATAGCGAGCGTACATCCCCGAAATGGCTTGAAAGGAACGCACGCACAAGTATAAACAGGAAGTGGCCTTGTCAGATGTCGATTACCTGCTCCTTTATTCTGCCTACCTCCATCAATCGTATCATGCCAATCAATGTATCAATTAGCTTAATTGTTTGTTTTTTTCAACACAATGCAAGAAACTTTACTCTTGTCCGTGTTTGTGTTTACCCGCAGAATACGTACGGATGAAACATTCGCTTTTATTGTTCAAAAAACATGTGAACCACAATTAAACAATTGTACTATTGCTGTGGATCCCCGCATATTTCCCTGGGTTCATTTCTTTATTTAAATTTGCTTACGCATGTCACTGCATCAAGCCTATCATAACTCTCCAGAGATTTCTGGCCCTGTCGAACACATGACTCATACACTAACCAATAAAATTGCTCCTGTTAATTTCCAAAATACATTAGCCAATCAGAAAATTTTTACACACTTTATCAAAAATGATTTTTAAGAAAAACACCATTGCCATCATGAGAGCCTCCGCATTCACCAGGCGCGAGCTGCTGGTGCTTACGGAGGTCATGGATCGCCGGATCACCAGCCAACCTCAACCCATCACCAACCGGCAGAAGTGCTCCGCGTATGCGGAGGCACGGTCCCGCCTGCGGTCCTTCGGCTCACGCCGCAACATCGGGCAGCTGGAGCGCAGGTGGTCCGACCTGCAACGGCGAACGCCCCGCTTGCTGGCATGCTTTCGCATGCAGATCCTGGAAAGTAAGTGTTATGTATTGTGGTTTTAATGTTTGTGTTTGTGGGGCAAACTGCGTGTGCATGTTTTCCTGTCTGTCCTATTTATTATTTGTACTCATATCTGCGTGTGCATGTTTTCCTGTCTGTCCTATTTATTATTTGTACTCATATCTGCGTGTGCATGTTTTCCTGTCTGTCCTATTTATTATTTGTACTCATATCTGCGTGTGCATGTTTTCCTGTCTGTCCTATTTATTATTTGTACTCATATCTGCGTGTGCATGTTTTCCTGTCTGTCCTATTTATTATTTGTACTCATATCTGCGTGTGCATGTTTTCCTGTCTGTCCTATTTATTATTTGTACTCATATCTGCGTGTGCATGTTTTCCTGTCTGTCCTATTTATTATTTGTACTCATATCTGCGTGTGCATGTTTTCCTGTCTGTCCTATTTATTATTTGTACTCATATCTGCGTGTGCATGTTTTCCTGTCTGTCCTATTTATTATTTGTACTCATATCTGCGTGTGCATGTTTTCCTGTCTGTCCTATTTATTATTTGTACTCATATCTGCGTGTGCATGTTTTCCTGTCTGTCCTATTTATTATTTGTACTCATATCTGCGTGTGCATGTTTTCCTGTCTGTCCTATTTATTATTTGTACTCATATCTGCGTGTGCATGTTTTCCTGTCTGTCCTATTTATTATTTGTACTCACATCTGCGTGTGCATGTTTTCCTGTCTGTCCTATTTATTATTTGTACTCATATCTGCGTGTGCATGTTTTCCTGTCTGTCCTATTTATTATTTGTACTCATATCTGCATGTGCATGTTTTCCCTCTATTTCTGATTTATTCATTCTACTGCTATTTGGCTTATTTGTTGTTTTTTTTATTTTTTTTAGTTTTGTTGCCCGGATTTGTCCATAAACTAACCGCAATTTCTTTGTCATATTTTAGGGGGACAGCCAAGACTCCGCCGTCACCGTCCGTCCAGACGGCGTTCCCGGCCACTATCCCCAACCCCCAGCCAACACTCCACCCCAAATCTTTCCCCTATTCCCCACTCCTCCCCATCCTTCCCAGACCCTCTCCCGGAAATGTCGGGCCTCCTTCCCCTCCGTCCCACTTCCCCCTCTCCTCCACCCACCCCTCTTCCAATTACCCCCTCCCCGGAGTCCATCATAACTCCTCCCCATTCTTTGGGGAATGACGGATCCTCCGAGGAGGATCATGGAGGTATTTCCGGAGCTCCCGTTTTGGCTCCCGGTATGTTTTTTTTTTTTTTTTTTTTTAAAGCACAAACTGTTTGTATGTAATCATGTGTCGTGCCTTTCTTCGTGTTTTTGTGGCTTGACTTTTGGTGATTTTGAAGGTTTGCCTTTACCTCTTCCTGGTGATTTCAACATACACATATCATACCTGTGGGAATTTTTACCTAGGCCTTGTATTTTTGCCAGCCCCCCCTTTTTTTTTTTTTTTTTCGGTTTAGGAGTGATTTGGTTGTGTTTTTTTTTTTTTAATGTGGATTCCCTATTGTTGTATTAACCCACACACTTTTCTCACCCACAGAGGAACAGAGGCGTTGGCAAGAGGTGGCGGATTGTGTGGGGCAGATGCGGCAACATGTAATCGGCATTCTGGTGGCCCTCGACCGGCTGTCTGGCCTCCTTCGGCAGTAGTTTTTTTATTTTTGTTATCTTTTCAAAATAAATTTATTCAGACAAATATACGTTGTGGCTCATTTTTTAAATCCAAAACCAAGATAGTTTAGCAAGACATAAGTAGACTGTTCCTGCAAGGATTTCCCTTTTTTAAAAGTTAGATTGTGTTTTGTCTTTGTATGTC